>JARGYO010000094.1:22725203-23361447 GCA_029206835.1 Rana muscosa | reverse complement strand
TTGAAGAGTTGTCCAGAAGAAAGTTCGCACCAACACAAAGTCCCTTTCTTTTTTTTTTTTAACGTTAAACACAGGTTTTTATTGATCAAAGGGTGCATACATGTGAAGCATACTTTACATATACATTTGGTAACTGATACATTGAGAGTCATATTTGAGGTAGGCAAAGCAAAATATTCATCATCATTGTCATGTGAGCATGCTCTATACGAATACATTGTACATCCAATTACTACCTAGAATAACATATGTCTGAGCCCTCATTTCTAACTAATATGGTTTTGTTATGTACAAGTACTCGACTCTTGAAGCCAGCGGTCCCATATCCTATTGTATTTATTGGGGCAGCCCCTGTTGATATATATGCATTTCTTGTATGGCAGGGTATTATTCACTTCTATTTTCCATTCTACTATTTTGGGAGGCGCTTGTCTCATCCATTTTTTAGCAATGATTTTTCTGGCTGAAAACAGTGTCTCATGAAGAAATGTTTTAGTGTATTTATCTATTGAGTCTGGTAACATTCCCAGAAGGCATTGTTTGGGGTCTAATGCTAGGGGTGAGCCCATCTCGTCGTGTAGAAATGTTACAATTTGTTTCCACAAACCCTGTATCTTAGGGCATGTCCAGATAAGGTGGAAGAAAGTGCCCGTTTCTTGTCCACACATCAAACATGTGGTGGAATGGGTGCGTTTGTATCTTGCCACTCTGAGGGGTGTGAGGTACGCTCTATGTAAGATATAAAGTTGCGAAAGTCGATCGGACAGCTTGGGAGACACTGCTTTACAGGACTCCAGCGCCCCGCCCCACTCCTCATCTTCTATTGGCCCAACCTCCCGCTCCCATCTGGGCTTCAGATCGTACGCTATTTTGGTAGAAATGGGGGTGGTAAGCATATTGTAAAATGCTGAAATCAGTTTGTGCGAATCTGTACGGCCATAATTACATTGGGCGTGGGGTGTGGGACGGAGTCAGGGAATTGCGATTGTGTCGCGTGGCGAAGTTGCAAAAACCTAAAAAACATTCGGTTTTGAAGTGTAAATTCTTCTCTAAGGGAATCAAAGGTTTTTAGACTTCCCTTGTCCAGGAGGTGATGAAGGTAGAACAGCCCCTGTGTGGACCACGTACTCGTATTCTGTATTTTGGCGAGCTCAGGGAGATTCATGTTATGCCAAAGTGGTGTGTAGTCATTGTAGTGTGGAGTACTGAGTTTGGAAGAGGCTAAGTCCCATATTTTCCTGTAATGATATAGCATGGTATGCCTATTTGTCCCTGGCTCCGCCCCTCCCGAGCCCGATGCGATTGCATATATCGAGTCCCTGGTGTATTGTGCCCACTTTGGACATAAGAGGGTGAGGAATCTCTCACTGTCTGTCTTGTCCAGATGAAACATCTGTGACAACTGTGATGCAATGTAGTATAAATTGAAGTCAGGGAGGGCCGTGCCACCAAGATCGGTCGGGTTCTTGAGAGTTTGCCATGCTAATTTGTGTCTATTGGCTCCCCACACAAAGGGCTTGAGTATGGCCTCGAGCAATTTAAAGTGTTTCAAAGGTAGGTATACTGGGGTATGCCACAGAACATATAGTATCTTAGGGAGTAAGACCATTTTAATTAAATTTATGCGGCCCCAGATCCCAAGTGGAAGTCGGGACCAGATCCGCACTTTGGTTTCAACCATGGAAAGAAGGGGCTCTATATTGAGGGAAATGTAATCCACTGGGGACCTAGATATATGAACCCCTGGGTATTTAATGACATCGACTCTTTGCAGTGGCAATCTGGTTTGGGATTCCTGGGGCGGGAAGCTGTCGATAGGCAGAATTTGGGACTTGTCCCAATTAATTTTTAATCCTGAGAATATCCTAAACCGCTCGATCGTGTGGAGTGCAGTATGTAGAGATGGGCCCGAATCTGCTAAATATAGCAGCGTATCATCAGCATACATACTGATTTTTTTCGATCAGAGAGCCCAATCTCAGACCCCTAATCCCTGGGTTTGCTCGGATGGACATCGCGAGAGGTTCTGCCGCGAGGGCATATAGTAGCGGGGACAAAGGGCAGCCCTGTTTCGTGCCTCTACTGAGGTCAAACATTCGAGAGGGCCACCCGTTGGCCACCACCTTGGCTGTGGGCGCCTGATACAGCAATTGAACCCACTTAATGTAGTTGGGACCAAAGCCATAGCCCTCCAAGCATCAACATAGATACTTCCACTCCACCGAGTCAAAAGCTTTTGCCGTATCTAACGTCACTACAACCCGGGACCCAACCTCCTCATGCGTGGCCTGCAGATTTATATATAGTTTTCTAAGATTAAACGATGTATTACGGCCAGGCATGAAACCCGCCTGGTCCGTATGTATTAGGGACAAGATGACCTGATTGAGCCTAATAGATAGTACTTTGGCTAGTATTTTGATATCGACCTGTAATAGGGATATGGGGTGGTACGATTCAGGGTATCCTGGGTCTTTCCCAGGTTTGGGAATGAGGACTATAGTAGCCTCCGTCATGGATGGAGGCAGTGTGCCAGACTCGAAGAGATGGTTGTACAGCGTTAGTAGTTTAGGAACGAGAGTTTAGCTAAAATGGGAGTAGAACTCAATGGGAAGTCCATCCAATCCCAGAGATATAGACCTGGCAAAGCTAGCGATTGCCTTTGCAATTTCGTCTATGGTGAGGGGTGCCTCCAAAAGGTCCATCTGTTCCCTGGTCAGTTGCGGGAAAACGACCCCCTCTAGAAAGAGGGACATCGTTTCCGACTTGGTAGGGGCTGTCGTTTTGTACAAGTCAGCAAAAAAGTCTCTAAACATTGAAGTTACTGTGGGAGGGTCTGTAATGCGTTGTCCATCAGGGCCATGTAATGTGATAACCACTGGGGGTCTGTCCTCACTGTGTATCAGGTAAGCTAGGAGCTTGCCGGCTTTTTCCCCCGTGTTCGAACAGTTTTTGTCTTGCCTTTTGAAACTGAAGCTGGGCGACTACTCTAGTGTGTAGTTTGAGCTGGCTTGCCTTTGCGGGAGTCGGGGCTGTGGCAAAATCTCGCTCAGAGGACAGATCCGCCATTGCCTTATCAAGGACGGTGGCCGAGTCAGCCTTGATTTTATTGATTCTAGTAGTTAGTGTGGAGCGAGCGAACAACTTAAAGGAGTCCCAAACCGCAGAGGGTGGCGCTGAGTCGTCGTTCTCCGCAAAGTATAGTGCCCATTCATTCGCAAGCTCATCATCCTCCGGTAGGAGTGAGAGCCAAAACGGGTTTAAACGCCAAGATCTAGGTGGTTTATTAATGGGTATGCTTAAAGTTATCCAGTAGGGACTATGATCCGAAAGTATTCTGGGGCAGAATGCAGCCTCAATTAATCGTGGTGTCAGTCTGTGAGATATTAGTATAAAGTCTATGCGAGACAGAGAATTATGGGTAGATGAAAAGCAGGAGTATGATTTCGTATGTGGGAACATGTGCCATGTCGATCCGCCCACTCCATTCAGAACAACGTCACGTGACTGTGTGGGATGTGACGTCAACGCGTTTTGCCGTGCTCTGTGGCGTAGCTTCGTCTGGCCACAGAGCACGGCGAAACGCGTTGACGTCACATGACGTTGTTCTGAATGGAGTGGGCGGATCGACATGGCACGGAGCTCGTAAGCCATAGTCAGTACACACGATAGCGGCTACGACCGCGGCAACTGACACTAGGCATTTGCAAAGCAGCCACATTGGATCCCACTTTGACACCGGCGCAGGTAACGCTTGGGGGACCTGGACTTTTATCACAATATCCGTTCGGGTTGACGGCCAACACAACAAATAGGTATGGCCAAAATAACACCCTCAAATCAGCTGCCAAATACCAGGTAACCCGGGACCTATGGTAAAGTACTTTGACTTGTAGGTTGAAATTGAGCTGCAGACAATGATAAAGAGACTAATTACACACTGCCTACATGTGCAAACCAGAGCTATGTTGTAAAAGCATCACAGATTTCTGTACTAATAACCGTATTAATGAACTTTCTTTGCTAGCAACTTTTGGAGGACATTTATTCATTACCATTGTGCCAATACAACAGCCCTTTTACTAACATCAATTAACTCTTTCAATCTTCAAAGAACTTTTCCATTAGTGGATTCCCAGAGTATACCCAATGCAAATACTGCATTTAGGCAAACGGCTTCGATTTGTACTAGTCCTAATGCATGCCCTCAGCGCTAATACCCTCCTCCCCCGGTCCCCCTTTCCCACCCCATCAGGTTCAGTCTTATATTAAATGTTAAACCCATTTGACCTTAATTAATAAATCCACTTATTAGCAGGTGGCCGAGATTACCCTATATTCCCTGGTGGACGGTAATCAATATATAAAACAATATTATCCTTCACTGGGTCACATACTTATATAAGACTGAACCATACGTCCGGACAAGTGTGTTGTTATATGTTTTAGTTATTTGTTTGTCTTGTCTGTCTACTAGATGTTTCCAATTAATTCATGTAATGTATGATCATTTACCTTTTGAAAATAATGCTGCACCTTCATATGTTTCCTCTTACATCTATTTGGAATGATAACAGGAATAAATGATTAATTTAAAATCATTTCCGCCTCTGGATCTATAATCTGTTGCCTATAGTAACCGCTTTCGGTCTGCTCTACACAGACTGATCCCCTTTCTTCCATTCGTACTTCCCCCCTTCCCTCCCCCCCTTCCCACCAATTAATATCGTATGTTCTATATGCAGAAGAATTGGGGACAGTGAAAGAAGGGAAGGATCAGAGTAGACCGATTAAACAGACACAATGCAGTGGTTTTACCCCTTAGGTTCCACATTGAATCTAAGTATACAGACTGCTTTTACAGGCGTGGTTTCACTTTCTTCACCATTCTGATTCCCGTTTTGAACTGCAGCAATTTATCTAAAAACATGTTTAGATGTCTAAATGCTCTGAGTTGCATGTGATTGGTTGATTAGCAATTTGTGTTACAAACCAATTAAACAGTTCTACATGGAGTTGCACATATCTAAGCAGTGCCAACATTGATCATCACTGACCCTATGACCATCACATCCTTTGTATCAGTTATATTTGGTTTATATAGAGTACAATAATAAAATTCACTTTTCCATGCAGTCAATTTTTTTTATTAATGTCATATAGACAAACATCTAGTGCTCTGAAAATGTGTGGTGTGCATTTGGATTCAGCCCCCAACTCTGACATCCCATTGTGTCTTCAGAAATCACAAAGCATATTCATGTGTTTAGAATGGGCCTGTCAAAGTCCACACCTTATAATCCAATTGAGAATCTGTTTCCAGCCTTGAAAATTGCTGTTCACAGACACTCTCCATACAATCTGACAGAGCTTGAGCTATTGTGCAAAGAAGAATTACGCAAAATGGCTCTTTCTAGATTTGCAACACTATAGGCAGGAGCTCAAAGATGAAGCTCTGGAAAAGGGAGTATTGCGGGAGCGATTAAAAAAATAATAGGCCCTTTTCTTTTAAATGTGACGGACTTAAGACCGAAACGAAGAAAATTTTACCAGGTCTATCCAAAATGTAATTACTTTAATTAGTTAGACAAGTAGACCAAATATTTCAGGGACAGAAGGGGAGGGGGAAGCATGGTCAGAGGATACAGATCAAGAGCCAGAGGTAGAGATGGGAGTTGTAGAACCTGAGCAGGATTCCAATCGGACTGAACTGGAGATAATATCTAAAGATGATATGATCAAACTTTCACTCTCTAGATGTGCAAAGCAGGTAGAGACATCCCAAAATGGATTGTAGCTGTAAATACAGCAAAATGTGATTCTTCAAAATATTAACTCAGGGGGCCTGATTAGAAAGGCACGCCTCACTTTTAAATTATGTGCAGTGGGACCTTGGTTTACAAGTAACGCGGTTAACGAGCATTTTGAAAGACGAGCTACTTTTTTGTAAAAATTCTGACTCGGTTTGCAAGTGTTGTCTCGCAAAACGAGCAGAATTCAAGCTAATGGGGTGTGCAGTACCGCATTTGGCCAGAGGTGCGGGGGCACCAGAGCGGAGCCGATCGGAAATACTCAGTTCCCAGGTGTTTCCGAGGTCAGCTGAGCTGTCCCCGATCATTTCCGAGGCTCTCCGGCGCCCCCCACCTCTGGCCACATGCGGTATTGCATGCCATTGAAGTCAATGCGGAACAAATTATTTTAGTCTCCATTGACTTCTATGGGGAAACTCGCTTTGATATGCGAGTGCTTTGGATTATGAGAATTCTCCTGGAACGGATTATGCTCGTAACTGTACTAGTAAAATAAATGTAAAAACTATTTATCCATTTTCATTAACTTCACAATAATTTGTCAAATTTTTTTGTTGATGTATCACATAATACCTCTATAACAAGAGTCACTTTGGGTGTTGGGCTTGTGGAACACAGCTTACCTTAGAGAGCACTGAAAACCCATTTTTCCAGCTACCACGGCACCTATTTATGTGTAAGTTACCCTTTGCGTCTATTAGGGGCACAGGGTGATCGAGAACCACAGAACAGACTCCTACTGGGGTTCTCTGTCACCTACACCCCTAAGACACAGGTTAACTTGCACATAAGAGAGGCTGAGGAAGCTGGAAAATGGGTTTCCAGAGCTCTAAGCTGGGTTCCACGAGCCCCCCCCCCGCCCTAACTTCGTTCCTACATACATGGTGGTAGAAAGATTAGGCTTCGGGATGTATTTTGGCTATGGGGACAGGAGAACTTCCCTCAGCCAGGGCATTTAAACTTGTGTGGAAGGGTATTCCAGCATTATAATGATCCAAACCACACGGCCAATGTAACAAAGGAGTGGCTCAAGAAGAGCATTAGGGTCCTGGAGTGGCCTAGCCAGTCTCCAGACCTTAATCCCTTAAAAAATATGTGGAAGGAGCTGAAGGTTCAAGTTACTAAATGTTAGCCTAGAAACTTTATTGACTTAGAGAGGATCTGCAAAGAGGAGTGGGACAAAATCACTCCTGAGATGTGTGCAAACCTGGTGGCCAACAACAAAAACGGGGCAACTTAAAACTCTAATGAATGGGGATACTTTAAAGGTCCTGATAATAAGGATTGGGGGAATTGGAATAGGGATTTGATGATTGGGAGGAACTACCATATGAAGTGGCCTGGGAACTGGAGTACTCATAGGAAATGGAGGTAGGCTGGCTAAGAGATGCCACTTGAGGTGGGGGTAATAAAGTTTGGGCAGTGGTGGCTGGTGTACGTTGGAGATGGGGGATAATGCTTGGGTGGTAATGATGCTGAAACATATGTTGGTAGGATGGGAGATGGCTCACTATGTTAGGGACGTTGTTGCTGACTAATGAGTGGCAGCATGGGATCACCAGACATTGCAGCCCTTATGCACACACCAGCGTAATTGAATATAGCCATTTGCACATCAATTTTTCGTGGAGTTGGTACTTTTGCAAGATGGTGGTATAGATTTTTTAGAAATATTGCATCCTCATTGGTGGGGTCAGCAAATGGATCATTGGCATCAACCCTTCTCATCGCCTTTATCTCCTCCAGGAATGCCAACATTGCTCCATTCATGTCATGTTTGGGTTGTGATTGTCCTCGGCGATGACTGCCTCTTGATGTGGTGGCTCGAACAGAACGAATCTGAGGAGTGGAAAATTTATTAGAACATTTTTTTTGTCAACATTTTAAAATGGGGCATCCTATATAGGATTCTTACAGGCATGCGTCTTTCAAGCGTGGTTCTTGTTGCTGCTGATTGGGAAGACGTGGGTTGTTCGGCACCCTGCTCATTTGGACCAACTCCCATCTCTTCCTCTGGTGTTTGCTCTCTATCCTCTGAGCCTGCATCCCCCTCCTCTTCTGTCTCGGAAATGTTGGTGCTGGTACTGTAAAAGATATATTGATAGATGGATTACAGGTCAGTACAGTATATTTATTACAATGCATAGATCCATGTGTGTCATTACTGTTCAAAAGGAGTATATGATTTGGTCTACTTGGCCAACTAATTTAATATAGGGGAGAAGTATGGTATTTACTTACCGTCTTAAGTCCGTCACATTTCCCAAGAAGTCTAACATTTCAAAGAAAGGGCTTCTTTTTTTTAGACGTTCCTGCACTGCTTTGACTTTCATCTGCTTCTTCTTTAAGTTCCTGCCTATACCGGTCTCTTTGGGATGTCCACCTGGTCACGATTTTATGGCCTGCGTAGGAACAGTAGACACAATGAACAGATAGAACTCCAACATGTCAATTAGGTATACTATTTGAAATCCATATGTGGAATACAGTGGATTTTAACCACTCTTTTTGTTAATTTTACCTATAGGTAAGCCTATAACAAGGCTTACCTATAAGTACTGCAAATATCTTCTAAACCTGCGCCGTTTAGGAGATATTTGCTGTACACTGCGGGATGTCATCGGCGAATGCGCTGTGAAGAAATGGCCCTCCGTGCCATTTCTTCACTAGCTAGTGTCGTTACTGACTGGCCAGTCGCAGAGCCGGAGTCCATGCCCCCTGAAGGGAGATGGATGTGGCCACCAGTAGGGACAGCGCGGGCTTCGTTTGCAGGTAAGTGCCACAAAATGGGCTAGTATGCGATGCATACTAGCCCATTATGCTTTTACTTTGCAAGGGAAAAAAGGGGAAGTAAAACCTATCAGGGTTTACTTCCTCTTTAACCACTTGCTGACCGCAGGCCATCAAAAGATGTGCTGGGCTTTCAGTGGGTATATCTGAATGATGCCTGCAGCTGCAATAAACAACAAAAAAAGATTTAAAAAAAACTCCCTGTCCTCACCTGCTCCCACACAGCAGTGAACGCGCCTGCATATATAAATGACGTTTAAACCACGCATGTGAGGTTTTACAGGTAAGCTGTTTTAAAAATCCTATTTTCTTTTTTGTACATCACGGGACACAGAGCCATGTTAATTACTTAGTGGGATGTCCCAGAGCAATGCCCAATTTGAGGGGAGGGAGACACAGGTCAAAAAAGCAGACCGCCATCGGACATGAGGACCTATACTGCTGCCTGCAGCACACTGCGCCCAAAGGCGGTATCCTCATGCCCTCTCACATCCACTTGATAGAATTTGGTTAATGTATGGACCGAAGACCAAGTTGCAGCCTTACAGATCTGAGCCATGGAAGCCTGGTGATGCACTGCCCAAGAAGCACCTACTGCTCTAGTCGAGTGCGCTCTCACATGAAAAGGAGGAATTTTCTTTTTTAAACCATAAGCCTGAAAATATAACCTGTCAAATCCACTTAGAGATTTCGATGCTGCGTTTTGGGACCTTCTGGCAGTACAAACAAAACATCAGTTTTCCGTATCAGAGCAGTCGCTTTCAGATAGACTTTGACTGCTCTTACCACATCAAGAGAGTGTAAAAATCTTTCTTCCGCAGAATGCGGATCTGGACAAAAGGACGGTAGGACAACATCTTCGTTCAGATGAAATCCTGATACCACCTTAGGCAGAAAAGTTGGGTAAGGACGCAACACCACTCTGTCCTTGTGAATAATCAAATATGGCTTTTTACAGGAAAAAGCTGCTAATTCTGATACCCTTCTAGCAGAGGATATGGCAAACCAGAAAGACTAATTTTCTGGTCAAAAGGTCCAAAGGAATACGGCGTATCGGTTCAAAAGGCTGTCTTTGCAAGACAGACAAAACCAAATTCAAATTCCACAGGCACAAGGGAGACTTAACTGACGGTTTTAAACGCAGCACCCCTTGAATAAAAACCCAGATCAGGGAATGAGAGGCAAGTGGCCTCTGAAACAATATCGATAAGGCCGAGATCTGACCCTTGATGGTGCTCAAGACCAGTTTTATTTCTACCCCTAACTGTAGAAAGGCGAGAATTCTGCCAATGGCATACTTCCGAGGATGCCAACCCCTGGATTCACACCAGGAAACATATGCCTTCCAGATTCTGTAATAGATGAGCCTGGAGGCCGGCTTCCTAGCATTACCCAGAGTGGAGAGAACTGGCCCCAACAGCCCACGACTCTTCAAGACGTAGGTCTCAACAGCCAAACCGTCAAATTTAGACTTCGTAATAAAGGATGGAATACTGGTCCCTGCGAGACCAGGTCTGGGCGTAGTGGAAGAACCCACGGCCTTCCTACGGCCATCTTCACGATCTCTGTATACCAAGACCTTCTGGGCCAGGCTGGGGCTGTCAGGTCACCTGAAGCCATTTGGGGTCAGGAGTGCACCGCTAAGATAGTGAACCCTATGGCTGACTGCTGCGGATGGAACTCTGGGTTATTAAGGAAGGCAGGTCCACTGGAGCACTAACCGGGATCCCACAGGGAGGTAGAGCCTAAGATTCCCCAGCGCGCAGAGTCTAAGATCCAGCAGGTGTTCACCAGAGCCTCTAGTGGTGAGGATGAACTGGGCTGCAACTGGATCAGGTCGCGGCCCCCAGAGTCCCCCAGCTCACGCTCACAGTAGGCTATAGAAGATAGAGGGGAAGCAGCAGCTCAGGATACAAGAGATAGCGAGGGGATAAGCCAAACGTCGGGGCGACTAGCAGACAAGGATAAACAAAGGTCAAGGTCACAAGCAGACAGGGATAGTCGAAAACAAGCCAAGATCGGTAAAACAGAGACAGACGTAGCACACGGCAAGCAGGAACACAAACACACAATAGCTTAAACAACGTTGATCAGCATGGCTGGCTTGCAGTGCACAAGTTAATATAGAGTTTCCTGATAGGGCCTGGAGTGGAGCCATGCTTGGAGGAGAGATTATTTAAGCAGCCAGGTGAAAGTGGCTGGCCTCTAAAGCAGGACACATGGAGGAGAGGTAAGCTGAGAGACAAACATTACTGCATAACCATGACAGGGGCCACCAGAATTACCGGTTTCTTTTCCGCCTTGGTCTTGCGCAGATGGAGCGGAACCAGAAGAAACGCATAGATCAGAGAGAACTGATCCCAAGGAATTATCAACGCATCTGTCCCGTATGCTAGTGGATCCCTTGTCCTTGATACAAAGTTGTCCAACTTCATGTTGAACCTGAAGGCTAGTAGATCTACATCCGGGGTACCCCATCTTTGGCATATGGCCAGAAATATGGCAGGGTGCAGCGACCATTCTCCTGGACACAGCTGCTGGTGGCTTAAATAATCCGCCTGCCAATTTTCCACCCCTGGAATGAAGACTGCAGACAGGCAAGGAACATGCCTCTCTGCCCAAACCAAAATGTGGTTTACCTCCCTCTGGGCATCCAGACTCCTGGTGCCCCCTTGGTGGTTGTTGATATAGGCCACCGCTGCAGCATTGTCGGACTGTATCCGGACAGGACAGCCTTGTAACCTGCAAGTCCAGGCCCTGAGGGCCAAACGCACTGCCCGAATCTCCAGAATATTGATGGGCAGGAACTTTTCGGCTTTGGACCACCTTCCTTGGACCGAAGCCTCTTCTAGAACTGCTCCCCAGCCTATGAGGCTGGCATCTGTAGTTACCACTTTCCCGGAGACTGGAATAAAGGACCTTCCCTTCTGTAGGTTTTTGGTTAGCAACCACTAACTGAGGCTCTGGCGTACTTCTGACGTCAGGCGCGTCGGCAAATCCAAGGCTTGGATTCTCTTGTTCCAAGCAGACAGTATACTGTTCTGCAATGGCCTTGAGTGAAACTGGGCGTAAGGAACAGCCTTGAATGAGGCTACTATCTTCCCCACCAACCTCATACAGAGGCAAATGGAAGGTCTCTTCCTTGCTCTGACTACCTGGACCAATTCCTTTATGGCTTTGGCCTTTGATTCGGGTAAAAATACCCTGATTTGGGCTGTGTCTATGACCATACCCAAATACTCCAGCCTCTTTAGGGGCTTTAAAGATGATTTTTCTAGGTTGAGGACTCAGCCTAGGTGCTCTAAGTACTTTACTTTGTTGAGCACACTGAGGTCTAAACTTGCTACTGACTGTTCTACCGGTATCAAATTGATCATCTAGATATGCTGTCACTGCTATACCCTGAGCCCTTAGCTTCGCCAGGGAAAGGGGCTAGAACCTTCATGTAGCCAGACCAAAGGGTAGGGCCACAAACTGAAAGTGGTGCTGTTCAGCTGCGAACCTCAGAAATCTTTGGTGAGCGGGAAAGATTGGCACATGTAGATAGGCAAGATTGGATAATATGGTGCACTCAGGTTCAGACTCGGTACAAATAGGAAGGGATTGGGTGGAGAGGCCAAGGGAATAGCAACAGTTCTCCGAAGTGTACCACCGATCGTAGTCCTATCCATCCTGAAGCACCGTGCACCAGCAGTGTGGCCGGAGGACAGACCTTATCACGGACACCAGTGACATCGGACTCTTCCTTCACCCGGAAGTCAGATCGGATGAAACCCCATTATGCCTGTCATCACCACAAACTTGTGAGCGTACTCAATTAAGTTTTTCTTATTAAACTCCATACTTATTGCACTTAAATGACGCTGTTCTCTGTTCCCTTTTACATGTAGATAGGCATCCTTGATGTCTATTGAAGCCAGGAACTCTCCCCCTTGTAGGGAGGAGACCACGGAGCGGATTGACTCCATGCGAAAAGAGCGAATGTTTAGGAATCGATTCAGATCCTTTAGATCTAGGATTGGTCTAACGTCTCCATTTGGTTTCGGAACCGTAAGGAGAGGTTTGAATAAAACCCTGAGCCTTGCTCCTCTGGAGTAACCTCTATGATTACCCCTTGGGATAACAAGTGATCAAAGGCCAGAAACAAGGGCCTCCTTTTTAATGGGTCTTTGGGAATGTGTGAGCAAAGGAAAAACGTGATGGAGGAAGCTCCCGAAATTCCAGCTTGTAACCCAGAGATACTGTGGAGATTACCCACTTGTCCTGAATCTCTTCCTGCCAAACGCCTGCAAATCGCAGAAGTCTTCCCCCCACTCGGCCGAGTGGGGGCACCCCTTCATAAGGAGTTTTTGGGGTTCTGCTTTGCAGATCTTTGACCGCAGGACTTCTTTTTCCAATCGGCTTGGCCTTGGCCCTTCCCTCTAGCATTTGGCTGGGGAGGCCTTCGCCACTGCCTGGAGGCCGTAGCCCTCGGGACTGGGGAAAGAGAACGTTTAAAAGAAGGACATTTACTCTTCTTCTTAACCAGCAACAAGGTAGTCTTACCACTGGAAATCTTCTGGATATATTTATCCAGGTCATCTCCAAATAAGCATTCTCCATAAAAGGGGAATCCCGCCAAAAACCTTTTGCATGAAGCTTCAGCTGACCAATGCTTTAGCCAAAGCGTCCTGCCCATGTGTACCAGCAGGAGAGAAAGGCGGGATGCTTACTGAATAGTCTTTAAAAGAGAAGTATGGGTTTCCAGGTTATTTTATATTCATGCTTACCTTGGTGGATCCATCTGTCCCCCGCTGTCTGTGCACTGAGAACCGAGCCACCGAACATCGCCGCTGGCTCGGTTCTCACAGATCCCCGAGAGGAAAGCCGCTGACTGTCAGTCAGCGGCTTTCCCCTCTGCTTCTCCACGCTCATTGGAGCGCTGAGCCGTGGAGGGGCGGGGAGAGACTGTCTTAGTGGCTCGCTAATACGCTAAGACTGCCATCAATCAGGGCAGCTGGCGGATCCCGACTTGGAAGTCGTGATGACGCGCTGCCCCGACTGATGGCAGTGACGTCAGCGGAGAGCGGACTTCAGACCGCTCTCCGCTGAAAACGGGTCACAGGAGTGCAAAACGAATTGCACTCCTGTGACCCAAAGAGAAGCCCAGCCTAAAAAGCTCAGGCTGGACTTCTCCTTTAATAGCATTCACCGCAAAACATAAGGCCTTAGGGAGGTCCACCTAATCCTCGGCCTGTTCAGCAGGGAGGATTTTAATCACCTGCTTCATATGCTCTTTTAGGAACTGACACATACCAATTGCTGCTACTGCAGGTTCGGTTACAGCGCCAGCCATAGTAAAGGAGGCCTTAAGTAAAGATTCCAGCTTTTTTTCAGTTGGATCTCTAAACCCCTGAGCATTGTCCACAGGACAGGTCAGACTTTTATTCACACAAGAAATAGCCGCATCTATCGCTGGCAAACTTCACTTCTTGGTGAATTTCTCCTCCATTGGATAAAGAAAGGAAAATTTCTTGGGAGGAGAAAACAGCTTGTCAGGGTGATCCCAGTCATTATACATCAGCTGTTTCAGTAATGGATGGATCGGGAAGGCGTATGCAGCCTGCGGGGATTTTAAAGACCCCAAGGAAGAGACAGGGACACAGCTGACTCAGCAGAGGGCAACTTATATGTAGCACGCACAACTTCTGTGTAATATTGCACCCCTACTTTGAGAGCCTGAGAGGCAGAAGAGAGCTTCTCCTCATCCCCTGATCCATCTGACTGCCCCTGATCCTTGTTTCCAGATGGTGGAACATTATTATCATCATCATCAAGATCAGACTGTCGATCGTCTGACAGGGAACCCAGAGCAGAGGAAGAGGACCTACCCCGCTTTCTGCTCTTTTTTTGAGGATGCTGTAATTAAAGCAGTTATCCTCTCTTCCAAACCACCCAACGCTGCTGCTAAAGCCTCCTCAGTGACATAGGCAGGAGCTGCAATGCTGGGAGAGACTGCAAAGCCTGACAAAGGCAATGGCTCATCCTGTGCGGCTGCCTCAAGTCTCTCAGGGGAGGATGGTATCATGCAGGCATGTCTAGAACCTCTAGATCCATATGGTGAAACCTTAGAGCCCCTCTTTCCTGCCCCTGAAGCCCTCTTATGGGGAGACATAGTCCTAAGCTGACAAAGCAGAGGTACTAATACATATGCATCAACTGCCGAGCTTAGTCTAGCAATAAATAAATGCTTGCTAATCTGCACAGCCTGATGCTGAGTAGGTGTCTTAGAGGTATGCCTGAATCCAAGCCACAAGATGCTTACCTGCCCCAAGCTCTGTGTCCCACCACTTACAGAGCTCTCTGCATCCCTGGGCTTTTAAAATAGCCCACCCTGCGCATTGGACTGCCGTGCACGCCACATGTGCATGGTGGCATCAACCACGCCCCCTCCTCCCCGCCATTCTAGCCGTGTAAAAGCGTGCCCCCTGCGTGCGGACATGCGTAGGGGATTACGGTGGCCGGGGGGGGAGGAGGACAAGGACCTTCTCTGGAGGACCGGCGTGGGACCCCCCTTTCGACCTGTTGTGGCAGAGCCTGAAGCAGATGAGGTGAGCGGATCCACAAACCGGCTGCACTGAGCTTTCGTTCCTGGAGAGCATGCAAGTAAAACACCAGGTATGTCTCTTACTCTCTCTAGTGGCGGAAAATAGGTAAGACATTTCAACTACTCACAGAGGATAATCCTTAAGATTTTATTTAGGATTGTCTTCACTTACCTTATCCCCGCCGCAGGATAGTGCTGAGCACAGACAGATCCAGCCTTCACCCATCACGGTGGGTAGTGTTGTGCCAACCTTCAGGGTTCTGGGTTCCTAATTAAAGGAGACCTCTTCCCTGGACCTGTACAAGACTCTGTCAGAAAACCTTTGCGCATTTTTTAATACGTGCCCAAAGTGCTGGAGACCAGAGCCCAGTCCTACAAGAGAGACATTACAGGCAAAACCTTGTTCTTCCATGAGGCCCGGGTACCATCCATTTTAGGTATATTTGTTAGCCCGTCGGATGGATCCAGTTGTAAAGCTCTTTGACCCCCGCAGGGACCCAACAGCAGAGCTTTCTTCTTAGCACATCTTTAACCGTGACCAACACCTTAGACACTGGCGAAAAAACTGAGGTACTCTCCATATGGGAGGGGTTATATAGAGGGGGAACTCGTCTTGTAGTTAGGGTGTGCCAGTGTCCAATCACCTGATGGTGAACATATAACCCACTAAGTAATTAACATGGCTCTGTCCTGTGATGTACAATAAAGAAAGTGTTTTTTTTTTCCCAAAAAATTTGCATTGGAAAAATTGCTGCGCAAATACCGTGTGACAAAAAAAGTTTCAATGAACCCACATTTTCTTCCCTAGGGTCTCTGTTAAAAAATGTATATGATGTTTGAGGGTTCTAAGTAATTTTATAGGAAAAAAATTATGACTTTTACATGTTGGAGAAGAGTGTTGGGATTTGAAAGGTGGACTACAATTATCAGGATGCTAATAGTGACATATGGGTGTACTACAAGTTTAACCATGCCAACCCACCCCCATCCCACAAACTGCTTACCACGTATCCGACGCTGAGTGACCACCCGTTTTGTGTGACCTCCACAAATATTTCTTCCCACATCATACTTTTTGTGATTCAATCACTATATTCAAGACATTTCTTGTCCCATAAAGCTGGCCTGGCATGCACAAGCTTGATGAGGTGTTCATGGGACACATCTCTGGCCATGTCTTCTCTCTGTCTCACTCCCTCCAGGCACTAGGCTGCATGTGACTTTCTAAAGACCACTACCTGGGTCATAGGTAAATTTTTTTAATGTATTCATATTACATTACATATTTTGGTTAAAAACGTATGTCAGCGGATCGGATGTAAACGGATCGTCCTCTAACATCCGTTTTTCTTCCGTTCTTTTTACGGAAGAAAAAAAATAGGGTTTTCTTCCTTCATGAAAAACGAAGCTTGGCGGTGATGAATGTAAGCGGATGTTAGCGGATAATCATCCGCTAACCCATAGAGACGCATTGATGTCCGTATTAATCCATCAACGGATGGATGAAAAAATGGACGAACGATCCCCGCACGTGTGAAAGGGGCCTTATTGGGATTTTTTTTTTTACAAAACATATGTAGCAGAATACATATTGACCTTAACTGATGAAGTAATTCGATTTTTAACATGATACAAAAATAATATATATATATTTTTTTTAATTATCAGTCTTTTTATGTTTAGAGCAAAAAAAAAAAGAAGAACCGCAGAAGTGATCAAATACCACTAAAATAAAGCTCTATATGTGGGGAAAAAAAAGGAAAATGTATTTGAGTACAGCATCGCGTGCCCGCACAATTGTCTGTTAAAGTAACGCAGTGCTGTATTGCAAAAAATGGCCTGGTCATGAAGAGGGGTAAATCTTCCAGAGCTGAAGTGGTTAATAGTGATGTCATTTTGACCTCCCAAAATCCTCCTCACCTCTCTGGTCAGGTCTGTTTTATCAATAGAGATAAGAGTGATGTCATGTGACCTCCCAGAATCCTCCTCACCTCTCCGGTCAGCAGGTAGATGATCTTCCGGGTGAGGTTTAGTATCTTCTCAGTCATGTGACTCCGATCCCTTCTCCATCCTCATTGATGAGGTCATATGCGGGTTTCTCTGTAGACGGATAGCAGAGAACGAACTGTTTAGCCTCTAAACAGCTGATTTGTAAGAGCCAATAATGTGAAGGAATAGATACCCCTGCTTCCTCACTATGAAAGGCTTAGCTCCCAGCAGTGTTGCCAACCGTCCGTATATTTACGGACAGCACGTAAATTTAACCCCCTTTTCGGGGTGTCCGTTAAAGTCCGTTATGGGCATCGGGTGCCCATAAAAAAGATGGCAGCGAGCCGACCATGCAACTGCGCATGCGTAATTCCGAAAGCGGCCAGGCTCGGAAAAGCTTGTATGCGGTCGGCCGGGCGGCGCATGCGCAGTAACGTAATGGCGCCACTTTTTAATAGATCGGAACTCGGCACTCGTCGGGACACTATGGCGGTCGCCCTATATAGGAGGACTCAGAGCCGAGCAGGCCAGCCAGGGTGAAGAGGAGAGTAAAACTGGGGGGGGGATATCGACTAGAGGAGGACATCGCTGGGAGCCCAGGAAGGACAAAGGATCAGGTGTAGTCACAGATCCATTCACAAAATCCTCCACTCCATCTCCTCCAGCCATGCATCTACTATTAACCCCTTCACTGCACTGCAGCCCCCTGACAACATACAGTAATCAATGCACCATCCATTCATAGTCTTGTCACTGAGCAGATCCTGGGTGCACAGCTCCCCAGAATGACATCCATCCCTATTCCTAACACTCAGCAGATCCTGGGGACACTGCCCCCACAAGGATCCATCCATCCATCCCCAGTCCTGTCACTGAGCAGATCCTGGGGACACTGCCCCCACAATGATCCATCCATCCATCCATCCCCAGTCCTGTCACTGAGCAAATCCTGGGGACACTGCGTCCCACAATGATCCATCCATCCCTACTCCTATCACTGAGAAGATCCTAGGATCACTGCTCCTCACAATGATCCATCCATCCCTCTCCTGTCACTGAGAAGATCCTAGGATCACTGCTCCTCACAATGATCCATCCATCCCTCTCCTGTCACTGAGAAGATCCTGGGATCACTGCTCCCCACAATGATCCATCCATCCCTCTCCTGTCACTGAGAAGATCCTGGGATCACTGCTCCCCACAATGATCCATCCATCCCTACTTCTATCACTGATCAGATCCTGGTAGTGTATCATGTTTGCAGCCTCTGTCCCCCTCCTGTGTCATGTCCGCAGCCTCTGTCCCCATCCTGTGTCATGTCCGCAGCCTCTGTCCCCCTCTTGTGTCATGTCTGCAGCCTCTGTCCCCCTCCTGTGTCATGTCCGCAGCCTCTCTCCACCTCCTGCATCATGTCCGCAGCCTCTCTCCACCTCCTGCATCATGTCCGCAGCCTTGCACTGCAAGGGGGCATCCTGCAGACTCTGATGTAAGGGGGAACTCTGTGCTGGCTGGGTTATAGTAACCAGACCTTCATATAAATTGAGAAATATGTTTTTTTACTTTTGTTTAAGTTAAACACATTGGTAATAGCATTAGCTATGTGTTTATAGTTCAAATATTGATATCTGCACTGTTTAGCACTAAAAACAGTAATTTTAGATACTTTGTTGTAGTGTCAGTAAAAAAGTGTGTATCTGCCAGTAAATTTCATGTTTGCTTGTCAGACAAAAAAAAACAAAAAATTTGTTGGCTTTTGTAAATCTTGTCGTTCTGCCAGTAAATTTCAGTTCTGGGGGTTGGCAACACTGGCTCCCAGCAGCCATATTGTCGGTGTGTTGGATCCTTGTGTAGGAAGAGATAATATTTTATACTGTGCCATAGAGTTCCTTAGATAGTAATTATGATCTACCTATTCTTTTGAACTCCACCCCCCCCCCCCCCATACGTACAGCTCTGTCCTCAGACCCCACCTTTTTTCTTCATCACTCCTGTGTAATTAATTGTTAGCTGTTGTTTTCCCCCTCCCCCCTTTGTTGTGTGTTGTGACTTATGGGGGAATTGTTTTTATGTTTGCTTTCTGCTATAGTTGGATAAAATATACAGCAGGTGCCCCCCCCCCCAGTGTGTTCTCACTCAGTTTTGGGGATCATTGGACCTCATTGTTGTCACAATATCTGCTGTGATTGTAATGTGATAAGAAGCCCCCTCCCTATGGCTCTCACATGTGTTACTTCCGCTGATCAGATCACACTTACACCCGCTCGATGGAAAAGTGTCGCTAATAAAACTACTTGAAATGAATCAGATTGGGGGAGGGGGAGTCCTGCTGTATATAAGACAATCACCTTATAAAAGTGAAACTCAATTCCCCAGAGAAATTTTCCCTTCCAGAATGTTCCGGAGCTGGAAGGAATCCTCCAAGTCTGTCATGTAAAGGATTTATAGATCTTATTGTCACCATGAAATCACATCGCAATCATTTAGAGGTTGGATGACGGGCTGAGGTCACTACAACACTTTCTATAGATAATGGGACACTTTTCCACAGGTCTGAACATCAGTAAAAGGGGGGAGGGGGAGAGAAGAGGGACAGAGGGTGGACAGGGAGGGAAAAGGGACAGAGGGTGGACAGGGAGGGAAAAGGGACAGAGGGTGGACAGGGAGGGAAAAGGGACAGAGGGTGGACAGGGAGGGAAAAGGGACAGAGGGTGGACAGGGAGGGAAAAGGGACAGAGGGTGGACAGGGAGGGAAAAGGGACAGAGGGTGGACAGGGAGAGAAAAGGGACAGAGGGTGGACAGGGAGAGAAAAGGGACAGAGGGTGGACAGGGAGAGAAAAAGGGACAGAGGGTGGACAGGGAGGGAAAAAGGGACAGAGGGTGGACAGGGAGGGAAAAAGGGACAGAGGGTGGACAGGGAGGGAAAAAGGGACAGAGGGTGGACAGGGAGGGAAAAAGGGACAGAGGGTGGACAGGGAGGGAAAAAGGGACAGAGGGTGGACAGGGAGGGAAAAGGGACAGAGGGTGGACAGGGAGGGAAAAGGGACAGAGGGTGGACAGGGAGGGAAAAGGGACAGAGGGTGGACAGGGAGGGAAAAGGGACAGAGGGTGGACAGGGAGGGAAAAGGGACAGAGGGTGGACAGGGAGGGAAAAGGGACAGAGGGTGGACAGGGAGGGAAAAGGGACAGAGGGTGGACAGGGAGGGAAAAGGGACAGAGGGTGGACAGGGAGGGAAAAGGGACAGAGGGTGGACAGGGAGGGAAAAGGGACAGAGGGTGGACAGGGAGAGTAAAGGGACAGAGGGTGGACAGGGAGGGAAAAGGGACAGAGGGTGGACAGGGAGGGAAAAGGGACAGAGGGTGGACAGGGAGGGAAAAGGGACAGAGGGTGGACAGGGAGGGAAAAGGGACAGAGGGTGGACAGGGAGGGAAAAGGAACAGAGGGTGGACAGGGAGAGAAAAGGGACAGAGGGTGGACAGGGAGAGAAAAGGGACAGAGGGTGGACAGGGAGGGAAAAGGGACAGAGGGTGGACAGGGAGGGAAAAGGGACAGAGGGTGGACAGGGAGGGAAAAGGGACAGAGGGTGGACAGGGAGAGAAAAGGGACAGAGGGTGGACAGGGAGAGAAGAGATACAGAGGGAGAAGAGGGAGAGAAGAGATACAGAGGGAGAAGGGGGAGAGAAGAGGGACAGAGGGGGGAGGGGAGAGAAGAGGGACAGAGGGGGGAGGGGAGAGAAGAGGGACAGAGGGGGAAGGGGGAGAGAAGAGGGACAGAGGGGGGAGGGGAGAGAAGAGGGACAGAGGGGGGAGGGGAGAGAAGAGGGACAGAGGGGGAAGGGGGAGAGAAGAGGGACAGAGGGGGGGAAGGGGGAGAGAAGAGGGACAGAGGGGGGGAAGGGGGAGAGAAGAGGGACAGAGGGGGAAGGGGGAGAGAAGAGGGACAGAGGGGGGGAAGGGGGAGAGAAGAGGGACAGAGGGGGGGGGAAGGGGGAGAGAAGAGGGACAGAGGGGGGAAGGGGGAGAGAAGAGGGACAGAGGGGGGGAAGGGGGAGAGAAGAGGGACAGAGGGGGGAGGGGGAGAGCAGAGGGACAGGAGGGGGGAGGGGGAGAGAAGAGGGACAGAGGGGGGAAGGGGGAGAGAAGAGGGACAGAGGGGTAGGGGGAGAGAAGAGGGACATAGGAGGAGGAGGGAGGGAGAGAGAAGAGGGACAGAGGAGGAGGGAGGGAGAGAGAAGAGGGACAGAGGGGGAGGGGGAGAGAAGAGGGACAGAGGGGGAGAGAAGAGGGACAGAGGGGGAGAGAAGAGGGACATAGAAGGAGGGAGGGAGAGAGAAGAGGGACAGTGGGGTTACTTTAAAGATGACGGACAGACAGTTGGGGGTTCCTTCACACTATCACCCCACATTCCTCTAATGCCTCTCCTCTCTGCTGGAGGTAGAAAAGAACAGACCTCTTGTTTCCCTTTCTTATGCACCCTGTGCATAATTCACTCCTGAACCCTGCACTTTGTGTGTGATGCCTTCCTAAAACCTGTGCATAATGCACTCTGGAACCCTGCACCCTGAAAAAAATGCACTCCAGCACTGCACCTCCCCCATTATTGGCTGCTGTGAGTCTGCTGTCCAGGGTCTTATGCTGTGCAGGACATTATGGGTGAGCATCAAATAATTCAACCACAAATTCAACTAAAATGTAATCCTGGAAATTCAGTAGAACCCAAATCCAAATCCCATTCCATGTTACCAGAGACTGCTAAGGTGAGAAGTAGAAATGAGCCATTATCTCCATCTAAATGAACAGACATGGCCATATTTAGTCAATGATGTCACCGCCACCTCTGGCCCCTCCTATATATAGCTGACGACAGGTCCACAACCACTGAGCAGGGCTAGGAGAAGATGTCCTTATCAACATGGGGTCAATGTGCTTTGCCTGGGGAGTCCCCCTGGAAAGGTACCCCTCGATGTTAAGGGCATGTGACCTGGTGTGGTTCAGGATGTGAGAGGAGCACACGTTGGTCCTTCCCTTTAACACATGTCAGGCTATATGCTCAGATTAGGGGCCGGTATGTTTTTTTTATGATTACTTCACCCTTTTTGTTTGTTTTTCATGATGCACCCCCTTAAAATCCATACTTGTCTCAATGGATCTGGTAAATATTTGGGGGGACTCTACACAAATGTGTTTTCCATTCTTGCTCTGTGATGTGATACAGCAACATTTACAAAGGAAAAAAAAAAACTGATACCTTTTAAATTACATTTCATTGCTGGCTTCTTAAAAAGAAAAGAAGAAACACAGACCCCCCAAGTGTAGCACAAATAAATAGCAGACCCTTGGAGGTGCTGTTTTTTTTTTTTTTTTTAAACAAAGAAGCCATCAATGGACATTTTAAAACTTTTTTCCTTTGTAAATGTCAGCGCTTTCTGTACATCACAGGCATGATTAGGACCCCCCAGGATTAAGACACCTCCCAGGATTCGGACAACATCCGAGTTTAGGGCATCCTTCAGGATTATGGCACCACCCAGGATTAGGGCACCCCCCAGGATTAAGACACCTCTCAGGATTCGGACAACATCCGAGTTTAGGGCATCCTTCAGGATTATGGCACCACCCAGGATTAGGGCACCCCCCAGGATTAAGACACCTCCCAGGATTCGGACAACATCCGAGTTTAGGGCATCCTTCAGGATTATGGCACCACCCAGGATTAGGGCACCCCCCAGGATTAAGACACCTCCCAGGATTTGGACAAAATCAGAGTTTAGGGCATCCTTCAGGATTATGGCACCACCCAGGCTTCGGGCACCCCCCAGGATTAAGACACCTCCCAGGATTCGGACAACATCCGAGTTTAGGGCATCCTTCAGGATTATGGCACCCCCCAGGATTAAGACACCTCCCAGGATTCGGACAAAATCCGAGTTTAGGGCATCCTTCAGGATTATGGCACCACCCAGGCTTAGGGCACCCCCCAGGATTAAGACACCTCCCAGGATTCGGACAACATCCGAGTTTAGGGCATCCTTCAGGATTATGGCACCACCCAGGATTAAGGCGCCACCCA
Source organism: Rana muscosa (assembly GCA_029206835.1). Lineage (NCBI taxonomy): Eukaryota > Metazoa > Chordata > Amphibia > Anura > Ranidae > Rana > Rana muscosa. The sequence continues at coordinate 23,338,203 of JARGYO010000094.1, read as the reverse complement.
GGATTAGGGCACCCCCCAGGATTAGGACATTCCCCAGGATTATGGCAACCCCCAGGATTAGGACACCATCTAGGCTAAGGGCATCCCCCAAGATTAAGGCACCCCCCAGGTTTAGGACACCCTCCAGGATTAGGGCACCCCCCAGGATTAGGGCACCACCCAGGAATGTTAGTTAAAGGAATTGGATAGTTTTAATGTTTAACTTTAAGGATTTAAAAATCACTGCTGCCAGCTGTACAGAATTTTTTTTAAACTTTTTTTGCTTTGATACATGTTCCCCCTGGACAGTGCACCCCACCATGTTATTGTTTGACACCCCCTTGCCTATTAATCCAGATTTAAAAAAAACATTTTTCATTTGACAGATTTGGCTACCATTAATTTTAATAGGATTTGGATTCAGCCTCAGAATTTCTGAATTTCACAAGTGAAGTGATGTGAACAACACTCCAACCAAACCCAGGAATGTTCACCTCATCTCCAGTGAGAAGGTGACCCATCTCCACAATGAGGAGAATGTTTCCGTAAGTGGGCAAATGTTCTGATCCTGAAGGGGTTAATCTAGGTTTCCACACTATATATGTGTGTATCATCATCTGCTGGAGATAAAAGACATCACAGTGACTATGGAGGAAGAGGACGGACATGACGGGGTTACTGGGTGTAAATAGAAAATAAGATCTTATTACCTCGTCTGCTGCCACTTCCAGCAATGTCTTCGCTCTACTTCCTCCCAACTCACCTCTCACCCGGAACTTCCTGTCTGTACCTGACATCACTTCCTGTCTGTATTCCATAGAGACGTCCTGTCTGGCTAGAAGTGAGATCACCACCTTGTTAAAGTGAAGTTCCACCCAAAAATGGAACTTCCGGTATTTTGGAATCCTCCCCCCCCCTCCGGTGTCACATTTGGCACCTTTTCAGGGGGGAGGAGGGAGCAGATATGTCTTATACAGGTATTTGCTTCCAATTCCGGGCATAGATCACCTCAGTGATCGAGGTGACCTACGCCACGTCCAGCGCCTATTCCGTTCCCCCCCCCCCCCGCAGTCTTCTGTGAAATACACATGTAGCAACCACGCCACCCTCCTATACTCCACTCTTTGGCTCGTTCACTGGAGAGGAAAGCACGCACGGTCTCCACTATGCCCGTACCCCCTGCGTTGCAGAGGTTAGGCACACTTAGTTTCACTTACGGGTATTTGCAGCGACTCCCCTCAGTGTTGGTTTCTGTCCCTAGATTGTAAGGACGAAAGTCTCTATGTCCCAAGTAACTCCAAGGTCCACACCAGTATATCACTCCAACATGGAGTTTATTTCTTTATGTATGAACATCCACAAATGAGGAGAAGAGAAAGGTGTTAGGAAGACCGATCAGTTCAGGCACTCTTGTTTCTTCGCCACTCGATCCCGAGTGGGTATAGCTCACCCAGATAGTCACCCAAAGGCACTAGCAGCCAGCGTGTAACTCGAACAGTCTATTTGATTTCCTGAAGGATTCGTTCAGGAGATCCTCTGCCACAGGATCTATGGTGCCCCAAACCTCCTACTGGTCCTTTTGGTTAGATCCCTTTTTCCGGATGGATGACATCCCTCCAGATAGCCACCAGGCCCCCTCCCCCACCGCGATCTTCCACCAGTCCCCCGGAACGGTCCTCCCCCAGCCTCCTCCTCCAGAAACAGGTCCCCTTGCAAGGCAGCACCCTGGGACTCCTCCCACCAAAGCGGGCTCCAGCCAAAGGCGCTGGGCCCAGGGCCGAAGCCGCAGTCCCAGGACCAAAGGCGCCCGGGACCGAAGTGCACGTGGCCCCATGGCCTGGAGGGCCACATGCCACGCACCAGGACAAAAGACCAGAAACCCAAGACTCCTCCCAGGCAGAGTCTGCCCCTTATGTATCCTCTCCCGGCATGCACAGCAGGTCCACCACACCCACTGTACGGCTGCCGAGAGGAGACACCAAATTACTGCCCTATTACCCGTGGTTCAACCCCGAGCATAGGTGACAGCGCCACCCACACTTCCAAGGGGAACTGCACACCAGGCAAAACAACAGCAAGGCAGAGTCCAGCAAATTGAAAAGATCCGAGCCAACTACCACTCGAATCACCCTTAAATTTGGCATAGCAGTCCCTAAGTTTGGTACCCCCGCTACACACAGGTCCCAGAAGACAGCAGGGACCTGTGGGATAGCGCAGCGCGACTCACGCATGCGCAGTAGGGAACCAGGAAGTGAAGCCGCAAGGCTTCACTTCCCGATTCCTTTACCGAAGATGGCACCCGAAAGCCGACCAAAAGATCGACTTCGGGTGCCGACATCGCGGGCGCCATGGACAGGTAAGTGTTTTTTCAGGGGAACACCGCTTTAAGCTCAATGAACTGCAGCCCATAGTATGAACACGGCCTTGTGCTTTGTATGTATGTACTGTATATCCTTTATAGATAGGTCATCTCCACTCCCACCAAGGGGGATAGAAATATATGATAATAGAACAAGAACACTCCCCTTTTTAGTGACAGACAAGACAGGGAGACCATGGATGGGACACTACTATTTGATCATTATTGCTGATGGAACATTCATGTCTATATATGATGATCTGAGGAATGAGATATATAATTGGTGCTTGGAGGTAAAAATATTGCATTTAGTATTGTGTCTGATGGAGTCTCTCTGTCCTAAATTTGATCCCCCTGCAGTTGGAACATTTTTGATGGGATAGGAGATGTGAGATTTATGAGAGGGTGTTGTTGTAGATTGCTTTTTATTTTTTTGGGGTCTCTCTCTCTCTCTCTCTCTCCTCACAAAAGTAAGTACACCCCTCACACTTTTGTAAATATTTTCTTCTATCTTTTCATGTGACAACACTGAAGAAATGATACTTTGCTACAATGTAAAGTAGTGAGTGTACAGCTTGTATAACAGTGTAAATTTGTTGTCCCCTCAAAATAACTCAACACACAGCCATTAATGTCTAAACCGCTGGCAACAAAAGTGAGTACACCCCTAAGTGAAAATGTCCAAATTGGGCCCAATTAGCCTTCCCCCCCCCCCCCCGGTGTCATGTGACCCGTTAGTGTTACAAGTTCTCAGGTGTGAATGGGGAGCAGGTCAGTTAAATTTGGTGTTAACGCTCTCACTCTCTCATACTGGGCACTGGAAGTTCAACATGGCACCTCATGGCAAAGAACTCTCCGAGGATCTGAAAAAAAAAGAATTGCTGTTCTACATAAAGAGGGCCTAGGCTATAAGAAGATTGCCAAGACCCTGAAACTGAGCTGCAGCATGATGGCCAAGACCATACAGCGGTTTAACGGGACAGGTTTCACTCAGAACAGGCCTCGCCATGGTCGACCAAAGAAGTTGAGTGCACGTGTTCAGCATCATATCCAGAGGTTGTCTTTGGGAAATAGATGGTGGTGGGGGTGTCATGGTCTGGGGCTGCATGAGTGCTGCCGGCACTGGGGAGCAACATGTTCATTGAGGGAACCATGAATGCCAACATGTACTGTGACATACTGAAGCAGAGCATGATCCCCTCCCTTCAGAGACTGGGCTGCAGGGCAGTATTCCAACATGATAATGACTCCAAATACACCTCCAAGATGACCACTGTCTTGATAAATAAGCTGAGGGTAAAGGTGATGGACTGGCCAAGCATGTCTCCAGACCTAAACCCTATTGAGCATCTGTGGGACATCCCCAAACAGAAGGTGGAGGAGTGCAAGGTCTCAAACATCCACCAGCTCTGTGATGTCATCATGGAGGAGGGGAAAAGGACTCCAGTGGCAACCTGTGAAGCTCTGGGGATCTCCATGCCCAAGAGGGTTAAGGCAGTGCTGTAAAATAATGGTGATCACACAAAATATTGACACTTTGGGCCCAATTTGGACATTTTCACTAAGGGGTGTACTCACTTTTGTTGCCAGTGAATTAGACATTAATGGCTGTGTGTTGAGTTATTTTGAGGGAACAGCAAATTTACACTGTTATACAAGCTGTACACTCACTACTTTACATTGTAGCAAAGTGTCATTTCTTCAGTGTTGTCACATGAAAAGATAGAATAAAATATTTTCTCGTTTAAAAAAACAAAAAAAATATATAATAAAGTATTTACAAAAATGTGAGGGGTGTACTCACTTTTGTGATAAAACAAGTAAAAAGGCGCAATACACATATACCTCAATACGTAAGTTCAGTGTGGTACCAAATAGTCCAAGGGTAGGGATAAAAGAGATGTATAGGTATGTACTTATACACTCGGGTTCATATATATCAATGGTTCAGTCAGGGCAGCTGCCGAAAACACCAGAAGCTGGTTCCAGTGAGCTAAAATAAAACAAGGAGAGGAGCGCCTCTGAGTATGTATCAATTAAATATTTAATAAACAACAATATACACTCACATGGGGGAATGTAGAGTTGAGTTCAAGATTCACAGCTGGGCTGAGGAGATGGTGATGGGACTGCAAGTCACAGCAAGTCCGTCCCGCTGGCACCACGTCAGATCCTAGGCAGGATTCGGTGGAATGGCTGAGCACAGCAGGTCTCCTTCAGGGTCCCAGGTTGGTCAAACCGCAGTCAGGTGGGGTTAGGAGAGGTACATCTGGCTTGAGTATGGGTTCCAAAAGGGTTAAATAAGTTAGATTAGGGAGGGGGTAGGCGTTACAGCTGGTGCCTGGCCGCGTTCGTCCGGCTTCCGTGGTGTGATGGAGAGACATGGCCGTGTGATCAGAGGCCAGAATGAGGCTTGGGCAGCACAACAAAGCAAGGCGCCGGGCTGTGACGTCATAGACGTGCGAAGCGTTTCAAAGCTAGCTCGCTATTGGTGGAAGAACAGCGGCGCTCCTTTCTCAAGCATGGGATGTAGTAACATGGGGTAAACTTTTTTATAGACTGATGGGGGTGGGGCCAGCACACGCTTATTTAACCCTTTTGGAGGCATAATGAGTATTTTGAACATATTATTTTTTCCACAAGTTTTTGGAATCTGGGGAAAGAAAATGAAAACACTTTTTTTTTTACGGCACTGATTAGGATCCACTGATAGGGTGGCACAGATGAGCGCTCACTGATGAGCACTCATAGGTCACTGTAGTGGCACTGATGAGCACTCACTGATTTGCACTGTAGGGTACTGGTGGCACTGTAGGTCACTGATAAGCACTCACTGATGTACACTGATAAGGATTCACTGATGGCACTGAGGAGCACTAATGAGCACTGTAGTGGCACCCTAGGGCACTGATGAGCACTGTAGTGGCACAGATGAGGTACTGTAGTGGCACCGTAGGACACTGATGAGCACTGTAATGGCAGTGTAGGGCACTGTATTGGCACCGATGAGCACTGTAGTGGCACTAATGGCACAGAGGTTCAAGCCAACTCATGCTGCAGCGTATGAGGAGAGGAGAGGAGAGAGAAATACTACAGCAGTATGAGCTGAACTGGGCATGATCCCGATTTGTTGACAAAGTGGTCGCTCCGTCATTGGACGGAGCAATCATGTGGTAAAGGGCCGCTGTGATTGGGCCTTTACCTTAATCCGTGAGGTGCTGACACATATGACGGCTTTGCAGAGCTAGCTGGCTGAGCTGTAGCCACCATTTGGCTGTAGCGCGGTCGGCAAGTGGTTAATACTGCAAGACAAACTGTATACAATTTATTGTTTTTAATGGTGTTTTGTACTTTGTTTTATTGATAATTTTATTATTTTTGTGTGATTTTTCAGTGGCACATACAAAGTCCCATCTATGGTCTCCCTGCCTCGTCTGGCACTAAAAAGGGGGCTAATCTTGTTTTATTGATATGTAAAGGGATGGTGCCCACTGAGAAATAAATACATTATATATATGTGACAAAAAAGAACTTCTCCACATACCTTTCTACATATATAGAAATATAGAAATATATTACTCCTGAGTCCAGCCTTTCTCAACCTCCAAAAGGTTTCTAGGGGTACCTGAGAAAATAGGATTTTTGGTTTACCTGTAAAATCCATTTCTTGGAGTACATCACGGGACACAGAACATTATATTAAATCCTTATTAACACTATTATGTATCATACACAGGTGAGTGGACACTGGAAAAAAGGCAGAAGTCCCCTCCTAGTGCATAACCCCTCCCCAGTAGGCGGGGCTCCAGTTTTGTAGCAAGCCATAGACCAGGGATATGCAATTAGCGGACCTCCAGCTGTTGCCAAACTACAAGTCCCATGAGGCATAGCAAGACTCTGACAGCAGCAAGCATGACACCCAGAGGCAGAGGCATGATGGGACTTGTAGTTTTGCAACAGCTGGAGGTCCGCTAATTGCATATCCCTGCCATAGACCATAACACAGAGAGGAGGGATCGTGGATTCTCATGATGAACTCCATGAAATGGATTCTACAGGTAAACCAAAAAATATTATTTTCTTTACATCACCAGACACAGAGCATCTTCTTAAATCCTTACTAACAGGGATGTCCCACTATAACATGAGGGGAGGCCAAAAGTCAACAGGTTAAAAAAAAAAAACAACCAGAAATAGTAAAGAACCTCACACAGCAGCCTACAAAAAACCCCACTGTGCATAAAAATAGGATTTTTATAACAGCTTACCTGTAAAATCCTTTTCTTGGAGTACATCACGGGACACAGAGCGACATAGTCATTACTAATGGGTTATATAGTTACCGTCAGGTGCTGGCACTGGCAACTTCCAAAACCGGAAGTACCCTCCCCTATATAAGCCCCTCCCATCCGGGAGCACCTCAGTTTTGTAGCAAAGCAATAAGTGTCCCCAAAGAGGGGCGGGAGCTCTGTGTCCCGTGATGTACTCCAAGAAAAGGATTTTACAGGTAAGCTGTTATAAAAATCCTATTTTCTTTCTCGTACATCACGGGACACAGAGCGACATAGTCATTACTAATGGGATGTCCTAAAGCAATGCCAAATGAGGGGGGGGATACACCATATATAAGCTGAGCGCTATCAGACATGAGGATCTTTTGCGGCCTGCAACACACTGCGCCCAAAGGCGACATCCTCCTGACTTCTAACGTCCACCTGGTAGAACCTAGTAAACGTGTGTACTGAAGACCATGTTGCGGCCTTACAGATTTGAGCCAGGGAGGCCTGGTGATGCACTGCCCATGAAGTTCCAACTGCTCTCGTGGAGTGCGCTCTAACTTTGAACGGAGGCGGTCTACTTCTCAAGCTATAGGCTTGTATTATGACCTGTCGAATCCACTTGGCTAAAGTAGATTTTGACGCTGCCTGACCCTTTCTGGGGCCTTCCGGCAGAATAAACAAAGTATCCGTTCTGCGAATCTGAGCAGTGGCTTTTAGATAAGCTTTAACTGCTTTTACTACATCCAAAGAATGCAATAACTTTTCCTCTACCGAAGTAGGTTTGGGGAAAAAAGAAGGAAGAACCACATCTTGGTTCAAATGAAAACTCGATACCACCTTAGGAAGAAAGGCTGGATGAGGACGTAACACTACTCTGTCCTTATGGATAACCAGATATGGCTCCTTACAGGACATAGCTGCTAATTCCGATACTCTTTTAGCCGAACAAATGGCTACTAGAAAAATCAATTTCCTGGTGAGAAGCACTAAGGAAATATGCTGTAATGGTTCAAATGGTTGTTTCTGTAGAACCGACAGAACCAAGTTTAGATCCCATGGACATATGGGAATATTAACCGGAGGACTAATACGCATCACTCCTTGTATAAAGGCTTTGACTAATGAATGCGAAGCCAAGGGCCTTTGAAAAAATATTGACAAGGCCGAAATCTGACCTTTGATAGTACTCAAGGCAAGCTTCCTATCTACAGCCCATTGTAGGAAGTCCAGAATTCTACCTATTACGTATTTACGTGGATGCCATTTCCTGGCCTCACACTAGGCGATGTACGCCTTCCAGATTCTATAGTAGATCTGCCTGGATACCGGTTTCCTGGCATTGATCATGGTAGACACCACAGCATTAGAGAGCCCTCTCCTTTTTAGAATGTGGGCTTCAATAGCCAGGCCGTCAAACCTAGGGCTGGTAAGGAAGGGTGGTATATCGGTCCCTGCGAAAGCAGGTCCGGACGATGTGGGAGGGTCCAAGGACTCCCCACAGACATTTTTACAATCTCCGCGTACCATGCTCTTCGGGGCCACGCTGGAGCCACCAGAATCACTGGTTTCTTTTCTACCCTGATTCTGCGGAGTAATCGAGGTAACAATTGTGGCGGTGGGAATGCATATAACAGCTTGAACTGATCCCAAGGGAACACTAGGGCATCCGAGCCGCACGCTAGGGGATCCCTTGTCCAAGAGACAAACCTGTCCACTTTCGTGTTGAACCTGGATGCTAGCAGATCTACATCCGGTGTTCCCCACCGCTGACATATTGTCCGGAAAACCTCGGGATGAAGGGACCATTCCCCTGGGCATAATTGTTGGCGACTTAGAAAGTCCGCCTTCCAATTCTCCACCCCTGGAATGAATACCGCAGATATGGCTGGGACATATCTTTCTGCCCATCTCAGGATGTAATTTACTTCCCTTTGGGCTGCACGACTCCTGGTGCCCCCCTGACGATTGATATATGCCACTGCTGTGGCATTGTCTGACTGAACTCTGACAGGGGACCCTTGGAGTTTGGATGTCCATGCTACTAGGGCATACCGGGCTGCTCGTATCTCTAAGAGATTGATGGGCAGGGCCTTTTCCGCCTCCGACCATCTGCCCTGGAGAGACCATTGCTCCAGTACTGCTCCCCAGCCTAAAAGGCTGGCATCTGTAGTGACCACCTTCCAAGAAATCGGACTGAAGGATTTCCCTCTTTCCAGATTCCGGGGAACCAACCACCAACGGAGGCTTCTGCGAACGGAAGGGGACAAGGACATTGGTACGTCCAGAGCCTGAACTTTTTTGTTCCAGGCTGACAGTATGGCCCTTTGCAACTTCCTTGAATGGAATTGACCGTAGGGTACTGCTTCGAATGATGCCACCATTTTTCCCAGCAGCCTCATGCACAGGCGTATGGATGGCTGTCTTTTTGAACCCATTAAGTGGATCAAATCTCTCAAAGACGACCCCTTTTCTCGAGGCAAGAAAATTTTTCTCTGGTCTGAATCCAGCCTTAGCCCCAAGTATTCCAGACTTTTGACTGGTTTTAGGGCTGACTTGTCTCGGTTGATAATCCAACCGTGATATTCCAGATACTTGATTGTCTCGTGAACAACCACTTCTAGTTTTTCCACTGAGTGGTCTATCAGCAACAAGTCGTCTAGATATGCCATTATCGTTACACCTCGTGTTCTTAGATTGGCCAATAATGGGGCCAGAATTTTTGTGAACACTCTTGGTGCTGTGGCCAGACCGAAGGGTAAGGCTCTGAACTGAAAATGGCGCCCTTCTATCGCAAAGCGTAGAAATTTTTGGTGGGCTGGAAAGATGGGGATGTGCAAATAAGCATCTTTGATGTCGATCGAGGCTAACCATTCCTCCCCTTGTAGGGCAGTGGCCACCGATCGGATCGACTCCATCCGGAAAGTCCTGATATGTAGGAATTTGTTTAGCCCTTTTAGATTTAATATGGGCCTCACGTCCCCGTTTGGCTTCGGAACTGTAAAGAGGTTTGAGTAAAACCCGAACCCCCATTCTTCCAGGGGGACCTCTATAATTACTGCTTGAAGCAATAATTGTTCCAGTGCCAACAGGAGGGATCCTCTCTTCTGGGGATCCCTTGGCACGTTCGACCTTATAAAGCGGGAAGGAGGGGAGTTTTTTAACTCCAATTTGTATCCCAGATTTACTGCGGAGAGCACCCATCTGTCTCGGATCGTGTCCCGCCAGGTTTCTGTGAACAACTGAAGTCTTCCCCCCACCCGATTGGGTGGGGGTAACCCTTCATGCATTTGACTTTAGGGGAGGTTTTGTACCTCTCCTGCTCCAGGGCTTCTTGTTACCCTGCAACTGTCCCTGATTTTTACCTCCGGGATTTGACCGGGGAGGCCGTCGGAACTGTTTCACAGCCGATGTCCTAGGGACTGGAGAAGCCGGCCTCTTAAAAGAGGGGCCTCTAACTCTATTTTTGACCGGCAAGAGTGTACTTTTACCGCTGGAAATTCTCTGGATATACTTGTCCAGGTCTTCCCCGAATAAGCGCTCCCCATGAAATGGGAAGCTGACCAGCAATTTTTTACAGGGAGCTTCAGCAGACCAGTTTTTGAGCCATAGAAGCCTGCGCATATGTACTACAGACAGCGTAAGGCGGGAGGCCTGATGGATTGAATCCTTTATAGCGTCCACCGCAAAGCATAAGGCTCTAGGTAGATCAGCTAGAGCAAGAGCCTGCTGATCTGGCACGTCCCTTAAGACCTGTTTCAACTGATCCTTCACTGCTTGGCAGACCCCTATAGCTGCCACTGCTGGTTGTGTCACCAATCCTGCTGTAGAAAAAGCAGATTTCAATAAGGACTCCAATTTTTTATCTATTGGGTCCTTGAACATTTGGACATTTTCCACCGGACATGTCAGTGATTTATTCACACAAGAGATGGCTGCGTCCACTGTAGGGACCTTCCATTTTCTGACGAACTTATCCTCCATAGGATAGACCACCGGAAATCTCTTGGGGGGAGTAAATATTTTGTCAGGATGCTCCCAATCCTGGTAAATGAGCCCCTCCAGTAAAGGATGGATCGGAAAAGAACAAACAGTCTGGGGAGCTTTTAGCGACCCCAACGAGGAGACAGAAGAGGAGGATGGCTCCGCAAGTGGCCTTTTAAATGCTGATCGGACCATATTAGTCAGGGACTGCACCCATAACCTCTCAGCATGTGATGCTGAGAACGGCTCCTCCACTGTTGATTCCTCTACAACTGAATCAACCTCATCCTGATCCCCCTCAGGTAGGTCGTTCTCTGTATGGGACTGTTGCTCTGTTAACAGGCACTCTGAGGGAGGAGACGGAGATCGAGCGCTTTTCTCCTGTGACAGGGAAGCAGCAATTAGTGCTGACAATCTCTCTTCCAGCCCTCCCAGAGCTGAGGAAAAAACCTCCTCTGTTACATACACAGGAGCAGGTGAACTGGGGACAGCCACAGTACCAGGTACTCCTGGGGGTGCCCTACGGTCACTAACCTCTGATTCTTCAGGGGAGACTGGTGCAGCCAAAGCATGCCCAAGATCCTCAGAGCCCGATGGAGACCCCCTATTCCTCCTGGAATTTCTAGTCCCGGAGTTTTTAGACGGCATATTCCTAAGCCACAAAGCTGAGGTATTCCAGCCGAAAATACACCAGTTACTGATAATAGTCTAGCATAAATGCTGCTATAATAAACAGTTGGTGTCTACTAATGTGCCTTTCTAGGGGATGCCTGTATCAACCGCTTGCTGTATGCCTTTAAATGTTGCCAGCTCTGTCTCTGTACTTCATAGCCAGCTTACTGCAATAATGTGGCTTTTTAAAAACCTGCTGGGACGCCCGCACATGCGCAGAAGCGCTGCGGCGCGCACAGAGCGTCATCCCCCAGGCCCCGCCCCTTTTTCCGGCCACCTCTATATATAGAGGCGCGTGCACGCGCACGCGCGCGGCCACGTGCGCCTCGGCGCTAATTTTCAAACATGGAAACCAGGGACAGGAGCCAGGGCCCCCTTTGCCGCAGGCCGGGGGATAGACGAACACTGCAACATGGCAGAGGAAACAGTTTCCTGTAGGAGAACTCACCAGCTGCCTGGACTTTGCTCTCTGAGAAGAAACTAGTCCATATGACAAGAAAAACATTCCACAGCGGCCTCTAGTGGACAAACACAGGTACCGCAGTTTAATATACTAAACATATATAAAAAAACATTCTTTTTTTTTTTTTTTTTCTTGACCACCATTAAAAATTATTACATTTTTTTTTTAGTAGTTACAGGCATGCACAGATATTAGCGGGAATACCGTTAGGTAACAGACAGAAAGACAAATTAGGCTTGGGGGTCCCCCAATAGAACCAAGTTCCTGGGGGCCCCCACTTACCTGTTCCCCGCCGCAGGACTTTGTTTGGTCCACAAAAGCCCAAACTTCACCTATCACGGCAGGCATTGTAATCAAACCTTCAGGGACCGGGTTCCCAAGGATTCCACTCCCCTGGACCTGTATAGCACCCTGCACAGAAAACATCTTGGTCGTGGGTATGACCAGAGCTCTGGATCCCAGGGTCCAGCTCTCCTAAGAGAAGCATTACAGGCAGAACCTTGCTCTTCTCTGCAAGGCCCGGGTACCGACCGTTTAGCTATGAAGCTTTTTTGGTCGGATCCGGAATAGCTTACTGAGGCCCAAAAGAACCTGTACGCAAGCTCAGTGAAAAACACATGTTTCTTCTTGGCCAACACCTTAGACACTGGCAAAAAACTGAGGTGCTCCCGGATGGGAGGGGCTTATATAGGGGAGGGTACTTCCGGTTTTGGAAGTTGCCAGTGCCAGCACCTGACGGTAACTATATAACCCACATAGTAATGACTATGTCGCTCTGTGTCCCGTGATGTACGAGAAAGAAATGCAATTTTTTAGCGTTCAACATCCACCTGGTAAACATCGATAAGAGTGCACCAAAGACCAGGTAGAGGCTTCACAAACTTGATACACTGAAAAAGGTAGATGGTGTCATTCACAATAAAAGGTGGAACCTGTCTTGTCATACTATGAGCTTGAGCAATAGGCTAACCAATTCCACAGAAAAAATTAGACATGGAAGTTGCATGATCCTTGTTTTTGGTCTTCAAGAGCCACAAACAGAAATCTTATTGAAGAATTGTGGCAGCAAATACAGGTAAACCTTATAGAACAAACAAATATCCAACGTGAGAAAAATCTATTCCCCCCCGATGACTGAGCCCGAGGACAAAAGAAAGGTAATACACCTTTCTGGTTGAGATGAAAAGGTAGAAACCACTTTAGATAAAAAAAAAAAAAAAAAAAAAAGGAGGACGACAAAAAGCCATCTTAGCATGAAGAAAATCACTAGGAAAGACTCCTTACAGAAAAGGACAGCAAGTTCCAAAGTCCTATGAGCTGAAGTAATGGTAACCAGAACACACAACCTTCCATGTCAAAGAACAAAGGGAGCAAAACGAAGGTCCTGAATAGGTTTAAATAGAGAATTCTGTAAAAACAGAAAAAAACAAAATCGAGATCCCATTGAGCCAATGGTGGGCTGACCGGAGACACAAAATGTGTGACATCTAGTACAAAAGGCATGCACCAAGAACAGGAACAGCAATCAGCCTCCAAAAGACAGCAAAAGCAAAAATATGGCCCATGATCATACACAAGGCCAGAAACAAAATCAACCCCTCTTTGGAGGAATTCAATATACAACAAGGAGGAAACCTCTAGGTCAACACCAAGCAACATACCATTGCCAAGACTTTTGAAAAGTCTTCCTTGACTTAGCCATACTAGCCTTCAAAATAAGCAAGAACAACAAAAGGCCTAGACACCCGTTTCTTAAAACCTTTTGGACTGCAATAGCCAATCTTGTATGCCCACTGACATTATAAGGCTGGAATAATCTGGCCTTGCAAGGGCAGGGCTTGACTATCCGGAGATCCAAGGACTGTCCAGTGACAAGTCACAACATCAGAACACCATGTTCTCCTGTTCCCAGTCAGAACATACAAAAGCACAGGAATTCCCTCCATCCAAATCCAGTAAAGCAAATGAGGGAAACGTGTAGCGGAGGGAAGGCAGAAGCAGGGATAACAGATCCCACAATGTCACCAGAGCAACTGACACAGATGTATGAAGGACGCTGGTCTTAAGACACACTTGCCCAGTTCCACACTGAACCTAGACTCCAGAAGTCCACATCAGGAGAGCCTCACCATGCTCTGGAACACCTCCAGATGAAGAGCTCGCTCCTACAGAGACAACTGCTGACAGCTGAGAAGAATACACCTGGCAAACATCCATTACTGGAGGGGGAGCGGCTACTAGAGCTTTAACCCTTTCACAGCCATGCCCTGCAATCCACTTTTAAATTCAGGTGGCCAGATAATTTTTGCAGTTTTTCCATAGTTTTTTTTTTCTCTTACAGCTTTCAGAGTTTGTTAAAGACCCCCCAAACCATACATTTTCTAAAATCACATGACTTGTGGAATAAAAAAAAATGTATTACTCGTTTCTTTATGCCCCACAATAGTTGTGAAAATGTTGATCAAAAGTTTTCATTAAAAAATACACTTATGCCTTGTACACACGAACGGATATCCAATGGAAAAAAATCCGATGGACTTGTTTCATCGGAAATTCCGATCATGTGTGGGCCCCATCTGACTTTTTTCCCATCGGAGTAAAAAAATAGAACATGTTTTAAATTTTTCCGATGAAAGAAAATCCAATGGGAAATTCCAATTGTCTGTGTGGAATTCCATCGGAGAAAAATCCACGCATGCTCAGAATCAAGTCGACGCATGCTCGGAAGCATTGAACTTAATTTTTCTCGGCTCGTCATAGTGCTTTACGTCACCGCGTTTTGGACGGTTGGAATTTAGTCTGACAGTGTGTATGCAAGACTGATGGAAGTCAGCTTCATCGGATTTCCGACTGAAAATTCCATCGGAAATCCGATCGTGTGTACAAGGCGTAAAAGCATTATTAGTGGATACATACACGGCAACGCTTACAAAACACCTGCTTAATTCCTGCTAAATATAAAAGTTAAGGCTTTATTGAGTTAATAAATTACAAATATTTGTATATTTTGATTTGTGCCTTTGTATGAAATTGTGAAAACTGAAGGTACGCAAAACAGTAAATAAGAACAATTTACTCTAAAAATCTGATGTTATAATTTTTCCATTATAGCTTTCAGAGTTTGTAAAAGACCCCCAAACCATATATTTTTCTGAAAGCACATGACCAGTAGAATTAATATGTGCGTTTTCACTAAAAATACACTAAAAATCTTTATTAGTGGACAAACGCAACATAACTTATAAAATTCCTGCTCAATTCCTACTAAGGCCTCATTCACATGGGACATACTAAAGTGTACACCTGTGCAGGGACATGTTTACCCACATGGGGATGCCCAGGTGTTCCGTGCATGTAGTCAGTCCCATTCATGTCAATTAGGATGCAGTGGCTGCACAGGCACAGCTGCGGCACCCAATCTGACTTACCATTTTTTTCTATATTTTGTACTTGGGGGGGTGAGATATCAGAGATCTGAACAGACCCCTGAAGTCCCTTTTTTGAGACAGAGCGAGGGACTGAAGACAGTCACACTGCATTTAGATCCAGAATAGGATGACCATTGCCTTGTGGTCTTGGAACCATAGAACGTTTGAGGATAAATGCAAAATCACTCCCTGAAACAAAGGAGGATCACAAGTTTGCGAAGGAGCAAATCTGTTTTGCAAAATCAAAAGAAAAAAACATGAAGCATGAAGTGTGTAGGAGAAAAGGCTCAGAATTGCTAACTTGTAGTCACAAGCCACCATGCTGGGAACCCAGTTATCTGCTATCACCCCTTTCCAAAACATGAAAAAAAAACCTGTAAAAGTCCTACTCCACCCAAGTGAAGACCCTTGTTTAGATTTTGTGTATTCTCAGTACTCTTAATGGAACTGGGGACTGTGTTGGAAAGCCCAAAGCTTGAGAACAGCAAAAGCACCATCTTGTTGAAATAGAAGGACCATCAGATTGTTGGTAATGAGAGCATGTCCTACTCCCTGAAGAAGCCAGAGTGCCCGCTCATCCTGATAACTTCTGGTTAAAATAAGAGATTGCCGGCTCTACTGGAAACATACACCCTCTCTGAGTGAACTCACTCTCCCTGGGACATTGCCATGTGAATCTGTGCAGCGGAAAGAACACTTTTTGGGGGTTTGCCCAGTCCTTTTACTAGACATCCATATGGTGAGGATGTATAGTGGAAAACAAAGGATTTTGTGGCATCCCACCATGATCCAAGCCCTGAAGACTCTTGGAAAGAGGACTCAGGACGCTGCAAGATTCAATGCTGCAAAAAAATATACAAAGGCTGTAAGGGTCTGCAAAAAACTCTGACCCTGGGGTCCCTCTGGTGCAGAGTCCTTGGAGGAAGAGTCTTCTACCTGCCCCACTTCCAGTGAGGTCCCCCTCCATAAAAAGGTGGGGGGGAAAGGGGAATGCCTGTTTTTGTGACCTAAACAGTCAAAACTACATCAATCTCAGAAGCTACACTGTCCTTTGGCCAAGCAAATGCAGATTCCTCCATAATCACACAGGAAATGGAAGAAAGGTTCCCCAGGGGTATCAGAAATACTCTATAATTAAGCAGAGCCAAAGCCCCAAAAAGGAGACATTGGCCTCAACTCTCTGCTATCTAGTAGATTTAAAGCGGTGTTCAACCCTAAAGTGTAACTTCCACGCATCTGATTCCTCCCCCCCTCCGGTGCCACGATTGGCACCTTTCCTTGTGGGGGGGGGACAGGATGTCTTTGACAGGTATCCTGTCCCGCTTCCGGTAGCCTCAACTGCAGGTGGTGACGTCGCGGCTGGGGATTCCTCCTCCCTTCCCCGGCCGCCGGGCCAGGAGAGAGGAGCGGGCCTCGTGCATGCACAGTAGGGTTCCCGGCATGAAGCCGGAAGGCTACACTGCCAGGTACCCTTACCCGCAATGGCGGTGGCAGCACCCGACAGCTGATGGAAACATCAGCTGTGGGTGCAGACATCGCTGGACTCCAGGACAGGTAAGTGTCCTATTATTAAAAGCCAGCAGCTGCAGTATGTGTAGCTGCTGGCTATTCATTTTTTTATTGGGCGGAACACCGCTTTAAGGCCTGCCTAACCATATAGTGAGACTGATGCTGATACAGCGATCCTGGTCAGCTAAGAGAGCACTGTGCACTGGTTACCCCAGGTGATCACCCACCCAGCCTGTCAGTGCCCACCACTGACCCATCAGGAAGGAGTATGTACATGTTTCTCCCAGGTATCTTTTGTGACCAGTCATTGTGTATACCAGTAGGAGTCTTCCAGGCTGCAACTATGCATGTCCAGGGTTTGTGTCTGTGGGGAAGAAAACTTCCAGCTGCTTACAGCACTCAGAGACTCTCCATCAATACTCTGGATGCATGGCTGTGCCACTTAACATGGACACAAGCACAGCCTCACTCCTGATGTCCCCCGGCTGCACTGCACATGTGCACATGCCATCCAGTGTTCAGAGGTGGGGGACGAGGAAAGAATCCTAACTCTGCCCAGTAGATGCCATAAAGTCTCCTAGGCCTCCGTCAGCACCACTTCCACTATGTAGTGCTCCAGAGACCCAGAGTGTAGCTCATCTAGTGTCCATAATGTGGTAATAGTACCACAGTGCCACACTATTGCCACTAGATGATCATAGGAAATCACTACATAAAATACAGACAATATTCATCAAAGCTGAGCAGATTTGTGTCATATTTATTCAAATATTAATAAAGCTAATTTATTATTTTTCTACTGCTATCAATGGCCAACACGGTACAACACTTCATCCATGTCTGGTGATCTCTGATCTCCTTATGAACTGTTTCTTACATGATGAAGATCAGCCATGGAGTATATCTGAGGTGTATATCAGGGTGTGCTTCTTCCCCACATGAGAGCTGTGATGTCCAGCAACATTCATATAGAAGACATTTCCCACACTCAAGGCACTAATACACCTCGAGGGTTGTGTGGTATCTCTGATGTACAGGAAGACAGGACTTCAGTGAGGAACAATTTCCTCACTCAGGACAGGAAAGCGTCTTCTCCTGCGTGTGAGATCTCTGATGTCTGGAAAGATGGGAGGTCTGTGAAAAACATTTCCCGCACTCAGGACAACAATATGGCTTCTCCCCTGTGTGAGATCTCTGATGTTTATAAAGATTGGACTTCACTGAAAAACGTTTCCCGCACTCAAGACAAGAAAATGGCTTCTCCCCCGTGTGAGATCTCTGATGTGTGGAAAGACTGGACTTGTCTGAAAAACATTTTCCACACTCAAGACAGCAATATGGCTTCTTCACTATGTGAGATCTCTGATGTTTATAAAGATTGGTCTTCTGTGAAAAGCATTTCCGGCACTCAGGACAGGAATACAGATTCTCTCCCATGTGAGATCTCTGATGTGTGTAAAGATTGGACTTCTGTAAAAAACATTTCCCACACTCAGAACAGGAATACGGCTTCTCCCCAGTGTGTAATCTCTGATGTGTGTAAAGACTGGACTTCTGTGAAAAACATTTCCCACATTCAGGACAGGAATACGGCCTCTCCCCCCTGTGAGATCTCTGATGTTTGTAAAGATGGGACTTCTGTGAAAAACATTTCCCACACTCAGAACAGGAAAAAGGCTTCTCCCCTGTGTGAGATCTCTGATGTGTGTAAAGATTGAACTTCTGTGAAAAACATTTCCCACACTCAGGACATGAATACAGCTTTTGCCCCGTATGCAATCTTTGATGTTTGTAAAGACTGGACTTCTGCGAAAAACATTTCCTGCACACAAGACAGGAATACAGCTTTTCAACTGTGTGAGTTCCTTTATGCACATTAAGTGTGGATTTAGAATGGAAACATTTCCCGCACTCAGGGCAGGGATATGGCTTCTCACCCGAGTGAGATCTCTGATGTCTGTAAAGATTAGACTTCTGTGAAAAACATTTCCCGCACTCAGGGCAGGAATACGGCTTCTCAGCTGTGTGAGTTCTTTTATGCACATTAAGATGGTATTTAGAACGGAAACACTTCCCACACTCAGTACAGGAAAACCTCTTCTCTGTTGGAAGGACGGCACCGTCCCGCACAGTCTGAGGTTCCTCAGGATAAGAGGAATACGATGGTCCATCTACACTGTGTGATGCCGGATGGACATTTGAGGTAGTCGGGTTTTCTCCTGGACTATACTGTGTGATGTCCTCATCTTCTACTTTACAGTCTGGAGACAAAGTGAGACAATCCTCTGAGGTTTTCCTCATCTCCCGTCCATCTACTAAAATAGAAATACAAAGATTATTACTAGACATGAGCTGATTGGTTCCCCTAAACCAGGACTCCGCCCACATCAGGCAGCTTCATCTCTGAGGATCTTACAATTCCACCCTCAAGGTAACTAGTAAATGGGTCCTCTGATCTCCTACCAGATCATTTCTTTATTCATGGACCTTAGTCAGAGAGTGAGGAGACAACCAGAACTGTCTTTTATAAGAGTGACAGTGATGAGGGGATTATAGGACGAGTGTCCCCACCCCCTCTATCACTTATTGCCGTCTTCGCAACACAAGAAGTACTGCACTTCCTTATTTAGTCCATGATTTAGTCATGAATAACAGCGGGGCTGAGCCCCACCAGAGGTCAGAGAGTGAGGATGGGGGGAGAAAAACCAAGATGAAGACTGGACTGATCCTGAAGACCTCCATCATTGGGTTATTGACTCCTCCCTCATTACCACTTTCTGTTTAAGGTTCCAAAGTTTGAGGATGTTATCACATTATTATGAGCATGTAAAAGTCTGTGCTCCAATCAAATCATCAGATATAAAATGATCAGCTGGTAGAAAATGGGTGTAAGAAAAGAGAATACATATTATGTTTATATGTAGCAGTGGGTAGAGAGGAGAGAGCAGAAGTCAGGACTATGTAATGTACAACATATTGTATAACAACAAAAGGGCCAAGGAAAATTCCAAGCTCCACTTACCGACTAGCCTGTGACCAAATTGACCTGTCTAACAATATGTGTTAAAAACAGGGATTTAGTCTGCAGACATTTGCAAATACATGCTACAGGCCCCATCAAAGCACCCTTGTTACCTGTAGTCCCTACCTCTAACTTTTAAGAGGCTCCACAGTGGAAGCACATGCATTCTGATGGATAGATAGAAGGCAGATTGCCTTAACAGGGCCTGTAGCTTACACATGTATTTGCAAATGTGTGCAGACTATGTGCACATCTGTACCATGTATAGAACTTGCTGCAGCAATAATGACATTTATAAAGCCAAAAAGTAGTATTTTTTAGAACAGCTTACCTGTAAAAAAAAATCTTTGAGTACATCACGGGACACAGAGCCTCATAGTAATTACTAAGTGGGTTATATTCCACCTTCAGGTGATGGACACTGGTGTAATCAATTAGACAGGAAGTTCCCTCCCTATATAACCCCTCCCATACCGGGAGTATCTCAGTTTTTGTAGCAAAGCAATAAGTGTCCCACAAAAGGGGAGGGATCTCTGTGTCCCGTGATGTACTCAAAGAAAAGGATTTTACAGGTAAGCTGTTATAAAAAATCCTACTTTCTTTATCGTACATCACGGGACACAGAGTCTCATAGTAATTACTAAGTGGGAGGTTCCAGAAAATAGCCTACTGAGGAAAGGGGGACACAAATAAACGCAGACCGGCATCAGACGTGAGGACCTATACTGCTGCCTGCAGTACACTGCGCCAAAAGCGGCATCCTCGTGCCGTCTTACATTCACCCGATAGAAATGAGTGAACAAATTTATTGACGACCAAGTTGCGGCCTTGCAAATCTGAGTCATAAAGGCTTAGTAACGCACCGCCCATGAAGCGCTTACTGCCCTGGTAAAGTGCACTCTAAATAAAATAAAAAAAAAAAGGAGGAAACCTTCTCTTCAAATCGCAAGCCTAAATAATAACTTGACAAATCAACATTAAAACAGTTGATTTAGACGCTATCTGCCCCTTCCTGGGACCTCCTGGTAGCGCCACAAACATCAGTTTTCCATATCTGAGCAGTTGCTTCAGATACGCCGTGACTGCTCACACTACAACGAGAGTGTAACCCTTTTAATAGCTGATTTGAACGCTGCCTGCCCATTTCTAGGGTCTTCTGGCAGCACAACAAATCTTCAGTTTCCCGTATCTGAACCTTCAGATAAACCTTTAACCGCTCTCACTATATTGAGAGGAAGTAATAACTTTCCTTCCGCAGAACAAGGTTCTGGTAAAAAAAAAAAAAAAAAAAAAGGTAAGAAACGTCTTTATTAGGGATGAGCTTTATGTTAGAGTCGAACATGAGTTCGGCTTGAACATTGACTGTTCGCCCGTTCGGCGAACAGCGAACAATTTGGGGTGTTCGCGGCAAATTCCAAAAGCCGTGGAACACCCTTTAAAAGTCTATGGGAGAAATCTAAAGTCCTAATTTTAAAGGTTAATATGCACGTTATTGTCATAAAAAGTGTTTGGGGACCCGGGTCCTGCCCCAGGGGACATGTCTCAATGCAAAAAAAGGATTTAAAAAACAGCCGTTTTTTCGGGAGCAGTGATTTTAATAATGCTTAAAGTGAAACAATAAAAGTGAAATATTCCTTTAAATTTCGTACCTGGGGGGTGTCTAAGTTATGCCTGTAAAGCAGCGCTTGTTTCCCGTGCTTAGAATGGTCCCTGCACAAAATGTCATTTCTGAAGGAAAAAAAGTAATTTAAAACCACTCGTGGCTATAATGAATCCGCGGGTCCCCGGCAATACAGAGAAAAGTCATTGAAAAAAATGGTAGGGGTCCTCCCCAGTACATTACCAGGCCCTTTGACTTTTATCTGTATTGCCAGACCCGACAATTCATTAATAGAAGCAGTAGTTTTAAATGACATTTTGCGCAGGGAACCAAAATTTAAAAAAAAATAAATAAATAAAAAAAATGCGTGGGGTCCCCCAAAAAATCCATATCAGGCCCTTCAGGTCTAGTATCGATATTAAGGGGAACCCCGCACCAAAATTAAAAAAAAAGGACGTGGGGCCCCCCCCAAAAATCCATACCAGACCCTTATCCAAGCACACAACCTGGCAGGCCGCAGGAAAAGAGGGGGGGGGGACGAGAGAATGCCCCCCCCTCCTGAACCGTACCAGGCCACATGCCCTCAACATGGGGAGGATGTCCCCATGTTGATGGGGACAAGGGCCTCATCCCCACAACCCTTGCCCGGTGATTGTGGGGGTCTGCGGGCGGGGGGCTTATCGGAATCTGGAAGCCCCCTTTAACAAAGGGGACCCCCAGATTATTATTACTTTTATTGTTTCACTTTAAGCATTATTAAAATCACTGCTCCCGAAAAAACGGCCGTTTTTAAACTTTTTTTTTGCATTGATACATGTCCCCTGGAGTAGGACCCGGGTCCCCAAACACTTTTTAGGACAATAACTTGCATAATAGCCTTTAAAATTAGCACTTTTGATTTTTCATGTTCGTGTCCCATAGACTTTAACGGTGTTCGCACAAATTTTTTGATTTTACTCACATTATACAGTCACCTCTTTGTATTTATTTGCACTCTTATTCAGTTCACTGTTTTATTCATCCATCACTGTTGTATATCAGTCATTCATTTTGATTGGAGCATAACACCATCCTGCGATTTCCTCTGCGACTGCATATGTTATTATCTTCACGTTGTGATTTTATTTATGCACTTGAGTCACCTTATCTGCACTGTTTGCACATTTATTCAGTTCACCTTTGGATGCACCTTTACTGTATCTTAGCATTTATAGCGATTTTATCTTTCAGTCAGTCTATTTGCACATTCATTTATCAATTATACTATTTTGGTTATTTATACATTTTATCATTTACACCATTCTATGTTATTGAAGCGCAACACCATCTCTTGATTTTTTCCATGTCTCAATGTGGGTAGTGGTTGGCCCATACGGTAGTTGCCGCACCTTTACCCTCTGCACACATAGTTTCCACTGTAGCGCAGGAATAACTACTTTACCCATGCATCCTTATGTGATTGAGCATTTTTTATGCAATCAAACATTTTATGCATTATAAGCACTACTGTGCGGACAAGTACCCTTTTGTGACCAAGAACCCCTGTGCTATCCAGCATCTTTATGCAATCAAGCATTTTTATGCGATTTTAGGCATTTCTGTGAAAACAAGCCTCTCCGTGTGACCAAGTATCCTTGGGTAATCAAGGACTCTTGTGAGATCAAGCACCCTTGTGCGATCCCGCATCTATATGCAATCAAGCATTTTTAATGCGATTTTAGGCATTTCTGTGCAAACAAGCACTTTAATGTGACCAAGCATCCTCATGCGACTATGTAAATCCATACAAACAGAAACGTATCTTTATGTGATCAACAATAACATGTTCTGTTACTTGGCTTTACCGCACATGCATTTTGTACATTCCAAACTCATGTATTTTATGCAAACATGTGGACTGGTAAAGAGGAAGTTATCCTCCGCCAACGTGCAGCTCCGCAATCATGCGATTTAGCTGTTTGTGCATTAGCAACAATGTGCACCAGCAACTGTGCATCCCAGCAGCTGTGCATTTGGCTAGCTTTGTAAGCAAGCACCTGCATGAGGATCCTGTGGAGCTTTCTAGCAACCTATACTCCTCAGATAAAGTAAGGAGACTCTTAGGAGAAAAAAAAAACAGCTCATGCGGGTGCCCAATCAGCATAAATAAACTGTTGCAGTAATGGACGGACTGGGAAGGTACAAGAAGCCTATGGGAATTTAAAAAACCCGAAGGAGGAGACAGAGGCTTCGGTCGTCTAGGCTGAGGGTAAGTTATACGCAGCATGAATCTCTGTAAAAGATTGCAGCTGCAACTTCAGAGCTTGTGAGGCTTCTTATACCTCCACCTCATCAGATTGCACCTGTTCCCTGTCCCCTGATGGTGATCTTTCATCGTCAGACTGTTTATCCTCTGGATTGAAGATTTAGGGCAGGGGAAGGGGGATCTACCCCACTTACTGCTCTCTTGTGAGGATGCTGCGATTAAAGCAGCTAACTTCTCCTGTAAACCAAGCACTGCAAATGCAAAAGCGTCCTCAAAGACCTATGCAGGGCTGCAATGTTGGGAGAGGCTGCAATGCCTGACAGGGCCAATGGCCCATCCTGTGCGGTTGCCTCCGGTCTCTCAGGGGAGGATGGTATCATGCAGGCATGATTAGGACCACAGGATCCAGATGGCGACACTTTAGTGCCCCTTTTTTCCTGCCCCTGAACCCCTTCTATGGGGAGACATAGTCCTAAGCTAAAAAGCAGAGGAACTTAACACAGGTGCATCAACTGCTGAGCTTAGTCCAGCAACAAACAAATGCCTGCTAATCTGCACAGCCTGATGCCGAGTAGGTGTCTTAGAGGTATGCCTGAATCCAATCCACAAGATGCTTACGTGCCTCCAGCTGCTGTGTGTCTGAACACTTACAGAGCTCTCAGCGTCTGGGTTCTTTTAAGCTGACCCGCTCTGCATCTGCGCTGTAGACCGCTGTGCACGCTGCACGGCGGCGGCAACCACGCCCCCTCTGTCCCCGCCGCTCCAGCCGTGTGAAAAGCGCGCCCTCCTGTGCGTAGGAGATGGCGGTGAATGGGGGAGAGAGGACCTCGCCTGGCGGGCCATTGTGGGACCCCAGACTTCGCGGGACCCCCCTTTCAACTTTTGTGGCAGAGCCTGAAGCGGAGGAAGTGAGAAGATCAACATAGCTTTTGTCCTGGAGAGCATGTAAGTAAAACACCAGGTATGTCATTTTACTCCCTCTAGTGGCGGAAAACAGGAAAGACATGCAACTACTCATAGAAGAGAATCCTTAAGATATTTCTTAGGATTGTCTTCACTTACCTTATCCCCGCCGCAGGATACTGCTGAGCACAGACAGATCCAACCTTCACCCATCACGGCGGGTAGTGTTGTGCCAGCCTTCAGGGTTCTGGGTTCCTATTTAAAGGAGGAGTCCTCTTCCCTGGACCTGTACAAGACTCTGCCAGAAAACCTTTGCACCTTATTTAATACGTGCCCAAAGTGCTGGATCCCAGAGCCCAGTCCTACAAGAGAGACATTACAGGCAAAACCTTGTTCTTCCACAAGGCCCGGTACCATCCATTTTTGGCATATTTTGGCCCTTCAGATGGATCCAGTTGTGTAGCTCTTTGCCCCCCACAGGGATTCCTCAGCAGAGCTTTCTTCTTAGCACATCTTTAACCGCGACCAACACCTTAGACACTGGAGAAAAAACTGAGGGAGGAAACTTCCTGTCTAATTGATTACACCAGTGTCCATCACCTGAAGGTGGAATATAACCCACTTAGTAATTACTATGAGGCTCTGTGTCCCATGATGTACGATAAAGAAAAATACATTTTCGCTGCAAGCTTTCTTTATTTTTCAAATATTGGGGAGCCAGTCTGTTTGATGAGCCCACAATTTAGTGCACTCGGAACAAGATTAGAGATTTTTTGAATTCTGGTGTCTCTTCCACAGACTTTAGATAAAAGTAACAGGTGGCAAAAAATTTGGCTTTGGGTGTCGGTGGTGCCTTCACACTGTAACCCTATAGCGGTACTCTTGATGAAAGGAAGAATTGGCCTTGCTGTCAAAAATTGAAATGATATGCGCCTGTCAAACAGGTGTGGAACAATTCGTCTTTGGGTGTTAATTGTGTCCATGAAACCTACACCAAAATTTGTTTTCCAGATGAAACCAACACCCACAAAGCTAGGCAGCCTAGAAGTCTTGCAAAGATTCCACATCCCAAAAACACTTAAATCAGAGACATCGGCATCAGGAGCTTGATAGTTGCTACTAATCCAGGACTGATTCATTTTGATAAATGTCAGCCAGTCCACGGAGTCTGTGCACAGACGCGCTTTCTTATCTGTCACAAAACCTCTGGCAATACTGAATGCCTGTTCAGAAATAACGCTCGATGCAGGGCAGCCCAGCAGCTCAATTTCATACTGGGAAAGTTCTGGCCAATGGTCTATTTTAGTGACCCAATAACCCAGTGGATCGTCAACTGTAAAGCTTTCCATGTCTGTTTTTTCCCCTAGATAATCATCCACAATATGATGTAGATGCTGCCGAAGCGATCTTAAAAGCGGACAGCCCTGAGCGCCAAAGACTATTTTTTTTTTTAAAAGCATCACTTAGTCGGCCATCTTCTCCACTGCTTCTCTCTTGACCAACATAAGCCTCAAAACAATGTTTTCCATGAGACTGTAACGAGAGTCAGGAAAGGCTTTACATAAACTTCTCTTTAAGGTGTCCTCAAGAGATTTCATCTTCTGCTCCCTCTGTGGGGAGAGGATAAGTTGTGCGACTTTCCCCCCTGTAACGATGGTCAAGGAGGGTTGCCAATCAATAGTGATCCTTCTCCTTGATGCCACGTATTCTTGGGTCCTTTTGCAGGCTTTGAAGCATGAGGGAGCCCATGCACTGCAAGTTTGCGGAGGCATGAAAAGCAGACTCCTCGGGGTCACTGAGGATTACAGTATCTGGAACTGCCTCTTCCCAGCCACCTACTACTCCCGAGGGTTCTGCTGAAATTTAGAAGCTGAGCATGTGGGTGGCAGTGACTGTATTTTTTTTCCCGCTGCAGCAGATGGGGCAGAGAAATTTGCTTGCTATAGTCTACAGCTGGTAGTGTGCTACTGGCAGACATGCTGCAAGGATCTGGGACACCCTTCACTATATCATCATCCCTGTCAGTGGAGGCTTCTGAGAGGTCATGAGGTATAGCGGGGGTAGACTGAGGTAAGAAGTGAGGAGAAGCAGAATTGCTTCCCTTTTGTGTGGCTTTCAGGTGCTCTTGCCAATGGGCTGAGTGGTGGGAGGTTAAATGCCTTTTCAAGCATGTGGTACCCAAATTACTGGTGTTTTTGCCACGCTTGAGGCAATGTTTGCAAATTAGAACAGTGTAATTGGCTGCACATGTGCTAAAAACAGCCCAGAGAGCTGAGCTGTGGAAAGTGGACTGGGAGATAACAGCTCCACAACTTGGTTGATTAAGGTGGCTGCTCTCTACTCTTCTATTACGGCTGCCTTGTTAGGGTTGTGCCTCACGTTACTTTCCCCCTCTGCTCTATCCAGCACCCAAGTCGTGTCAGTGACCACATCATCATCATCATCATCATCCCCTCTATCCTCATTATAACTTGAGACAACTTGGCAATATGCTGCGACTGCGACTGGGGGAACATGACTGCCAATTTGTGTAGCAGTGTTCTCCCCTCTCTATAGGACCATGTTCCTGCCTTCCTGAACCTCAGAACCAACATCTGAATCAAGTAATGGCTTTGCATCATGAAGGAGCAAGTGGCTGAGGCTGTGTTCAAATAACTCAGCTGACTCCTCCATGCCTGATGCTGGGGCTATGGCAGGAGTAGCCGTGGACAAGGAGGCCGAATAAGCCACTCTGGCAGCTGCAGTGGATTGTGCACTAGTTTTTGCTTGGGTGACGGAGGATGCGGATAGGTTAGTAAGCCAGTCCACCACCTCCTCTGCATGCTGTGGCTGGATAGCACGGGAAACATCACTAAACAGAGGAAATAATGCCCTGCCTGAGGACTGAGCACATCCACCTTTGCCTATGGACACATGCTGCTCCTCACAATGCCATGGGAATGTCTGCCTCTTCTTGTTGGCCTCCAAGACAAGACACGCTTATTAACAAAAAGTAATAAAGATGTGGAAATGTGTAAGTGGATGCACTTTAATCAATGGAAAGTGGTGTTTGGTGCACTTTAACTTGAGTGCTCACAACACAGACACAATCCACTAACACACTACAATATACTGCAGTAAAAAAAAAAGCACTGATACACTGCAATATACTGCATTAAACATGCATGACGCACTGAAATATACTGCAGGAAACCTGCCCTGACAAAATAAACTGACACCAAAGTAAAAATTAATGGTCACTACACTCACACTGAACTATCACTAGATTCACACTAAATTGATATTCTACACTGACAATAAAAGCACAATAGCACACTAATGCTGCGTACACACGGTCGGAATTTCGGACAACAAATGTTCGATGTGAGCTTGTTGTCGGAAAATCCGACCGTGTGTATGCTCCATCGGACATTTGCTGTCGGAATTTTCGACAACAAATGTTTGAGAGCTGGTTCTCAAATTTTCCGACAACAAAACTTGTTGTCGGAAATTCCGATCGTGTGAAGCCAATTCTGACGCACAAATCTTCTACGCATGCTCGGAATCAATTTGACGCATGCTCGGAATCATTTAACTTAATTTTTCTCGGCTCGTCGTAGTGTTGAACGTCACCAAGTTCTTGACGTTCGTAATTTCCGAGCAATATTTGTGTGACCGTGTGTATGCAAGGCAAGTTTGAGCAACATCCGTTGGAAAAAAAAAATCCACGGTTTTGTTGGTCGGAATGTCCGATCGTGTGTACGCGGCATAACTGTCTAATAGCACTGAACAGACCCCTGTTCTCTCTCTCTCTATGCCACTATCACACTACAAATGGCCGCTATTGAAAGAATACTTTTATAGTGTGGGGGGGGACTAACAGCAATGAGCCATGATTGGATAGAGTCATCATTACTTTCTCCAATCATAGCTCTGACAGTGCTCTGTGCCCCAATTGGATAAAGCTTTCATTGCTTTATCTAGACAGGGCTTTCCATGCACTGTGTGACAGTGCAGTGAATTGTGGTCGTTTGGCGGTCTGAAAAAACAGGCAAACGGCTTGGGTGTTCGTCGAATGGACAAACAGCCAGTGTTCAGCCTGAACTCATGCTCCTGCCAAACCGTTCGTCCAACTCTATTATCAGAGAGAAATACAGGAATACAAGACGGGCAACACATCTCAAGAAAGTGACCAGGAGATTACAGGCTTATATTACCAATCAGTGAGCAGTATGGGTGGAGGAATGTATTTAGTGTTAATGACCCACCTGTGCTGATCTCTGTAGGAGTGTCCTCTTCTATAAATGTCCCCGTTATTCCATCCTCCTCCATAGACTGCTGATCATCCCTCACATACCTCTCTTCTTCTTCTGCTTTAACCTCAAATTCTATATCGATTGGATTTCCACTCTAAATCAAGAAAATGAGAGTTAATATCATCTGTAAAATATAAGCTTTATTATTGTGACATCACATAAACAAATCCACACATTGAGTCTGTGTTTTATAAGCTCCATCCAACTAACCTTGTAACAGTGAGGGATGGTGTGACCTTCCTGTGTGGAATCCCGGGAATACAGAGGACGGGGACATCTCTCTGGTGGGTTCCTGGTATTAGGTGGCTCCATCATATCCTTGTGTCCTTCTGAAAACTCCTCCATCACTCCATACTCCTCTTTATACTCTTCTTTAACGACAATATTTTCATCCCCGAGGTTTCCACTCTTTATATATAATAAAACATTCATTATAACAAACATGCTGTGTATAAATAAGAACTACTAATAATTGTCAATCCTCTACCTGATGATGGTGAGGGATGGTGTGACCTTCCTGTGTGGAATCCCGGGAATACAGAGGACGGGGACATCTCTCTGGTGGGTTTCTGTAGCTGGATGACTCCACCATGGTGTCTTGGTACAGATCTTTGTGTTCTTTTAGAGACTCTGACTCCTCCATGACCCCATCCTCATCATCCTCCTCTTTTATCTCTTCTTTAACCTCAACTTTACAATTTCTCAGGTTTCCACTCTGAATATAGAATAAAAATGACATCAATTGTAACAATGTAGATAATGTACAGATCCTATCAGTGATTGTTCCTCATCTACCTGATGATGGTGAGGGATGATGTGACTTTCCTGTGTGGAATCCCGGGAATACAGAGGACGGGGACATCTCTCTGGTGGGTTCCCATTACTGGATCCATCTGTAGGAAACACACACACTGACTGAATACATTGTTTCTATGTGTTTATCAGATGATGGGGGATCTAGGTGGAGCCTCCGTACTGCTCTCTCCTTTACAATAAAGTCTCCTCTTACCCGGTGATGTGAGGGGCGGCTGATTCTCCATCATGACGTCCTTGTAGAGATCCTTGTGTCCTTCTAAATCCTCCCACTCCTCCATGGAGAAATAGACAGTGACATCCTGACACCTTATAGGAACCTGACACACACAATGATACAGTCACCATCCAGACACATCCCTTGTCTGTGACTGGATAATGTCCCAGAATTCCCAGCACCGCTCACCTCTCCTCCATCATCTCTCTGGTGACTTCTAGAATCTTCTTCTTATTTCTCTATTCTATCAGGGAGGGAGGTGGGGGCAATGTGATGGTCATATGATCTCCAGACTTCACAGGAGGAAAACTCTAGATTTAGAAATCAAATGATATTCCCAGAATCCTCCTCACCTCTCCGGTCAAGTCTGTGTTTTATGAATAGAGATAAGAGTGATGTCATGAGACCTCCTAGAATGCTCTTCGCCTTTCAGGTCAGGTCTCTATTTATTAATCACTTCCTTACTGGGCACTTAAACCCCCCTCCTGCCCAGGCCAATTTTCAGCTTTCAGCGCTGACGCACTTTGAACGACAATTGCGCGGTCATACAACACTGTACCAAAATGACATTTTTTATCATTTTATTCACACAAATAGAGCTTTCTTTTGGTGGTATTTAATCACTGCTGGGGTTTTTATTTTTTGCTAAACAAACAAAAAAAGATGGAAAATTTTGAAAAAAAAAAAAAAAGGTTTAATAAATTGTTATAACATTTTGCAAACAGGTAATTTTTCTACTTCATTGATATGCGCTAAAGAGGCGATACTGGTGGGCACTGATAGGCACAGATAAGGCAGCACTGATGGGCAGGACTGTTGTGTACTGGTAGGTGGCACTGGCAGGTGGCATAAATGAGCAGGTGGCTGTTCTCCTTGATCGGGACCGATGTCCCTCTGACAGCCGCCGGTGATTGGCTTTTTTTTTTCTCCTCACGAAATCAGCCAGATGGAGGGACATTGGAAGGTGGAGCTGTGGGGTCAGTGTTATGTCATAGGATTTATATAATCTGGATGGAGGGACATTTGTATGGAGAGGATTTAGTGGTGCAACGGATGGTCATTGATCCATGATCCGCACGGATCAATGACTTCGGATCGGCACACATGGGATCCGCGGCGTGCCACGGGATTGCAGAGCAGTAAAACACACATCAAAACTGTCTCCGCTCTTCTCACACACAGCCCCGCCTCCTCCTAACCCCGCGCTGTGATAGACAGAATGCGGGTCCAATGCTGGGATGTGTTCTGTCTATCACAGGGCGGGGTTAGGAGGAGGCGGGGCTGTGTGAGTGCGAGCAGAGCGGAGACAGTTTCAATGGCCGGAATATACGGGCGGTGAGTTGCTTTCTAGCAGGACTTCACTTGCAAAATGTGTGCTGCCGTCCATCCTCCCCTCTCCTAGCTGTTAATGGAGGGGATGGATTTTGCTGCATGCTGGTGCCAAGTCCCCCCTGATTCACTGCAGGTGTGGAGTAAAGCTTTGTAAGAGGATATGGAGGAGAAATAAGGAGGAGATCCAGGAATCAGGATAAAGGTCAGGACAAGCAACAGATGAGCGCATCCAAAAGAAGAAGCCGGGGGGTCACTACACAGAAAATCAATCCAAGGAAACAACAGGCAGGACGAGGAATAGCAAGAAGGAGCTCAGAGACAAATGAGAATATTGCTCAGGCAATGGGAGATTATCTCTGCATGACTTGACAGATTTGCTTTGAATCTAGGAGCCAGCACATGGGGTGCAGAATACCAGAGAAGGATGCAGGTCACGGACAGGACATGGGATGTAGGAGAAGGGTGCAGAATGCAGGACATGTGGTGCAGGAAGCAGAACATAAGACATAGGGTGCAGAATGCAGGACATGGGGTGCAGGAGAAGGGTGCAGAATGCAGGACATGGGGTGCAGGAGAAGGGTGCAGAATGCAGGACATGGGGTGCAGGAGAAGGGTGCAGAATGCAGGACATGGGGTGCAGGAGAAGGGTGCAGAATGCAGGACATGGGGTGCAGGAGAAGGGTGCAGAATGCAGGACATGTGGTGCAGGAAGCAGAACATAAGACATAGGGTGCAGAATGCAGGACATGGGGTGCAGGAGAAGGGTGCAGAATGCAGGACATGGGGTGCAGGAGAAGGGTGCAGAATGCAGGACATGGGGTGCAGGAGAAGGGTGCTGAAGGCAGGACATGGGGTGCAGGAGAAAAGTGCAGAATGTAGGACATGTGGTGCAGAACAAGTGGTGAAGAACATAGGGTGAAGGGTGCAGGTCACCGCAGGACATGGGGTGCAGAACACAGGACATGGGGTGCAGAATGCAGGGGACACAGGGTTCAGAATGCAGGACAGTAATAAAATCCCCCCACTTCCCTGTGTCCTCCTGCTTGTCCTGTACATCTCCCCCAGCAGTGTGTGAGAGCAGAGGACATCTTGTGTACATAAAGCAGCATGATCCGCACGGATCAATGACTTCGGATTGGCACACATGGGATCCGCGGCGTGCCACGGGATTGCAGAGCAGTAAAACACACATCAAAACTGTCTGGTTTCTTAGCTGGCTGCTTTGCAGGCTTGTCCCGGTTACTACTGTAAGGACTGTGTAGTCCTGTTTCTCAGCACCTTGTTGGTTTCTGAGGCGGTGCCATGTTGGAGATTCTGTCCCTCTCATTTCTCTTTAATCTGCCGGAGGACTCTGCAGTAGACATGGGCTGAAATGTTCTAACCTGAACGGGGAACCCCACTGAGGTCTATGGGAGATGAACAGGAAAAATCAAAAGTGCCCATTTTCAATACTTATTTGCAAGTAATTGTCAATAAAAGGGGTATGGGTGTCCAGGTACTTCCCTGTGGGGCATGTATTAATGCAAAAAAAAAACTTTTTTAAAACATTCATTTTATCAGGAGCAATGATTTTAATAATGCTATGGGTGGAAGCAGGAGCCAATGGTGACAGTAATGCAGCCACGGAAAGGAGAAAGATCGGCAGCGGGAGATCAGGGAGATGAGTCCTTACATGCTGCGCTTGGCTGCTGTCCTGACCAGTCCACCCCTGACTGCACAGGTTGGGTGCTGCCGCTGGCTCTTCCAGTCTGAATAATGTGTCCGGGTTTCAGACAGACACATAATTCAGAGCAACAGTGAGAATGTGATGACAAGAGCCCAGGCGCCAGGATGTCATTTCTAGTCACCATGGTGATCTGAGATTTGACCATAGATACATGGAAATTCAGCTGGTTCAGCAGGGATCGGTCACATTTCCATCCATGTGTGGTCACTGCCGGATAAAAGTCACTCGATCAGCGGCTGCAGCCAATAGCTTCATCACTGATCTGTGTATTCTGAGAACAGAGGAGCGCCCCCATTGTCAGAATACAATAGTGCAGCGGTGAGGATTTCCCCATCCCCCTCCAATGTGTGGATGGGTGATTGATCAACTATATCCCCCCTGAAGGGGTTAATCTAGGTTTCCACACTATATATGTGTGTATCATCATCTGCTGGAGATAAAAGACGTCACAGTGACTATGGCGGAAGAGGACGGACACGACGGGGTTACTGGGTGTAAATAGAAAATAAGATCTTATTACCTCCTCTGCTTCTACTTCCAGCAATGTCTCCTCTTTACTTCCTCCCGACTCACCTCTCACCCGGAACTTCCTGTCTGTACCTGACATCACTTCCTGTCTTCCATAGAGTCTTCCTCTCTTCCATAGGGACTTCCTGTCTGCCACCTTGTGGAGCTCAGAGGAACTGCAGCCCTGGGAAACGTCTCGTAGTGTGAACACGGCCTTGTGCTGTGTGTGTATGTACTGTATATACATCCTTATAGATGGGTCATCTCCACTCCCACCAAGGGGGATAGAAATATATTACTGCTCGGGGGGGGGGGGGGGGGGGGACATTTTGGCACCTTTGATTTTGCAGTAAAATTGATGTCAGATTTAGTCATGTAGAACATCTGTTATATGGATACAAAGACCCCCAGCCGAGAGTAAAGGGTGGAAACGGCTCCTAATCCCCAGATTTGGGCAATTATGTCACCAATATAAATAGAAAAAAACCTGCGCTATGTGTAACAACTCAAATACCTACAGAAATAACTTATACCGGACTGCTGCTGTAACAAAGGTAAGTATTCCCTTTATCACCTAGAAGAGCATTATGTGTCACAGCGCTGTCCTATTGTGTGTGCGCATAAATTATCACACATACACTAAAAATATGATGGGGCGTGGCCAAGATGCCGAGGTGAGCCGACACTGAGCTCTGTGCTGCTGCCGATTATCAGCATATAATCAGCTTTACAGCTCTCCCTCAGCACCCAGCAACGATGTGTGGACTTCCCTGCAGTCTGCTCCTCCACCCGATCAACACTGCAGTGGCGCCCGACAACTAGAACGATGACCCGGCGGAATGAAGAAGAGCCCGGGGCATTGGCCAGAGGCAGCCAAGAAGGCCAATCCGCTCCCCCTGGATTGGCCATCAAAGATCTTTTTTTTTTCGGATTTCTCGGTGGAGGTCCAGAAGCTGAGTGCCCAATACGATGATGTGAAATGCAGGCTGCGCACATTACAAATTCCCCATGCCATTCTGTAGCCCGCTAAATTGCGAGTGGTGGTGAAAGGGGAAACCCACTTTTTTGATACCCCTAAGAGTGCTGCCGAGGGCTTGATCGAAATAAGCAACACCTGTCCAGATCTCATTCTCCTTGAGCACTGGCTGATGTTATCAGCTTTTTCCAGCTTGCTGTATCTTTAGTAATCTGCTTAAGGCCGACTATGTTTCCAGGGTATTCAATTTGACTAATCTTACCACGGTGTTCAGAATGTTATTCAGGATAACGAATCACAAGTGGCCTTGGTATATCCTTTTTTTCCCCCCATGGACACTCCTGTGGGAATCGTTATTTGTGCTTGTTTATTCGTTCATGTTTTTTTTCTTCTTTCAAGTTTTTATGACTGTTTTGCCAATCCTACAGCAATATATTGTACATGATTTCTCTGCATATGTGATCTGTTGTGCCAATACCACCTTATTACTCACAAGTGCCCTGAGGTTGGAGTCTATGACTTGCTGCACTACCCATCCGGTATCCACTACAGTCTGATATGTGGTTTGCCTCTACTGTCTCTTTGTTTACCATTAGATATACACCACTAGGGATGAGCCGAACACCCCCCCCCCCCCCGGTTTGGTTTGCAGGAGAACATGCGAACAGGCAAAAAATTTGTGCGAACACCGTTAAAGTCTATGGGACATGAATGGGAAAAACCAAACGTGCTAATTTTAAAGGCTTATATGCAAGTTATTGCCATAAAAAGTGTATGGGGACCCGGGTCCTGCCCCAGGGGACATGTATCAATGCAAAAAAAAGTTTTAAAAACTGAAGTTTTTTCAGGAGCAGTGATTTTAATAATACTTAAAGTGAAACAATAAAAATTAAATATTCCTTTAAATATCTTGCCTGGGGGTCTCCTTAGTATGTCAGTAAAGTAACGCATCTTTCCCATGTTTAGAACAGTGCCACAGCAAAAACGGAAAATTTATTACCAAATACTTACCGTAATTTTCCTTTCCTGATGGACTCCATGGCAGCCTACGTGTGGGTTAACCCCGCCTCCTCTCCAATGCTATAGGACCCCATACCCATAAAAGTAAGCTCACCTCTCAGCACTGTGTTCCGTAACTAGCCGACTCTTGGACACTTACTTTCTTTCATTAATATTTTCTTTCAGGGTGGGAACTCCATCTGCCATGGAGTCCATCAGGAAAGGAAAATTACGGTAAGTATTTGGTAATAAATTTTCAGTTTTCCTGACTGACTCCATGGCAGCCTACTTGTGGGAAATAACTAGCCAGACCACACGGGTGGGTATGCTGAACAAAAAAGCTTTAATTTGTCCTGTCAACCGACAGGATTCTTAACCCAAAATTAACAGACGGCAATGATGCCGGTTCAATGCAGTAATGGGCCATAAATGTATTGATAGAGGCCCACGAGGCTGCGTTACAAATGACATCTGGAGCCACATGTCGGGCCGCCGCCCAGGATGCTGCCATCCCTCTGGTGGAGTGTGCCGTCACCGCCTGTGGAGGAGCCAAGCCCTTAGCTCTGTATGCTTGCTGGATTGTTTGAACGATCCATGATGCAATTGTTCTGGTTGATGCTTTCTTCCCTCTGTTGTTTCCAGAATGTAGAACAAACAGATGATCAGATCGTCTGAAGGAAGAAGTAATTTGTAGATACTCCTTTAGGATTTCACCCATATCCAGGGGATGAGTTTCACTGGAATCTGGAGTCTTAAATGTAGGTAGAACAATTTCTCGATTTTCGTGAAATACCGAAGACACTTTTGGATTTGAACCCAACATGGGTATAAGGACTACTCGATCCGGGAAAAATGTTAGAAAAGGTTCTTCATGACCTAGAGACCCGATCTCAGAGACCCTCTTAGCCGAGGTGATGGCTACTAAGAAGGCTACTTTCGCTGAAAAGTCCTTAATGGAGGACGGGGAGGGCCCCGACGTACTGAGTCCAGTCAGAGAATCTAGAACGAGTGGAAGATCCCACTTGGCAAATCTTGGTTTTCTTTGGGGCTTAATTCTTGATGCCCCCCAAAAGAATTGTCTGACTAAGGGATGGGACTGCCCATGAGACTCCAGAGAAGGCCGACAAGGCCGAAACTTGTACTCTTAGAGAGCTAACAGATAAGGGTAAGTCTAGTCCGGTCTGCAGAAAACTAAGAACATCCTGAACTCCTGGATTTTTGAAGGACCTCCCAGAGGCAGAGGAGAATTCGACAAATTTGGCCCAAATTTTTCTATAAACCTTGTTGGTACTTGCTCTTCTTGAGCTCAACAGTGTAGACATCACTCTAGAGGCACAACCAAGGGATTCCAGCCTCTCCCTCTCAAGAACCAGACCGTCAGTCTCATCAGTGCCGGACAAGGGTGTAGAAGTGACCCTTGAGAGAGAAGGTCCGGCCTGAGAGGAAGAGGTACCGGGTCCCGGTAGCTCAGTTGGATCAGGAGGGGAAACCAAGGCCTGTTTGGCCAGTAGGGAGCCACTACTGTTACTTCGGCTGATTCCGCTTGAAGTCTCCTCAGGAACTTGAGAATTATCGGGATCGGGGGAAAGGCATATGCCCTCTTGAACCTCCATCTGTCCGTCAGGGCATCCGTTCCGCATGCCTGGTTGCAACGTCCCTGAGTGTAGAACTTCACTACCTTGTAATTGTAGGGGGAAGCGAATAGGTCCACCTCGGGATTGACCCCTAGAGACAGAATCCAGCTGAATGACTGTACATGGAGGGACCACTCGTTGTTGTCTAGACGAGTGCGTGAGAGGAAGTCTGCCTGGGCGTTCTGGACTCCCGGAATGAAAACTGACGAAATATTGGCCAGGTTTTTCTGGGCCCATGTTATTATGGGCTCGACCTCTAGAAGGAGAGTAGAACTCCGGGTCCCTCCTTGCCTCTTCACATACAACACTGCTGTTGTGTTGTCCATCCTTAACAATACCGACTCTCCTTTCAGGAACTGGGAGAAAGATTGGAGGGTGCACCAGGCCACCCTGAGCTCCAGAACGTTTGAGCCTGGGTTGAGAAGACGAGCGTCCCATCTGCCCTGAGCTATGTTCTGACCACAGAGAGCCCCCCAGCCTGAGCCGCTGGCGTCGGTCGTGACTGTAACCCAGGAGATGGGGGCAATGGAGTGACAGTTTTGCAAATTCTTGAGTTGGAGCCACCAGAAGAGGCTGTTTCTCATTTTTGCGGATATGTGGAAGAGTTGACTCTTGTCCCCTGACTTCCACTGCCGGAGGAACCCTGACTGAAAAGGGAGTAACCTCCATAGAGCCCATTTGACCATAGGGGTCGTGGAGACCATTGTGCCAATGATTCTTAGGCATTGTGATGCTTTCAGATGAGGAGCATCCAGAGCGCGAGAAAGCCTCTTCCGAATCACCGGAATCTTCTCTACCGGTAGGGAGATGGTGTTCTACACTGTGTTGAACTGAGCCACTAAGTAAATTAAGCATTGGGCTGGAACCAGGTGGCTTTTCTCCAAGTTTAGAAGCCATCCAAAGCTGGAAAGGGTTGAGATCACTTGTTCTTTGTGCACCATAAGCTGTTCTCTGTTTTGAGACAGAACTAGGAGATTGTCTAAATAATGGTAAAGACGCACACCTTTTAGCCTGATGAGGGCCACTACGGCCAAGAGGACCTTGATGAAAACCTGAGGGGAAGTTGTCAAACCGAACGGTAGGGAGATGAATTGAAGATGTTCTTGCCCGATATGAAACCTGAGGTACTTTAGAAAGTCCTTTGCCACTGGCACGTGGAAATAGGCATCTTTCAGGTTTATCAAAATCATCCAGTCGCCTGGTTGAATGGCTTGTTGGATTGTTGACAGAGTCTCCATTTTGAATTTTCCGTGCCTTATGAATTTGTTCAGGTACGTCAGATCTATTACCGGGCACCAGGCACCGCTTTTCTTTTGGACAAAGAAAAGAGGGGAGTATACTCCTTGGAACTGTTCTTCCTCTGGGACACACACTACTGCTCCCTGGGTTTTCAGCAGATCTATGTAGGACAGTAAGGCCTGTTTTTGCTCTTCCGTACTTGGAAGTAGGGTTGAGATAAATCTGGGGGGAGGAATGCTGGAGAAGGACCATGCGTGACCTGACGATACTGTCTTGACGACCCAGAAGTCTGAGATTGAGGCCACTCACACGTGCCAGAAGAGGAGCAGGCGTGCTCCTACCCGACCCGCCTGGGCGGGCAAAATCTCAAAAGGATTTAGCCTGATCGCGACCACTGGACGCTTGGTTGTTTGCTGGCTTGCGGAAGGACGCTTGCCCTCTGCTCCAATTTCTTCTGAAGTCCCGGCCAGGTCTATAGGAGCGTGCTTCCCTCGAACGCTCCAGGCTGCGTCTTCTGAACTGGGGCTTCCTTCTACCCTGTGGACGCTTGTCCTGTGGAAGGAAGCCAGATTTACCGCCTGTGGCCTTAGCTATGTCATCTAGTTTATTCCCAAATAACGATGATCCTTCGAAAGGAATCTTGCACCATGTCTGCTTAGAAGATGGGTCAGCCTGCCAAGGGCGTAGCCAAAGGGCTCATTTAGCCGTAACTGAGGATAGCATAATCCTGGACAGTAGACGGATCAGATCAACTGATGCTTCTCCCAAGAAGGCCACTGCTAGTTTTAACTCTGCTGCTGCTGAGTTACTGGCCAGTTCTTCTGAAACACCTTTAAGAAAGGAATCCACATTCTCCGTCCAAGCCTCCATCGCCTTAGACACGGCTGCCAAGGCTAGGGCGGGTTTACAAGCTGTCCCAGCAAGACCGTAAATTCTTTTGAGGTCCTGATCCATTCTTCTATCAAGACTGTCCTTAAAGGAGACTGCGTTTTTCAGAGGGAGCGTGACGTGCTTAGCCAGACGCATTACCGCTGCGTCCACAAGAGGAATATTCTCCAGGTATTTTACCTCGTCTGCCTTGAAAGGATACATTCTGCAGGCTTTATTCGACATCGAGGACTTCCTGTCCACTTTGCTCCATTCCTCGTCAAAAATGCCCTTTAGTTCGGCTAAAAGCGGAAAACTTGGGCGCTCTTTCCCCAGGCGCTTGAAAAAAACTTTCTGTTTAGCTGGGGGAGTAGATGGGTCTTCCCACATAAGGGCCTCTTTGACCGCTTTAATAAGCGGAGTCACTTGAGAGAAATCAAATTCCACACTCTCTTCATCACTCTCCAATTCTCCTTCCGAGGGAAGAGGCGAGGATGCGTAGGGCTGGGAAGGACCTGGAACTTCACGGACCACATCAGCCGGGGAGCCCGATCGAGTAGCGCTGGACTGGCTTTGTGCGTGGGAAGCATCCATCTCCTTAAGAGAACGTTGCACCACCTGTTTCACTAGAGACTCGATCCGTTGATCTTCTGTCTCTTTTTCCCCAACAGCATGGGCATAGCAATGGCTGCATAATGATTTGCCCTCTGGGATTAGTGAGCCGCATCCCCAACAGGCTCTCCGATCAGAATAACTGTCCTGGCGGTGGGAGCGGTGTCTGGAGGAGGAATGGGAGCTTCTCCTCTGGTGGGGAGATGCAGACGGGGAATCATGTCTGTGTTTTGATTTTGACGATGACGAATGCTGCGGCATGGCAAGGTCTGTGTCGATTTGAAGATCTGCAGAAGGGCTAAAAAGGAAAAAAGGGGAAGAAAGATAAGCCGTCAAGCAACAATACTTGCGACTGGATCCCAAGCTCTCCCCCCCTCCCGCACATACCTAGTGCATAAGGGCTGGCCACATGTAAGCGGTGATTGGTCCATAACCTCTGGGCTCGAGCATCACAAGATAAACAGGTATGAATAAAGAAACCTATAGTATTATACAAAAATAATTAATACGTCAATTGCCCTTTAATAAGGGGCTCTATCATACAGCAAGAGGCATTGATATGCAAGTGTAGCGGGCAGTTCCTCCCCTCTCCCCATCCCCTCTATTAAAGTTCTGCTCGCAATGTCTCTGGTCTAGGGGTATGATAGGGGAGGGAGAGGGTGCGCTACGTCAGGCTTCCACCACAGGTGTAAAAGTGGTATCAGCAATGCCTTTCTTTACCTTCGGGCCTGTGTTGTGCATCATATTTAGAACATAACATGGACTCCCTTGGCTATAGAACAGAAAAGGAGGTGTGTGTACGAATAGGCCCAGACACAAGTTCGATCCTCCACTCTCCTCCAAAGAGTGGGTTATGGTCTCCGCACGAGGGAAATTCACCTTCCGGACGGTCTCCGAAAAGTGACTCACCCTTCACCGGCAGTATGCTGCACCGGGTCTTCAGATGAGGAGCTCTTCCCGGTCTATTACGCCCACCTCGGATTCAGGCATCCATCTCCGGAGTACCTTAGGATCCTTCCCTCGCGGAACTCAGTGTTGGGTACTGAGCTCCGGACCGCCGGTGGTCCTCTAGGCCTAGTCTGCCTAGAGGACAAACACGAACTCCGTCCGCAGGCTAAAGGTGCCAGGGACCAACTCTCCCGTGACCAAGATGGCCGGCCCCCTTTATCCCCTCTCCCAGCAAGCACGGCGGGTTCCCCGCCCCACCATACCGCTGCCAAGAGAGGACAAAAAGTAGGCTCAGCACACAGCGGTATCCATCCGTCGGCCCATGGTGACAGCGCCACCCAGTGGATCGCCGGAAACACACCACTGGTGTCACTGAAAAATTGAAAAATTACCCCGGGAAAGTAAGTACCCGCTACACAAGAAAAAATGCCTCCCCATTAAAAAGCACTGACCTGGAACATAGGTGTGTTCGGTTGCCTCTGCTCTCCTGTATTAGGAAAATCCCAGCTGGCATAGGCTTGCAGCTGCTTTTAAAATGCCGCCTTGTGACATCACCGCCTGATTACACAGCGCACCTGCGCTGTAGGGAAGCCATCAACAGCGCCTGCGCGGCTGCCGGAGGATTCGCTGAACCGCGCATGTGCGAACCAAGCCTCGCTCTGGAAGCGGGCACTGCGCATGCGCAAACGGCGGCGGCGCCCGACATTCAGGTCACCGCTGCGAGCTGGGACGCAGAGCGTTCCAGCTGCCATTAGAAAGAGCAGGGGATGTATTAGGGAGAAAAAACAGACAGCACAAATAAAAACATAGATGCGACCGCCATGGAGCATAAAATAAAGATGCAGACCTGCCAGCCGAGGACGTTCTGATCTTGGGCACACCGCAGCAACTCCATCCCAAAGGATCATGATTGCTACAAGCTCTCCACCCGCCCATGGCTGGGTTCCGAGCTGCACCGCTAGAAGGTGTGCTATCCATCCATCCGTCGATCCATCCATCGGACGTGCATGCTTCAGGTCCATTGGAGGAGGACAAAAAAGAAACACAGTGCTGAGAGGTGAGCTTACTTTTATGGGTATGGGGTCCTATAGCATTGGAGAGGAGGCGGGGTTAACCCACACATAGGCTGCCATGGAGTCAGTCAGGAAATGACATTTCAAAAGGAAAAAATATGTCGCGGCTGTATTAAATTGTCGGATCCCAGCAATATAGATAAAAATCATTATCATTAATCAAAATTATCATTATCATTAATCAAAATTGTTTCAAAAAATGGAGTGGGGGTTCCTCCCAAAATCCATACCAGGCCCTTCAGGTCTGGTGTGGATTTTAAGGGGAACCCCGAGCCAGAAAAAAAATGTCACGGGGGTCCTCCCCAAAATCTATACCAGACCCTTATCCGAGCACGCAACTTGGCAGGCCGCAGGAAAAGGGGGGGATGAGAGAGTGCCCCCCCTCCTGAACCTTACCAGGCCACATACCCTCAATGGGGAGGGTGTCCTCATGTCCTTATGGGTAGGGTGCTTTGGGGCCCCCCCAGAAGGGTGACCCTGCCCCCCTCTGACATTATGTGACGTCACATGATGTCAGAGAGGGCGGGGTCACCGTTAACATCACCGGGTGGCCCTGTCCTCAGCTATATAACAGCGGTCATCGTGAAAAGGCTGCAGTCGGCAGGACGCCTCCCATGGAGGCAGAGTTTTTCCATTGAATTTTTTCTCGGGTCGTCTGCGCTGTGATTGAAGATGGATGGACATCACCAATAAAGGAATTGTCCAAAACTGTCTCCTGTCATTTTTACTTTTTTGACACTTTTTTTGGTGAATGGGTAGGGGTACAATGTACCAGATACCCATTCACATAGGT
Organism: Rana muscosa; assembly: GCA_029206835.1. Lineage (NCBI taxonomy): Eukaryota > Metazoa > Chordata > Amphibia > Anura > Ranidae > Rana > Rana muscosa. Next base: position 23,295,731 of record JARGYO010000094.1, on the reverse strand, counting down.
GGGGTTCTGGGGGGCCCCTTGTTAAAGGGGGCTTCCAGATTCCAATAAGCCCCCCACCCACAGACCCCCACAACAACCGGGCAAGGGTTGTGGGGAAGAGGCCCTTGTCCCCATCAACATGGGGACAAGGTGTTTTGGGGGGACCCTAAAGCACCCTCCCTATGTTGAGGGCATGTGGCCTGGTACAGTTCAGGAGGGGGGGCACTCTCTCACCCCCCCCTTTTCCTGTGGCCTGCCAGGTTGCATGCTTGGATAAGTGTCTGGTATAGATTTTGGGGGGACCCCCACAACAACATTTTGTTTATTTTGGTGCAGGGTTCCCCTTAAAATCCATACCAGACCTGAAGGGCCAGGTCAGGTGCATGCGAGATTGCAGTGCATTGACGGTCTTGCAGTGCATTATGGGGCGTTCCGCGGGCGCTCAAATTTCCCGCGAATGCCCCAAAATTTTCTAAATTTGGCAAACGGGTGAACACCTGATGTTCGAGTCGAACTTATGTTCGGCTCAAACATCGGGCTCATCCCTATACACCTCCCCCTTATGACTACAGACATCAGTATTACCGCATGGAACATTAGGGGCATGAAAGATACTGTTAAATGCAGGATGATAATTGACTCGTTGGCACACTTTGGCACTTCCATAGCTTGTAGGAAACTCATCTTTTACATTCTCGTGCTGCTTACCCATTGCAATATCATTCAGTCTTTTCATCATATACTAGAGGTGTCAGTATTCTTTGTTTTAAATTATTTTATTGAATTTTTATACAAATTTAAAACACATGTAGCGCACCAACCCCAGACTTTACCTGCTTTTCTTCTGCTTGGCTCCTCCGCAGGAAAAGAATGAGGCACACCTCACCACAAGCCTGTACCCTCCTGAATAGGGAGGTTGAGCAGTGTTAGTTTCTCAGGCCTGCTTGTGACTGGTGTAAAAAAAAGCCTCCAGTGCTGACCTCGTTTCTGCAGTAATCAGAACAAGTCTTTAATTTTCCCCAGTAAGCAACTGTCCACACCAACTGAAAGGTCCAACACTTGTTTATTCCTTCTTGCACAATAAACAGTCTCTTTGAGAGCAGGCGGGTTGAGACAAACACGGGTCAGATAAGGTGGGAGGAGGTCCCGGCACAAACGTAAAATTGGGTTTCTCCTGTCCTGAATAGCACTAACAGGCTTGGCGCACGGTCGCTACCACCGACCATGAGGGGTCCCTGCCACAGACCAGGCGAATAGGGCCTCTGCCACAGGCCCGGTTGTTGGGTCTCTGCCACCGACCTGATTCACAATGAATTTCCTTCTAGAAGTAATAACCCCGGTCAGGGAAAAAGACATCCATCTGGAGAGTTACCAGAGGCCCCACCGTCACCAGCGATACCGTGCTGGGTCTTCCGGAAGGGTCACCTCCCTGGCCTCCTCATCCTAGATTTGGGCACCCACTTCAGGGGGGCACCCTAGGATCCCTCGATCCCTTGTGGGACCCAGTCAAAGGTACTGGGCCCCGGGCCTCTCTCAAAGTACCTCACCCCAGACTGAAGGTGTCTGAGATGGAACAGCAGCTCCGTCTCTGGGCCTAGAGCACCCAGAGACCTCCGATAGGCCTCCGGGCCTAGGGCAGCCGGAGGCGACACACCTGCACCCAAGCTTAAGGTGCCTGAGCGCGGAACGACGACCCCTCTGGAAGATGGCCGCCCCCTTTTATATCCTCTCCCGACAGGCACAGCAGGTTCCCCGCCCCGCCGTACTGCTGCCAAGAGGGGACAAAAAAGGACACAACCTCATACTGCAGTTCAACCCGGACCCACGGCAACAGCGCCACCTATAGGCCCCAGTGAACTTAAACACCAGTACTATCTCCCAGGGATAGAAATGGTCCTTGAGACCTAACAATTGGTACATCTGAGCCTGGCTACCACTCAGATACTTCCCCCTAAATGTAACCACCCGCTACACTTACTTTTGCAAAAGCAAATTTACAAATCATTCAAAAAACACAAAACACAAGACATTCAAAAAATACACATAAATACAAGAATGGATCTATCCTGTAGCATATTCTCCTCTTAAATTTTCCAGGGCCATCTGAATGTAGCGGACCCCCAAAATTGGGGTCGCTGTGCCTTAAATATAGGGGCAAGAGTTTGGCTCAGGTTTTCTGATTCTCTAGATTGGACTCTGCTTTGCTGTGGTGTTGCCTGGGTGTATAGTTCCCCTTGACCTGCAGGTGGCGCTGTTGCCCAGGTCTTGGGTTGAACCACAGGTGGCATTGTAGCGTAATTGGGTGTCCTCTCTCGGCGGCCATGCAGTGGGCATGGTCTGCCTGCTGTGCATGCCGAGAGAGGGTACATAAGTGGCAGACGCCATTAGGCGGAGAGATTGGCCGGGGGATTCCAAGGGGGACCCCTGGTGGCGAGAGTCGCGCCGTTTGGTCCTGCTGGCCAGGGATGCGTGAATTGGTCAAGAAGTCTTGGGCACCTTCAGCCCGAGGCTATAGTATTCCAGGTAGGCCCAGTACCTTCAACTGGGTCTACAACCAAACCATCAGAGTCCCAGGGTACCCGAGGGAGGGTGGCCCGCTCTGAAAGAGAGGAAACCAGGGGAGGACCTGTCCGGAGGATCGGTGAAGGAAGTTACTGTCTCAGGAGAGGCCTGGTTACCTATCAGAGGGAAGAAGATTCCGGGAGTTGCACAATAGCTCCTGTGATGTGCCCCACTGGCACTTATGGTTTCTAAAAGTTGCGGGCGCTAGAGAGTTCTAGATTCAGGAACTAAAGGATTCTGTGGCAGAGGATCTCCTGAACTTGTCTTTGAAGGGGACGAAATCTAAAGCCCCGTACACACGGTCGGACTTCCATCTGACTTTTCCGTGGATTTTTGTCCGAACGGAGTTGGCCGGGAACACCCATAGCATACACACGGCAGGACTTTTCTGCAAACTTTCACAAAACTTTTTCCAACATCACGTGGTTTTTCTGCTCTTTTCTGCTATTTTCTGCCACCCTTCGGTCAACTTCTGCTATTATTGGTTGATTTTAACATTTGTTTTGTCCATCGGACAAAAGTCCGATGGTTTTCTGTACACACGGTCGGACTTTGCTCCATCGGACTTTTGTTGGCCAAAAGCTTGTCCGTTTGCAGACCGAACTTTTGTCCAATGAAAACCAAAAAAGTTTGTCCGATGGAGCGTACACACGGTCTGATTTTTTGTCAAACTTGCTCAAAATGAAGTTTGTTGGCAAAAAGTCCGATCGTGTGTACGGGGCTTAAAGTAACTGTTTGTGCTTCACTCTGGCTGCTAGAACTGTGAGAGGGATCTATCCGAGTGAGCAATACCCACTCAGGCTTGAGTGGAGAATAGGGTAAATGGGTGCCGCGTGCCTGAACCTTACTCCCTACTCAACTCTATCTTCAACTTTTCACCACTAAGTTCAAAGCAAGAAAAATAAACTCGTCTGTTGGAGTTTAAAACAGTCTGGACATTGGCCTTCTTTTAGGAAAGAGAATAGACTTTTCCCTACACTCTAGGGACGAGAACCAATGGAAGGAGGTAACTCGCTACAGGACCCAAAAATTGTATGAACACCGCTCAACCTCTTATACCTGGAGGATACGGGCATGTGGTATGGTGTGCCCTACTCTGCAAGTGGAGGTAAGCAGGAGAAAAAGGGTCTGTGTGCTACACGAAAAAATGGAGAATGGGCCCACTCCCCCTCCCCCCCCCCAAATCACCCACCCCCAGGAGGGAAGGAAAAAAAAAGAGAAAAAAATAAAATTGTGTGTATATTATTACCATCAGTGTAAATACATCTCGTTCCTCTACCCCAGGGGTACTGAATTAAAATTCACGGGGGTCCGGTCGGAAAAATTTTGTTCCAGCGGAGGTCCGAATGCCATATTGGTGCTATGACTCCACATGATGTCCTCCACTTCACAGCGCCTCCCACCACCACACACATGCACACACCATTACGATCCACACACATCACAATTTGTGCTTTTTTTCCTTTCAACTTTATTGAAATGTCAAAATACATTTAATTCATTTTTATGCACCACAGCTCAGTTGCGGTGCATAGAAACAGTATGCATTTTGCACCACACTGCTCAGTACGCAGGGGCGCTGTTTCTGTGTGAACAGGACACATAGAAAACAATTGTTTTCTATTGCCCTTGCAGAGACGTGTTTTGCTAGTGCAGAAATTAGACCTCCTTTTACATTAGTGTCTTCAGTCCCCCACTTCACATCACAGCCCCCCCTTTACATCAGTGTCCTCAGCCCCCACTTACGTCACATCTCCCCTGCCTCATCACAAACCCCCCATCACAGACTGACCGCCCAAATCACAGACTGACCCCCCATCACAGACCTCTCATCACAGACTGACCCCCCATCACAGACCTCTCATCACAGACTGACCCCCCATCACAGACCCCTCATCACAGACTGACCCCCCATCACAGACCCCTCATCACAGACTGACCCCCCATCACAGACCCCTCATCACAGACTGACCCCCCATCACAGACCCCTTATTACAGACTGACCCCCCCATCACAGTCCCCTCATCACAGACTGACCCCCCATCACAGACCTCTCTCGATATCAAAAAACACTGTCCTTTACAGCACAGCACAGCACTTCTCCCCTCCCCACAAAACCCTACCTTTTTCACACAGGACATGAAGCGTGGGCGCTCTGGACCATGGGCGGGACTGTTCACGTTAAAAGTGAGTGATTTATTGCTGGGACCGCCCCGCTGCCTAGCAACCAATCACCCACTTTTTAACTTAAAAGTCCCGCCCTTTGTCCAGAGCGGCCGCGCCTCATGTTTTGTGTGATTTTAGACAGGCAGTGTGGGGAGGGGCAGTGCAGAGATATTAGAGAAGGCACGGACCCGCCGCGCCTGCCATGCTGTGTATATAGCAGCATCGGCCGCGGCAGGCGGGCGAGCCAGGTGAGCCGGCGACAGGGAGAGGACGCTACTTGGCGAGGCTGCGGTCCGGACAGAATGGCCACTGGGGCCGGATCCGGCCCGCGGTCCGCCATTTAGTGACGCCCGCTCTACCCCATTACAAATAATCCCCAAAAAAAAATCTTCAGTTTTTAACCTCCCCACCAACCGCCCCGCCCCCACCCCCCATACCATATAGGTCCTTTCCCCTTCCCCTCATTCTGCCTACTTTATCTAAATGTATATTAGTATGTGGGTCTCCTAACTCCCTACTATATTATAGAAAACTTTTAAGGAGTTTTCCTATTTGTGTAAATAGTGTTACCAATACCATCAGTGTAAATAAATCTGTGACCCCCTCTTACCCATTTTATTTTTTATGAGGAGGAGAGAGATTCTCGTCCCTCTACCTCCATTACTATCGCCCTATCAAATCGTGCATTACCACTGTAGTGGCCTCCACTCTCTCTCTCCGCTGCTGGCTGGTTTCTGCTTGTCTAGGGGTACCTTGGAGGAGAGAGTGCGGGGTCACCACGCCAAGCCTTCACCGCAGATGTTTGTGTGGTGTAAGCAAATAAAAGTCCAACACTCCTTTATTTTCCAATGTCAGGATGAAACACGATCAGTTGGACTCCCTCAAACGAACAGACAGGGGGTGTGGATACGAGTAGGCCCAGGCACAATGAGCTCTCCTATTCCTCTATCAGCGAATAGGTTTGGCACATGATCTATGCCACCTGTTGAGAATCTTGGTCGCTGCCACCGACCGGGTGAACGGTGAACCTTCCTCCTGACTGCACTCGGCCCCTGTTTGGGAAGATACCCCTCCGGGCGGTCTCCTGAGGCTCACCCGGCACCGGCAATCTGCTGCACCAGGTCTTCGGGTGAGTAGCTCCTCCGGTCCCTTATGCCTCTGGATTCGGGTACCCCACTCCCGAGGTCCCCTAGGATATCCTTCCCTCGCAGAGCCCAGCGGAGGACACTGGGCCCCAGGCCTCCAACTGAGTACCTCACCCCAGGCTGAAGGTGCCTGGGGTGGAACACGAGCTCCGGGTGTCCAGGCCTAGGCCACCTGGACACCGACCACGAACCACAGCCCTCAGGCTGAAGGTGCCTGGGACTCGACGACCCCGTGACCAAAATGGCCGACCCCTTTATATCCTCCCCCAGCAAGCCCAGCGGAGCCCTCGCCCCGCTCTACTCATGCTGCGAGAGGCCAAAAAGGGTATGCCATTGCAATGATGGCTCAACCCCCGGGCCCAAAGTGACAGCGCCAACTGCTGGGCCCCAGGGAACCACACATCACAGATCCCCCACCAAATTTAAACATAATAGAAAAGCATATACCCGCTACACTCTCCCCCAGGTTGTATGACACTGGTCCCCAGTGTCTGGAATAAACCATGCCCTCAAGGGCTGACATAGTCCAATCCAGAAACCAACTGAAAATTTCAAAAATCCCCCCAAAAATTGAAAAAACTAAACTAACTACCTAGAGCAGTTGTGCCTGAGCCTCAACAAAAAGGGAGGGGAAGGGAACAAATAACACATAACTTGCAACATATATATAAAAGCCACATCATTACATTTTCCCCCCACCCACATCAATAACTTAGACCCGCCCCACTCTCAGCGGTCTTGATGGGATGCTCTCCTGCAGAGGGGAAAAGAAAATTAAACACACAAAACCCTGACACAGATGTTCGTGTGAGAACGAAAAAACTTCTCCGCAGAGAAATCCTTTCCTTCTTAAAGTGTGTGTGTGGAAAGTGAATACCGATGTACGACACTGCCACCTGGTGACAGGGTCGCGGTAACTGCACTTGTGGAGACCTCTTCTTATTTGGCCCTATCTACCCCAGAGTCCATGATCACTGACTGAAGAATGAAGAACAAACAGAAACAGTCCTTCCATTCCTTTGAAGAGCATAAACACCCTTAACTGGACACAGTCACTGAAGTTCCCCCGGGTAATAAGAACAACAACCCCGGAAAGTTCAGCAGTGTAAAGAAAACAAGAACGGCGTCTCTTTTCTCCTACAGATAGAAACAAGGGTGCGGCAGGACAAGTGGTTTCAAATGCTGGTCCATGGTTTCCAAGTGGTATTCGACGTCTTCTCCTTCCTTGCGTCGAATCAGCACCTTGTCTGCATGGACATGCTGCCCCAGCATCCATTCTGCCTTGCAGTCTTTGAAGCGCTTAGACGCCTTGGGAGAACACGCAAGGTACCTACGAGCGTGCGGAACCTGAAGGTGGGTCCACACAAAGTCATTGTACCAACGCTCCCGGCAAACTTCCACTTCGTATAACAACTCCTTAGACAAGTATGGGTACTCCCACCCATACTCAGCAACAACCTTCTGGCAGAATAGGCGTTGTAGTCTCGCCAGTGGAGGCATGGTGGCTTTGTCTCCTTCACCTGGCAAAACTATAGCATCTGGATGGCGAGGTGCTGTGGTCACCTCCGTTCTGGGCCTAGGTGCCCGCAGCGACAGTCTCTTATCCCCAGCATTAGGTGCAGGTGGCACAGAGGATTCAAGAGTAGGCTGGGGACAGGATCCCTCCTTAGGCGCTGGTGCCTCCACCCGGGGTCTACTATCCCCTGTAGACATGGTTGGGTCCCTGGTTCTGCGGAACGAGGCAAGGGGCACTTTGTCCCAGCCCTTTTTAGCAAACAGCTCATCTATGGCAACATCGTCTCCCAGATCGGAGAGCGACTCCAGGTCGGAGGTGTCACACTCCTCCGCGGGCAGGTAGCCTGTAGTGGAGACTGAACTGCCACCTCCCACGGACACACAGGGCCGTGACTCCCCGACACCTCCGCCCATGCACCAAGTCCCTCCGCCTGGCTTACCTCGGCCTTTACTTGAGACGGGATGTCCGGAACTCCACTCACCGGTTCCATCCGGGCCAGGCGTAAGCAGGCAGGATGATCCACCGCGACCGCTGGATGGGGCTACCATGCCGGTCTTCTTCTTCTGCGGTGGACGTTGTGAGGCAGTGGTGACCGAGTCAGCATCCTCGGATTTCTCCCGTGTTTGAGTGATTACGACCTCCTCCACGGTCGCTGCAGTGCGCATGGGGGCGGCTACAAAAGCGGTGATTCCTCCAACTTGAGTGGTGCTGCCTGTGGTACGACCGGGGTAGATGGTTCTTGGCTTCTCGATGCTTGTATCCACCTCGAATAAGAACTCCCCACAGCCTCCGCATCGCCCAAATGGCTTCAGCTGACACACCAGTCCCGAGCAGCCGGGACAAATCACACCCAGGGCCTCAACGTCCATGCATGAGTACAGGGTGAATCTTCCCCGGGGCTTCAGCCGGATCCCCGTATCGGTCACCGGAGCAGCAGTAGTCAAAGTCGTGGTAGAAGGGTGAAGTGAAATCCACAATGTATTTCCGAACATGGCGACTCGCTGCTGATCCATTGCGCACTCCAAGTTTGGTGCCAAAGTCTCCACGTGTAGTCCTTCACACGGCTGGACTCCTCCCCTCTTACACTCCACTTTGCGGGCTTTCTCCTTCCCTGGGTCACACCCACGAACTGAGCAGGGAGGGTGTGCCTCGTGGCGCAGTGCAATAAAAGTCCCCACGTGTAGTACCTCACACGGCTGGACTCCCCCCTCTTTTCGCTCCTCTGCGTAGTCCTTCCCCTTCTTAGGGTCACACTCACGACTTCGAGCAGGGTTGCACTTTGGCCAGTAATATGGCCGACCTACTCGGAACTCCTCCGGGCAGACACAATCAAACTCTGTCCATTCTAACGCCATAGTAACACGAACACCATCCCGGACCCGAGCCCCCACGTGTAGCGGCCTTCATTCTCTCTCTCCGCTGCTGGCTGGTTTCTGCTTGTCTAGGGGTACCTTGGAGGAGAGAGTGCGGGGTCACCACGCCAAGCCTTCACCGCAGATGTTTGTGTGGTGTAAGCAAAGTTTCTTTACCTTCGGGTCGGTGTTCTGAGTTTGGAGCCTCTGCCTCTTCTGTGGAACCGTGCCTGCCAGTAAATGAGCCCCACACCAATAAAAGTCCAACACTCCTTTATTTTCCAATGTCAGGATGAAACACGATCAGTTGGACTCCCTCAAACGAACAGACAGGGGGTGTGGATATGAGTAGGCCCAGGCACAATGAGCTCTCCTATTCCTCTATCAGCGAATAGGTTTGGCACATGATCTATGCCACCTGTTGAGAATTTCGGTCGCTGCCACCAACCGGATGAACGGTGAACCTTCCTCCTGACTGCGCTCGGCCCCTGTTTGGGAAGATACCCCTCCGGGCGGTCTCCTGAGGCTCACCCGGCACCGGCAATCTGCTGCACCAGGTCTTCGGGTGAGTAACTCCTCCGGTCCCTTACGCCTCTGGATTCGGGTACCCCACTCCCGAGGTCCCCTAGGATATCCTTCCCTTGCGAAGCCCAGCGGAGGACACTTGGCCCCAGGCCTCCAACCGAGTACCTCACCCCAGGCTGAAGGTGCCTGAGGTGGAACACGAGCTCCGGGTGTCCAGGCCTAGGCCGCCTGGACACCGACCACGAACCACATCCCTCAGGCTGAAGGTGCCTGGGACTCGACGACCCCATGACCAAAATGGCCGACCCCTTTATACCCTCCCCCAGCAAGCCCAGCAGAGCTCCCGCCCCACTGTACTCATGCTGCAAGAGGCCAAAAAGGGTATGCCATTGCAATGATGGCTCAACCCCGGGCCCAAAGTGACAGCGCCACCTGCTGGGCCCCAGGGAACCACACATCACAGATCCCCCACCAAATTTAAACATAATAGAAAAGCATATACCCGCTACACCACATATAAGAAAAAAAAAGGGGAAGAGGGACGGCAGGGGGCGAGCCTCTAAGTACTACCCCCCACTCCCCATATAACCCAAATAGACCAAAGACTGTTTAAATTCCAACCAGCTCTTCCAAATGCTATAAAATCTTCTTTCTACGTCATTTTGGGAGCATATTAATTATTCCATTAACCTGACTTTATCTATTTCTCTAAACCAATCCTTTATCGTTGGTATTTTCTTTGTTTTCCATTGTTTCGGGATTAATGCTTTCGCTGCATTTAACAAGAATGGAGTGATTGCTGCTCTATACTTCTTCCTGGTGTAGCGGGTATGTACTTTCCCGGGTGTAATTCAAACTGGCAGAGACACCAGCGATGTGCAGTTCCTTGCGGTCCATCAGGTGGCGCTGTCGCCTTGGGCTGGGGTTGAACTATTGCTGTGTGCTGTGCCTCCTTTTTGACCTCCCTCGGCAGCGGTATGGTGGGGCGGGGAACCCGCCGTGCTTGCTGGGAGAGGGTAAAAAGGGGCCGGCCATCTTTGTCACGGGGTCGAGTCCCAGGCACCTTCAGCCTGAGGGCGGTGGTTCGCGTCGGTCCTCTAGGCGGCCTAGGAAGGAAAGTGGAGAGTTCATTGTGTCTGGGCCTACTAGCATCCACACCTCCTTGTTTGTTCTGTTCTTAAAGGGAATCTAACTGATTATGCTGTTCACTCGAGAGGAATAAAGGAGTGTTGGACTTTAATGGTGTGAGGGCTCTTTTCTGGTGGACATTATTCAAGGTAACTCCAGGTGCACAACACTGACCCGAAGGTTGAGAAAGAACTTTGCTTACACCGCACGGACACATGTGGTGAAGGCTTGGCGTGGTGACCCCGCTCTCTCCCCTCTAAGGTACCCCTAGACAAGAGAAAGACGAGCTGATGCAAAGAGGGGAGTAAGGAGGCAGGCCTTCATTGGCCGAAGTGCATCCCTGCTTGAAGTCGTGGACATGACCCAATGAAGGGAAAAGCCCGCGCAGAAGAGAGTGAGGAAAGGGGGAAGCTCAGCCGTGTGAAGGACTACACGTGGGGGCTTCTATTTGCACTGCGCCACCAGGCACACCCCCACTGCTTAGTTCGTGACTCTGAAGAAAAAAAGAAGAAAAGCCCGCAAACTGGAGCAAAGGGGAGGAGTCCAATACGTGTGAAGGACTACACATGGGACGTTGGCGCAAAAACCTTGCAGTGTGCGATGGATCAGCAACAGGTCGCCATGTTCGGACATACATCATGGATTCCGGTTCACCCTTCTACCACGACACTGACTGCTGCTGCTCCGATAACGGATACGGGGATCCGGCTAAAGCCAAGGGGTCGATTCGCCCTGTACTCATGCATGGATGTTGAGGCCCTGGGTGTGATTTGTCCCGGCTGTTCGGGACTGGTGTGCCAATTGAAGCCATTCGGGCGATGCAAGGCCTGTGGGGAGTTCCTTTTTGAAGTGGATCTGGCGGTTGAGAAGCCGAGAACCATTTACCCCGGCCGTGCTGCAGGCAACACCACTCAAGGAGGAGGAATCACTGCTTTGACAGCCATCCCTGCGCACACTGCAGCGACCGCGGAGGAGGTCGTGAAAACTCAATGGGAGAAATCCGAGGATGCTGACTCGGTCACCACGATCTCGCAGCGTCCACCACCGAAGAGAAAGACCGGTATGGTAGCCCCGACCAGCGGTTGTGGTGGACCATCTCGCCCGCTTACGCCCGGCCGGGATGGATCCGTCAGCAAGAATTCCGGACGTCCCGTTTCAAGTAAAGGCCGAGGTAAGCCAGGCGAAGAGATTTGGTGTGTGGGAAGAGGTGAAAACTCAGTCTCCACTACAGGGTACCTACCCGCGGAGGAGTGTGACACCTCTGACCTGGAGTCGCTCTCGGACATGGGAGACGACGTTGCTATAGACGAACTGTTTGCAGAGAAGGGCTGGGACAAAGTACCTCTCGCTTCATCCAGCAGAACCAGGGATCCACCTATGTCTACAGGGGAAAGTACACCCCGGGTGGAGGCACCAGCGCCTGAAGAGGGATCCCGTCCCCGGCCTGCTTCTACATCCCCGGTACCATCTGTATCGAAGACCAGGGAAAAGAGACTGCTGTTGCGGGCACCAATGCCCAGATCAGATGTGATCAAGGTCCCTCGCCACCCGGACTCGATAGTTTTGCCTGGCGAAGGGGACAGAGCTACTATGCCTCCTTTGGCCAGACTACAATGCCTATTTGGCCAGAAGGTTGCTGCAGAGTACAGATGGGAGTATCCATACTTGTCCAAGGAGCTGCTCTATGAGGTGGAAGTGTTCCGGGAGCGCTGGTACAATGACTTTGTGTGGACTCACCTTCAGATTCCACACACCCGCAGGTACCTGGCGTGCTCTCCCAAGGCCTCTCAACGCTTTAAGGACTGCAAGGCAGAGTGGATGTTGGGACGGCACATCCATGCAGACAAGGTGCTGATCCGGCGCAAGGAAGGAGAAGATGTAGAATATCATCTGGAGACCATGGACCAGCACTTGAAGCCACTTGTTCTGCCGCATCCCCGCTTTTACCTGTAGGAGAGAAAGACTCCGTTCTTGTTGTATGCTGATGAACTTTCTGGGGCCCGTTGTCCTTGTACCCAGAGGAATGAAGGACTGTTCCTGTTTTGTTCTTCACTTTCCAGCAAGAGATCACAGACTCTGGGGTAGATAGGGCCCAAGAGAAGAGGAAAAGTTCCACGAGTGCAGTTACCGCGATGCTGTCACCAGGTGGCAGTGTTGCGCAACGTTAAACACTTTTCACACACTCACTCCTTGGAGAAAAGGGATTTCTTCCCGGAGAAGTTTCTTTTCTCTCACACGAATATATGTGTCAGGGTTTATGTGTGGTAATTTTCTTTCTTTTCCCTCTGCAGGAGAGCATCCCATCAAGACCACTGAGTATGGGGTGGGTCTTAGTCAGGATGGGTGGGAAAAGTATAATGTGAATATGTGATTCAGAAAAAAAGTTATGGTTAAATGTTATTGTTTCCCTTCCCTTTTATATAGGGCTCAGACACAATTGCTTTAGTTGATCAAGTTTTTTTCAAAAGTTTTATATTTTTGTACAATTGTTAGTTGGTCTCTGGATTGGATTATGCCAGCCCTTGAGGGTATGATTTGTTCCAGACACTGGGGACCAGTGTCAAATTACCAGGGGGAGAGTGTAGCGGGTATGTACTTTCCCGGGTGTAATTCAAACTGGAAGAGACACCAGCGATGTGCAGTTCCTTGCGGTCCAGCAGGTGGCGCTGTCGCCTTGGGCTGGGGTTGAACCATTGCTGTGTGCTGTGTCTCCTTTTTGTCCTCCCTCGGCAGCAGTATGGTGGGGCGGGGAACCCGCCGTGCTTGCTGGGAGAGGGTATAAAGAGGCTGGCCATCTTTGTCACGGGGTCGAGTCCCAGGCACCTTCAGCCTGAGGGCGGTGGTTCGTGTCGGTCCTCTAGGCAGCCTAGGCCTAGAGGACGTCCGGAGGTCGTGTTCCATCCCAGGCACCTTTAGCCTGGGGTGAGGTACTTGGATGGAGGTCTGGAGCTCAGTGCCCAACACTGAGCTCAGTGAGGGAAGGAGGTCCTAGGGACCTCCGGAAGGCGTAATGGACCGGGGGGAGCTCCTCACTTGAAGACCGGGTGCAGCAGATTGCCAGTGACAGGTGAGCCTCCCATAGGAGACCGCCTGGAAGGAAATTCCCCCTCGCTAGGAGACCTCAGCCCACTTTCAGGAAGGAAAGTGGAGAGTTCATTGTGTCTGGGCCTACTCGCATCCACACCTCCTTGTTTGTTCTGTTCTTAAAGGGAGTCTAACTGATTATGCTGTTCACTCGAGAGGAATAAAGGAGTGTTGGACTTTAATGGTGTGAGGGCTCTTTTCTGGTGGACATTGTTCAAGGTAACTCCAGGTGCACAACACTGACCCGAAGGTTGAGAAAGAACTTTGCTACCACGCACGGACACATGTGGTGAAGGCTTGGCGTGGTGACCCCGCTCTCTCCCCTCTAAGGTACCCCTAGACAAGAGAAAGAGGGGAGTGAGGAGGCCGCTACACTGGAATCCCCCGTCGCATGGAACAAACACTTCCGGGGGTCTAGTTCTATTTCAGAACCACTGAATACTTCAGCTGTGTGAAGTTGGCACCCCATGTTTGCACAACCTGAATAAAAATATACCATTTGTTTGTGCTGATTTGTGCCGAAAAAACAAGTGTTTGTGCCGGTTCAGTTTCTGAGATATTAAACATTCAATTTAATGCAAGCTCCACCCACTTTGGACCCCATGTTGCTAAATTTTAAAAACAAACACGCCATTTGTTTGTGCTGCGTTTGTGCCGCAAAAATAAACGTTTGTGCCGCTTTGGTTGCGGAGATATTGTGCGTTATAGTTGTTGAAACCCCGCCCACTTTGCACCCCATGTTGCTGAATTTTAAAAACAAACACGCGTAGCGCCCTGCTCCTAATGACTGGGCGCTATGTCAAATATAGTGGGTGTCTGAGCTGGTAGTCGGCTCAGACTCTGTATATAATTATGCTAAATTAGCCTCTGTTCCGGCATTGGCTGTGTTGGAAGACTTCCCACTGTTTGCCTGTAGGTGGCGTTACCACCCCAGGCCAATGTGGAAGACTGACAGGCCAGAGTGCATTAGGTACCTTCCCCCGTGAACAGTTCAGTGGGCATGGTCTACCTGCTGAGCATGCTGGGGAAGGGTACTTAAGGGGTAGACGCCATCTTTTGGGGTCCTCTTTTCCCCTCGCGGCCCTCCTGGCGCGAGGAGTGTGTGTGTGTGTTCTTGGCCTCGGGACCATGTTGGCCCGAGGCTACAACTCTACCAAGTAGGCCTAGTTATGCTGACTGAGCCTACACTTTGAAGGCGATTCTGTGCTGTCTGTCCCGCGGGAGGAAGCCACTCAATGGAGCAAACCAGGGGAGGACCTGTCCTGGAAAAGACAGAGCGGAAGGCTGGTGTCTTGAGGAGGGCCTGGTGATTCTATTGGAGGATGCACCACAGCTAAAGTTCACCTTGCAGTCTGCCGGGTTGGCTTAAAGGCTCCTGACTGTTTGGCTGGAAGTCCTGTGGCAGAGGATCCCGGATTATGCAATTTAGTCCACAACCGGTCTGTGGCAGAGACTGGTCCTGATACTTGTTCGTGCATCACTCCGGCTGCTATGTCAGATGAGAGGGGCCTAACCGGGTGAGCAATACCCACTCCAGGAAGAGTGGTGTCTAACTTTATATTTGAGGAGTTTTTCCCCAGTGATCTGTACTGTGTGCCTGAACCTACCCCTTCCCTTCACCCTTCTACTATTCATCATATGTTTATGCAAAAGGAAAATAAAACCTAACAGCTTAAGGTTTTACATCTTGTGTGGACATTGGAGTTTCTACAGACTTTCTTCCCCCTAGACAACGAATACTGAGGTAACGTGCAAGGCCCAAATTTAAACCAGCAGCTCCTACGGGGGTGTGCTAGATGTGGGGGCTCGAGTCCGGGATTTGCCGTTACCTCTCGCAACTGTAAAAATGATTATTTTTGTGTAGCGGGGTCTCTAAATTTAGGTAGGACACTCAGGTGTGTAAGTATGGGAATAATGGACCATTTGTGTTCGTGGAGGATTGGATGGTGTAATAATCTCCTTGGTCTCTGGGTGGCGGGGTACCCGTAGGCTCAAGGTAGATTGGCCGTCACAGTGCTACCCTTTTTGTCCCTTTCCGGAGATGGTACGGTGAGGGCGGGGAACCTGCCGTGGTGTCGATGGGAGGAGATAAAAGGGGGAGACGCCCTAACCACAAGGTCTTCAGGAGGATCTTCTTCACGCGCCCAGGCACCTTAGGCCTGGGTGCGGGCGGTTCCGGATTCCGGCCCAGGCGCCCTAGGCCTGACCGGAATGGAGTTGGAGTCCATCCCAGGCACCTTCAGCCTGGGGTGAGGTACTAAACCAGGAGGCCTGGGGCCCAGTGACTTCGACTGGGTCCCGCGAGGGTGGAGAAGTCCGAGGGTCCCTGAAGTGGATGGGGCCCATGTCTGAGGTGAGGAGGCCGGGGAGGTTACCCATTCGGAGAGTCTGGAGCAGCATCAACCCAGTGACGGATGGGTGAGATGCGCTACGGCCCATGTCCTCCCCATAGCATCAACCCAGTGACGGATGGGCCTCTGGTAACTCTTGGAGGGACATCTTCCCCTGACAGGGGCCGCAGCGCAGCGAAGGTACTCCTATCTATGTTCTCTTGAGTCGCTGGTAGAGACTCTCAAGTTCTAAGTCCTTTCTAGCTAAGGCTATAGTAACCGCTGGCGAGATCGCAGTGGTTTAGCTGACAACCAGGATATTGCCTCGACCTGCTCATTCCCCGTATCAAAATGTTATCAAGTCGCAACCAGTTGGCTACTGAAGCACTGTTTATTGTGAGATATGCAATAAAACAACAGTTGGACTGTGATCGGTGTGTGGAACTCTGGTTAATGGGAGCAGAGGGAAGTGTTGGCACAGCAGGACTTGATTCTAGACAAAAGCACACAGGCCAGAGGAAATATCTGGTGCTGGCCTTCACCTCACCCACAGCTATGGGGAGGACATGGGCCGTAGCGCATCTCACCCTGTCGTGTGACATACCCCTAGACAAAAGAGATGGGGTGAGGCCGCTACACGTGGGGGCTTGTGAGTCCGGGATGATGTGTGTTTTGACTTTGGAAGTAAGAATGGCTGTGTCTGGACTTTGCTGCCCGGAGGAGTTCCGAGCAGGTCGGCCATGTGATTGGCCAAAGTGCATCCCTGCTTAAAGTCGTGGAAATGACCCTAGGATGGGAAAGGCCCATGCAGAGGAGCGAGAAGAGTGAAGAGTCCAGCCGTGTGAAGTACTACATGTGGGGGCTTTTATTGCACTGCGCCACGAGGCACCCCGTGACTGCGCAGTTCGTGGACGGAGCCTGATGGAAGCCCGCGAAAACGTGCAAGTCATGGGAGGAGTCTGGCCATGTGGAGGAACTCACGTGGAGACTTTGGCGCGTGGTCAGTGCGTGATGGAGCAGCAGACAGTCGGGATGGCCTCAAGCTCCCTGTGGATTCCGGTTCCCTACCTCACGAAGATGACTACGTTCGCTGCTCCCCTTACAGACACGGGGATAAGACTCAGGCCCCGAGGACAGTTGGCTTTGTACTCATGCAGAGACACGGAGGCCCTCGGTGTGATCTGTCCCGGATGCTCGGGACTGGTGGTTCACCTGAAGCCATTCGGGCGTTGCGAAGCATGCAAAGAGTTCTTGTTCGAGGTGGAGCCATCCACAGTAAGGCTCCGGGCCCTTTGCCTCAACAGCCTCACAGGTACCGCTACTCCGGAAGGGGAGATCCAGGCCTTTGCGGAGGTTCCCGTACGCACTGACCAGGGCGATGTGACTGCCCAATCAGAGACTGAGAGGGAAAAATCCGAGGATGCTGCTTCGGTCACCACAGATTCTCTGCACCCACCTCCGACGAGGAAAGTTGGCTTGGTGCAGGCCTCCTGTGGTCGTGGAAGAGCTTCACCCCGTCGCTTGCCTGGCCTGGATGGATCCGGTTGGAAGAGTCCTGGACATCCCAGTTCTACAAAAGGTCAAGGTGAGCCAGGGGCTGGGACTGTGGTGGTGGTTGGAGGTGTCGGGGGTCCACAGTCGGTGGAGCCCGCAAGGGAGGGTAGTACCACGTCTACCAGAGACTACCTTCCCGCCGAGATGTATGACACTTCCGACCTAGAGTCACTGTCGGATTGTGGAGATGACGGTGAGATCGATGAACTGTTTCACCAGAAGGGCTGGGACAAACGCCCGTTACCTATGTTACGTGCACCGCAGGATTCCCCTATGTCAATAGGAGACAGCACGCCCTGGGTACAAGCCCCGGAGTCTACGAGGAAGTCTAGTCCTCAAATTACCTTCCCACAATCTACAACATCGCCCGTCTTGGTGGCGGGGATGCAACGCGCATCACTACGAGCACCGAGAGAGAAGCCATCAGAGGTAGTGAAAGTACCTCGGCACCCAGAGGCCATCGTTCAACCCGGAGAAGGTGAGCGGGATGCCATGCCTCCTTTGGCCAGATTGCAACAACTTTTCTCACAGAGAGTCGCCCGTGAGTATGGGTGGGAATATCCCTACTTGCCTCGGGACTTACTTTTTGAAGTTGAGGTCATACGCCAGAGATGGTATGACGAATTTGTTTGGGAAAAACTCAAAGTACCCCATGCACGAAGATATTTGTCCTGTTCGCCACCCGTGTCGAAAAAGTTTAGAGATTGCAGAGCAGACTGGATGTGGGGCCGCCATATCCACGCAGACAAGGTGCGCATCTGCAGGAAAGATGGAGAGGACGCTGACTTTTCGATTGAGGTTTTCGATAAGCATCTGAAGCCTTTGTTCTTGCCTGACCCAAGGTTTTATTTGTGAGAGGAGACTCATTTGTTTTTTTTTGTGACAGCCTTCTAGAAGTGTTCTTGCCGGAGCATCCGAACTGTACCTTAGTTTTTTATTTGGGTTTTTGTTTTCTACTCTTTGGAGGAATGAGAGCAGTTTTTGTTTGTTCTCTCTTCCTCACAGTTCAAAGACAGACTTTGGGGGTAGAATCAGTGTAGGGACGCAGGAAGAATGAAGATTGCACCAAGTGTCATTACCGCGGCACTGTCACCAGGTGGCGGTGTTGTGCAACAGCTGTTTTTTTTTTATACACGCGCATCACTTTACTCATTGGAGCGAATGGGTCTATTGGCTGATGGACCCATTCATTCCAAATTAACACAAAATGTTAGGATGTTGTGTTTTCTTTTTGTTTCCCTTCTGCAGGAGATTCGTCTATCAAGACTACTGAGTGTGGGGTGGTTCTTAGACAGTGAAGGGAGGGATTGTATATGTGTACATGTTAGAGGGTTTTAAAGAGAAAGAAAAAAAGTTTTATTGTTTTATGTTCCCTTCCCCTTTAAGCAGGTCTTGGTATGGTTAAGGTTAAAAATTTTAGGGATAGCCTCTGGGGCCAGGCTTATGTCATCACTCCATGGGAGACATGGGTTTGCACCAGACGCTGGGGACCAGCGTCAAATCACAGGGGGGAGTATGTAGCGGGGTCTCTAAATTTAGGTAGGACACTCAGGTGTGTAAATATGGGAATAATGGACCATTTGTGTTCGTGGAGGATTGGATGGTGTAATAATCTCCTTGGCCTCTGGGTGGCGGGGTACCCGTAGGCTCAAGGTAGATTGGCCGTCACAGTGCTACCCTTTTTGTCCCTTTCCGGAGATGGTACGGCGAGGGCGGGGAACCTTCCGTGGTGTCGATGGGAGGAGATAAAAGGGGGAGACGCCCTAACCACGAGGTCTTCAGGAGGATCTTCTTCACGCGCCCAGGCACCTTAGGCCTGGGTGCGGGCGGTTCCGGATTCCGGCCCAGGCGCCCTAGACCTGACTGGAATGGAGTTGGAGTCCATCCCAGGCACCTTCAGCCTGGGGTGAGGTACTAAACCAGGAGGCCTGGGGCCCAGTGACTTCGACTGGGTCCCGCGAGGGTGGAGAAGTCCAAGGGTCCCTGAAGTGGATGGGGCCCATGTCTGAGGTGAGGAGGCCGGGGAGGTTACCCATTCGAAGCGTCTGGAGCAGCATCAACCCAGTGATGGATGGGCCTCTGGTAACTCTCTTGGAGGGACATCTTCCCCTGACAGGGGCCGCAGCGCAGCGAAGGTACTCCTATCTACGTTCTCTTGAGTCGCTGGTAGAGACTCTCAAGTTCTAAGTCCTTTCTAGCTAAGGCTATAGTAACCGCTGGCGAGATCACAGTGGTTTAGCTGACAACCAGGATAGTGCCTCGACCTGCTCATTCCCCGTATCAAAATGTTATCAAGTCGCAACCAGTTGGCTACTGAAGCACTGTTTATTGTGAGATATGCAATATAACAACAGTTGGACTGTGATCGGTGTGTGGAACTCTGGTTAATGGGAGCAGAGGGAAGTGTTGGCACAGCAGGACTTGATTCTAGACAAAAGCACATAGGCCCGAGGAAATATCTGGTGCTGGCCTTCACCTCACCCACAGCTATGGGGAGGACATGGGCCGTAGCGCATCTCACCCTGTCGTGTGACATACCCCATGACAAAAGAGATGGGGCGAGGCCGCTACATTTGCATTATTGAAAGTCTACAAGAAGGTGTTGGACTGTGCTTTGAATTGGAATCAAAGGGGTAAAGGTACAGATCACTTTGCTAACTGCGTAGGCCATGGGCGGAGCCAAGAAGGAAAAGCCCGCGAGCTACGCGCGAAAAAGAACTCAAAGGGGAGGAGTTCCCACCAACCGCGTGAGACACGTGAGTGTGTTTGGCGCCAAAGACCAGATGCTGCCAGATCAAGTGAGTGGATCGGAAAGCAGCATGTCGTTGATTACGTGGGCACCACCCAGGCCAGGGCCTAGAATGTTCCCCATGCCCACTGCTGTGAGTACTACTCCAGCCGGAGCCTTGCTCACAGATATAGGGATCAGACTGAAGCCACGCGGACGCTTCATACTATACACGAGCGGAGATGTAGAGGCGCTGGGAATGCTGCGCCCTGGATGTGAAGGACTAGCAGTGCAGCTACGTCCATTTGCCCGGTGCCCATCCTGCGGGGAATACTTATTTGAGGTGGAACAACCCACTGCATTGCCCCGCGCCTATCGGATAGACTGGGATACAGGCACTGCTACGTTGGAAGATGTCTTCTTCGCCCCTGCGGTTCAGCCTGTGCGTACCACCTCTGCTGCAGAAAGTGAGTCTGGAAGAGATGTCGCTACAAACACAGAGGTACCAGCGGACCATGCAGCTGATACCACATCCACAACATGTGCCCCCGTCCCATCCGTGAAACGGAAGGTGGGATACGTGAAGGCTTCCCGCGGCCGCGATCGAGGCCTACCCCAGCGTTTACCGGAACCGGACCCCATGAGCGATGATATTCCCGGGACATCCACGTCAGGAGCTGGTAAGAAACCTGGGGAAAAAGTGACTGGGACTTTGGTCAATTACTTGCCGGCAGAAGAGTTAGCAGATTCTGACTTAGACACTTTGTCGGATGCTGGTGATGACTATTTATTTGAGCCCATGCCTAGAGAATTGATATGGAACAACATGGGAGATGTTTTCTCAGCACACAGCTGTTCGGAGTGGACAGCTATGGACTCCGGGGAAACTACCCCCAGGGAGGGAACCCTGGACATTGCTAAAATAACTTTGCCTATTAAGAGGACTGTTTCTAAACCTACCAAGGCTATGGTAAATAAGTCCCCGGATTCATGTGTGTGTTGCCCGGGGATGTGGGAGTTCTCGGACATTGCTTAAACTCGCCCGTCTAGAACGAGTGGTAATGAAAAGGGTAGCCACGGAGTACGGCCTGGAGTTCCCGTACGTGCCGAAACAGACAATGTTGGAGATTGAGGCAAACAGGGAGCAATGGTGCAGTGAAGCCATCTGGGACTATTTAGAAGTACCAAAGCCATTCCGGAATCTGGACTATTCATTCATTATGGCCGATTGGTTCAAAGGGTGTCAGTTGGACTGGAGCTACGGGCGGCATATCCACGCCGATCGGGTAGTCATTTGCAGACAAGGGAAGGACAATGTTACCTATTTCATCACCACCCTGGATAAGAAAGGAAAACCTCTGACTTTGCCGGATCCCAGGTTTTACCTATGAGTATTTAAAGTAACTCTTTGTCCGCAATTCAATTTTTTTTCTTTGCTGCAGAAAAGAAAAAGAAAAGCTTTCAACCAAGAGAAGGAATATTTGTTTGCCTTCTCATCTTGCTATGCTAACTGGACTTTGGGGAAGTTAGACAGTTAGGAATAGGGTTGCTGAGGACGTCGGGGTCAAGATGTCAACTGTTTCAGCCCCTGCTTAAAGAACTCTTTTGTGTGTTACCTCTGACACTAGGTGGCAGTGGTCGATAGAGTAGGGAAAGACTTTTCTACATTTATCAGTTATGCCCCATACACACGATCGTTTTTCATGCCGTTAAAAATGCCATTTTTAAAAATGGGCATTAAAAATGATCGTGTGTATGCTCCAGAGCATTTTTAACGACATGAAAAACGGCCATTAAAAATTTCGAACATGCTCTCTTTTTTCACGTCGTTTTTCATGTTGTTTTTTTTTAACGACGTGAAAAACGATAGTGTGTATGCTTTAACGACGTGAAAAAAAACGCGCATGCTCAGAATCAAGTATGAGACGGGAGCGCTCGTTCTGGTAAAACTAGCGTTCGTAATGGAGATAGCACATTCGTCACGCAGTAACGGACTGAAAAGCACGAGGCTGAAAAGCGCGAATCGTTGCTCAACAAACTTTACTAACATGAAGGGTGGCGCCATTCGAGCGGAACTTCCCCTTTATAGTGCCGTCGTACGTGGTATACGTCACTGCGCTTTGCTTGATCGTTTTTTTAAATGATCGTGTGTACGCAAGACAGGCTTGAGAGGAAACATGAAAAAAAACGACATGAAAAACGGCAAGAAAAAAAATGGCAAGAAAAACAATCGTGTGTATGGGGCATTAGGCTTTGAAAGTAAAAGAAGGAAAGTTCCACCTCTAAAAAAGAGGTGTAGCTCTGCTTCTGCAGAAATGTTTTAGGATTTCTACAGTTATTTGCTGTGTGTCTGTGTTTTGTTTCCTCTTTAGGTACCCAGATCCTCTGTCAAGACCTCCGGAGAAAGGGGAGGGCTAGATAGTTAGTGATGGGTGGTAACATGCAATATATAATTTATATTGTGCTATTATCTTATTAAAAATGTTATGTCTGTAGCAGGATGTCCATATGAAAGAAGGAATCCGGCTCCCTCCGGTGGTATAAGTGTTACAATGCAACTAATGCACTTTGGGACAGATATCAGCTAGGAGAAAAGACTTTGTTGCTTTTAGTAAAAGACAGACTACATTACCCAGGGTGCATTGCAACACCGCAAAGCATTCTGGGCAGACTACTTAAACCAGGGGAGGGGCCAGCGTCTCTCTCTCTGGATCCAGCTCTCAATCAAGCAGGAAGTTGGCACGGAGGCCTGCTTCCTAAGGATTAGGCCAGAAGCCTGGGCCTAAATTACGGGAGTGCCTGAGTGATTTCCAGCAGAGGATCGTCCACAGCGTCCTGTGATTGCCCAGCAGAGACCGGAGTCGTCCATCACCATATGCTGTTAGTGACGGAGTCCGGAGACTGCAGCTGAAGCAGAAGCGTGGAGATCGAGTGACCGGGACAAGCCAGAGGAGACTATCTGAAAGTCGGGCCTGTTTGGTGAGAAGGGCACCTGCCCAGAATTGACTACTACCTTAGAGGAAAGTGATTTAGTTAGTGCCAGCCACACTTCACCTATCACGCCACAGCTTGCGGCCTAGTGTATCTCACTGGAGACTATGTGATCAGAGATTGGTGCATCCGTCATTAGTGGGTGGCAGGCACACGAGTACTCAGGTATATTGCGGATAATTACAGCATCTTGTTGAAACCCTGTGGATTACAATTTAACTTGTGCACCGACGGTGGCTAGCGAAGACTTCATTGGAGAAAGGAACTTTGAGTGGGACGCAGATAGGCCTTGCTTACCTATTATAGGGAATGAACACGTGCAAGGTATTGCAATAAAGGGGGAGCTCGCGAGCAACCAGTTAGCCGTGCAGAGACACATATAGATACATGTACATATATATAGCTGATGTTATTTCCTGTTATTACCTAATCTCAGTGATACCTATCCTTATTGGTTTATTGACTCTGCAATGCGCATGCAGAATCAACTGTGTGTATTAATGTGATTCTTTAACCTTCCCTTTTATACTGAGTAAAGGTACCTTTGATTAAGCATATAACTTGTGTGAAGTATCTCTGTCACTTAGAAGGACTAGTGACCAGCAAAGGTAATAACATTTACAGGTTATTGTGTGATGTATGCAGGATTGTGTCTCCTAATACTCAATAGGTCTCACACTCCTTATTCATATCAGTTGTGCTAAGGGAAGGTTTGAGCCACTTCCAGGGGTTGATAGGCAGGACGTAGACCCAAATCAAACAAACAGCAGCTCCTACGGGGGTAGTGCTACACGTGGGGGCTCGTCCGGGATATTCTACGGTTCTGCAATCAACTTTCCCCCTAGACAGAACCCTTACAGCACAGAAATGGACCCTGCTGCCGTAGCCCGGTGGTGCAGGGATGAAGGCATCCTACCCGGAAATGGCCTGGTGGTTGAAATCCAGAGAGAGGCCTGGGTAGAGGAGCAGCTAACTCCAGTCTTGAGAGCATTGTCCACGGACAGGAAGCCATGGGTGATTGACATAAAGACAGATACTGTAAATCCCCACACCTATGCATTATGTGAGTGGAGGAACGGAATCTCTGACTACTTCAAGGGTGCCAGCATAAAAACTACAAACCAAGTAGAACTCCTCCTGATACACCCAGAAGAGAATAAAGATGGCCCCACATCCACTACTTCAGGAGGCCGCAGCACAGGAGTGAGCGCCCAACAAAAGGGTCCCGGTTCACCACCATTGACCACCCTTAGCTCAGAATTGTGCGCTGTCCTGGGGGAGATTGTGACCAGGTGTAAAAAGGACCCTCCAGACTACCTGATGTCAGGATACAGGAAACTCAGGACCTTTTCTGGGAAGAAACCTGTACCTTCAGTGGAAGATGGATTTGAAGAGTGGCTAGATGGCGCCACTCAGGCCCTAGAAGAATGGGAGGTGCCAGAACAACAAAAAAAACAACGGATTGTGGAAAGCTTAAAGGGGCCTGCTCTGGAGGCCATACGTAACCTCAAGTTAAGCAAGAAGGACTGCAATGCACAGGATTATCTGGATATTCTGCAGAATGTGTTCGGCGGGACGGAAAACGTCACTGAACTCACTTACCAGCTGGGGCATTGCTACCAAAAAGAGGGAGAGAAGTTGTCAGAATTCATAGGACGCCTGGATAAGATCCTGCATCGGATCCTACTGAAGAAAGGGATCGATCCAAGAAAAGTGGATGAGGCCCGTGCCCAGCAGGTGTTGAGGGGAGCTCAACCCTTGGACCCCATTGCATTATTGCTACGCACCCGGCGGGACGGGAGCAGCCTGGAATACCCCGACTTGATCCGGATAGTCAGGGAGGAGGAGGCCATGTTGGAAGACAAAAGGAGGAGTCAACACACCGAACCAACTGCCCGAGTCAGAATGTTAAGTGCAGAAGAAGGTGATTCAGAAGTTGAACTCCTAAAGACCCAGGTGTCACAACTAGTAGAAATGGTGTCCATGCTGACTAGCCAGGCCTCTGTGCCACACAACAAGAACACGTCAGAGGAACCAAAAAAACCTCCTAGCTCCAATATGGAACTAGTACAGAAGCCTAAGAGATTGATAACATGCTTCAATTGTGGGGGAATCGGGCATGTTAGAACAGTGTGTCCCAGCCCAGATGAAGTTGCATCCAGATATCGCAAGCCGGCGGAAAACTTCAGAGGGCCCCGGTGAAGGAGTCAGCCGGGCGCCCACCAGTTTCCACGAACTCCTTCAAGAAGTCCAATGATCCAAAACATCAGAGTCAGGGACCTAAACCTCTGCCAATTAGGCCCCGTCCCACAACTCAGGCTGCTGTTGAACAGAAGGCCAGTGCACACCAGACCCAGAAGGGACTGAGACCCACCGGAAACTCAAGAAAAAAAGAAGTGAGGGTACAGGTAACTGAACCCAGCAAGAAGTCTGTGTTGAAGGAGTTCCCTGCCAAGTTAGTGGGGTGTGAGGGGGTTAACTCGGTAGCGGGTGTGTGTGACCCCCTGGTTGGGCTCCCCACACAAAAACAGGCCCAGCAGACGGAGGTTGTGGTTTTCAAAATCAAAAGGTGCGGTTTATTTCTCTATGTACAGTGACAAAAACACAGCAAAGCCAAAAAGAAACATAAACAAAATAAATCCTGGTCAGCTTGACCTCTGACTAAACATGCAGGTTTCCTAACTAACAACTGGGATCAGCCTGGTGCTGTCCTAGTCCCTAAGTCCCTGGTTTAGTCAATGTCCAAACAAATAGCCACACAGGCTTTTTCTCACCGCACAGGGGTTCACTCTCCCTAGACAGTCCACACAGGTCTGGTTCCAGGCATGAGCAAACACCTAATGAAGCTGGGAGTTTTTATAGAGGCCTTAAACGAGCTGACAAGCTTCAGCTGGTCTCATCAACTCCCTGCCTGCACGACGCCCAGCACTCTCCCTAGAGGTATGAATCATCCATGAGCCCACTAGCCTCAGCTGGGCTTCATCAACTCCCTCCCTAGTTGTATAAGTCGGCATAAAGCCTGAATCTGGGAGAAATATATCTACCCCCCTGGATGCAACCAGGTGACTTTACCTTCCTGCTGTCACATACCCCCCCCTCTTGTTTTAACCTTGGGGTTGGAACACCAGCAATCAGGCATTCATGTACTCGAGACAAAGCATCCACATTCCCCATTTGAACGCCAGGGCGATGCTTTACTGTGAAGTTGAATTCCTGTAGGGCCAGGAACCACCTATTCACTCTTCTATTTGTCTCCTTGTTTTGAGCCATCCACTTTAACGGAGCGTGATCCGTAACCATGTCAAAGTGCCTACCTAGCAGATAGTACCGAAGGGAATCTAGAGCCCACTTCACCGCTAAACACTCCTTTTCAACCGTGGCGTAATTTACCTCATGGGACTTCAACTTCCTGCTGAGGTAAATGACTGGGTGCTCTTCCCCGTTCCAGACCTGGGACAATACTGCTCCTAACCCCACATCTGACGCATCACTTTGTACGACAAAGTCTTTAGAGAAGTCGGGTGAGTACAACACTGGCTGGCTACATAAGGCTTGTTTCAAGAATTGGAATGCTGCCTCAGCCTCGGGGGTCCATTTAATCATGACCGACCCTTTCCCTTTCGTCAGGTTGGTAAGGGGCACAGCCTTAGAAGCAAAGTGGGGAATGAAGCGCCGATAATAACCCGCGATTCCCAGAAAGGCCCGTACCTGCTTCTTGCTGTTGGGACGTGTCCAACTCTGGATGGCCTCGACTTTGTTGAGTTGGGGTTTTATCACTCCCCTGCCAATGGTGTACCCAAGATATTTGGCCTCCTCCTGCCCAATGGTACACTTCTTGGGGTTAGCCGTAAACCCCGCTTCCCGGATAGAGTCTAGGACTGCTTGCACTTTTGGCAGATGTGAGGCCCAATCTGTGCTATGGACAATTACGTCATCCAGGTAAGCCGCAGCATACTTCCGATGGGGCCTCAGTATCTGGTCCATTTTCCGCTGGAATGTGGCCGGCGCATTCTGTAACCCGAACGGCATTCTCTTATATTGGAACGCCCCGTCTGGGGTTACAAATGCGGTTTTCTCTTTGGCCGACTTGGCCAGGGGAATTTGCCAATACCCTTTTGTGAGGTCAAGAGTCGTCATGTATCGGGCTGTTCCCAGCCGGTCGATCAACTCATCTATACGTGGCATGGGGTAGGTGTCAAATTTTGTAACTTTGTTCAACTGACGAAAATCGTTACAAAATCGCCAGCTCCCATCCGGTTTAGGCACCAACACAATGGGACTAGACCAATCACTTTGGGACTCCTCTATCACCCCTAAGTTCAGCATTTTCTGTACTTCCTCCCGTATTGCCTCCCGTCGGGCCTCTGGGATCCGATAGGGTTTTAACTTCACCCTTTCACCGGGCGGGGTAATAATATCATGCTCTACCCCAGATGTTTGTCCCGGCAGCTCAGAGAACACCTCCTTGTTGCGAAGCACAAACTCCTTAACCTCCTGTTGTTGGGGTTGTGACAAGGTGGCTGCTATTCCAACCTCCGGAATCACGCAACCAGTTTGAGCTGGTGACCAAGTTTCTGCGACTAGGGACTCTCTATCCCTCCAGGCTTTCAACAGATTAACGTGATATATCTGTTCGGGCTTTCGCCTTCCTGGTTGTCTGACCTTGTAATTCACTTCGCTCACTTTTTCCATTATCTCGTAGGGGCCTTGCCATTTGGCAAGGAATTTACTTTCAACCGTAGGGACAAGTACCAATATCCTATCCCCCGGGGAAAAGGTACGGGTCTTGGCTCCACGGTTGTACACTCTCTGCTGTGCCAACTGCGCTTGGGCCAAATGTTCCTTCACGATGGGCATTACCTGTGCAATTCGATCTTGCATCAGGGCGACATGCTCAATCACACTCCTGTGGGGAGAACTCTCACTTTCCCAAGTCTCCTTGGCAATATCCAACAGCCCTCTTGGGTGTCTCCCATACAGTAACTCAAAGGGGGAGAATCCCGTAGAGGATTGGGGCACCTCCCTAATAGCAAACATCAAATAAGGAAGTAGACAGTCCCAATCCTTTCCATCTCTATCCACCACTTTCTTCAACATTTGTTTTAGGGTTTTGTTGAATCTTTCAACCAGCCCATCGGTTTGGGGGTGATACACAGATGTACGCAATTGCGTCACTTTGAACAATTTACACAGCTCTTTCATAACCCGGGACATAAAGGGTGTACCTTGGTCCGTAAGCAGTTCTTTACAAATACCCACCCGGCTAAAAACAAGAGATAGCTCTTTGGCTATGGTTTTGGCCGAGGTATTTCTGAGAGGGATCGCTTCTGGATAACGGGTGGCATAGTCCATTATAACCAATATGTACTGGTGCCCCCTAGCGGACTTGATTATAGGACCTACCAAATCCATTGCGATTCTCTCAAACGGGACCTCAATGATGGGTAGAGGGACCAGCGGGCTACGGAAATGTGGCATCGGGGCCGACCTCTGACACACAGGGCAGGAGGAACAATAATTTTCTATGTCCTTCATCACCCCAGGCCAATAGAATCTCTGTAATACCCTCTCTCGGGTTTTCTCTGTCCCCAGATGACCTCCAAGAATGTGCCCATGGGCCAACTCCAACACCAACTTCCTGTAAGGTTTGGGCACCACAAGCTGCTCAACGGTTTCTTCTGCCCTTTTTGCCACCCGATACAGTAGGTCCTTCTCTACGCTGAAGTATGGGTAAGTGCAGGTATTATCTGGGTTCACTAACTCGCCATCTATTTCCACTACGTTTTCCCGTGCCTTTATTAGGGCGGGGTCTTTTAACTGTTCTGTGGCAAAATTTTCCCTGTGAACCTCCAGATCAGAAAACTCCACAGACGGTAGGTTTTCGTCTGAGGAGGTGGGCTCCTCTCCAGTTTCTTGAGTCTCCCCTGCCAATACTGACAAGGGAAATTCTGGAGAGTCCTCACCACTCTCAGAGGAGTTCTGGCTATCACATTCCTGGTACATAGGGGCACCAGTGGGGGGCTCAGGATCATCCCACAGTTCCCAGAACTTCGGAAAATCCCTTCCCACAATGGCATCATGCGGTAATTGAGATACTAACCCCACTGGATGAGAGAGGGTACCTTTGGGGGTCTCGAAACACACTGTAGTCACTGGATACTCTCGGGTGTCCCCATGCACACAAATAACAGCTACCTTGCTATTCCCAGAGACCTCTGTTTTAACTAATTCAGCCTTTATCAGGGTCACAAGGCTACCTGAATCCAGCAATACCACAACATTTCTACCATTAATACACATTTTGCATAAATGTTTCTCAGTTCCCCGAATGGCAGTGCATGCGACTGTCGCACACAGCGACTGACGTCTGTCCGTCAGAAAGTCACATTGCATGGGTTCCTCCACAACCGGGCAATTTGCTGCAATATGTCCCGCTTGCCGGCAGCGGTAGCAAACAATCCTTTTGGCTGCCTCTTGAGCCCCTGACTTCCCAAGCTGTTCTCGCCAAACTTTGGGCAGAGCTCCCACCCTCTCACTCTCTCCACCCTCACCCCTTGGAATCCTCTTATCCGCCCCTGGGGATGGTCTGGTCTTAGGGTGGAAAGTCCGAGAGTCTCTGGAAGAGGCCGTCAGGTTCTCTGTAGCCAAGTATTTCTCTACACGATCCACAAGACCACCGTCCGTCTCTGGGTCTCCATGGCTTACCCACTTTTGGATGGCAGTAGGAAGAGCTCTCAAAAACCGATCCATTACAACACGTTCCACAATCTCTGGTGCGGACAAAGTCTCTGGCTGTAGCCACTTCCTGCTCAGGTGAATGAGATCATACATTTGAGACCTGGGGGGTTTTCCAAGCTGGAAAGTCCAGTTATGCACACGCTGAGCCCGGACAGCCAGGGTGAGCCTTGCCAATATTTCAGCTTTTAGCATCACATAGTCTTTTGCTTGGTCAGGCTCTAGGTCATAGTAAGCCTTCTGCGATTCACCAGTTAACAGAGGAGCCACCAGTCCAGCCCACTGCTCCTCAGGCCACTTTTCTCTTTCAGCAGTCCTTTCAAATGTGGTCAAAAATACCTCTGGATCATCCTCTCCAGTCATTTTTGTCAATAAACGACTCACCCCAAAGGACGCGGTATTAGTGGGACGGCTTTCCTCACTGGTCTGCGGACGTTGCTGCACTACTGCTTCCATTTGTTGTAGTCTCTGCTCTTGCTTCTGTAACAGGTCTATGAAGCGGGCCTCAGATTGCTGCTGGGCTTGTTGCTGAGCTTCCAGACTCTGTTGGTGAGCTTGCTGCTGGGCTGCAAGGCTCTGTTGATGAGCTTGCTGCTGGGCTGCAAGGCTGCTTTGCAAACCTGCATTTGTCTGCTGTTGATTGGCATTTGCTAGAGCCAGCTGTTTCAGTATCTCCTCCATGCTGGCTTAAAAAAAACTGCCTGCATTCTCCACCAACTGTGAGGGGGTTAACTCGGTAGCGGGTGTGTGTGACCCCCTGGTTGGGCTCCCCACACAAAAACAGGCCCAGCAGACGGAGGTTGTGGTTTTCAAAATCAAAAGGTGCGGTTTATTTCTCTATGTACAGTGACAAAAACACAGCAAAGCCAAAAAGAAACATAAACAAAATAAATCCTGGTCAGCTTGACCTCTGACTAAACATGCAGGTTTCCTAACTAACAACTGGGATCAGCCTGGTGCTGTCCTAGTCCCTAAGTCCCTGGTTTAGTCAATGTCCAAACAAATAGCCACACAGGCTTTTTCTCACCGCACAGGGGTTCACTCTCCCTAGACAGTCCACACAGGTCTGGTTCCAGGCATGAGCAAACACCTAATGAAGCTGGGAGTTTTTATAGAGGCCTTAAACGAGCTGACAAGCTTCAGCTGGTCTCATCAACTCCCTGCCTGCACGATGCCCAGCACTCTCCCTAGAGGTATGAATCATCCATGAGCCCACTAGCCTCAGCTGGGCTTCATCAACTCCCTCCCTAGTTGTATAAGTCGGCATAAAGCCTGAATCTGGGAGAAATATATCTACCCCCCTGGATGCAACCAGGTGACTTTACCTTCCTGCTGTCACAGGGGCCTTCTCCAGTAGTCTCCATACAAGTAGAAGGGATCTACACCAAGGCTCTTCTTGACACTGGGGCTCAAGTGACTCTTCTGTATAGGGATTTCTATGATAAACATCTTAAACATCTGCCCCTACAGAAATTAGAGGAACTGGAAATATGGGGTATTGGAACTCAGAGCTTTCCCTATGACGGTTACCTGCCAATCAAGTTGACTTTTGATCCCTCAGTGGCTGGGGAGACAGAGACCTTCGATACTCTGGCAGTAGTGTGCCCTCGCCCACCAGGGGCCAGCAAGAGCTCACTCATCATAGGGACCAACACTGATCTAGTCAGGCGACTGCTGACACCGTTGGCCCAACAGGAAGAAGCCCCGACCACAAGAGTCCACCCCATGTTAAGGCAAGCCTACCAGCGCCTGGTACTGGAGCAGAAGGCCCTGGCTGAGGGAGTTGGCAAGATTTGGAAGCTAGACAAGACGGAGAAGGTATTACAACCGGGAGAGGTGACTTGCCTGAGGGCTTCTGTCAAGCTCACATGGAAACAGCCAGGCCCCTTCATTGTCTTCGAACCAGGCCCACAGGAAAGACAGAAAGGGATTGAAGTAATCCCCGAAGTGATCCCATTGAAGGCCCTACAGAAAAGCCATGGGAGGGTTTCAGTGAGTATAAGGAACACTGCTAATACACCAGTGAAGGTGCCGGCCAGAATGCTGTTGGGCCAGGTGAATCCAGCCACCCCCATTGCCCCGTGTGAATTGAAGAAATTAGAAAGGGGTGAAGTCACCATAGAGAAGCTCTGTTCTGAAGACACAGCCCTCCCACCAGAATGGAGAAAAAGGGCCAAAGCTCAACTTGTAAGGTGGGAAAAGATCTTCTCTAAAGATGAGTTCGATGTGGGGTGCGCAAGGAGTGCCACTCACAAGATACGCTTACAAGAAGATAAGCCCTTTAGAGAGAGAGTTCGACGGGTCCCACTGGGTGACTTAGAAGACTTGCGGGAACAGTTGGCTGAGCTGAAGAGGACGGGGATTATTCGAGAATCCAGGAGCCCTTACGCTTCTCCAATAGTGGTAGTCCGAAAGAAGAACGGGTCGCTGAGACTGTGTATCGACTACAGAACACTAAACAGAAGGACCATCCCAGATCAATACACCACTCCCCGAATTGAAGACGCCCTGCAGAGTCTGTCAGGGGCCAAGTGGTTCAGTGTAATGGATCTAAAAAGTGGATATTACCAAATCCCCATGCACCCTGAGGATCGGGAGAAGACAGCCTTCATCACCCCTGTGGGGTTCTTTGAGTTCAACCGTATGCCTCAAGGGTTATCAGGAGCCCCCGCCACTTTCCAAAGGCTAATGGAGAGAACCGTCGGGGACATGAATCTAATAGAGGTACTGGTATATTTGGACGACGTCATCGTGTTCGGGAGAACCCTAGAAGAGCATGAAGAGAGACTGGAGAAGGTCCTGAAGAGGCTCAGTGAAGAGGGCCTGAAACTCTCCCCAGAGAAGTGTCAATTTTACCAGTCCTCAGTCCATTACCTGGGCCATATCGTTTCTGCAGAAGGGGTGGCCACGGACCCAGAGAAGCTGGATGCCGTCACCTCTTGGCCGAGACCTACCAACGTGACTGAGCTTCGGTCATTCCTGGGGTTCTGTTCTTACTACAGAAGATTTGTAGAAGGATTCGCCAAGATTGCCAGACCCCTGAACGAGTTACTCAGAAACGAAGGGGAAGATGATGTTCCAGAGCTGGTCAAACCAGTGAAACTCACCATGGGACCCCGAAGGCCCAAAGAGTCGATTCAAGACCAGTGGACAGGGGAGTGCGAGGAAGCCTTCCAGATGTTAAAGAAGAGTCTTACCACTGCAGCAGTCCTGGCCTATGCTGATCCAAAGAAGCCTTATGAACTGCATGTAGATGCCAGCCGAGATGGGCTGGGTGGGGTGCTGTACCAGGAACATGATGGTTACCTAAGACCCGTCGCATATGTGAGCAGGAGTCTGATACCTGCTGAGAAGAATTACCCCACCCACAAGCTTGAATTCCTGGCCTTGAAATGGGCAGTGGTAGACAAACTGAGAGACTACCTATATGGGGCGGAGTTTGTGGTGAAGACAGATAATAACCCGCTCACCTACCTTCTGACCACTGCCAAGTTGGCTACAACGGGACACCGGTGGTTGGCTGCCCTTTCAAGCTTCACCTTCAGCTTGAAGTACCGACCCGGAGTGGGAAATAGGGATGCAGATGCCCTGTCCAGGAGGTCTCATGCCCCCACCGACCCTACCGAAGAATGGGCCCAACTAGACCCAGAGGGAGTGCGAGCCCTATATCAGGGGATAGAACTTCAAGCCAGAGGTGGGTCAAGAGCCGAAGAAATTGGGGTCTCAGCTGTTGGAGTACCGAAGTGCTATTGCAGTGTGACCCAAGTCGAAGGGGAGGGCTTAACAAACTGACAAAAAGGGATTTGAGAAAGGAGCAAGAAGAAGACTCTTTAGGGAAACTCCTGATAAAGGCCCTGGAAAGCCAGCGTCCCGAGATGCTTGAAACAGACTCCCCAAGAGAAGCCCGATTGTTGCGCAGGGAGTGGGATCGGCTACACATACGTCAAGGGGTGGTCTACCGAAGGGGCCCCTCTGACGACTCAGAAGAGAAGTGGCAGCTGTTTCTACCAGCCAAATATCGAGAAGCGGTCCTAGCTGCCCTCCATGACAACCATGGTCACCTAGGGTCCGAACGGACTTTTCACCTTGTACGGGATAGGTTCTATTGGCCCTGCATGCGGGCTGAAGTGGAAGGATATTGCCATTCCTGTGTCCGATGCATTCAAAGGAAGACCTTGCCACGTCAAGCAGCCCCAATGGGCCATCTGAAAAGTCAGGGACCTATGGAACTGGTGTGCATTGACTTCCTTTGCCTGGAGCCTGATCTGAGTGGTCAAGGGAATGTCTTGGTGATAACAGATCACTTTACCAGATATGCTCAAGCATTCCCAACAAAAGACCAGAAGGCCTCAACAGTAGCCAAAGTACTGGTAGAAAAATTCTTTGTGCACTATGGTCTACCCCAACGCCTTCATTCAGATCAGGGCAGAGACTTTGAAAGCAAATTAATAAAGAAGTTATTAGACCTGTTAGGCATCCAGAAGACCAGGGCAACCCCTTATCACCCACAAGGAGATGCTCAGCCTGAACGGTTTAACCGGACTCTCTTGGATATGTTGGGGACTCTGAGTTCAGAGAAAAAGCAGCATTGGAGCAAGCATGTAGCTGCCATAGTGCATGCCTACAATAGCACTGCCAGTGATGTCACCGGGTATTCCCCATACCGTTTGATGTTCGGGCGGGAGGCTCGGTTGCCAGTGGACTTGGCCTTTGGCATATCGTTGGATCATACCTCAGCAGCATCCCACAAGGGGTATGTAGACCGATTGAGAAAGAGTCTGAAGACAGCTTTTGAAAAGGCCCAAGCAGCATCTGACCAACGGGGGCTGAGAAATAAAAGAAACTTTGACCTAAGAGTCAGAATTCAAGATTTACAGCCAGGAGATAGAGTGCTGTTGAGGAACTTGGGAATTCCGGGAAAACATAAGTTGGCTGACCGTTGGAAATCCCAACCTTATGTTATCTGCAAGAAGCTGGAAAACCTTCCTGTGTACCAAATTAGGCCAGAAGGAAGCGTGGGACCGTTAAAGACCTGGCACAGGAATCACTTGTTGCCCCTCTCCGAGGCAGTTCGCATGCCTCCTGCATCTGACTCACAAGAAACCCCTTCAACTTCTCAAGGTTCCAGACCCATCACCCGATCTCAAACAGTGCTTCCAGATGTGAGAGATGGAGACTCTGACAATGAAGGTCAAGAGGATGAAGAAGCAGAATCTGACTGGTTGTGGTCATCCCAATTGCCAGAACCCATGACCACCTCCCAAACCTCACCCAAAACAGTTGACAATGGAACTCTTCGGGCAGAAGCTCCTGAATTCGTGCCTTCAAACATTCTCATTGAGGAGGTAGCTGATGACTCAGACTCTTTGTCAATGGAAGACCCAGAAGAAGGGTCGTTGTCTCTATCTGAAGGAGAGCGGGACGCTCCTGAAGTTCTGGAGCCCAACATGCCTGAACTAGATGAGGAAGCCCCTGAAGAGCTTCTAGAAACAGCCAGCCTCAATGTCCTTGAGAATATGATACCTAAAGAGCAGAGGGAAAGAAGAGTAATTCACCCCCCAAAAAGACTGACGTACGACCAATTGGGTGAATGCTCTGAGGAGGCCATCATCACTTCTAAGAGAACCATTGATCAGTCTAGCTCTTCCACTCCAGATTCAGATTCAGTGGAAGACAACCCCAGCTCACTCCCTAGCACATCTGAAACAGACACCCAAGTGTCGGTGGTCCGTATACAGGACAACCTCCCTCCTTGTGATAATTGGTGGGAGGTTCCTCTGTCGGCTCTGTGTTATGATATGAGCTGTTTAAGTTTAAATCCTGCTTATGAAAAGGCAAGTTGTTTATTGTCATGCATAAACTAACAAATTTCCCTGCAGGTATTGCCAAAGTATGTGTTAGGTTACATACTGTTGTCCTCTTTGGGGACCAAAGACTTTAAGTGGGGGGAGTGTGTAGCAGGATGTCCATATGAAAGAAGGAATCCGGCTCCCTCCGGTGGTATAAGTGTTACAATGCAACTAATGCACTTTGGGACAGATATCAGCTAGGAGAAAAGACTTTGTTGCTTTTAGTAAAAGACAGACTACATTACCCAGGGTGCATTGCAACACCGCAAAGCATTCTGGGCAGACTACTTAAACCAGGGGAGGGGCCAGCGTCTCTCTCTCTGGATCCAGCTCTCAATCAAGCAGGAAGTTGGCACGGAGGCCCGCTTCCTAAGGATTAGGCCAGAAGCCTGGGCCTAAATTACGGGAGTGCCTGAGTGATTTCCAGCAGAGGATCGTCCACAGCGTCCTGGGATTGCCCAGCAGAGACCGGAGTCGTCCATCACCATATGCTGTTAGTGACGGAGTCCGGAGACTGCTGCTGAAGCAGAAGCGTGGAGATCGAGTGACCGGGACAAGCCAGAGGAGACTATCTGAAAGTCGGGCCTGTTTGGTGAGAAGGGCACCTGCCCAGAATTGACTACTACCTTAGAGGAAAGTGATTTAGTTAGTGCCAGCCACACTTCACCTATCACGCCACAGCTTGCGGCCTAGTGTATCTCACTGGAGACTATGTGATCAGAGATTGGTGCATCCGTCATTAGTGGGTGGCAGGCACACGAGTACTCAGGTATATTGCGGATAATTACAGCATCTTGTTGAAACCCTGTGGATTACAATTTAACTTGTGCACCAACGGTGGCTAGCGAAGACTTCATTGGAGAAAGGAACTTTGAGTGGGACGCAGATAGGCCTTGCTTACCTATTATAGGGAATGAACACGTGCAAGGTATTGCAATAAAGGGGGAGCTCGCGAGCAACCAGTTAGCCGTGCAGAGACACATATAGATACATGTACATATATATAGCTGATGTTATTTCCTGTTATTACCTAATCTCAGTGATACCTATCCTTATTGGTTTATTGACTCTGCAATGCGCATGCAGAATCAACTGTGTGTATTAATGTGATTCTTTACCCTTCCCTTTTATACTGAGTAAAGGTACCTTTGATTAAACATATAACTTGTGTGAAGTATCTCTGTCACTTAGAAGGACTAGTGACCAGCAAAAGTAATAACATTTACAGGTTATTGTGTGATGTATGCAGGATTGTGTCTCCTAATACTCAATAGGTCTCACACTCCTTATTCATATCAGTTGTGCTAAGGGAAGGTTTGAGCCACTTCCAGGGGTTGATAGGCAGGACGTAGACCCAAATCAAACAAACAGCAGCTCCTACGGGGGTAGTGCTACATGTCATTGTTATATCTTGACTCTTTCCTTTTTCCCTTTCCCCATCCGAGTTTTTTTTTTGGTTTAGGTACCAAATCCTCAGGCTTGAGGAGTTTTTTTTTTCCTCCAGACACTGGGGACAGTGTCTTTATGCAGCAGGGGGAGTATGTAGCGTCCTGCTCCCACTGACTGGGTGCTATGTCAAATCTAGTGGGTGTCTGAGCTGGTAGTTGGCTCAGACTCTGTATATAAATTATGCTAAATTAGCCTCTGTTCCGGCTATGGCTGTGTTGGGCAGACTTCCCACTGTTTGCCTGTATGTGGCGTTACCACCCCAGGCCAATGTGGAAGACTGACAGGCCAGAGTGCATTGGTTACCTTCCCCCGGGAACAGTTCAGTGGGCGTGGTCTACCCACTGAGCATGCTGGGGAAGGGTACCTAAAGAGGCAGACGCCATCTTTTGGGGTCCTCTTTTCCCCTTGCAGCCCTCCTGGCGTGAGGAGTGTGTGTGTGTTCTTGGCCTTGGGACCATGTTGGCCCGAGGCTGCAACTCTACCAAGTAGGCCCAGTTATGCTGTGATCCTGTGCTGTCCGTCCCGCGGGAGTAAGCCACTCAATGGAGGAAACCAGGGGAGGACCTGTACTGGAAAAGACCGAGCGGAAGGCTGGTGTCTTGAGGAGGACCTGGTGATTCTATTGGAGGATGCACCGCAGCTAAAGTTCACCTTGTAGTCTGCCGGGTTGGCTTAAAGGCTCTTGACTGTTTGGCTGGAAGTCCGGGCGTTAAGTCCTGTGGCAGAAGACCCCGGATTATCCAATTTAGTCCACAACCGGTCTGTGGCAGAGACTGGTCCTGATACTTGTTCGTGCATCACTCCGGCTGCTAGGCCAGATGAGAGGGGCCTATCCGGGTGAGCAATACCCACTCCAGGAAGAGTGGTGTCTAACTTTATACTTGAAGAGTTTTTCCCCAGTGATCTGTACTGTGTGCCTGAACCTACCCCTTCCCTTCACCCTTATACTATTCTTCTGTAGCGGGTATTTGAATTTAGGGGAAGCATCTGGGTGGTAGTGTAACCCAGATGCACTGATTGCTAGGGAATCTGAGACCCTTTTATGGTTCTTGGAGGACTCTGATGGTGTGAGGTTCCCTGGGCCTATAGGTGGCGTTGTTGCCGGGGGCCGGAGGTGAACTCACACCGCAAGACTGTGCCTTTTTGTCCTCCCCTGGAGCTGGTACAGCGGGGCGGGGAACCCGCTGTGATGCAAAGGGAGAGGGGATAAAAGGGGCGGACGCCCTTAGCACGGGGGTTCAGAGTTCAGAGTTGGAGGACGCGGCCGCACCCAGGCACCTTCAGCTTGGGTGCTGGCGTTCCGGTGTTCCAGGCCCAGGTGCCTTTGACCTGGCCGGAGCGGAGATAGAGTCCATCTCAGGCACCTTTAGCCTGGGGTGAGGTACTATGGCGGATGCCTGGGGCTCAGTACCTTCGACTGAGTTCCGCAAGGGTGGAGGAATCCGAGGGGGCCCTAACTCCTTGGGTGCCCGTGTCTGAGTTCGTGAGGTCTGGTGAGCAGAACTTCTCTGGAGAGTCCGGCGCAGCATTGCTGGTGACAGAGAGGCCTCCGGTATCTCCCTTGGACGGATATCCTTCCCCTGACAGGGGCCGTGCTAGCGAAGGTAATTCACGTTCTACTTCACATAGTCAGTGGCAGTGACTATTCGCCACTGGTGATACCACAGTGGTTGGCAAAAGAAGGGAAAGGATTGTGCCTCGACCTATTCCCATTACTACTAAGTTGTTGCAAAAGAATCCAACTTAACTGTGCTGTGTGTTTATTCGCTGAGAAGAAAAAAACTGTGTTGGACCTATTCACTGTGTGGAACTCTGGTTACTAGGAGCAAAGGAGTCAGGGATGAAGGACAGGATTTGACTCTAGGACACCTACACAAAGCCCGATCTTTCTGGCCTTCACCTCTTCACTATGGAGAACATGGGCCGTGGTGTATCTCATCCCTCCCCCCAGCACTAACACCCCTAGACAAAGAAAGACAAGCCGAGAACGAGAAGGGGAGAGAGGGGTGAGGCCGCTACACTTCATATGTTTATGCAAAAGGAAAATAAAACCTAACAGCTTAAGGTTTTATATCTTGTGTGGACATTGGAGTTTCTACAGACTTTCTTCCCCTAGACAACGAATACTGAGGTAACGTGCAAGGCCCAAATTTAAACCAGCAGCTCCTACCGGGGTGTGCTACACACGCCATTCGTTTGTGCCACGTTTGTGCCGCAAAAATAAACATTTGTGCCGCTTTGGTTGCGGAGATATTGTGCGTTATGGTTGTTGAAACCCCGCCCACTTTGCACCCCATGTTGCTGAATTTTAAAAACAAACACACCATTCGTTTGTGCTTTTTTGTGCCGCAAAAATAAACGTTTGTGCCGCTTTGGTTTCGGAGATATTGTGCGTTTTAGTTGCTGAAACCCTGTGTCCAGAGGATCTCATGGCACAGGTAGCAACTTGGATCCCCTGCGGGTGCTGGACGAGATGGCAGACGTGGACAGGCTGCTTTCCCAGCTCAGGAGCGGAGTGGCTGCAGGAACAGCTCTCATCTGTCCTGCGAGATCAAGCCTCCGGTCAGGGACAGGGATGCAGAAGTCCATACGAGCTTGGAGGTCTCGGCCCCTGGATCGTTTCTCTCCGGACTCCTCCCCCAGATCTCAGTGTCACATCGGGAGTCCCGTGCGACATCGGGAGTCCCTCGACTTGAAAGGAATCCGCTTCATCGGCGGGCGGGGCTTCCGGGGGTGTCTGTGTCTCTCCCCGGCCCACCCTGCGTCAGGATCAGGAACAGGTGGGCTTCTCCCCCGTCGATGAGTCAGCAGGGGCGGAGCCTCGGCAGGAGAATCGTGCTGCTACGGCTGCCAGATCCTCTACCTCCGTGGCCCGCGGCTCTCCCAGGACCAGCCAGCACCAGGTGATGTCGGAGGTGCGGAGGAGCGGCGGTGTGACACCAGCGGCGAGCGCCCATAGCCCTGGGTGCTCTGGTAAGGTGACCCGAAAATCGATGTGCGGAGCCGGTGCAAGGAGGCCAGGCCAGCAGCCGCACGGATCCTCGGCATCCAGGGACACTACTCCTGGGGTGCTGCCGGAGAGGGAAGACGTGGGGATAGAGGAGAGTTTTTCGTTTTCATACCAATAATGTCTGACATACAAGGTTCTTTTTTAAATCATAAATATATTGGATGTGGTACATTTATATTTGCCAAATCTTCCTCTTTTTTTAAATATAAAAAAATAAATAATAGTTGAATGAATGTGCCCAGCTGTGATGAATATTGGATGTATTTTATTTCATACACTGATTTCCTTGCATAATGCAGTATTGTGATATTTTTACTAATGGAGGTACAGTATCTCACAAAAGTGAGTACACCCCTCACATTTTTGTAAATATTTTATTCTATCTTTTCATGTGACAACACTGAAGAAATGACACTTTGCTACAATGTAAAGTAGTGAGTGTACAGCTTGTATAACAGTGTAAATTTACGGTCTCCTCAACAACCAGTTTTCTGTCTGGGAAGGTCTGGGAGTCAATATTTCCCCAGCTGACCAGGAACAATGAAGGAGTTTACTATTCAAATCCTCAACAACTAGTTTTCCCACTCGCTATTTCCCCAGCTGGCAGAGATAAGACTTCTTATAGAATGTCAGCTTCTCGCATCATCCAGCATCGGGAAATGGGTGATAAATACAATGACCCCTCCCCTTATATCCATAAATCCCACCTTCTTATAATTGTAGCACCACCCTCTCCTCCTAGGGCAAAGGAGAGGCACCCATGCCACAAGCCCGTGTCCTCTAGTTTAGAGGTCAGGCGGTGTATATGTATTTGGGTCCTGCAGCGAGTTACCTCCTTCCACTGGTTCCCATCTCCAGAGTGTAGAGACGAGTCCCTCTCCAATAAAGTCAATGTCCAAACCATTTAAACTCCAACGTTAAGTTTATTTTATGTCTTTGCTTGATAGAGAGAGAGTAGATAAGAGATGATAGTTGAACTAGAGCAGATTCAGGCACAGAACTCCCAGATTCATCACCACTCGGTCTCGAGTGGGTACAGATCACCCGGATAGTCCCTCAATGGTCCTAGCAGTCAGTGTGGAGCTCGAACAAGCATTTTAATCACCCAAGGACAAGTTCAGTCTGTCCTCAAAGAGCAGCAGCACTCCGCAGGGTCAGTTCTGTGGAGCATAGGATCCTTCCCTCCGACAGGTCACCAGGCCTTTCCAGAGACAACAATCTAACTATAACTCATCTCCTGTTATGGGACCGATCTTCCCCTGGCTTCCTCTTGGTCGGAACGGATACCCTCACCCGGGCATCCTGGGACTCCTAAATTCTGTCTGTAGACCCAGTTGAAGGTACTGGGCCTACCCGGAACGTTGCGATCTCGGGCCGAAGGTGCCCGAGACTCCTCAGTCGGGGTGTGCACCCCCCTCTTTAGGGGGCACACTCCTCCAGGTACTAGTCCCCGGGTCTCTCCCATTAAAATGGCGTCTGCCTATTATCCACTCCCGGCATGCGCAGCAGGCAGAACCAACCCACTGCATGGTAGCCGAGAGAGGACATCCAATAGCGCCAATGTAACCTATGGTTCAACCCTGACCCAACATGGCAGCGCCACCTTTAGGCCACAGGGAACTCTACATTTGGCACACAGCAATAAAGCAGAGTCCAGAACAATTAGAAGGCCAGAACCAAACTAGTGCTCGGGTCATCCCCCTAAATTTAGACACAGGGACCCCCCTAAATTTGGAGTACCCGCTACACAATCAAAGTAAAAGATGTGATAAATCATCAATGCATTTCACCTCATCAATAAATGATATCACTACCAATAAATGTCTCCAAAACTTCCAGAGCTTCTTCCTCCAAATCTCAGTATATGCATTTTGCAGGTCTGTCACAAGCACCTTTATGCCAGGACAATACAGTGTCCCGGTGTAGCATCCATATCACTACCCCGTGCAAGACGCTACCCCCTGACACTACTGCGCATGCACCGCTTTGAGACCAAAGAAACCGAGCGCAGAGCTGCTCAGGACGACTACAGCTGACTCAGATTAACCCCTCACACTACACAGAGGCAGATACGAACTCCATCTAGATGACAGCAGCTGCGGGACACGACGAGGGCTCACGGCGGACACACAGGCTGGTTGCCAGGGGACAGCAACAAGCTGTATCACTTACACACAGGCTGGATGGGGGCTGTTGTGTTACACTATGTGATTATTCTTGCTCTGTGTCTTTAAGATCTGTCCCCTTCTTTGTAGCTGAACTCTCTCTCTCACCGTAGTTCTTTATATATCTCCTCCACTTCCTGACTCTCTCTCATTACTCCTGTATTTCTTCCATGCTAAACATCTTACATGTGGCTTACAACTGCAACGTTTTTCTACCTATGAATATCCATCATTAAACGGAACATTCGAAAGGATTCATCGTCTGTCGTCCTAACTGTGAGTTTATTCATTGAGTTAAACTGCCTGTATCGATGCAAGGGATGAATATCAAACCAGCTTGCGTAAGGCCTACTTAAACCTGGAGATGAACTTTATCGCTTTGTAGTTGAGACAGAACAGTAGAAAAACGGAGTTTCACAGCCTAATTACAAGATTTCTGCATGTCAGTACTGAAACAGACAAGATTTACTGCCCTCATAGCAAGACAGAAGGGACAGAGCAGCACATAGCAGCCTTATAGCCTGAGACAATCTGCACAGTGTCATATTTCAGCACACAGATCCTGCCTGCTTTCACAGTCAGTCTGCTATCATGAGTGACCAAGCTTCTGCATGTGAACTCACATCTACCTCCCCACAAGTTCCTGAAGAAACTGAGTTACCCAAACGCTCAGTTAAACCCACTTGGAAAGTAATGGAGAATTATGAAGCTTCAAGGACTGAATTGTCAAATAGCTTGGAATTAGTCTGGGAGAAAATCCTTACTGAAGCCAATACAGTGTCTTTTGAACGTGAACTACTGACACTAGAGGGCGCCATTAAACAACTTTCTGCCTCATATGAGCTTTATCAGCTTACCAGCATCAAATTCACTAATGTCTTACAAAACATGAAGTCAGAAAATGCGATGATGCAATTAAAGCGCGTCAATGCTCTCAATATTGAAAGAGACAGTTTTATCCAGCAAACCAGATTAAAGGCAGAAGCAAAAATAAAGCTGTTACAGGACACTGCATCTCACAGATCTGTTTCCACCAGACGTTCTAAAAACTCGTCAAGATCCCATAGTTC
Organism: Rana muscosa; assembly: GCA_029206835.1. Taxonomy (NCBI): domain Eukaryota; kingdom Metazoa; phylum Chordata; class Amphibia; order Anura; family Ranidae; genus Rana; species Rana muscosa. Next base: position 23,252,393 of record JARGYO010000094.1, on the reverse strand, counting down.
AAGATACTCAACAATCAGTGAGCGACTTATTAATGCCCGCGCTGAAGTGGAAGCCAGCAAAGTGCAGGTGGCATATGCAGAAAAAAGAGCAGAGTTGGAAGCGCAGTCAGCACGTCAAAGAGCAGAGTTGGAAGCGCAGTCAGCATGTCAAAAAGCAGAGTCGGAAGCGCAGTCAGCGCGTCAAAGAGCAGAGTTGGAAGCTCAGAGAGCAGAGTCGGAAGCTCAGTCAGCCCGTCAAAGAGCAACAATGGAAACCTTAAATGAACAGTGTAAACATGACGCAGCTATGGCAAAGCTAAGGGTCCTACAGCAAGCTATCAGTGCAGACGAAGGTGCAAGTGAGAAAGACAGCATTAACCTAAACATAGCAGATATGGAAGACCCCCTCAAACGCACTAAAGACTATGTCCTAAGCCACTGCAGTGCACACTCCATTGTCTCCAATGCTCCCGACTACATAGAGACTCCTTCACAGCTTCAAGTTAAAGAGGTTCCTGCAACTTCCTGCACTCAAAATCACTCCACTGCATTTCCTACCTGCCTACCTTGCCTGCCTTCATACGTCACAGAGCATCAGCGCAAGCTTCAAGCAAGTCATCAATCTCCAGTCATCGGTACAGCCTTGAATCAACGTACCATTGGAACAACTGACTTCAAGCAAGCAACTGACCTGGATGCATCTGCTGCACCATATTTCCCTGTGTCCTTTAACAACAATGTCAAAGATAATGCAATCAGCACCATACAGCCAACAGCATCTCACATAAAGGCGGAGACAACTGAGACAGAAGAGTTTGTGAGGTACATGCTTCGCAGAGAGCTCACAAAGACTGGTCTTACAAGTTTTGATGACCAACCTGAGAACTACAGAAGTTGGAAATGTGCCTTCAGAACTACAATCAGCAATATTGGCATTACAGCTGATCAAGAATTGAATCTGCTGATCAAATGGCTTGGTCCTCTATCTGCTGCACGTGTTAAGCCATTAAGATCGGTTTTCATGGACAATCCTACTGCAGGCCTCACAGCTGCATGGGAGCGACTAGAGCAAAGTTATGGCAGTCCAGAAGCTATAGAAAATGCTTTGGTAATGCGTCTGGAAACTTTCCCAAAGATATCCGGTAAAGACAACAAGGACTTCCAGAGACTGAGTGACCTTCTCCTTGAGCTTCAGCTAGCCAAGACAGACCCAAAACTACCTGGACTCAGTTACCTTGACACTCCAAGAGGGGTAAACCCAATTGTCTCCAAGCTCCCGTATGGTTTGCAAGAGAAATGGACTGCACTAGGGTCATCATACAAAAGAGAGAACAAGGTTTCCTTCCCTCCATTCTCTTTCTTCTGTGAATTCATCAGGAAAATTGCAGAGACCAAGAACGATCCAAGTTTTTCCTACGGTGAGTACAGCCACTTCTCACCCTTTTCTAAGAGTACCAGTCTTCAGGGCAACTATAGAAACCATAGAGGCCCAGTGTCCGTGAAAAAGACTGACATCCTTCCCACTCCTACCACCGTTCTGGCCACGAACAAACAGAGTAGGAAGATTGAAAACCCTAACAGAGAGTGTCCCATACACAAGAAGCCACACCCCCTCAATAAATGTATCGGCTTTAGGAAAAAGCCTCTGGAAGAGCGCAAGGAGCTTTTAAAGACATTTAGGGTATGTTTCAGGTGCTGTGCTTCTACAGAACATTTTGCAAGGGACTGTAATGTGTCCATCAAGTGCATAGAGTGTGGCTCTGAAGAACATGTGCAAGCCCTCCATCCTCTTGAGCCCAGCTCTGCACAACCTGCCAACACTCCTCCCAGGTTAACGCATGGCGGGGAGAATACAGACCAAGTGCCTAATTCTACCATCATTTCTTCATCCTGCACTGAAGTTTGTGGAGAAGACCGCTGTGGTAAGTCCTGTGCTAAGATATGCTTGGTGAACATATACCACAAGGATCAACCAGAAAAGTCTCTAAAGGCATATGCTATCTTAGACGATCAGAGCAATCGATCACTTTCAAAATCGGAATTGTTCAATCTATTTGAAATAAAAGGCGAAGCTCATCCTTACACCTTGGGTACCTGTAGTGGAACTATAGAGGTTTCTGGAAGAAGGTTAATGGACTCATGGTATCTTCTCTCAAAGGTAACTTGCAATTACCCTTACCTACACTTGTTGAGTGCAATCAGATACCTGCTAACAGGGAAGAAATCCCTACTCCAGCTGCTGCTTTCCATCACCCTCACCTCAAGGTAATAGCAAATGAGATACCGCCGCTTGACAAAGATGCTCAGATCCTTCTTCTGTTAGGAAGAGACATTCTAAGAGTTCACAAGGTACACAGACAAGTCAGTGGACCCCCAGATGCCCCATTTGCCCAGCGCACGGATCTAGGGTGGGTCATCATAGGCAATGTCTGCATAGGCAAAATGAAAAGACCTACCAAAATTTCGTCATTCAAGACAAATGTTCTGCCAAATGGCCGAAACACTTACTTTGAGCCATGCCCACATCACTACTGGGTGAAAGAGAAGATAGCCAGCCACGAATGGCAACATGGTATCTCAGGTGACACAAGCCCTTTCTCCTGCCATGATGGCCACTTCGGCTCTACAGTGTTTAATGCAACCAGTGAAGATGACATACTGGCTCCTTCAATGGAAGACAAGGAATTCATCAAGGTAATGGACAATGAGTTCTTTCAAGATGACTCCAATAACTGGGTAGCACCCATACCCTTTCGTCTCCCAAGAGAGAGATTGCCTAACAACTTACAGCAGGCCATCAGTAGATTCTCCTCCTTAAAGCGAAACTTAAGCAGGAAACCAGAGATGCAAAAGCACTTTGTGGACTTTATGCAAAATGTATTTGACAGAGATCATGCAGAGCCTGCTCCCCCACTAAAGGAGGGAGAAGAATGCTGGTACCTTCCATCCTTTGGCGTGTATCACCCACGCAAACCAGACCAAATCAGAGTTGTCTTTGATTCCAGTGCTCAGCACGAAGGTGTTTCTCCTAACAACATGCACCTTACGGGACCCAACTTGAACAACAGTCTAATAGGAGTCTTGATTCGTTTCAGACAAGAGCCTGTAGCAGTAATGGCCAACATTCAACAGATGTTTCACTGCTTCATCGTCAGAGAAGACAACAGAAACTACCTCAGGTTTCTATGGCACAAGGACAATGACCTCAACAAGGAAGTTATAGATTATCGCATGAAGGCACATGTCTTCGGTAACAGTCCTTCCCCAGCAGTGGCAACTTATGGGCTAAGGAGAACAGCTCAGACTGGAGACGTTGAATATGGATCTGATGCCCGTCAATTTGTTGAAAGAAACTTCTACGTTGACGACGCACTTAAGTCCTTTCCAACTGCTAAAGAAGCAATTGATCTTCTCACCAGAACAAAGGAGATGCTGTCTGTAGCAAACCTTAGACTGCACAAGATTATATCCAACAGCCAGGAACTTATGAATGCCTTTCACTCTGAGGACTATGCCACTAGTCTAAAAAACCTTGACTTAGGTACAGATGTGCCTCCTGTACAGCGAAGTCTGGGTTTGTTGTGGAACATCAAACAAGACAAATTCACCTTCCAAGTGTCAACTTGTGACAAACCCTTCACTAAGAGAGGAGTCCTGTCCGTGGTGAATAGCATCTATGACCCACTGGGTTTCCTTGCTCCAGTTACCATTCAAGGTAAGATTTTACTAAGACGGTTGTCTACTGAGAACATAGACTGGGATGCTCCCTTGCCTAGTGAGAATCAACACAAGTGGGAAAGGTGGAGATACTCTTTGAAGTCACTAGAAAAACTTCAGATTCCCCGTTGCTATGTTCCAGGTTCCACTTCAACTGCTAACCGGAGAGAGATTCATATTTTCTCTGATGCATCAGTTGAAGCTATTGCTGCAGTAGCCTATTTGAAGACCTCTGAACTGAATGGAGAATCACACTGTAGTTTTGTCCTAGGCAAGGTAAAACTCACACCCAAGCCCGCACATACCATACCAAGACTTGAACTTTGTGCAGCCGTGCTAGCAGTAGAAATTGCAGAGGTCATACGAATAGAAATGGACACTAAAATTGATTCTTTCACCTTCTATACAGACAGTAAGGTAGTACTTGGTTACATAAACAACCAAACAAAACAATTTTATGTGTTCGTCAGCAACAGGGTTGAACGTATCAAGAGATTCTCTCTACCAAGTCAATGGCATCACGTTCCCACTGAACTCAACCCAGCTGACTGTGGGACCAGAGCCGTGTCACCTGCTGCTCTTCAGGACAGCTTATGGCTGTCACCTCCAAGGTTTCTGTGTGAGGACTCCCACTCACCCACTATCGACACCACCTATGGACTAGTAAGCCCTGAAGATGATAAGGAAATAAGAACTGTGAACACCTCACTCTACACTTCTGTAAGTACAAAACAGAAGCTGCGGTCACACCATTACAGGCATCAATGGAAGCAGGTGCAGCATCTAGCCAATGTGTTCTGGCATCGCTGGAAGAAAAAGTATCTTCATCACCTTCAAGGTCGTAACAAATGGCAAGCATCTAAGCCGAATCTTAAGGTTGGAGACCTCATCCTTCTAAAAGACAAGGAAGTTTGTCGGAATGAGTGGCCTATGGGTCTTATTACTAAAGTTATGCCCAGCGACGATAACAAAGTCCGGAAGGTAGAAGTCAAGGTAACCAAGGGAGGATCGACACAAACCTTTAGTCGACCAATTACAGAGTTAGTACTCCGTTTGCCAGGTGAGTGACTTGTGCAAGGACTAGTCATGCTGTTGGCACGGCGGGGAGTACATTGCTGCCATCTACAGGTTCTACTCAGAACTTTGGAATTATTTGAAGACATCATACTGTGACTTTATGTTCTTCATCCTGTTGAACTTACGTTTATTATTTGCTTGTTGCATGTTTTTCATTACAGGTTCCAGGACATTCGTCAGTATTGGACTTTTTGAAAATATATATTTTAGTTTAAGGTTATGAAATCTAAAGATTTCAGACGGGGAGTGTTGTGTTACACTATGTGATTATTCTTGCTCTGTGTCTTTAAGATCTGTCCCCTTCTTTCTAGCTGAACTCTCTCTCTCACCGTAGTTCTTTATATATCTCCTCCACTTCCTGATTCTGGTCATTACTCCTGTATATCTTCCATGCTAAACATCTTACATGTGGCTTACAACTGCAACGTTTTTCTACCTATGAATATCCATCATTAAACGGAACATTCGAAAGGATTCATCGTCTGTCGTCCTAACTGTGAGTTTATTCATTGAGTTAAACTGCCTGTATCGATGCAAGGGATGAATATCAAACCAGCTTGAGTAAGGCCTACTTAAACCTGGAGATGAACTTTATTGCTTTGTAGTTGAGACAGAACAGGGGCCCACCATGGATATCACAGGCTAGACGTTGGCACAGGTTCCGGGATATATAGCTCGGGACCGGTTCACCGCAGAAAGCTCCAGGGGGTCTCATTAGATTGCCCCAACGCTTTCCAACAAAATGAGACCCTCGTATTTTTAAAGGCCAGTAACCGGTACACCGGTAAAAACTTCCACACCTACCGCTTCGGCCACGGGTCCTAAAAATACACCGACACTGAGAGGTGGTAGGCACACTCCTTGGGGACTCAGGTTCCAAAGGTGCGGTCCAGGGAACCGATGGCCGTCTGGTACCGGTTGCCCAAACCTAACCGGGAAATTACCGTTTAACATGGGAGTCTATGGCGGCGGTTCCCGACATTGAAATTTTGGTTCTCCCCGGCCATACGTGCCCCAGTTACCAGTCTCGGTACACCGATAGTGAAAGAGTGGATCTACTTATGTGCCAAGTCTGGGGTCCAGGGGACCTATGGCCGTCCGGTACCGGATCCCCAAACAATGACCGTTTAACATGGAAGTCTATGGAAGGGGTGCCTTCAAAAATCAGTGCTCCCCAGTCTTACGTGCCCCGGTCCCCAGATTTGGTACATCAGTAGAGGACGAATGTGGCTACATGTGTGCCAGGTTTGGGCTCAGGGGGACATATGGCCGGCCGGTACCGACTCACCAAAGACGGTCACTCCAAAACACAAATTTAACATTGGCGCCTATGGGAAAACACTGTTGCTACTCGGCCATAGGTCCCAGTGATCCCAAACCTGGCATGCACGTTCCCGAAATATGTGCCTAGTGAATCGCTACCGGTTACGGTTTGGGAGAACCGGACGTGTAAAGTTGGGTGTTTTTGGGCCTACAATCTGAGGTGGTTCCCCATTGACTTTAATAGAAAAAAACTGTTTTTGGTGAATAACTTTCGAACCGAATGTGCTACCGACTCCAAACTTGGGGCACATACACCTGAATTTTCCCGGGGAGTTACCGGTCACACCATGGTACCCTCTTTCACGGTAACCATACTCCCGGACCATGGGTCACAAAAATACCACACTTCATGGTCAGTGGCGGCCCGTCCATAGGGGGCATCCGGGCATGCCCCTCCCCCCACAGGCAGTCCAAAAAAATATATATTATTTAAAAATGTCCCTTTAAAAAAAAAAAATGAAAACAGTTCCTTATGTGCACTGTGTCCGGGCGCCGGGCGGTATGGGAAGCGCTACGTCTATGCAATCACGAGATTGCAGATGAGGCGCTTCATTTGCAGGCAAAAATCGCCTTTGTGGTGCAGTCGATCGCGCCACAGCTTCCGGAGCGATGGACTGTACTATGGACGCCGGGCGGGTGCATATACATAGACTTTTTTTCACCGCGGGTGGTGCTCTCTGTTCCCACGTCACTTCCGGTATATGCACTAGGCGATTAAAGGAAGTGACGTTGGCACTCGCAGCCCCGTGGAACGCACAGCCCGAGCGGTACTTCAACAGGTAAGCTAAAGCTCGCCATGCCTTCCTCAACCCTTACCCCATTTGAAATATAAAAATCCCCCACCATGCAGCATCAGATATCATCTTAGTCTGTACAGTGCTGCCTGCAGGTGTTTGGTTGCCAGTAGCTGATTGGGGGATTACTGCTTCTGAATACTTAATGGAACATCACACAGCATTCCAGTAACAAGCTCATCAACACAGCCCAAAGCCTGTTGACACTGGTCCATAGGCAGGTGAAGATGCATATTCCTACATACTTTTCCTGTACAAGAAGCACTTTGACCTGCCCCATGCCACTCTGAGTCTCCTTTTTGTAATGGTGGCATCTATCACATTATAGGACCAATAGGGAACCTTTAGGAATTGGAGGATCATGATCAAGATCAACCTTAATAGAAAAGTCAAGATGTAGGGCTTCATAAGTTCAACTGCCTATATCTCTGGATCTACTGATCACTTTGATTGCAGTTTTTAATGAACATAGCGTTTGTTTGTGCAATAAGCCATCATATAATAATTTGGAAATGCCCAGGTTTATGACAGGTTCACATTAACTGACTGCACATTTTATCTGTGTGTGTGTGTGTGTATGTGCAGCCTGGTATATGATGTGCAGAGCCCTGTGTATAATGTACAGCCTGGTATATGATGTACAGAGCCCTGTGTATAATGTGCAACCTGGTATATGATGTGCAGAGCCCTGTGTATAATGTACAGCCTGGTATATGATGTGCAGACTGCAGAGCCCTGTGAATAATGTACAGCCTAGTATATGATGTGCAGAGCCCTGTGTATAATGTACAGCCTTGTATATGATGTATGGGTGGATTCTACAAGGGGTGTGGCTTATGAGAAGTGGGAGGGGCCAAATGGGAAGGAGCAGGGCCTGGCGCCCCTATCCTAAAACTTCACCAGCCGCCACTCTTCATGGTGCTGTAGGGAACCTCTAGGGGTACCCACTCACCGAGTTTGGGCCCGGTACCCCAACCGGAAGATTCCAGTAACCGGAAAAGAGCACTTTGAACCGGTATAGCTCGGGACCGGTTCACGGCAGAGAGCTCCAGGGGTTCTCTTTAGATTGCCTCAACGCTTTCCAACAAAATGAGACCCCCCACCGATTTTTAAGGCCAGTATTCGGTAACGGGTATACCGGTAAAAACTTCCACACCTACCGCCTCGGCCACGGGTCCTAAAAATACACCTTTACTGAGAGGTGATAGGCACATTCCTTGGGGACTCAGGTTCTAAAGGTGGGGTCCAGGGAACCGATGGCCGACCAGTACCGGTTGCCCAAACCTAACCGGGAAATTACCGTTTAACATGGGAGTCTATGGCGAGGGTTCCCGGCATTGAAATATTCGGTTCTCCCCGACCATACGTGCCCCGGTTCCCAGGTTTGGCACACTGGTAGAGAAAAAGTGGGGCTACTTATGTGCCAAGTCTGGGGTCCTGGGCGCGTAAGACCGGAAGCATCGCTTTTCCAAAGCCGACCACCCCCCACCATAGACTCCCATGTTAAACTGTAATTTCCCGGTTAGATTTGGGCAACCGGTGCCGGTCAGCCATTGGTTCCCTGGATCCCACCTTTGGAACCTGAGTCCCCAAGGAGTGTGCCTACCACCTCTCGGTGTCGGTGTATTTTTAGGACCCATGGCCGAGGCGGTAGGTGTGGAAGTTTTTACCGGTGTACCGGTTACCGAATACCGGCCTTAAAAATATGAGGCGGGTCTCATTTTGTTGGAAAGCATTCAGGCAATCTAATGAGACCCCTGGAGCTTTCTGCTGTGAATTGATCCCGAGCTATATATCCCGGAACCTGTGCCAAACATCCAGCCTGTGATATCCATGGTGGGCCCCCATCCAGCCTGTGTGTATGTGATAGAGCTTGTTGCTGTCCCCTCGCAACCAGCCTGTGTGTCCACCGTGAGCCATCGTCATGTCCTGCAGCTGCTGTCATCTAGATGGAGTTTGTGTCTGCCTCTGTGTAGTGTGAGGGGTTAATCCGAGTCAGCTGTAGTCGCCCTGAGCAGCTCTGCGCTCGGTTTCTTTGGTCTCAAAGCGGCGCATGCACAGTAGCGTCAGGGGGTGGCGTCTTACACGGGGTAGTGATATGCATGCTACACCGGAATGAAACTGACACAGCCATTCCCGGGCCGATCTGATGGCCCCAAAAAAGGCCGCCACATCACGGCTTTACTCACCGACAGTACTTGTCCTGGCCGGTAATGTCGGGAGAAGCACAATCTCCGCCCCCTGCTTGTGATTGGAGAAATAATAAATCCTGCCTTTTGTGTCTAATCACTGTGCTGTGATTTGTTACAGCACAAGCTAATTTTTGGGAATGTGGTCACCCTAGTAGTTTGGAAATGTGGTCACCCTAGCTCACACTCAGATTGTGCACTCACCAGACCTCCATCACCTTCTCAATAAGTGGCTCCACAATAGCTTTGGAGGAACCCTGGCTGAGAAAGGCTGGACTAGGCAGTAATATATTTCTATCCCCCTTGTTGGGAGTGGAGATGACCCATCTATAAGGATGTACAGTACATATACACCCAGCACAAGGCCGTGTTCACAATACAAGATATTTCTCGAAGCTGCAGTTCCTCTGAGCTCCACAGGGTGGTGATCTCACTTCTACCCAGACTGGAATTCTCAATGGAATACAGACAGGAAGTGATGTAAGATACAGACAGGAAGTTCTGGGTGAGAGGTGAGTCGGGAGGAAGTAAAGAGAAGACATTGCTGGAAGTGGTAGCAGAGGAGGTAATAAGATCTTATTTTCTATTTACACCCAGTAACCCCGTCATGTCCGTCCTCTTCCTCCATAGTCACTGTGATGTCTTTTATCTCCAGCAGATGATGATACACACATATATAGTGTGGAAACCTAGATTAACCCCTTCAGGGTCAGAACATTTCCCCACTCACAGGGCCGGAACATTCTCTTAATTTTGGAGCTATGTCATCCATTCCACCAATCACCTTCTCACCTTATCAGTCTATACTAACAAATTATGCCACTTTTATTAGTGACGGGGGATGAGGGGTTATTTAGGGGGAATTTGAATATGTATGTCTTTATTTTATATGATTAATATAGGAAGAAAGAATGAAAAATTTCATTTGTAGTAAATGTCCTGAAAACAAACATCTCCATAATGATTCCAGTCTCAGATATTCATCCTAAAATGTGATCAGTAAAGTCTCCGGAGTACACAGAGATCACAGGAATATGATGTGTCCTGGCAAAGTCCAAAGACAAAGTTCAACTTTATATTTAAGAGATGTGTGACGCACCCAGGAGTAATGACTCTTTGTACAGAAATCTCACAGAGAGCCCCTCACAATGTCCTCCAACCAGTCAGAGAATCTGACATCACACTGATCTCACAGCTCCTCTTCTCAATGTCCTCCAACCAGAGTCAGAGAATCCTATGACATCACACTGACCTCACAGCTCCTCCTCCCAATGTCCCTTCATCCAGAGTCATAAAATCCTATGACATCACACTGACCTCATAGCTCCTCCTCCCAATGTCCATCCATATGGCTTGTTTTTCTGATGCTCTTAGTATGTGGCCAGACCCATATGATCCTTGAAAAAATGTAACACCTCATGCAACCCAACATGTAATTGCCATCATCCCAAATATGTATAAAATGAGAAAAAACCTCTAGTTGGTGGGATTTTGGAGGCAATATAAAAAATATGAAAAAAACTCAATTAAAATTTTGAAATATTTATTTATACACATGCCACATAACGCGGACACATATATGAAAAAAGAACAAATGGTACAAAAAGGCACATATATATGAAAATTCTACAGAAACTACATAGATCTGACATGATACAAATCTTCCGAAGATGAATACAATAGCCTGAGTTGACCGCTCCAGCCAGAAGCAGATCAAAGGAGGCTTGTCCAACGCGTTTCAAACTGTAAACGTCCTTCTTCAGGGAATTCAAATGCATTCACTTCTACAAGAATAAATTTTCTATTAAATACAGAAACAATAAAATAATTTTCACTTTAATTTCAACTGTTATATGAAATACAGCGAAACAGCAAAAAAACTTACACAAAAAAACTCATATGAAAAAATGTTCCATCAATGCTCCCACATGTGCATCCCAGGTTCCAGTAACACTGTGTTGTGGAATCCCCGATACCCTCAAAGTTCCAGGAAAACTTTTCCATCAGAAACAAGTCCATATAAGAAGTACGGACATATGAAAAAATTGGTCCAAGATAGGTGCCTTAAATAAAAAATAACATACATAAGTATGAAAGTAATTCCATTGGGGAGTAAAATAAATCTCCCTAAAGAAAATGGATATGGTACCTGTAGATGGAAAGTGGAAATCTACAATTCGGATTCATCAGGTAATATAACTCATATAGGAGGACAAAAAACCAGTGGATTCTTGAGTCCAAAGATATATGTCCTAAAACATCAAAAAATATATATGAAATAGGATAAAAATTATTCTATCCATCAAAAAGAGAGAGAAGAAATTCCTCCCTCTCCTAGGTGGAACTTTTAGAATATTACCTGTCAAGAGGATCAAGAATCCTCCCAATGTCCCTTCATCCAGAGTCATAAAATCCTATGACATCACACTGACCTCATAGCTCCTCCTCCCAATGTCCATCCATATGGCTTGTTTTTCTGATGCTCTTAGTATGTGGCCAGACCCATATGATCCTTACTTGTAAAGTGGGATTAAATTGGTTGTAAACCCAATTTATTTTTATTTTTTTAAATAATAACCTGCAAGAGAAAGGCATAATGAGGTAGTATGACTAGCATACTAGCTCATTATGCATTACTTACCTTAGATCAAAGCCATCCTCGTCTCCCCCTCTGGCCGCAGACATCGCTCCGGAAGGTTACTTCCGGGTATCGCCGCTCCGGTTCTCTGATTGGCCGGAGTGGCGATGACGTCACTGTGCATGCGCGCCGGAGCCGTCAAAGCCGGCATTATCCATTGATAAAACCGGCGTTGACAGTGAGGCAGCGCCGTTGTCTATGGCGCGCATGCGCCGTAGACAACGGTGCATTCTTTTTGGGAAAATATCTCCTAAACCGTGTAGGTTTAGGAAATATTGCAAACACCTACAGGTAAGCCTTAATATAAGCTTACCTGTAGGTGCAAGTTGCATAAGTGGATTTACAACCACTTTAATGGTAATGTGTTGTATGTAATGATGTCAGAATACCTGCAACAAGCTTTTAACCTGCATAATGTGGGGGTCCTGCGTGGGTAAATTATACCTCAGCCTGATGTGGGGCTTTAATGAATTGGAGAATTGAAAGGTTAGATGAGGAGGATTCTGGGAATATCATTTGATTTTACTATTTGTGTTCAGATCTAGAGTTTTCCTCCTGTGAAGTCTGGAGATCATATGACCATCACATTGCCTCCACCTCCCTCCCTGATAGAATAGAGAAATACAAAGAAGATTCTAGAAGTCACCAGAGAGATGATGGAGGAGAGGTGAGCAGTGCCGGGAATTCTGGGACATTATCCAGTAACAGACAAGGGATGTGTCTGGATGGTGACTGTATCATTGTGTGTGTCAGGTTCCTATAAGGTGTCAGGATGTCACTGTCTATTTCTCCATGGAGGAGTGGGAGGATTTAGAAGGACACAAGGATCTCTACAAGGACGTCATGATGGACAATCAGCCGCCCCTCACATCACCGGGTAAGAGGAGACTTTATTGTAAAGGAGAGAGCAGTACGGAGGCTCCACCTAGATCCCCCATCATCTGATAAACACATAGAAACAATGTATTCAGTCAGTGTGTGTGTTTCCTACAGATGGATCCAGTAATGGGAACCCACCAGAGAGATGTCCCCGTCCTCTGTATTCCCGGGATTTCACACAGGAAGGTCACACCATCCCTCACCATCATCAGGTAGATGAGGAACAATCACTGATAGTATCATTAGGATCTCTACATTATCTGCATTGTTACCATTGATGCCTTTTTTATTCTAGTTTCAGAGTGGAAACCTGAGAGATTCTAAAGTTGAGGTTAAAGAAGAGATAAAAGAGGAGAATGATGAGGATGGGGTGATGGAGGAGTCAGAGTCTCTAAAAGAACACAAAGATCTGTACCAGGTCACCATGGTGGAGTCATCCAGCTACAGAAACCCACCAGAGAGATGTCCCCGTCCTCTGTATTCCCGGGATTCCACACAGGAAGGTCACACCATCCCTCACCATCATCAGGTAGATGATTGACAATTATTGGTAGTTATTATTAATATGCAAGTATGTTTGTTTCAATCATTGTTTTTTCATATATTCAGAGTGAAAACCTCGGGAATGATAATATTGTTGTTAAAGAAGAGTATAAAGAGGAGGATGAGGAGTATGGAGTGATGAAGGAGTTTTCAGAAGAACACAAGGATATGATGGAGCCACCTAATACCAGGAACCCACCAGAGAGATGTCCCCGTCCTCTGTATTCCCGGGATTCCACTCCGGAAGGTCACACCATCCCTTTCTGTTACAAGGTTGGTGGGACAGCGTATCTAGAACATGGACTCATAGAGATGATGTGTGGATGTTTTATGTTTCACAGATGATATTCACTCTTATTTTCTTGGTTTAGGGTAAAGATTTGTTAGATATAAAAGTTGGGGTGAAAGAAGAAGAGACTTATGTGAGCGATGATCAGCAGTCTGTGGAGGAGGATGGAATAATAAGGGTTATTCTAGAGAAAGACACTCCTACAGAGATCAGCACAGGTGGGTCATTAACACTAAATACATTCCTCCACCCATACTGCTCACTTTTTTATTGCAGTTTTACGACATACAGACATAAAACAAAAAGGCACAAACAAAAGCTACAACACCGATAACAGAATGCTCCTAATCTGGCATATCATGAAAATCCGAGCAGTGTGCAATAATAAACTAGATATTACATCTACCAGTGGATATAAACATCAACAGAGGAGTAAGCGATACAGTTTTTAAACATCCTGGGCATAACAGAAGTTCCTGTTTAATACAACACTCACAAGGTGAACCCCTGTCATGGTAGTATAGGGGAGAGGGTCAGTGGGCTAGCCAGCCATCTGCCCCATATTTTTTGGAGCGCTTTAGTCCTCTTACGGATGTCAAGGGTAAGTTTTTATATAGAGGCAGGTAATCATTAACAAGTTTCAGCCACATATTCTGCGTTGGGGTCTCTGACACTTTCCACGTCAGCAGGAGGGACTTCCTCGCATAGAAATAGAGGATGCAAAGTAGTCTCTTAGCCTGAGGCTGGACAGCAAGGTCACCAAATATGCTCAGCAGACAGTTTTTAGAGTGGCAAACCCAGTGCAGAAGATCTGAAGGAGCCTATGTCAACCCAGAAGTCGTGGACAAGTCTGTCCGCAACCACGGAAGCAGTCAGCAGAGGTGGATAGTCCCATTTTATACAATCTTGCAGGGGTGAGGTGTGAATGATGGAAAATTTGTAGTTGAATCACCCTGTCCCTTGAGGAGATAACAGAGGTTTTTTTTTTTGAAAGTTGTTTTTATTGTAATTTCAAGGTTAAAAAACAAAACAAAAAAACAATTCAATACAGAGCCTATTGGGCATACCCAGGTCACACACAAACTAAAATAATAATAAACAACTAAACTACTGTACGCTCAACCACCTGTGCAGATTATAGAAAGTATTCTTCTATTTCCACAGATACTCCACATAGCTTATTTTAATTATTTACAAAATGAAATGAAGTACACATTACATATACCTGTACACATTCACATCCCCCCCTCTTCCCATAACTATTGACCGAGCAACCGAAGGAAGCCTACAAGTTCAGAGATGCCACTTGAGCCGTTACAGGTAATTAATAGAGCGTTACTAATCATCCATCGAGTCTGAATTAGTGGACAGGGATTCCGTCCAGATGTCCCATATTTTATGGAATAGAGGTTTTGAACGTATCACAGAACTCAGACCAATCTTCTTCTGTGATAGAGATATCAAAGGAAGCCCACCTTTCTTGAGCCCTCCGAAACCTAGGGTTAGTGCCTGTCATGAGAGTGGAGAAATACGTGGATATACTGTACGTTTTGTCTGGTTCAGATCTCTCAGGCGTTTTTCCAGGTCAGGTGTCTTAATAGGACTGAGCAGAGAACCAAACTGAGTATGTATAGCATGTCTGAGTTGGTAATAGTAAAATAGGTATGTCGATGGGATGTCAAAGTCTGTCTGTAGTTGAGAAAACGATTTAAAACCCTGGGGGGTATATAGATGACATAGGTATTTCACTCCCTTTGATGTCCATCTGATGAGGTGAGGTATAGAACATAACTCCTTAAGGTTAGGGTTGAACCACAAGGGACTGTTGGGGGAGGTCTGCCATGAATCAGTGGACATTTTCGCAACTACCATTCGGAATAGGAGGGAGATTTGGATTATCGACATGGTGGTGTGCATCCCCTATACCTGTAGACAATGCTGTGGAGTGTCTGAAATTAGGAAACTATGGCTCCCTCAGTAGTGGAGCAGGCATTATCGGAGTTAGGCTGGGGCCAATCATGAATGTTAACCAGCTGGGATGCTAGGTAGTAAAGGTAGAAGTTAGGGAATGTCAGACCTTCCATAAGTGAGGGGAGGCACAGAGTTTCTAGTGCAACTCTAGGGGACTGCCCGTTTCAAAGGAACGCAATACAGATGGAGTCAATGCTTTTAAAAATGGATTTGGGAATTTTGCAAGATGAATTAGCCATAACATGCAGTAGTTTAGGTAAGTAAATCATTTTAAGGGCATTGGCAATCCCCATGAGAGTAAGGGGCAGATCTTTCCACTGTTTGGTCTGTGTCTGTAGTTGTAGCAGTAGGGGGCGTAGATTAGTGGCAATATACAAGGACAGTGGTAACTGAACTATAACCCCTAGATATCTAAAAGAAGTAGCGACTTTCAGTTTAGAGTTCGAGTGAATCAGCGGGAGTACAGTTTGATCTAGTGGAAATAGGATAGATTTATCCCAGTTCATCCAGAATAGTCACCAAACGTGTTAACTTCAGACAAGAGATTATCAAGAGATGTATGAGGGTCCGCCAGATAGACTAGAGTATCGTCAGCATAGAGAGATATACGCTCTTCAATGTAAGTTATAGGAAGACCCTTAATAATCAGAGAGCTACGGATGCTTACAGCATGGGGCTCCATAGCCAAAGCGAACTGGAGGGGCAATAAGGGACACCCCTGCCTGGTGCCTCTAGTAATTGGAAAGGGCTCAGTAACCTGAGAGTTAATTCTCTGTCGGGCAAGCGGTGATGTATAGAGTAGCCGTATCCACGCTATGAGTCAAGGGTCAAACCCATATAGCTGCAATACCCGAAATAGATAAGGCCACTCTACACTATCAAAGGCTTTATAAGTGTCTAGTGACACAATCACACGGGTAGAGGTACAGTCATGGGGATAGGTCAAATTGTGGAACAATCTACGAATATTCATTCTGGTTAAACGGCCTGGATAAATCCCCCTTGATTTCTCCCAACCAATTTCGCAACAACCACATTCAGATGATTGGCCAGGATCTTGGCCAGAATTTTAACATCCACATTATTGAGAAAGATAGGTCTATAAAAGAGTCACATTTGAGCAGATCTTTCCGTGGTTTGAGTATCAAAATAATTAAAGCCTCTCTCAAAGAAGGAGGGAGCACTCCATCTTTCAGGCCCTCATTATATGTATTGAGTAAGATGGGACTCGAGGTGTCAAAATTGTGCATACCATTCAGCTGGAAAGCCATCTAAGCCTGGCGTCTTATGAGTCGGGAGCTGCAAAATTACCAGGGAGAGCTCCTCAACAGAGAAAGGTTCGTCCAGTTCAGTCCGGTCTTGGTCAGAGAGTCAGGGAAGCACCATCTGGGTCAAGTAGTCGTCCAGTTGGGCATCGGAAGAAGTTGGCCCTAGTAGTGTATAAATCACGATAGAAGGCAAGGAAGGCATCTGTTATCTCCTGAGGGACATCGCTAACTCTATCCTGAGAAGTTAGAATCCTCGGAATAAAGATGGGAGTACGGTCCAACCTAGTTAGATATGCAAGTAGGCGACCTGCCTTATTGCCATGCTCGAATTAAGTTTTTTAGTGAGGTCCAGGTAGCTGGATCAGGATTCACAGCATATGCTGCTTCTGCAGCTACAATCTTATTTTTTAGATCCTCAGTGCAATGCTGGGTGTTCTTGTGCAAAATCCCATTTATGGACATAAAGGTGCCTCGTAGCACGGCCTTAGAAGCCTCCCAGGCAGTTGAGGACTAGGGATGAGCCGAGCAGGAGAACATACGAACAGGCAAAAAATGTGTTTGAACATGTGGACACAAACGTGAAAGTACTCATTTTAAAGGCTTATATGCAAGTAATTGCCATAAAAAGTGTTTGGGGTCTGGGTCCTGCCCCAGGGCATATGTATCAATGCAAAAAAAGGTTTTAAAAAACATCTGGTTTTTTTTTGGGAGCACTGATTTTAATAATGCTTAAAGTGAAACAATAAAAATGAAATATTCCTTTAAATATTGTGCCGGGGGGGGGGGTTACCTGAAAATTAGCGCATTTTTCCCATGTTGAGAACAATACCACCGCAAAATTAAATTTCTAAAGGAAAAATGTAATTTAAAACTACTCGTGGCTATAATGTATTGTCGTGTCCCGGCAAAATAGATAAAAATCATTAAAAAACAGCATGCCCCCCCAGTCCATTATCAGGCCCTTTGGGTCTGGTATGGATATTAAGGGGAACCCCGCACCCAAATAAAAATTAAAAATGGCGTGGGGGCCCCCCAGGCCCTATATACTCTGAACAGCAGTATATATACTTTACAGCCTGCCCTCTATACTCTGCAGAAAATTGGGCCTTAGGTGTTGGTGGTACCAGAACACTGTAAGCCCTCACAGTTACTCCTGGTGGGCGCAGGAACGGGCCCTGCTGTTAAATACTATATCAAAAACTGTAATTACATGCCCCTGTTTAACCGGGGCAAAAAAAATTGGGCCTGTGGTGGTGCCACAACACTGTAACCCCTCACAGATACTCTTGTTGGGCGCAGGAATGGGCCCTACTGTGAAATATTGGATCAAAATTTGTAATTACATGCCCTTGTTAAACAGGGGAAGAAAAATTGGTCCTTGGGTGGTGGTGCCCTAAACAAAAAATATTGTTGGAAGCTAGCATAATCAAGATTGAGGAGGAATAGGATAGTCAGCAATGGCCGTCTTTGAGGGATCCCACATCCATAGCAAATTAAATCAGTTATATCAGCATCAGGTGCTTGATAGCTGCTTATCCAAGACTGGTTCATTTTCTTTTTCGTACATCACGGGACACAGAGCGACTTAGTCATTACTAATGGGTTATATAGATTACCTTCAGGTGCTGGCACTGGCCACTTCCAAACCAGAAGTACCCTCCCCTATATAAGCCCCTCCCATCCGGGAGCACCTCAGTTTTTTGCCAGTGTCTAAGGTGTTGGCCAAAGAGTAACATGTGTTTTCACTGGGCTTGCGTACAGGTTCTTTTGGGCCTTAGTAAGCTGTTCCGGATCCCACCAAAAAAGCTTCATAGCTAAACGGTCGGTACCCGGGCCTTGCAGCAGAAGAGCAAGGTTTTGCCTGTAATGCCTCTCTTAGGAGGGCTGGACCCTGGAATCCAGAGCTCTGGTCATACCCACGACCAAGATGTTGTCTGTGCAGGGTGCTATACAGGTCCAGGGGAGTGGAATCCTTGGGAACCCGGTCCCTGAAGGTTTAATTACAATGCCTGCCGTGATAGGTGAAGTTTGGGCTTCTGTGGACCAAACAAAGTCCTGCGGCGAGGATCAGGTAAGTGGGGGCCCCCAGGAACTTGGTTCTATTGGGGGACCCCCAAGCCTAATTTGTCTTTCTGTCTGTTACCTAACGGTATTCCCGCTAATATCTGTGTATGCCTGTAACTACTGAAAATGTAAAATTTTAATAGTAGTCAAGAAAAAAAAAAAAAAAGGACCGCGGTACCTGTGTTAAACCACTAGAGGCCGCTGTGGTCCATTTTTCTTGTCATGTGGATCTTTGGTTTTCTCAAGTCAAAAGATCCAGGCAGTTGGTAAGTTTCTCTGTGGGAATCCACTTCCTCTGCCCTGTTGCTGCGCTCATCCACCACACAGGCCCTCCGGCAAAAAGGGCCCTGGCTCCTAGTCCCTGTTTGATTTTCGAAAAGGGCGCCAATGGCGCACGGGCGCGTGCGCGGGCGCGTGCACGCGCCTCCTATGAAAAAAAAGGGGCGGGGCGGGTGGATGACGCTCGATGCGCGCCACGGCGCTTCTGCGCATGTGCAGGCGTCCCAGCTTGTATAAAGACATAGTACAAGTGTCAGCTGGATGCAAACAGAGCTAGCAACAAACAGTGGCACACAGAGGCGGTTGATGCAGGCATCCCCATAGAAAGGCACTTTAGTGGACACCAGCTGGTATATAGCAGCAACTGTGTTAGACTATTACCAGCAAAATTGGTGTATGACGACGGGAATACCTCAGCTTTGTGCTTATAGGATATGTCGTCCAGACGCTCTGGAAATAGATCTTCCAAGAAGCGAAAGGGGTCTCCGTCGGGCTCTGAGGATTTTGGGCATGCTGTACTGCGCCAATCTCCCCTGAAATTTCAGAGGTCAGTAGCCGTAGGAACCCCGCAGGAGTACCTGGTACTGCGGCTGTCCCCAGTCCACCTGCTCCTATATATATAACAGAGGAGGTTTTATCCTCAACTCTGGGAGGATTGGAAGAGAGATTAACAGCATTGATCGCTGCTTCCCTGTCACAGGAAAAGCGCGTCCGATCTCCGTCTCCTCCTGCAGAGTGCCTGTTAGTGGAGGAACAGTCCCAGAGATCGACCTACCTGAAGGGGATCAGGTGAGGTTGATAAAGTTATAGAGGAATCAACAGTGGAAGAACCTTTCTCAGCATCTCAGGCTGAAAGATTATGGGTTCAGTCTCTGACTAACATGGTCCGAGCAGCATTTTAAATGCCTCTGGCGGAACCATCAACCACTACTGTCTCCTCGCTGGGGTCGCTGAAAGCTCCCCAGACTGTCTGTTCCTTCCCAATCCACCCTTTATTGGAAGGGTTTATTTACCAGGATTGGGAGCATCCTGTAAAATATTTACTCCCCCCAAGAGATTTCCAGTGATCTATCCCATGGAGGATAAGTTCATAAAAAAAAAAAAAAAAAATGGAGGGTCCCTACAGTGGACACAGCCATCTCTTGTGTAAATAAATCACTGACATGTCCAGTAGATAATGTTCCAATGTTCAAAGACCCAATAGATAAAAAATTGGAGTCTTTACTAAAATCTGCTTTCTCTACAGCAAGCATGGTGACACAACCTGCAGTAGCAGCGATTGGAGTCTGCCAAGCAATGAAAGATCAGTTGAAACAAGTCTTAAGGGACTTGCCAGATCAGCAGGCTCTTGCCCTAGCTGACCTACCTAGAGCCTTGTGTTGCGGTGGACGCCATAAAGGATACAATCCAACAGGCATCCCGCTTTACGCTGTCTGTAGACATATGCGTAGGCTTCTATGGCTCAAAAACTGGTCTGCTGAAGCTCCCTGTAAGAAATTGCTGATTAGCTTCCCATTTCATGGAGAACGCTTATCTGGAGATGATCTGGACAAATATATCCAGAAAACTTCTGCCGGTAAAAGTACACTCTTGCCGGTTAAGAACAAGGGTAGAAGTCCTTCTTTTAAGAGGCCTACTTCTCCAGTCCCTGGCACATCGGCTGTGAAACAGTTCTGACCGCCTCCGCGGTCAAATCCAGGGGGCAGAAATCAGGGACAATCACAGGGTAACAAGAAACCCTGGGTCAAGAGAGGTACAAAACCTCCCCCTAAGTCATGAAGGGTTGCCCCCACTCAGTCGGGTGAGGGGAAGACTTCAGTTGTTCACAGAGACCTGGCGGGACACCATCAGAGATGGGTGATCTCCGCAGTAAGTCTGGGATACAGGCTGGAGTTAAAAGACATTCCTCCTGCCCATTTTATAAGGTCAAATGTGCCAAGCGATCCCCAGAAGAGTGGATCCCTCCTTCTGGCACTAGAGCAACTATTGCCCCAAGGGTAATCATGAAGGTTCCCTTGGAAGAAAACGGGTTCGGGTTTTACTCGAACCTTGTCACAGTCCCCAAACCAAATGGGGACATGAGGCCCATATTAAATATAAAAGGGCTAAACAAGTTCCTACATATCAGGACTTTTTCGGATGGAGTCGATCCGATCGGTGGCCACCGCCCTACAAGGGCAGGAATGGTTAGCCTCGATCGACATAAGGGATGCTTATTTGCATATTCCCATCTGTCCGGCCCACCAGAAATTTCTACGCCTTGCAGTAGAAGGGCGCCATTTTCAGTTCAGAGCCTTACCTTTCGGTCTGGCCACGGCACCACGAGTGTTCACAAAAATTCTGGCCCTACGATTGGCCAAACTAGGAACACAAGGTGTAACGATAATGGCATATCTAGACGACTTGTTGCTGATAGACCACTCAGTGAAAAAAACTAGAAGTGGTCGTTCACAAGATAATCAAGTATCTGGAATCTCACGGTTGCATTATCAACCGAGACAAGTCAGCCCTAAAACCAGTCAAAAGCCTGGAATACTTGGGGGCTAAGACTGGATTCAAATCAGAGAAAGATTTTCTTACCTCCAGAGAAGGTGTCGTCTTTGAAAGATTTGACCCACTTAGTGGGTACAAAAAAGAAAAACCATCCATACGCCTGTGTATAAGGCTGCTGGGAAAAATGGTGGCTTCATTCGAAGCGGTACCCTACGGTCAATTCCATTCAAGGAACTTGCAGAGGGCCATACTGTCAGCCTGGAACAAAAAAGTTCAGGCTTTAGACTTACCAATGTCCCTGTCCCCTTCCGTTCGCAAGAGCCTCCATTGGTGGTTGGTACCAGAATCTGGAAAAAGGGAAACCCTTCAGTCCGGTTTCTTGGAAGGTGGTCACTACAGTTGCCAGCCTCATAGGCTGGGGGGCAGTACTGGAGCAATGGTCTCTCCAGGGCAAGTGGTCAGAAGCAGAGAAGGCCCTGCCCACCAATCTCTTAGAGATACGAGCAGCCCGGTATGCCCTAGTAGCATGGACATCCAAACTCCAAGGGTCACCTGTCAGAATTCAATCAGACAATGCCACAGCAGTGGCATATATCAATCACCAGGGTGGCACCAGGAGTCGTGCAGCCCAGAGGGAAGCGAATTGCATCCTGGAATGGGCAGAAAGGTATGTCACAGCCATATCCGCGGTTTTCATCCCAGGAGTGGAAAATTGGAGAGCGGACTTTTTAAGTCGCCAGCAATTATGCCCGGGGAATGGTCTCTTCACCCCGAGGTTTTCCAGGCAATATGCCAGCGGTGGGGAACACCGGATGTAGATCTGCTAGCATCCAGATTCAACGCAAAGGTGGACAGATTTGTGTCTCGCACAAAGGATCCCCTAGCTTGCGGTTCGGATGCCCTAGTGTTCCCTTGGGATCAGTTCAAGCTGATATATGCATTCCCACCGCGATTAATCCGCAGAATCAGGGTAGAAAAGAAACCAGTGATTCTGGTGGCTCCAGCGTGGCCCCGAAGGGCATGGTACGCGGAGATTGTAAAAATGTCAGTGGGAAGTCCTTGGACCCTCCCACATCGTCCGGACCTGCTTTCGCAAGGACCGATATACTACCCTTCCTTACCAGCCCTAGGTTTGACGGCCTGGCTATTGAAGCCCACATTCTAAAAAAGAGAGGGCTCTCTAATCCTGTGGTATCTACCATGATCAATGCCAGGAAGCCGGTATCCAGGCAGATCTATTATAGGATCTAGAAGGCGTACATCACGTGGTGTGAGGCCAGGAAATGGCATCCACGTAAGTACGTAATAGGTAGGATTCTGGACTTCCTACAGTGGGCTGTACATAGGAAGCTTGCCTTGAGTACTATCAAGGGTCAGACGGCCTTGTCAATATTTTTTTCAAAGGCCCTTGGCTTTGCATTCATTAGTCAAAGCTTTCATACAAGGAGTGATGCGTATTAGCCCTCCGGTTAATATTCCCATATGTCCATGGGACTTAAACCTGGTTCTGTCGGTTCTACAGAAACAACCATTTGAACCATTGCGGCACATTTCCTTGGTTCTTTTCACCAGGAAATTGATTTTCTTAGTAGCCATTTGTTCGGCTAAAAGAGTATCGGAATTAGCCGCCTTGTCCTGTAAGGAGCCATATCTGGTTATCCATAAGGACAGAGTAGTATTACGTCCTCATCCAGCCTTCTTCCTAAGGTGGTATCGAGGTGCCATTTGAACCAAGATGTGGTTCTTCCTTCCTTTTTCCCCAAACCTAGTTCGGTAGAGGAAAAGTTATTGCATTCTTTGGATGTAGTAAAAGCAGTTAAAGCTTATCTTAAAGCCACTGCTCAGATTCGTAGAACGGATACTTTGTTTGTTCTGCCGGAAGGCCCCAGAAAGGGTCAGGCAGCATCAAAAATCTACTTTAGCCAAGTGGATTCGACAGGTCATAATACAAGCCTATGGCTTGAAAAGGAGACCGCCTCCGTTCAAAGTTAGGGCGCACTCCACAAGAGCAGTTGGAACTTCATGGGCAGTGCATCACCAAGCCTCCCTGGCTCAAGTCTGTAAGGCCACAACATGGTCCTTAGTACACACGTTTACTAGATTCTACCAGGTAGACGTCAGAAGTCAGGAGGATGTCGCCTTTGGGCGCAGTGTGTTGCAGGCCGCAAAAGAGCCTCATGCCTGATGGCGCCCAGCTTATGTATCCCTCCCCTCATTTGGCATTGCTTTGGGACGTCCCATTAGTAATGACTAAGTCGCTCTGTGTCCCGTGATGTACGAAAAAGAAAAAGGGATTTTTATAACAGCTTACCTGTAAAATCCTTTTCTTGGAGTACATCACGGGACACAGAGCTCCCACCCCTCTTTTTGGGACACTTATTGCTTTGCTACAAAACTGAGGTGCTCCCGGATGGGAGGGGCTTATATAGGGGAGGGTACTTCCGGTTTGGAAGTGGCCAGTGCCAGCACCTGAAGGTAATCTATATAACCCATTAGTAATGACTAAGTCGCTCTGTGTCCCGTGATGTACTCCAAGAAAAGGATTTTACAGGTAAGCTGTTATAAAAATCCCTTTTTTATGAATGTGAGCCTATCAACGCAGTCTGTGGACAGGCGCACTCTTTGATCCGTTACAAACCCTACACAGCAGTACTGAATGTGTGTTCAGAAAGCACGCTGGATGCAGGACAGGCCAGTAGCTCAATTGCATATTGAGCAAGTTCTGGCCAGTGGTCCATCCTCAATACCCAATACCCAGTAACCCAGTGGATGCTCTGTTGGAAAGGTCTCCAAGTCTGCTCTTATCCCTAGATATTCCTGCACCATGTAATGCAGACACTGGCGATGGTTGCTTGAACCGATCAGACCTTGGTGCTGAGGACTGAAAAATTGTTTAAAGGCATTGGTCAGCGGGCCACCTTCTCCACGCTCTTCCTCTGACTGAACGAAGCCTCAGCAACACATTGTCCAGCACCAGGAAATTGTAACCTCCCAGGGTCTGGAAATGCATTGCACAAACATTTCTTCAAGGCCTTCTGAAGATGTTTCATCCTCTGCTCCCTCTGTGAAGGCATGATGAGTTCTGCAACCTTACCCTTGTAACATGAATCAAGAAGGGTTGCCAGCCAGTAATGATCCCTCTCCTTGATACCACGAATCCTAAGGTCCTTTTGCAGGCTTTGTAGAATGTAGAGAGGCCATGCAGCATAAGTTTGCAGAGGCATTCGATTCTGAGTCCTCTGGGTCACTAAGGATCACATGATCAATAACTACCTCCTCCCAGCCACGTACAACTCCTTGAGTTTCTGGGGACTGAAAACCATCCCTTGAAGACTGCTGCCGAGTGTTATCCTCTACATCCATGCTGACACAATCCTCCTCCTCCTCCCTGTGTGTTTGGCTGGCCCGCAGGAATGCTATCTGGATAAAGGGGGCCTTGAGAGGTAAGGAAGTCCTCCTCTTCCTCCCGCTGTTCTGCCTCAAGTGCCCTCTCTATTATTCCATGAAGCATGTGCTCCAACAGGATAACTAGAGGGACAGTGTCACTGATGCATATATTGTCGCTGCTCACCATCCTTGTGGCCTCCTCAAATTGAGACAGGACAGTGCATGCATCCTTGATCAGTAGCCATTGGCGTGGAAAAAAGAAGCCAAGCTCCCCTGGCCCTGTCCTGGTGCCATACTCACACAGGTACTCATTAATGGCCTAGGCCAAGATACAGCATTGCTTGGGACACCTATTGCCTTACCTTCATTTCTCTCAGTGCAGGTTTTTGAGAGGACTGGAGGTATATTAGGGTTGGAGATCCCAGATGAGGAGCAAGACGAAGTCCGCCTTTTTCTTTGATGTGGGTCTTTCAAGTGCTGTTGCCAATGGACTGCATGGCAGGTCGTTATATGTCTGGTCAAGCATGTGGTGCCCAAGCGGCTGCTGTTCTGGCCACGCTTGATCCGCTTCAGACATAGGTTGCAAGCAGCAATGGTGCGATCTGCTGCACATGTGTTGAATAAGGCCCACACCAAGGAACTTTTAAAAGTCAGTGGGGAGTCAGCAGCGCCCCGCACCTGCAGAACTCTGCGGTGTGATGCAATAGGGTGGCTGGCCTTAAGCTGCCCCCTAAAGGACATCCTGCCTCATTTGAGTTGTGCCTCCTCCTCTCTTCTCTCAGACACCCAAGTACAGTCAGTGACCTCGTCACCCCCCCCTCCTTGTCACTGGAGAAAACTTGGCAGTATGCTGCAGCTGGGGGAACATGACTGCAAGTTTCTTGTCCTTCTTTGGCACCCCCTCTTTCTAGGCTCATGTTACTCCCTTCCTCAACCTGGGAACCAACATCGGAGCCTTCAAATGTACCCGATACTGTGGTCGAATAATTCTGGGGACTCCTTCGTGGATGATAGTGGGGCTATGGAAGGAGTGACTGTGGACAAGGAGCCGGTGGAATAGGCCGCTTTGGCAGGTGCATTGGAAGGCAAACTACTCTTAACCTGGGTGACAGAGGATGAGGACGGCCGTGTTATCCATTCCACCAACTCTATTGCTTGT
Organism: Rana muscosa; assembly: GCA_029206835.1. Lineage (NCBI taxonomy): Eukaryota > Metazoa > Chordata > Amphibia > Anura > Ranidae > Rana > Rana muscosa. The sequence goes on along the minus strand of JARGYO010000094.1, from coordinate 23,226,344 downwards.
TGTGGCTCAATAACACGGGCAGCAGCAGAAAAAAAGGACAAGCGTGCCCCATGGCCACCTGCAGAGGATGCACCATGTCCACGACCAGCACTGTTGACTGTAGACACAGAGCCTGCTTGCCCTCTTTTAGTGGCCTGTGAACATCTGCCTCTCCTTGGTGGCCTTCCGGATATGATGTATATTTTGTTTTGCAACACCACACTACACTGTATTAGATACTGTGTACAACACCTGAAGTGTAGTAGAAACTGTACACACTGTATTAGATAATGTGTACACCACCAGAAAAGTGGTAGAAACTGTACTACGGCTGCACTGTGTTGTGTACTGTGTACACCAGCAGAAGTGTAGTAGAAACTGTACACACTGTATTAAATACTGTGTACACCGCCTGCACTGTGTTAGCAACTGTACTACCGCTGCACTGTATTGTGTACACCACCAGAAGTGTAGTAGAAACTGTACACACTGTATTAGATACTTTATTGCAATATTTTTATTGGAGTAAATACAAAAAAAAAGGAGAGGAGAAGAACACAATAAGGAAGAGGAAAGAAAAAAAAAAAACAAGAAGAAAAAATAATGGACAAATAGCCAGGTTACATTCGGCCAAACATTTGAACGTTTTGACAATATATTTTTGCCTCGTCTCGAGCCTGTCAAGAGGAGGCATATGCATAGTATCGTCGTACAGGTCATTCAAGCCCTCAGGTAGGGCATAGTATGTGTGTAAGTGCCCAGACTAGCAACATTAGAATAAACCGGTGCTAGGGAGAGGGATAGTAGGGGTCCAGGGCTTCGGTAGACCCCGATTAAAAAATTTCGGGGTTAGCCGTGGATCCCCACCATGATAAGGTTTCCTGTCTTATTAGTAACGTTATATCACGGTATATCAGTAACCAAGGTAAACAGAAAAGTCTATCTCCAAAAATAAAAAGAGAGAGCAAAGGAAAGAGGAAAGGAGCAGAGAAGAGAAAGTGAAAGGGGAAAAGGGAGAGAGAGAGAGGAGAGAGAGAGGGGAAAGAGAGAGAGGGTCACCTGGATTTCCCTGTTAAGTAGAAATATATTCGATCCATGGATCCCAGATCTTGTTGAACATTTCTGCTTTATTATGAAGAGTGTAAGTGAGACTGTCATTAATCATAATCCAATTGAGTTTGTCCTTAACTTGTTCTAGGGGTATTCTTGAGCGTTTCCAGTTCCTTGCAATTGTTATTCTCGCTGCTAACAACATATAAGTTATGAGGCGTATTGATTTTCTGGGAATCCCGTCGGGGAGTTTATGAAAAAGCGCACTCTCTGGGGACCGACGGATATTAATACCTGTCACTGAATTTATCAGATTAAAGATCCTTATCCAAAACCTGATCACTAGTGGACATTGCCACCAAATATGATGCATGGTGCCCATCTGTCCGCATTGTCGGAAACAATGAGGTGAGGAGGAAGGATGCATTTTAGCTATTCTCGTGGGGACTAAATACCAACGTAACAGCGTTTTGTAATTGGCTTCAATAAGGGTAGTGTTAATAGAGATTTTTGAGAGTTGATAGGCGATATCTTGCCAGTCTGACAGCTCAAGGGTGAGGTTCAAGTCCCTCTCCCATTGAGTCATATAGGCAAGTTTAGTATCTGGTTCAGTTATGGAAGAGTATATGGTAGAGATTCGGCCCCTCTGTGTGCCTCTGGTTTGGCAAGTTAGTTCAAATACGGTAAGTGTTATGGGGCCCCCCACCTGTTTAATTTTGGAGTTAATAAATGAGGAAATTTGGTTATATCGAAATATCTCAATAGGAGGTATTGAGAAGTTGTCTTTGAAGTGTGTTATCGTATGCATTCGGTTTCCACTAAGGAAGTCCCCAATTCTCATTAGTCCTTTATTAAGCCACCATTGGAATTGTTGTGGATCAAGGCCAGGAGGAAACTCCGGATTGCAAAAGATGGGCGCTAGAGGTGTGTGGTGTGACATAAGGGATGCTCGGTGTCTTGTTCTGTCCCATACCGCTAGAGAATGTGATAATGTAGGGCACAGAATAGGTGGGCGTTTACGATTCGGAAGCCACATCAAGGCTCCTATTGCCAGTGGGTGGCACGCAAGTGCTTCTATGTAAACCAAAAGAGGGACCGAACCCCCAGCTGTCGTGTGAGTTAGTTGGGCTATCTGAGCCGATTGATAGTAAGCCTGTAAGTTGGGAAGACCAAGTCCCCCCATGGGCCTAGGTGTGTAAAGTGTTCTTTTTTGTATCCGTGACTTCTTATTACCCCATATGAAGCGTAAAACTTCATTTTGTATATGTTGCATGTCTCCCCTCGGAATTGCTATCGGTAGTGTCCGGAAATAATATAGGAGCCTGGGCAAAAAAGTCATTTTTATCGAATTGATTCTGCCAAACCAAGAGAGAGAGTATTCCGCCCAAGAGCGAAGATCTTCTTTGAGTTTTTTAAATAAAGGAGGATAATTTGCTTTATATAACGTATCTATCGAAGGGGTCAGATGGACTCCCAAATATGGGAGGGAGTGGGAAGCCCACTTGAAGCTATATGTGTTTTGGAGGAGCTGCATCTCCGCGGGAGGTAGTGAGATATTAAGTGCCAGGGTTTTTTGCGAATTTAGGGTCAAACCCGAAACCAGCGAGAAACGATCTAGCAAGGACAAGAGTTCGGGGATTGAGATTTGGGGTTTGGTGACATACATAAGGACATCGTCGGCAAATAGTGCACATTTGTGTTCTTGTTGTCCACAATGGACACCATGGATATTGGGATGGGAGCGGAAGGCCATTGCAAGGGGTTCTATTGCTAGAGCAAATAATAGGGGAGAGAGCGGGCATCCTTGTCTAGTACCTCGCTGGACTGGGAAAATGGATGATTTATGTCCTCTGATAGAAATTTGAGCCGTCGGGGAGCTATAAAGTGTTTTCAGCAATGAGAGAAACGTGGAGCCGAATCCCATAGTTTCAAGAGTAATAAAAAGATAGTCCCAGTTCAGGCTATCGAAAGCTTTGTTAAGGTCTAATGATAAGAGCAAGAGTTCCCGAGTCGGGAGGTTATCCCAATTGGAGCGTACCGCCGAGATCAGAGCGATAGATCTGCGAATTTGATCTAAGGTCTGACGTCCTGCAATAAACCCCGATTGGTCTTTGTGTATGTAATGTTCCAGAAAGGAGTTGAGTCGAAGGGCCAGAATTTTAGTTAGGATCTTCAGGTCGCAATTAATTAGGGAGATTGGGCGATAATTGCGTACATCAGTGGAATCTCTGCCGGGTTTGGGGATAACGCTAATATAAGCTTTGTTGTCATCAGATGGGACCACCCCCCCGTCCCCCAGGGAATTAAAGTAAAGAGTCAGGTGTGGGACCAGGTGCATAGCAAATTTTTTATAGTAGATGTTAGGAAGCCCGTCCGGGCCCGGAGATTTATGAAGTGAAAGAGATTTGATAGCATCAGTAACCTCTTCAGTTGTGAATGGTTGGTCCACTAATTCCCTATGATCATTAGTTATGGTTGGGAGGGGGAGGGCCCCCAGAAATTCCCTGATGGACGGGGGAGCCACCCCCTGGGGTTTCTTGTATAGTTCTGCGTAAAAGCTATGGAATTCATCAAGGATCTTATGGGGGTCCTGTGTGAGATGGCCCCCGGATAATTTTATTTTCGGGAGTGCACGATGGGAATGTCTAGGAGTGAGTTTGTGCGCCAGTAGGGCTCCTGGGCGGTCCCGCCAAGTGAAGAATTTATGATTCGTCCACCTTAATTGTTTCTCGGCCCTTGTAGTGAGACAGATGTTCAATTCTAATCGGGATTGTTCCAGCTTCTTATATAAATTGGGAGAAGGGGAGCGTTTATGTTGTTTGGTTAAAGACTCAAATTCCCTGGTCTTGGCAGAGATCAACTCGGCGCGAGCCTTTTTTAGTCTGGAAGCTAGCTGAATAAAGGAGCCCCTGATAGTGGCTTTGTGCGCTGCCCAATTAATGGCAGGGGATGTGTCCCCTGGGATATTATTTTCAAAGTAGGTTTGGATATGGCTGGAAATCTCTATGCAGTGAGATTCATCACTAAGGAGAGATTCGTTTAGTCGCCAATGGAAACCCACAGTTTTGTTAGTGAGATCAGTTAATTGAATCATAACAGGATCATGGTCTGACCAAGGTGTTGACAAGATTTTTGCTGATCTCAATTTCGGTATCACCCCCGAGGGGAGAAATACGTGGTCTATGCGGGAGTAGTGCCCATGTGCCCTTGAATAGTGAGAGTAGTCCCTAACAGTGGGATTGGACTCTCGCCAAGCATCTACCAAATCATATTTATGTAGCAGTTGTGCGAATTTATGACTTTGCCTGGGGGGAAACCGAAGTCCTGAAGTGTGTGATTTATCTTTAGTTAGATCTAGAGCTAGGTTAGAATCACCCGCCAAGATTACAACACCCTCAAGTTCGGGTTCTAAGAGTGTTAGAATGGCATGAAAAAAGGCAGTTTGATTAGTATTGGGGGCATAATAGACAAGTACGGTGATTAAGGTTTCACCCAGGTGGCCCTTCACTAGAAGATAGCGGCCCTCTTTATCTTTAATGGTTTTAGTTTCTGTAAACGATATATGTTTGGAGAAGCAGAGGGCTACACCCCTCTTCTTCTCTGAAGCGTTCGCGTAGAAACAAAGAGGATAATCTCTGTGGAGATAGCGGGGGGTAAATGAGGAAATAAAATGTGTTTCCTGAAGAGCCACAATGTCCGCCCCCAACGAACTGTAATGCGTGAGGGCCTTGATTCGCTTGGCAGGCGATCCAAAGCCCTGGACATTATGTGAGAGCAGGCGGACATTTCGGGGTGTCTGTGTTATGGAAGACATGAGATACAATTATGAACAGCGATAAGCAGACTCACCCACCGGTCCGTAGGATCCAGAGGCCAAAAGCGCCAAGGAACTTTCCAGGTGACCCTCAGGAAAGAACAATTTTGGAAAAAATTTAAATTGGAGTTAAGAAAGAGGGAGAGAAAGAAGAAAAGAACAGAATCAGAGATAACAAAGACAATAACAATAGTAGAAAAAAATAAAATGAGGCTGTCGGACCAGGGAACTCCCGGTACCGAGTGACATAGTTTAAACATGTTACCAAATAAAATTTACAAACAGTGAACAGTTAAAGTGTCCTAGAGCAAAGCCCCAGGTGTGAGGGAGTCTCCACCGCACCCAAGTAGTGGGGAGAGTCCCTCAAATAAGGAGTGCGCATGACCACCCCCCAGCAACAAAAAATATATCGTAAAAAAAAAAAAAAAGTCTTTGGTCCCAGTGCTTCGCCCTAAAACATTGGTAGGGTTATTTAACCTAGTGTGCATTGTGGGTTTTATAAAAATGAGAGGGGAGAGGGAAAAAAAGGGGGGGGGGAAAGGAGGGAAAGGAGGAGGGGGGAAAGGAAAGGAGGAGAAAGGAGAAGGGGAGGGGGGAGGGGGACGGGAAGGGGGGGGGAGGGGAGGAGGGGGAAGGGAGGAGGGGGAGGGGAAGAGGGGGAGGAGGACCCGTACAGTGCTAAAAATGTAAGATTTCAAAAAGTGTAAAGAGTTAGAGGCCAGCTCGACCGTTTCAAACAAAAATAACAAGAGAACAAGAACATCTTGTTCCAACCAATTTCAGTCACCCTGTGTGGCGTCCAATGTCCCTTTCAGAGACCGCTGAGAAGACACCACTGCGGGTTTGGACCCGTTCAGAAACATAAAGCCCATTCTTCAGGTAGTACGGGATGTCTGGGTATTTTTCCTGGTTGATTTTGATGACCATAGGGGGGAGAGTGGAGGAGGAGGGGAGCCTCTGGATCCAGGTTGATTCCGTGAAGATGAGTTGTGGGATATAAATCCCAATTTCAGCAGAATCGATTCGCCTTCAGTAAAAGATGAAAAGGAGTAAGATTTGTTGTTGAAGGAAAATTGGAGTTTAAAGGGGTAGTTCCATCTGTATCGAATATTACGTTGGGTCAGTGGTGCTAGTAAAGGTTTAAGCGATCGTCTCTTTTGGATTGTGGCCTGGGATATATCAGCGAATATTTGAATCTTGATGCCATCTATTTCCAGGTCTGGGTTCTCTCGGGCATGTCGCATCACTGCTTCTTTAATCTTGAAGAAATGTGGCTTAACAATCACATCCCTGGGGGGGCCATCAGGTTTAGGGGCAGTCAGAGCTCTATGTAGTCGATCAATCTCCATATGGATCTCATCAATATCGGGCACGGCAGCTTGCATCAGAGATTGTGTGATAGAGGTAATATCTTTTACACTTTCCGGTATACCACGAATGCGAAAATTATAGCGCCTGGCGCGATTTTCAAGGTCATCGATCTTTGAGTAAGCGTCCTCAAGTCGATCCTGTAAATCAGTTATCATATGTATTAGATACTTTAAAGTCGCAATCTGAGGAATTCATGTTCTGACTCTAGATACTGTATACACTGCCTGAAGTGTATTAGAAACAGTACACCACAGAATGCACTGTAGATATTGGCTACACTGGATGCTACACTGCCTTTGGCCAATTGTGGCTCTCTTAGCAGAGGGCGCTGGGATTAGCCAAAGCATGCAGGTCAGGTGCAAGCTTTGGCCAATTATCATACATCAATACACTGCAATCTCGCAGTGCATTATGGGGCGTTTCGCAGCGTTTGATTTTGCCACGATTGCCCCATAATGTTCACTCTTTGACGAAAGGACGAACACCCGATGTTCGAGTCGAACTTATGTTCGACCTGAACATCAAGCTCATCCCTATTGAGGACTCAACAGTGCCCTGATTCGTACACCAATAATCCGCAATGTTCTTCCTGCACTCTTTCATCCTCCAACCAATGGGAGTTCAGCCGCCAGACAAAAGTGCTCGAGTTTGGCAGGAGGAGGAGATCCACAGAAAGGAGGCATAATCAGACACCCCTCAGGGAAGGTAGGAAGACGCCTGCACAATAGGGAGTACTTCAACAGTACAGATTGCCATATCTATACTTGACATAGTGTGGAGGGAGTCAGAGTGGCAAGAAAAATGTTGCTCCTCTGGGTGCTTCCACCGCTACAGCTCAGTAAGATCATACACCTGGGTCCACTCAATAAATGAGGGGTAGGGCCTACCCCCACCCCCCAAGCGGTCTATGGCAGGATCAAGAACAGCATTAAAGCCCCCAATATAGAGCAGAGGGCCAGGGAACCTAGACAGCAGCATCAGGGATAAATTTGAAAGTAGGTCTGAGGAAAATGGGAGATGAACATATATGTTCACTAGTGTAAATACTACGGAGATAATTTGGATAGTGACATTCCAAGAGATAAGTTTTAGCACATTAGCAATATTCAGTCATATACAACATAGGGAGGATCATGGGTAGATGCAGTACAATATATAAAACATTGCATGAGAGAGACATCGGAATAAATTAGAAGGCCAGTATGGTGGCCTGAATTTATGGGAGGAGCCCGGAGGGTATTTAAGCTGACCACTTTCCCTTCCTCTTTGTCAGTTCCAGTGCACGATACTACACGTCTGACAGGGCTGACTCTTCCCAGCTCACCTCGTGTTCATGAGTCTGTTCGTTCGATTACACATGTCTTGCAGCTTCTCTGTTTGTGGTCTTCGTCTGCGGTTCTTATTCGCTGTTGCAGGTAGCGTACAAACCTTTTCGTTCATACGCAATGTTGCAATTTGTTATGTTTCCTATCCTGCATCCCTTTCGTTCTTAGCTGCATCTGAGTTGTTGTCGGTCGTGTCCCGACATCATTTGCCACAGGTGTAGTTGATTCACATGTTCCCTCAGCCTTGCTTGTCATCCCACCCACGGAAATATGTTTCATTTGTAGATCCCAGCCTCCGAGCCACCGTTAGTCTTTGTCCGATTTCACTCGTTACAGGCTTCGTTGCTCATAGGATTCACAGTCTATGGGGTTGCCGTCTCATCCATTTGGAGATGAGCGTGTATTGTTTGGACAGGTTCTGTGGCTGATTTGAGGTGTTAATTAGACCGCCTGGTGCATTCTCTGCACTTGATTAGCCTGGGTGGTTTGTATGGGTTCGGTTTTAGAGTGAGGGGTGGCATACACTCTGCAACCGATTCATATAGGATTCACTTCATACTTTTCAACCAATTTCTTTTACCCTACTACCGATTCATATCAGATACGTTGCATTACCTACCACAGTCTGATTCAAACCTAGTCGTGTCTGCGGCACAGCGGTTCGCATCGGATACATCCCGCACTGATTCATACCACCCACTCTCGTACCCTACAAACGATTTTTTGTTATGTCATGTTACTCACTGATTCATATCACTTTCATGCCATACGCATCACTCCGATTCGAGCCTAGTCGACTCGGCGGCACAACGGTTCGCATCGGTCGTGTCCCAAACATCGATTCGTAGCGGTTCTTACCATACCCTACAATTCATTATTCATATTATTTCTACTGACCGATTCGGATTGCAGCAGCAGCTACATGCATCACAGTCCATTCCAAACCTAGTCGCTCCGGTGGCACAACAGTTCACATCACGGTATCCCACACACGAATTCATAGCGGTTCCTATCATAAACCTACGATTAGTTACTTACGTAATTTCTACTAACCGATTTGTGTCACAGTTACATTTGTACATATCACAATCCGATTCAAACCTAATCGCATCAGCGGCACAACGGTTCGCATCACCAGTATCCCACACACCAATTTGTAACAGTCCCTATCACAAATCTACGATTCGTTACATATGCTACTTCGCAGTTCGTTCCTACATACATAATTTCTACTATCCTTTTTATTTTTGCCTATCAGTAGGTGACCTTTTCTTGCAATCACGGCAAGATACGCATCTCATCATAACTCCTTGCAATCACTGCAAGATACGCATCTCATCATAACTCCTTGCAATCGCTGCAAGATGCTCATCTCATCATAACTCCTTGCAATCACTGAAAAGATACACATCTCATCAAAACTCCTTGCAATCACTGCAAGATACGCATCTCATCATAACTCCTTGCAATCACTGCAAGATACGCATCTCATCATAACTCCTTGCAATCACTGCAAGATACGCATCTCATCATAACTCCTTGCAATCACTGCAAGATACGCATCTCATCATAACTCCTTGCAATCACTGCAAGATACGCATCTCATCATAACTCCTTGCAATCACTGCAAGATACGCATCTCATCATAACTCCTTGCAATCACTGCAAGATACGCATCTCATCATAACTCCTTGCAATCGCTGCAAGATGCTCATCTCATCATAACTCCTTGCAATCACTGAAAAGATACACATCTCATCAAAACTCCTTGCAATCACTGCAAGATACGCATCTCATCATAACTCCTTGCAATCACTGCAAGATACGCATCTCATCATAACTCCTTGCAATCACTGCAAGATACGCATCTCATCATAACTCCTTGCAATCACTGCAAGATACGCATCTCATCATAACTCCTTGCAATCGCTGCAAGATGCTCATCTCATCATAACTCCTTGCAATCACTGAAAAGATACACATCTCATCAAAACTCCTTGCAATCACTGCAAGATACGCATCTCATCATAACTCCTTGCAATCACTGCAAGATACGCATCTCATCATAACTCCTTGCAATCACTGCAAGATACGCATCTCATCATAACTCCTTGCAATCACTGCAAGATATGCATCTCATTATAACTCCTTGCAATCACTGAAAGATACGCATCTCATCATAACTCCTTGCAATCACTGCAAGATACTCATCTCATCATAACCCCTTGCATTTGCTGCAAAAAAAAAAAAAACGCGCATCTCAGCATATACCCATCTTGCAATCTCTGCAAAACATGCATCTCAGTACAATCTCCTTGCAATCGCTGCAAATGCACGCATCTTAGTGTTTACCCACTTGCAATTGCTGCAAAACACACATCTCAGCATATACCCATTTTTGCAATCACTGCAAAACATGCATCTCAGTATATACTCCTTGAAATCGCAGCAAAAACACGCATCTCAGCATATACGCATTTGCAATTGCTGCAAAAATGCATCTCAACATATACTCCTTGCAATCGCTGCAAGTACACGTCTCAGCATAACTCCTTGCAATCGCTGCAAGCACACTCAGTGGTACTCATACAGCCCACTTCATTTTTTAGTGGCACTTAATCGGTCACTTGTTTCCAGTGGCATTCATACGAGCCACTCATCGTTTTCATCTGTGTCTTCTCCCACAGGTCAGTCGAGTTCAGGTTCCATCCTGTACCAGGTTGGACCTTATTTCCCAGGTTAAAAAAAAAAAAACGTTATGTTTGTATCTTCACCAGGGCCAGTCGCATACAAGGGGGACACCAAAAAAAATATGAAAGAGTAAAGAAATCTTGTTGCACTCATGTCATCCCTGCTGCAGGTGTTCCTGGTCGACCAAGTTTTGATCCTAACCAGGACCTCGCTACTAGAGCGTCAGTCAGGGCGTAGTTTATGGTCTTTTCTATCACATCATTCTGCAGCACCCTTTCACTATACCATTACTTCACATACATCATTGGACGTGATCTCCAGGCGTTAGTTCTGTCACATATGTCTATACATGACACTCTGTTTTCGAAGGGCGACCCTTCACCTTGCAGACAAGGTCGCTTAACAGTAGGCTTGCTGGCAGTGCAAGTGTTAGCAGGCCGAGCACACATCACCCACTACAGACCGCAACATTCCTACGTAGGCCGTACCAGACTTCTACTTCTCGCCTCAGTATGCCCTGGGGTTCTGGTCTTCAGGTTTGTGCTCGCTACAGACAGACACCCGAGCTATCGGTTATCTGGCCAGTCACCTCCTGGCCCACCTCGGTCGCCACGCACTCTTCTGAGTTTTCTAAATTTCCACTCTACCTAAGTTCTGCACTCTGTCAGCTCCTGTCTACGCCTATCATTCCTTTTTCTGTACTTCTCCCTTTTTCCTCCTCTCTGAGTTTTCTCTTTACCACTCCGCTCTCTATCCTATGGCTATGACTCCTCTTAAATATGAGCACCCTGCCCCCCTTTTGTCTTCTGGCTGGAGCCATGTTGCAGGCCGGCAGCGAGGACTTCACACCCGCCCCTCTGTTACCCCCCAAGTGGGTTCAGAGCGTGGCTGCCTGCAGTCCCTCAGGGGACGGACCATCCCCAAACTCATAGCTGAGCTGAGTCGCAGAGATATTCCCTTTCCCGCTACGGCCAGGAAGGCAGAGCCTTTCAGGCTCCGCTTCCCACCTCTAGCTGCAGATGCAATCCATTCATGGGGCCATTTCCCAGCTACACTCTTTGGTCTCCACCTTAGCCGCAACAGTTCGGACGTCCAGACCAGAGTCACACTTTTGGCCCTACACCTATCGTCCCCCCCGCTCATCTTGTCCCGACCAGCATCGGGGAGGATATATTGGAGGGCAAAGACGTCAATTGGCATCCCTGCTCATCTCAGCCCGTGACTTAGCTGTCAACAAATCATACACCTGGGGGGATGTCTCAGTGGTTGTCAAGTCGAGAGACCCCAGCCTCAGTCGTAAGCTGTCAGCCACCGAGTTCGCCCTGGCCTTTGGAATGTTCAGAGATGTACTTTGTTCAGCCACCCTCAGCAGGAGGGAGGAGCTGGACTTATACCTTCATGCAGTGACAGATCTTGCTTACAAATATAGAGTGTAACGGCTGCCCAGTATGAAAGGGGTTAACGCCGTTTAAGATATTCCCTCTCTGGACACACATCCACTGCCGATCCTCCACAGTCAGGCGACCGCTTCCCATATGATCAATCCTTCCAAACATACGACACAAACGCTCTGTGTGTTGAAGTCCCAAAAACCGGGAATGACTTTATTACAAGCACATGGTAACACATTTCTCTTCAAAACCCTTCCCTCCCATCCTTGGGGGACAGGGCGGGTTAAACTGTTCAATCAGGAACGAACAAGTCTTCTGGACTGCAGCACTCCAAAAAATATAAAAGCCTTTATTTTAAAATAAGGAATCCAAAATACATGCTATACATCACGGCACACAGGTCAAAAAAATTCAGCTAACATGTTTCACACTATGCTAGTGCTTATTCATAGCTATGATTTTTTGGAGTGCTGCAGTCCAGAAGACTTGTTTGTTCCTGTTTGCTGTCAATAGCATTGCTTGCACCCTCGGCTGCTGGGAGGAGATGATTTGAAGGATTCCCACACCTGAGCGGCTCCCTTTCTCCTTAAACTGTCCAGTGACAATGGTCATACAGGTCAGGTGTGTTCAAACTTCTCTTTCAGTAAACAGTCTTAGCAGGAGGGTTGATTCCCCCCCCCCCCCCACAGAAAGACACTTAAACATCCCAGTATAGGCAGCCAGACGGTCTACCAAGCTCCAATCCACATCACCACAGTAGCAGACTTAATTACCACAAGCCACAATAGACAATAGAATGCAATCACACCCCATCACAGCAAATATTACACAACAGCCCACACACAATATACACCCAATATATACCATGTATATACAGCATTGAATATGACTATCCCAGATCATGGTGGGGTTCTCATTCCCCCTGTGCCCCAAGTGACCCCTGTCACACATCTCCCCTTTCGGCAGGAGACACAGGAGAAGACCCCAGACGGGTTGACTCCGAAGTTAGTCCATATTTCCATTCGTTAAAGGCCTGGACAACCCATCAACATTGCACTAGGAGGCCGGGACGAATAATGGAATTCAGTTCTGGAACAGTCACTTGCTTTGCTCTCTCAATGGCTCCTAAAACTTGTTGCTGGTGCTCTTGGGAAAGGTAAGGCAAAACCTGGGCGCAAATCCCATTTAACCTTTTGACAATTTCAGCCTGTTTGTGCATTTCAATGTTCAAGCCATGGGACATCTCATAATACATGACGTTGTGTCGTTGCATCTCTGATTTCTCACTGGCCAACTTGTCACATTCCAATTTTAGACTGTGATATTGTGCCTGTTCTAAGGTACATGTCGGGGAAGATAATCTTACCCCGTTCTCAGCCGCAATCAGGCCGTTTCCAGCAGCATGGGTCTGGGCACAGGTAGTCACTGGGTTGGCTTCAGCGGGGCCCATCGGGGCGTAAGCAGAAACGAGGGGGGCCAAATCATTCCCCAGTAGTACATCCGCGGGCAAATACTTCATCACCCCCACATTCACGTGTCGCGAACCAACCCCCCAATCCAGGTGAACACGGGCAACGGGTAGCCAGAAGATGGTACCTCCCGCTACTCTTACAGCTACAGTGTCTCCGGTATGTTGGCTCTCTGGGATGAGGTTCTTCTGTAGTAGGGTCATGGTGGCACCAGAATCACGTAGGCCATTGGCTACCTTTCCATTGACCCAGACAGTCTGCCTGTGTTGCTGCCGGTTGTCCCGGTTAGCTGCTTGTATGGGATCAGCCTCATGCAAGACGCCCCAATGTTCTTCCTCCTCAACGCAGTGGGTCGTAGGCATGGATGTGCGTGGGTTCCCCCCTGCTGGCTGTCTCCACGACTGGGACTGCCTGGCTGAATTCAATGGACAGTCTGGCTTTTTGTGCCCTAGCTGTTTACATCCGAAACACCTGATGGGTTGTGCGTAGTCCTGGGAGTTGAACCTGGGCTGCTGAGGATAAGTGGCCGCTGGGGTTGATGCTGAAGTTGGGTTAGAGGCTGATAAACTGGGCCGAGATAGTGGATAGCGCTCGATTCCGCCTGACCTTCGAGAGTCCAGATATTCATCGGCCAAAGTAGCCGCTTGCTGTACAGTCCGTGGTCGCTTATCTCGCACCCAATCCCGTAGTATCGGAGGGGTGTGGTTAAAGAACTGCTCTAAGAGTACTAGCTGGGTGATGTCCTCTATGGTATGAGCGTGGCTTCCCTGGAACCAGCCCTTAAGGTTTCGCTGCAGACGATGTGCCCACTCCACGTATGTTATGTGGGTTTGTTTCCGGGATTCTCAAAACTTAATCCGGCTGGCTTCGGGTGTAATGGCAAATCGGGCTAGCAGAGCTTCTTTTACCCGGTCATAGTCTTTAGTGTCCTCATCCTCCAGGGCCGATATGCATCCGCCGCTCTGCCAGTTAAATTACTTGCCAGTAAAGCGACCCAATCTTGGGGCAGTACTTCATGTATCTGGCATAGTCTCTCAAAGTCCTGCAGGAACGCTTCAATTTCCTCCTCTCCTTCCCTAAATAGTTTGAACGCCCGAAAGGGCAACTTACGGACAGGCGCTGCATCTTTAGGCGTTGTCTCCGATTGCCGTATTTCCGCCATTCTCTGCTCATGTTGCCGCTCTCGTTCTCTCTCTTGTCGCTCTAGTTCTTTCTCTTGTCGCTCTAGTTTTCTCTTGTCGCTCATCCTGCAGCTGGATGTCTGTAATGGCTTCCTGTATGGCGGTCTCTGATGGGTTAGCACCATATAATGCCAACCGCTGTGGAACTCGTTGCTGAAACAAGTCTTCAACTGACCGGGGTCCTGGATCACCATCCCTCTGATCCATCTCGGCTAGCTCCCTGATCAAGGTGGCCTTGTTCTTTGTCCCAATGGTCCCTCCACGGCTCTCAAGTAGGTCTTTCAGCGTGGCTTTCCTGCAGGCTGCATAGCTGGTCATTCACTGTGGTGGTTTGGAGTGTCCCAGTAACTGGAGGGAAAATCCCACCGCTGCCAACCAATGTAACGGCTGCCCAGTATGAAAGGGGTTAACGCCGTTTAAGATATTCCCTCTCTGGACACACATCCACTGCCGATCCTCCACAGTCAGGCGACCGCTTCCCATAGGATTAATCCTTCCAAACATACGAGACAAACGCTCTGTGTGTTGAAGTCCCAAAAACCGGGAATTACTTTATTCCAAGCACATGGTAACACATTTCTCTTCAAAACCCTTCCCTCCCATCCTTGGGGAACAGGGCGGGTTAAACTGTCCAATGACAATGGTCATACAGGTCAGGTGTGTTCAAACTTCTCTTTCAGTAAACAGTCTTAGCAGGAGGGGTGATCCCCCCCCTCCTCACAGAAAGACACTTAACCACTTGCCGCCCGTCCTATAGCGGATTGACGGTGGCAAAGTGGTTTCAAAATCCTGACTGGACGTCATATGACGTCCTCAGGATGTTGAGCCGCTGCGCGCCCCCGGGGGCGCGCATCGCGGCGATCGTTGCTGCGGGGTGTCAGTCTGACACCCCGCAACACCGATCTAGGTAAAGAGTCTCCGACGGAGACTCTTTACCACGTGATCAGCCGTGTCCAATCACGACTGATCACAGTGTAAACAGGAAAAGCCGGTCATCGGCTTTTCCTCACTCGCGTCTGTCAGACGCGAGTAGAGGAGAGCCGATCGGCTGCTCCTCTGACAGGGGGGGTTTGTGCTGATAGATTATCAGCGCAGCCCCTCCGAGGATGCCCACACTGGACCACTAGGGATACCACCAGACCACCAGGGATGCCAGCACCAGGTATGCCACCCTAGACCACCAGGGATGCCAGTTAGTGCCCCCTAATGGATGCCAATCAGTGCCCACAATGGATGCCAATCAGTGCCCACAATGGGCATCACTGATTGGCAGGCATTATTGTTTGGCACTGATTGGCATCCATTACAGTACATCAGTGCCGCCTATCAGTGCCCACCCATGCCACCTATCAGTGCCCAGCCATGCACATCCGTGCCGCCTATCAGTGCCCATCCGTGCTGCCTATCAGTGCCCATTCGTGCCGCCTATCAGTGCCCATCTGTGCCTGCCTATCAGTGCCCGTTCGTGCCGCCTATCCGTGCCGCCTATCCGTGCCCATCTGTGCCGCCTATCCGTGCCCATCCGTGCCGCCTATCCGTGCCCATCCGTGCCGCCTATCCGTGCCACCTATCAGTGCCGCATATCAGTGCCCATCAATGCCACCTCATCAGTGGCACCTCATTGGTGCCCGTCAGTGCAGCCCCATCAGTGAAGGAGAAAACTTACTTATTTAAAAAGTTTTGTAACTGAAACAAAAAAAATGCTTTTTTTTTCCAAAATTTTCGGTCATTTTTATTTTTTTTAGCAGAAAATAAAAATCCCAGAGGTGATCAAATACCACCAAAAGAAAGCTTTATTTGTGGGGAAAAAAAATGATAAAAATTTAGTTTGGGTACAGTGTAGCACGACCACGCAATTGTCATTCAAAGTGCAACAGCGCAGAAAGCTGAAAATTGGTCTGGGCAGGAAGGTGTATAAGTGCCCAGTATGGAAGTGGTTAAACATCCCCTAATAGGCAGCCAGACTATCTAACAAGCTCCAATCCACATCACCACAGTAGCAGACTTAATTACCACAAGCCACAATAGACAATAGAATGCAATCACACCCCATCACAGCAAATATTACACAACAGCCCACACACAATATACACCCAATATATACCATGTATATACAGCATTGAATATGACTATCCCAGATCATGGTGGGGTTCTCATTCCCCCTGTGCCCCAAGTGACCCCTGTCACATGGAGGTTTTGCCTTCTACGACTACCATCAGTCGTTTTCTGTCAAAGCGGCAGCGAGACTTGCCCAGGTCCAGATCAGCTCTGACTGAAGCCTCACAGACACGGAACTCGTTTGTCGCCACTTTGCCCACCAAGCTGACGTATTCGCCCTTGAACCTGTCACACCAGGCCCAGTGTCACAGGGTTATCAATTATTCGGATGATTTTCTGCTCATCGAACAGCTGGACATACCCCCCGATAGATCTAGACAAGCTAAGAGAGGTCTTCAACAATCTCAATGAACACATAGTGGAAGGCCCGACACATTTCATACGTTTCTTATGCATCGTCCTGGATACGCATGCCATGCAGCCTAGCCTACCTTCTGACAAATTAGCTTGTGTTAGGTCAGTCATTCGCGAGTTTACCCGGTCACAGGAGTGTACTAAAAGACAGTTGCAGTCCTTGATAGGGATGCTCAATTTCGCTATGAGAATTATTCCTCGGGGGCGGTCATTCAACTAACGGCTCTTAGTCTTTCTCAACCGAGTGCAGGACCCCAACCAAGTCCTCAGACTAGACCCAGCAGCAATAGCAGACTTGGCTATGTGGGACGAGTTCCTCATCAACTGGTATGGCATATCAATGTTTTTCCCTCCGTATCAGCTCAGTCGCCCCAGTTAGTCACAGATGCTGCAGCCTCCAACGGCTTTGCTGCAATTTTTGGCCATTACTGGTTCGCCAGACCTTGGCCCCCGGAAATCTGCCCGATTTTCTGGTTTCCCTCGATCTTCGTTATTGTTCGAGCTGTACCCCATCGTGACAGCAGCCCAAGTCTGGGGCCACACGTGGACAGGTCAGACAGAGCTCTTTACCACAGACGGCCAGGCTACAGCGGACATCATTAATAAGGGTAGATCCAAGTCGCTCCCCGTCATGTCCTTCCTGCGCAGGCTGCTGCAATTATCACTACATTAACAAATTTAACAATCACTGTGAGCATATCACTGGCAAGTGCAATGCCGCAGCCTATGCACTGTCCCGCTTTAATTTCGTCTCATTCTTCGAGCAGGAACCCGAAGCCGACCCATCATCCTCTCCTATCCCACCTTGGTCTCAACTAACAATGGATTGAAGCCACACCTTGCCAATGCAACCCGGCTCATCAACCACTCACTGTTCTAGCAACACACTAAAGGCTTATCGCACGACCTGTACAAATAAAATAGTGCAGCGCTAAATAACTTAGTAATTTCTAAACAAGTCCAAAAAGAATCAAGAAAAAAATTGTCCCAAAATTCAGTATGAACAATAACAAATGAAAGGAAAAAAGTTGCTAGATGTAGAAAATCCTCAAAAGTGATCAGAGTGCTTGAAAACAATATATCAATAGTGCTTCAATACATGTGTTCCCGTCACCAACTTCACAGGCCGCTCACCTCAAAGATTGGGTCTCTGAGCTAACAGAAGACCAAGACAAACATTCCCCTTGGAGGGGTATAATTATAGATGAATCCTGTCTTCAGATGATCATTAACAAATGGCGATGCTCCTCCAAACATTAATTCTCAGCAGTATTCATGTAAGACATAAAGACAACCATAGTGCTCTCTGTTTCATTTAAAAACGATCACATTTATTTAAAAAAATCTCACTTACATAAAAAGCACTGAGCCCAGTGCTAGGAACATGAGCCTCCTGTTTTATAGACACAGCGTCTTTCGGTTGCAAGCTTCTGGGTATTGCTGGATGGAATGTCACATAATGGTCCCCTCCGCACGCGTATCGTTCCTCAGGGTGGAACTTCCTCAGCGTATTATGGGGACCCTGTATGGACAATCCTTTAAATACCCTTTCCTTCCATCTGTTATAAGCCACACCCCCAGTGGTCACATGATCACAATGAGGAGAATCACCATCACATGACTCACCATAACCTATCAGTGGTCAGCATGACATACGGCCTCCTTCAAGAGCTAATACCACACCCCCTATTTATTTTTTTGATGTTTAATCAATAGATCAAAAATCCCTGAGAGTGAAATATATTTCAACAATCTGTACCTCATCCTGAAAGAACTTACACTCCGATAAGTCTAATGTACCCCACATACGTGTTCGAAGGTGACCCGCAGTCATCCACGGTTGCGATCATGTAAAAACATGACCGCAAACACCCTCCCCCCGGGCCATCCTGAGGCGCAAATCGGACACACCCCTTGGAGCGCGTCCTTCTCTATTGGTCGGCGCTGCATTTAACATGACGGCGTCATACGTGATCACGTGACGCACGCCAGCCATACGCAATCACGTGACATGCGTCGGCCAATCAGTGTGTCTCTGTGCCAGACTCGTCGCCATAGCGACGCTGACGCCTTAATGCCGGAACTGCACTGAGCACCGTTGCGGCCAAATAGCATCAAGGCCCCACATAAGCGTTCAGTGCAACCTACGGCTACAAGGAAACCGAGCTACCAACTCCCCAAGATGTGTTCTTATTGGCAAGCTATTCAATTTAGCAGTGTCACATAACTGATGGCCCACACTATTTCTACCGCAATGTCATCATAAGTGATCGCATGGTGTGCGTACACCAATCCGTGTACGCACAGCATGAACCAATTGGCTGTCATAACAACCCCAACGCCATAAAACCGAAAATATTAATATAACAGCAATATATATTATATAATACCGTATTACTATCCATAATATTAATTGATAATTACACTCGGGACCTTAATATAATAACACAAGAGGTGTGGCTAAATTTAATATCCATTTTGATATCTAAAATAAAAATAACAAAATGTATGCATCTTTAATTGGTGAACTATATGGGAAGGTTGGTCCAATCCAATGGACCCAATCAAATTAGGGCATCACTACCCATATAGAAATTATTTTTACAACCAACTAGATAATTATAAACAACTGCATACAGTAAGATTCTCACGACCAGAGTAAATATTCCAGATATTAACGGACTCTAATCGTCAGATAACCCCCTACACAGTAATAGATACCGACATCACATCCATCAGCACCCAAAACCCTGCAACCGTATTAAAACAATACATAATAAAATAATGCTAAATAACATGGAACCATCCAATCCGCTTATCGATCAGAGATGAAGCAGTTGAGGTCAAACTCAACATTAAGCCCCGAAGGGACCCCCACCTTTGTCTCATACACCCAGAATGATTCCCGTTTACTAAGCTGTCTTATAAAATTTCCTCCTCTCCAATGCTTGGTAACTTTCTCAATCCCCCAAAATTTTAATTTTGCGGGGCTCCGATTGTGAAACAATCGGAAATGCTTGGAGACATTATGTGTAATGAGGCCTTTTTTGATATTCGTCACGTGTTCCCCTATCCTCACATGGAGGGGCCTGGAAGTTCTTCCCACATATTGCAACCCGCATCCACACTCCAACATATATACCACACCTTCTGTGTTGCATGTTATTAATTGCTTAATTTGGTATTTCTTATTGGTGGCAGATGCGGTGAATTCTTTTCTCTTCTTAACGTTACACTTGGCCTGCCTACATGGAGGGCATTTCCCACAGGAATAAAATCCTGTAAGGAAATTAAAAATTCTATTTTCAAACAGAACAGGAGGGTCAATCACCCCTGGAGCCAACTTGTCTCGTAGTGAGGGCGCCTTTTTATACACAAATTGGGGGCGTTCAGGCAATGCTGGACCCAAAACCTTGTCCTGTTTAAGGATCGGCCAGTGTTTTTGTATAATTTTCTCAAACTTCCTGAATTGGACGTTAAATTCAAGAAACATTCTCATACCCGTGCTGGTATTTGAATTAGGCTTGGGAATATTGGCAACCAAGCTTTTTCTATCTATTTTCCGTACACTTTCCATTTCTTTTTGTAAAGTATTTTCATCATACCCCTTCTGTAAAAAACGGGTAGATAGAACTTTAGATTGAGATATGAAATCGTTTTCATACGTGCAATTCCGTCTAAGGCGTATAAACTGCCCCTTGGGAATGTTGCACAGCCATTTGCTATGGTGGCAACTGTCTATCGGAATAAACGCATTTCTATCGGTGGCTTTGAAGTGGTTGATCATTTTTACATGGTCTCCATCCTTAGATATATTCAAATCAAGGAAAACCATATGCTCTGTGCTGACATTCCAAGTCAGAGCTATATTTTGGTTATTAGCATCTAACTTCCTCATGAACCTATCCAAGGACGGCCTGTCGCCATCCCAAACCATTACGATATCATCAATATAGCGCTGGTAACATACCAGTTCCGATGGTCTATTCTTAAATACAGTCGTTTCCTCCCAATGAGCCATAAAGAGATTAGCTACACTGGGAGCAAATCGGGCTCCCATAGCCACTCCTCTCGTTTGGCTATAAAATTGCTTGTTATACCAAAAATAATTCTTGGCTAAGCAGAATCTCAAACTGTCTGTCAAGAAGTTTTTATGCCGTCTTGAAAGATTAAAGGATTTAAAGGCCCAGGTTACCGATGCAATGGCATCCTCATGACTAATAATAGTATAAAGGGAACTTACATCTGCTGTAATTAGAAAAGTAGACGGGGATATTATCAGGGATTCCAAGATCTGAATTGCATGTTTGGTGTCTTTCAAAAATGCATCAGTTTCTCGGACTAAAGGCTGTAAGAACGTATCGATATATTGACCTAACCTGGAGGTAACGGAATCTATCCCGTTAACTATTGGCCTTCCAGGTGGATTGATGCTATCTTTGTGCATTTTGGGTAAAAAATAAATTATAGGTGTACGGCAAAATAAAGGGTCTAAATACAATGCTTCTTTGGTATTAAGAACGCCTATGTGTTTTCCCCTTTCTATATGGAAATGTAACTCGCTTTTGTATTCTAACAATGGGTCTTTGTTCATAATACTATATGTATTAGAATCGCTGAGTAGATTTTCCATCTCGTTCCTATAATAAGATTTGCTAAGTACTACTAAGCCCCCACCCTTATCTGCAGGGCGGATAACCAAATCTTTTCTCTCCAGTAAAGAGTCAATTCCCTTTTTGATATATTCGGGGTCATTAACCTTCCGTACCTTAAGGGATTCTAAATCCTTTGCCACCATGTTTTTGAAGACATCTATGTTTTTTGTGTCAACTTTAGGGGGATTAAACACTGACTTATTCCGGAGATTAGAGTATTGGTTAAAGGGGGTCTTAATGGTAGGGACGTTGTTTTTAATAACAGGGTTGGACAGAAAATATTTCTTAATGTTCAAACTCCGTACATATTTTTGCAGGCTGACATAAGTTTGAAATTTATTCAAATTCCTGGTGGGAGCATATTTTAAACCTCTGTCCAATGTCCTTATCTCATTATCATTAAGGGGCGTGCCACTTAGATTATAGATCCCTGTACCGATTGGGGCTTTGTTCTTTTTATTTCGCCTTCCTCCCCTCCTTCCTCTCGATTTTTTCTTTTTCTGAAAGGTCCCCCCTCCTGAGTGAATGGCGGGGGGATTGGTCCCTGCCAACCGCCTGGATTGGGTGGCATAGAGGGCGCCCCTCTCCCTACCCCTCTCTGGGCTCTGGGAAAATCCCCCCCCCTCCTGGCACCATGATTCGCCAAGGGGGAAAACGATTATATGTGGTTAAATGATTTCCATATTGTTGGGGAGTTCTCCCTCTGTTGGAATATGTATCGTACCCCGAGGTATGATAATAATCATTCTGGTGATAATTTGAATCATTACCTCTATTAGTATACGTCCCGTTTCTATCTGGCGCATATTGGTAATTACCCTGTTGACTATAATCATTATATTGTCCATTATGCCCTGTAGATGCACCATAGTCATAATTCCTATGGGGGGATTGGTTTGTACCACCTCTCTTTCCCCGCCCTCTCCTATTCTTACCCTTTTTCCCCCGTATGGCCTGATATTGACTCTCCTCATGAGGTGTCCCCCCATAGGGATATTCAGAATGGTCATATGTATACACATTATTACCACTAGTCATGGGTAATGGAGTAGTGACTGCTTCCACAGTGGAATGTTCGGGTTGTGTTTGTGTCATGGTGACGTCAACTGGGCTGGTTTGCCATTTGAACACATTGCCCTTACTGAAATCCTCTAGATCCCTAATGTATTTCTTCCGTTTTTTATTTTGAGACTCAGAATCCCATTTAATTAATCTGTTTTTTAGTTCTGTTGATAATCTCAAGAACTCATCAGATTCCTTGTGAGGTTCAAGGGAACTCCTGAGCTCTCGGATTTGGGTCTCTAAGTTTTTCATTTTTCTTTGTTTCCTCCTATGCAAGAGTTCTAGGAGTTCTAGACCCTTACATAAAAAGAAATCACCCCATTCTTTTGTAGCTTCATCATCAACAAGACCGTCATTAGGGGGAACATCCCATCTAAGGCGTCTTGGGATTAATTTGGCTGCTATATACTGCTCAAAGGAAACGATATCCCACCAAGTTTTTACCTTCTTCTCGAAAACATGCCCCAGTTTTCTGAAGGTTTGGGCTATATCGTTACCTTCTCCCGTAATTGGGTTTCTAGAGAAGACATCTCCTATTTTTATTTCTCTTTTTTCCAAATATTGAAAAACATCCATAATCAATTGCTGCTAGACCGTAATATATTGTGAAATGGTACTGAAAAAATGGTGGGTTTAGTCAGCGCAAAAGAAAAAAACTGTGAAAATATGGAACCCCAGAAGAGGTTCCCTAAAGCCGCTGTGCACTCAAGGTCAATATATCACACTCCTTGCAAATAACATGTACAAATAAAATAGTGCAGCGCTAAGTAACTTAGTAATTTCTAAACAAGTCCAAAAAGAATCAAGAAAAAAATTGTCCCAAAATTCAGTATGAACAATAACAAATGAAAGGAAAAAAGTTGCTAGATGTAGAAAATCCTCAAAAGTGATCAGAGTGCTTGAAAACAATATATCAATAGTGCTTCAATACATGTGTTCCCGTCACCAACTTCACAGGCCGCTCACCTCAAAGATTGGGTCTCTGAGCTAACAGAAGACCAAGACAAACATTCCCCTTGGAGGGGTATAATTATAGATGAATCCTGTCTTCAGATGATCATTAACAAATGGCGATGCTCCTCCAAACATTAATTCTCAGCAGTATTCATGTAAGACATAAAGACAACCATAGTGCTCTCTGTTTCATTTAAAAACGATCACATTTATTTAAAAAAATCTCACTTACATAAAAAGCACTGAGCCCAGTGCTAGGAACATGAGCCTCCTGTTTTATAGACACAGCGTCTTTCGGTTGCAAGCTTCTGGGTATTGCTGGATGGAATGTCACATAATGGTCCCCTCCGCACGCGTATCGTTCCTCAGGGTGGAACTTCCTCAGCGTATTATGGGGACCCTGTATGGACAATCCTTTAAATACCCTTTCCTTCCATCTGTTATAAGCCACACCCCCAGTGGTCACATGATCACAATGAGGAGAATCACCATCACATGACTCACCATAACCTATCAGTGGTCAGCATGACATACGGCCTCCTTCAAGAGCTAATACCACACCCCCTATTTATTTTTTTGATGTTTAATCAATAGATCAAAAATCCCTGAGAGTGAAATATATTTCAACAATCTGTACCTCATCCTGAAAGAACTTACACTCCGATAAGTCTAATGTACCCCACATACGTGTTCGAAGGTGACCCGCAGTCATCCACGGTTGCGATCATGTAAAAACATGACCGCAAACACCCTCCCCCCGGGCCATCCTGAGGCGCAAATCGGACACACCCCTTGGAGCGCGTCCTTCTCTATTGGTCGGCGCTGCATTTAACATGACGGCGTCATACGTGATCACGTGACGCACGCCAGCCATACGCAATCACGTGACATGCGTCGGCCAATCAGTGTGTCTCTGTGCCAGACTCGTCGCCATAGCGACGCTGACGCCTTAATGCCGGAACTGCACTGAGCACCGTTGCGGCCAAATAGCATCAAGGCCCCACATAAGCGTTCAGTGCAACCTACGGCTACAAGGAAACCGAGCTACCAACTCCCCAAGATGTGTTCTTATTGGCAAGCTATTCAATTTAGCAGTGTCACATAACTGATGGCCCACACTATTTCTACCGCAATGTCATCATAAGTGATCGCATGGTGTGCGTACACCAATCCGTGTACGCACAGCATGAACCAATTGGCTGTCATAACAACCCCAACGCCATAAAACCGAAAATATTAATATAACAGCAATATATATTATATAATACCGTATTACTATCCATAATATTAATTGATAATTACACTCGGGACCTTAATATAATAACACAAGAGGTGTGGCTAAATTTAATATCCATTTTGATATCTAAAATAAAAATAACAAAATGTATGCATCTTTAATTGGTGAACTATATGGGAAGGTTGGTCCAATCCAATGGACCCAATCAAATTAGGGCATCACTACCCATATAGAAATTATTTTTACAACCAACTAGATAACTAACAATGGATTGAAGCCACACCTTGCCAATGCAACCCGGCTCATCAACCACTCACTGTTCTAGCAACACACTAAAGGCTTATCGCACGACCTGGAACACCTACCGTAGGTTTCTTGCCTCTTGTCCCGGAACCACAACAGATGACATCACTAGCCTTTATATGTTATTGCCACACACAGCTGGCTCTCTCTCTCATATCACTACCAGGCTGTACCTGCCCAGTATTCAGCATTTCATGTCCTTACAGGATCCCGGAAAGCCATCTGTCTTCACAGCCCATACAGTGAATGCCCTGCTGTGCGGTTGTCAGAAGCAGCAGCCCGCAACCAATGGCAAGCACTTGCCCATCACGAGCGCTTTCTTTAGGGGCATGTTCAAAATCCTCACACATTCTCCCTTTGGAGTCTTGCCCAGTCATCCAGATGGCCATCTACCTTGCTTCCTACGGCCTAGCGAGTTCACCTCTGATAGCACCAGCAATCACATACTGTACAGACATCTCCTGACTTGCTTCCCAAGCCACCATGTCCTTCAACTTACAGTCTCCAAAACGCAACAAACCAGACCCGTAATGGATATCAACTTCTTTCGAACCAGCAACGATCTTTGACCGTCTGCTCTTTCACCTACCCAGCCAGCCAGTCTCCAGCCCGTTACTACCTTTTCCGGTCAACCCACTGAGTGTCAGTCAGTTTATTAAACATGTTGGGGTCCTACTTAGGCCTAGACCCGGGCATTATTCTGGACATTCCTTTGAATCGGTGCAGCCTCAGCCACATCTCAGCACGGAGTACCGGACCATTTGACCAAGAAGATAGGCAGATGAAAGTCTGCCTGCTTCGCCAGATATATATTCCAAACCCTCAAGATGACCCTTGCCTTCTCCAAGCTCACTCAATGAGGTTAGAGGCAATAAAGATACTTCCCTACCTGGTAATTTTTGGCCCCTTTTCTTGCCTTACCTACCAGACAGCCAAAAGCCACACCTCAGGTCTATTTATGTTTGTGAGTCTTGTTGTGTGTTTATGTGATCCACATTTGTCTCGGTTTTAGGGCCACGACTATAAATGCACTGTAGCAACAGAAATTAATCTGCAATAGGAGCAGAAAAAACAGCAGCAGAAAAAAAAAACTAGAAGTCCAGCCAGACCCAACAACTAAACTGTAAGAGGGGCCAAAAAAATAAAAAAAATAAAAACTGAAGTCCCTTTCCCCCCTACCCTGCTCAACCATCCCAAACATAGTGAGCTTTGGTTCCCTAAACAATAAAACAAAAAAAACTGTGGCCTCACCACCTACTGGAGTGGGGGAGATAGTAGGTCCAGAGAGACTCTGAAAGGGCAAAGGTTCCATCCGGCAGGATATAACAGTAACCTGTAAAAGAAGGCACAAACAGTGGTAGTCCTATAAGGCAAGGCAGGGGTTACCCACCGATTAGGACAGGTGTTATAGCCTACAATGGCATCTGACAGTTCCGTCACAGGGGTAACATATAGTAGGAAAGACGGCGTGGGTGCAGTCCTCAGGTCACCTGTAGCAATGGAGTGTAGGAGGCAAAAAGAAGGATAGGGTGACCCACAGGTGCTCAAGCTTGCATCAGGAGAGATGAGTAATGAGGCAGAGAGGAAGAAAAACTACAGAGTACAGCATCAGTTGCGGCGTTGTCTAGATTGTTTCCCAAAACAAGTGTTTATCCAGGCCATAGCATCCTTTGGACAAGTGCAGAAGTGAGCTTTACCCTCATGAATGATTCGCAGCTTAGCAGGGAAGAGCATTGCATATGGTAGGCCCTCAGCACGGAGGAGGTCTTTCACCGCAGCAATAGATATGCGCTGGCATTGAACTTCAGCCGAGAAATCTGGATATATGGAGATATTGTTACCATTAAACTTGAGTGGACCCTTTTCTCTAACAAGGCGCAGGATGGTGACTTTGTCTTGAAAATTGACGATTTGTGCAATCAGGAATCTTGGGGGGGGCCCAAGGGAGGAGGACATGGGGGGGTGCGATGTGCACTCTCAATCACAAAGGCATGGGACAACACCTCCATCCCAAAAACATCTCAGCCAGGAGTGAAGTGGGCCCCCTCTGAACGCTCAGGGAGCCCCACAAAGTGGAGGTTGTTCCTGCAAAAGCGGTTCTCTAAATCCTCCATTTTGGCTCTGAGGGACACCAGCTCATCAGTAGTCGTACGCACAGTGGCAGCTAAGGGGTGTACTGTGTCCTACAGGGAGCTGATACGTTCTTCCGCCCCTCAAGTTTTGCACATCTTGCAAGGCTGTAAGGGAGGCCTTGCAGTCTTTTATAGCTAGCATGATTCCAGCAAAAGTAGGCTCCCTGAAGGAGGGCCTGGAGAATTACAGTCTTCAGAACATGTAGGGGAGTCTAATGAAGTTAGGAGGTTAGCCTGAGTGTGGAACACAGCAGGCAAAGAGTCACTCACCTCTGATGTGGAGAGCTGTGCTGAGATGGGAGAGGGCTGCAGCGTGGCTTCAGGCTTTGCCGAGGGATCAGCACCATCTTGCCTGGGATACTTTGCCAGTTGCTCCGTCGCTGACTGGGGCGTGGGTGGCTTGTATTTATTCACCATCATGCCTGCCTCGGGATCCCGCCGTCTTTAGGAAGGATTCAGTGCCTTTTGGGAAAGGATCGGAGCTACAGATCTAAGCAGCCATACTCATGGACTCCAAGCCACGCCCCTCCCCATACTGCTCACTGATTGGTTCAGAGTAGGGCAAGGACTGAGTGATATCAGCCTGTAATACAATGGTCATATTCCTGAGCTGTGTTCCCCGTCCTGCCACATATCCAGTTCTAATCAGTTATAATCTCTGACAGAACAATTCATTTGCTCTGTTGTCTGCTGGCTGTGCCGGGTGGAGGGATATGTCTGTAAGCAGTGTGGAACCTCTGCAACTTGTCTCATGTAAACATTTAGGCTTCCACTGATTACTGAATAGAAATATTATGAGTCCTGACCCTTTCACTGTATAATCTATATTGTACATTACATACTCCTGACCCCTGCACTACAGTATATCCACTTGTTGAACCCCACAGTACATTTACTTTGGGGCGGGCGGCATGTATAGACAAAGCAATATACCTGTACATTGTTTTTTATGTACTGTAACAAGGGGAGGGGGCACACTGCTCCCCCTTTCCTGTGCTGGACACAGCGAAAGGCAGATCCTGGTAGTCGGGGCTTCAGTGATCATGTGATCGCTATGCAATCACATGATCACAATGTCAACAAAGCTGTTGTGAATCAATATGATTCATAGATGCTTTGATCCTTTACAAGTGAGCTGTGATTGGCCTACAGCTATTACCTGGGCCAATCACAGCATCCTGTACCATGTGATTAGCTGTAGCCAATCACATATCACTACTATTCAGAGCTGTCATGAACTTAAAGTGGTTGTAAAGGCAGAAGGTGCATGCTATTCATTAAGATAAAAAGCCTTCTGTGTGCAGCAGCCTTCCCAGCACCCCCTAATACTTACCTGAGCCCAATCTAGTTCCAGCGATGTTGCAGAAGTGTCTCGGCTGCCCAGGACTCCCCTCCTCATTGGTTGAGACAGCAGTGCAGCACCATTGGCTCCCGCTGCTGTCAATCAGTCAGTCAGTGAGGAAAGAGAGGTGGCGGGCCGGATCACGTCTCAGTGTCTGAATGGATATTGGGAGCTGTGACTCAGTTTGGGTGCCCCCATAGCAAGTTACTCACTGTGGGGGCACTCATAAGTAGGCAGGGGCCAGGAGAGCTGAAGAGGGACCTGACAAGAAGAGCATCCAGGCTGCTCTCTGCAGAACTACTGCACAGGGCAGGTAAGTATAACATGTTTATTTTTAACGGTTCAAAGCATTGCTTGCTGGTACAATGGTACAATGATCTTCATTGTACCAGCAATCAAAGTTAAAAACTAAAAATAAAAAAAAATTACTATGGTAACTTTGAACGACTGATATTAAAAAAGAAATTGTAAAAATAGTAAGAAAAAAATTGTTAAACAAAATGTAAAATATTGAATATTTTTTTTAATCATTTAAACTCCCAGCATGCACCGATTAGTAATGTCACAAGGGGGCGGTGCTACCAGGTGATGTTGCCAGGTGGCCCCGCCCTTACCTTTATATAAGAACTGTCAAAGCGCAGAGGAAGCATTTGGCGTGTTTATTTGGGTGCGGCAGGAGGCGTGATTGACAAGGTATTTACATCGGGGAACATTGTTTTTTAGTTTTTAATAATGGATTTTCAAAAACGTATCTCCTCTTTTTTTGTTTTTTTTTAATATGCTTTTTTGGTGAATGGGTAGGAGTACTGTACCCCTACCCATTCACATAGGGGGGCGGGATCTGGGGATTCTGATAAGCCCCCCGCCCACAGACCCCGACAACCAATGGCCAGGGTTGTCGGAAAGAGACCCTTGTTCCCATCAAAATGCGGACAAGGTGCTTTGGGGTGGAGGGGGCAAAGAGGTTTTTTTTCCAACTGGCACTTTTTGTTCTCAGCTGCCAGTGGAAAAGCCCATTGACAGCTGATGACTCATCGGTTGTAAAGGACGCCACAGCCAGCTTCCCAGCCGTGCTCCTTAACAACTAGCTTATACTGTGCCCTAATTGGACAAAGCTTTCCCAATCAGGGCGCAGAATGCACTGTGAAGCGCAAAGTGCATTTCATAGTATTTGGCAGGGCAAACACCCTACAAATTTGGGTGTTCGGTGAATAGGCGAACAGGCAAATGCTCGGCCCAAACCGTTTACCCAACACTACTCCTGACCCCTGCGCTATATACTCTATGTTGTACATTACATGCCCCTGACCCCTGCAAGATTTACTCTGTATTGTACTTTACATACTCCTGACCCCTGCACTATATACTCCATATTGTGCTTGGAAGTGTAGTCGCTGTAGATCTGAGGGGAAGATTGGAAATGAGGGGAAGCTCTGCTGATTTCTATCATCCAATCACTTACAAGAAAAAAATGCAGTTTTTTTATTTTCCTTGCATGTCCCCCTCAGATCTACAGCAACTGCACTTCCAAGTGCACTAGCAGTGCACAGTGGATTTGCCTTTAGTAAACAACCCCCTCTATGTTGTACATTACATACTCCTGACCTCTGCACTATATATTCTATGTTTGTCCTTCCAACAGATAAGAGATTTTCCTGTACTGACTGCGGGAAGTGTTTCCATTCGAAATCCAAGCTTAGTGTGCATAAAAGATCTCATTCAGGTGAGAAGCCGTATTCCTGTCCTGAGTGCAGAAAATGTTTTTCACAGAAGGCCAATCTTTACAGGCATCAGAAGTCTCACACTGGGGAGAAGATGCATTCCTGTCCCGAATGCGGGAAATGTTTTTCACACAAGTCCAATCTTTCTACACATCGAAGATTGCACACTGAACAGAAGCCATATTCCTGTCCTGAGTGCGGGAAATGTTTTTCGCACAAGTCCAATCTTTCCACACATCAGAGATCACACACGGGAGAGAAGCCATATTCCTGTCCTGAGTGCGGAAAATGTTTTTCACACAAGTTCAATCTTTCCACCCATCAGAGATCACACACGGGAGAGAAGCCATATTCCTGTCCTGAGTGCGGAAAATGTTTTTCACAGCAGTCAAATCTTCACACACATCAGAGATTGCACACGGGAGGGAAGTCACTTTCCTGTCCTGAGTGAGGGAATTGTTCCTCACTGAAGTCCTGTCTTCCTGTACATCAGGGATCCCACACAACCCTTGAGGTGTATTAATGCCTTGAGTGCGGGAAATGTCTTCTATATGAATGTTGCTGGACATCACAGCTCTCATGTGGGGAAGAAGCACACCCTGATATACACCTCAGATATACTCCATGGCTGATCTTCATCATGTAAGAAACAGTTCATAAGGAGATCAGAGTTGGCTTACTAACTTTTGTGGTGTAGAGACTTAGAGGTTTATTTTTGAAAATAATAAATTAATGACTATGCCAAACATTTACTCATCCTGTCATGGCATTGATACATAAAATCTAGCAATCATATAAAATATACAACTTGTGAAAAAAGCTCAAAGATCAGAGTCCCAGACAATGGATTCACACAGTTCCAACCAGAGAGAATTTGACTCACTTCCAGGTATCCTAAATGTTTATTGTAAGGACCTATCATACGTTTACCTGGATTATCAAGGGAACAGAACATCTGGAGTAAATGGGATTGTTTTCATGTTTGCAAACCCCAATACTTAACCAGAAGGACAACAATTCCTAGATCCAGGCCATACCTTCTTGTTTGCACCTAATAAATATTAATTGTTTACCCTTATTGTTTTGAGGCTGAGAAGATCCCAAAGACAACCCTTGTTTAATCCGCTTTGAATCAAGACAATAGAGGGACCAAATAGGTAATTACCGACCCAAATAAACTCTGTTACAAACTCAAGACAAAATTCCAGAATATCCACTGTACTGTATATAGAAACAAAATATACATTTATTAAGGCAAAATATACACTTGCTTCGGCTTCAACACACATTAGGGCTAGTTTACACTTGCATCAAAACAAGGCTTCAGACAGACTTTGTTAAAGCTCTCTGAACACCAGTCAAAGTCCCTGTCACTAATTAACATGGTTAGCTTACAGTCCTGTTTACACCTTGCTTTTGCTTTGCTTCTGCCTCACTTTAAAAATGATACCCCATGTCGCTTTACTGGTGCTTCAAAAGTGTATTTAAAGTCTCCATAGAAGTCTATGAGAAAGCTCGCTTGAAGCACCACCGAAGCCTCATCGAATCCCCACCGAAGCATCAAAAACATATTAAAAAAAAGCATGTTGAAGCGGTAGGTGCTTCAGTGGTTCCTCAAGCGAGCTTTGTCATAGACTTCTATGGAGGCTTTGAAGCATCATGGGGTATCATTTTTTAAGTGAAGCCAAAGCAAAAGCAAGGTATAAACAGGACTGTAAGCTAACCATGTTATTCAGAGGTCTGACGAAGGAGCCGCACATGCTCCGAAACGCGTTACCGCCCCTTTCACCCCATTGACACCATCCGCCAAGTGTGTCCCACAGTGAACCTGGAACACAGGCTTCCCTTCTGCCTTCTCTTTCCAGCACGTACGAGAACGCTTTACAGCTGCTGGACAGCTCTACACTGCTCTCTACCACCATGCCGAGGATGGACACATGCCACAGATGAGGACTCCTGATTTTATCTCGTCTTTTAATACTCAACGATCTTGTAAGTCCTTTTAACCCCTTGTGCACTTTATTAAATTTTGCATACTGCACATAGAGGCGCCTTTCTTTTCTTTTTTTATATCTTCAGAGTTGCTTCTCCTCTAACCAAAGTGCTGCCAGAAGTGCCATCTCATCACTCTGACCAGTTATCCACCTCCACCCTTATCTCCTCTCTGTGTAATCTTTTTATTTAGTGACAGAGGCTTTGTTCAGAGAAATTTAACAAAGCGTGTCCGGTGCAAGTGTAAACTAGCCCTAACATTTCTTGGGATTGTTATATTCAAGGCATCCAGTCATATCTAAGACCAATAACATAATTAAGCAAGTTTAATAAACTTAGGATGGAAATGATCATTCAAACGATCAAAGGAGGCTGATTCATCAATAGAAGTTTGTCATCTTATCAGGTCACAAGGAAAGATCACATTATGAAATCACCTGAGATATCATACTGCACTGCAAGGTATACGAGATATTCAGATAAATGGACTGCAATAGAGCTTTTGCCTAAATATTATCGGGATAATAGAAGAAAGAGAGATTTTTTTCATGAATACATGATATTTGGATCATGAGGAATAACCACAAAGATCCCATTCGCCTATAACCAGCAGATTGCCGGGTTTCAACATGATGCACCAGATACGTTATAAAGGAAGGCCGCCATCATATCACCTCCAATACAGCTTATATTTATTCTATCAAGAGACACATTAAAAGTTCCAAATAAAGCTGATCCTTACAGGGCAGTCCGATTCTCATTCCTAGGACTGGGATGACCCCTAGTGGACAGGTAAAGAAACAACAAATCACCTCCCACATTTGCCTGGCCAATCAGAAGACAGTCAATATTGAATAGGGTGTGGTTTATGGATAATGGACTCAAATGGTATAAAGATAGAAGATGACACTGAAAAAACAACTACATTTTCTTGATCACACCAGGCTGACCAATGATACGTCTGGAAGATGTATCCCTTCTTGCTGCCTGAGATGAACTACCATTCTTATCCAATCATATTACCAACATTTTCTTTGGAAGAGGTGGTGAAATAGACTAAGTATTGCAACAAACTTTTCTTCCTTCCAAAATCATATTAATGATATTTTATTACTAGTGTTTTATTATAGTTATTGTTTACGTTGTGCAGGGTGTAGTCATCTGCTAACTTTTTCCACCTATTCATCTATTTTGTATTTTAAAATTGTATTGTGTATGGTGAAATTGGGTGCAAATCTGTGTTTAAACTAGGTTGCTATTGTCAATATAACTAGGTTGTTTGTTTATTGTTCCTGCTGAATACAGCAAACCTATTGTCTTTAGAACGCGTTATATTGTAGTAAGTGTTTTGCTCTTTTCAGATACGTCTCTTTCTTTCCTGCGGCTGCGGAAAGTGAGGAACTTTTTCAAGAGTTTTAGGCCCCTTCCACATGGGGACGGATCCGTTGCAGCGGTCCACCAGCTCAGCGGGAGATCTCTCTGTTGATCTCCGCTGAGCCGGTGGATGACAGGTCCCTCTCTGCTCATGGAGCAGGGAGGGGCTTGTCGAGCGCCGCTTCTTTTCTATGGAGAGATCGGACGAAAACGGACAGCATGTCCGTTTTTATCAGATCTCACCTGATCCGATCCGCCAGGACGGATGGCAACGTTTCGCCATAGGTCTGATTTTAGCGTATCGGATGTCAGTGGACATGGTCACCGCTGACATCCGATGCTCCATAGAGTTGTATGGAGCGCCCGTTCAGGTCTGCCGAAAAAACTGACAGGCGGACCTAAACGGTCTGCCCGTGTGAAAGAGGCCTTAGGGTATTTTATTTAGCTATTTTTGTATCATAGCTCATTACATTTTAGTGTTCTATAAGTTTGTGTGTTTGCCTTTGAAATTTCCGAAGTAATTATATTTTGATTATGAGGTCAGACATTGATGTGAGACGAGAAGGCCTGGCTCGCACTCTCCTCTCTAATTCATCCCAAAGGTGTTCTATCAGGTTGAGGTCAGGACCAGTCAAGTTCTGACACCCCAAACTCGCTCATCCATGTCTTTATAGACCTTGCTTTGTGCACTGGTCCAACTCATTTGGTGAAGGGGGGATTATGGTGTGGAGTTGTTTTTCAGGGGTTGGGATTGGCCCCTTGGTTCCAGTGAAGGGAACTCTTAGAGCATCAGCATACAAAGAAATGTTTTACAATTTCATGCTCCCAACTTTGTGGGAACAGTTTGGGGATGTCCCCTTCCTGTTCAAACATGACTGCGCATCAGTGCACAAAGCAAGGTCCATGGGGTTTGGGGTGGAGGAACTTGACTGGCCTGCACAGAGTCCTGACCTCAACCCAATAGAACACCTTTGGGATGAATTAGATTGGGGACTAAAGTATCCTTATCCTCCACACAGTGTTTGACGCAATTATTTATCATCCATAGAGCCCATTGCACTCTCTTAAAACTGTATTCCTGGGGTAAAGCAACCACATCAAAATTGTCAAAGATGCACTACTGGTACAGGTATACTTCTACATATGCTGTAGCGATGTCCTAAATTGCATCACTATTAGGAGTCTGTATTTGATATTTTAAATTCCTTGTGCTTCACACAAGTACAGCCTGATCCAAAAATAGCATTGCTACGGATTATACCGGAAGTTACCCTTCCAGTTGAAATGCACGTGATGTGGTTGAGAGCTATGTATATGGCTCGTAAACTTATACTACAAAAATGGATATCAAACTATTCACCAATGATAGATCAATGGATCAAAGCAATTCATCTTAATTTAAGACGAGAGGAACTGACATATAAACATAAGAGATGTCTTAAAAAAATTGAGAAGATCTGGCATTGGTGGTTAGTCTCCAATCTGCCGATATGGAAAATTAATAATGAGATGGAATTTTGGAAGGAAATAATTACATAAGAATATATGCACCATCGAGTTAAAATAATGTGAAGGATCGACGATTGAAATATGGATGAGCCAAATAGGGAAGGGTGTCGGGGTTGTGTTTTTTTTTTTTGCTTTGATGTTGGGTGGGGTTATGTGTTGAAAATGTTATATGTGTTATTTTGTTGTAAAATGTAAAAACTCAATAAAAATTATTTGATTGAAAAAGTGGAGACTGCGAGCCAGGCCTTCTCGTCCAACATCAGTACCTGACCTCACAAATGCGCTTCTGGAAGAATGGTCAAACATTCCCATAGACACAATCCTATACCTTGTGGACAGCCTTCCCAGCCTTCTGAGAATCCTTACCAGAAGAGCCCACCCTTTGCAGCTGTTATAACTGCAAAGGGTGGGCCAACTCAATATTAAACCCTACGGACTAAGACTGGGATGCCATTAAAGGTCATGTGCGTGTAAAGGCAGATGTCCCATTACTTTTGGTAATAAAGTGTATATATAAAATATACTTGGATACAGGTGTGGTGAACAGCACTCAAGGTATCTTACAGGTACATGCATCACAATTCTTAACCACAATATATAATCATCTGAGGCTGCAGATTGGCACTGATCAGGCTGCATTAATGGGCAATGGTGAGGCTGCAGGTCGGCACTGATCAGGCTGAATTGGTGAGGGTGCAGATGGGCACGGAGCAGGCTGAATTGATGGGCAATGGAGAGGCTGCAGATGGACACTGAGCAGGCTGCATTGATGGGCAATGGAGAGGCTGCAGATGGGCACTGAGCAGGCTGCATTGATGGGTAATGGCCAGGCTGCAGATGGGCACTGAGCAGACTGCATTGATGGGCAATGGAGAGGCTGCAGATGGGCACTGAGCAGGCTGCATTAATGGGCAATGGTGAGGCTGCAGGTCGGCACTGATCAGGCTGAATTGGTGAGGGTGCAGATGGGTACGGAGCAGGCTGAATTGATGGGCAATGGAGAGGCTGCAGATGGGCACTGAGCAGGCTGCATTGATGGGCAATGGAGAGGCTGCAGATGGGCACTGAGCAGACTGCATTGATGGGCAATGGAGAGGCTACAGATTGGCACTGGTGAGGCTGCATTGATGGGCAATGGAGAGGCTGCATTGATGGGCAATGGAGAGGCTGCATTGATGGGCAATGGAGAGGCTGCAGATGGGTACTGATCAGGCTGCAATGGTGAGGCTGCAGATGGACACTGGTGAGGATGCATTGATGGGCAATGTAGGGGCTGCAGATGGGCACTGATCAGGCTGCATTGATGGGCACTGGTGAGGCTGCACTGGTGAGGCTACATTGATGAGCACTGGTGAGGCTGCAGATGGTCACTGATTAGGCTGCATTGATGGGCTTTGACCCTTATTTTGCTTAAAAATTCTTTACTTAAATTTTAGGGGGTTTTTTTCCTGAAACTTCCCTCTTAAAATTTAGTAGCAAAAAAACAACAATTTGTTTATAACATGCCACGTCATTAACAATTATCAAATATATTGCACAAGACCTGATCATAAACTTTATCCATTTATCCATTTCAGAAACTGGTGCACATGAAACACACAGTGGCCCAACTTCGCTTTATTGTCATTGAAGCTATTTCCCATGACAGACTAGGACTAATCGAGAGTTAGCTAAAAAATGTGAAATTCACTGGATAAATTCCATTGACACTTCACAGCCTAGGGGATTAAATTCAGATTTTGGTTTACGTCTTGTTTTGTAATTTTGTTACAGCAGCAGTCCGGTATAAGTTATTTTTGTAGGTAATTGAGTTGTTACACATAGCGCGTTTTTAATTTTTTTTATATTGGTGACATAATTGCCCAAATCTGGGGATCAGGAGCCATTTCCACCCTTTACTCTCGGCTCGGGTTCTTTGTATCCATATAACAGATGTTCTACATGACTAAATCTGACATCAATTTTACTGCAAAATCAAAGGGGCCAAAATGTCTCCCCCCCTCCCCCGAGCAGTAATATATTTCTATCCCCCTTGGTGGGAGTGGAGATGACCCATCTATAAGGATATACAGTACATACACACAGCACAAGGTTGTGTTCACACTACACAATGTTTCTCAGGACTGCAGTTCCCCTGAGATCCACAAGGTGGTGATCTAACCTCTACCCAGTCAGAAAATCTCTATGGAATACAGACAAGAAGTCTCTATGGAAAACAGGAAGTGATGTCAGGTGCACACAGGATGTTCAGGAGGAAGTAGAGAGGAGACATTGCTGGAAGTGGCTGCAGAGGAGGTAATAAGATCTTATTTATGATTTACACCCAGTAACCCCCACGTCATATATCTTGCTTCCAAAGCTGGCCATACACGATTCAGTTTTATCGTTCAGCCAGCGGACTGGGTGATGAAAACTGAAGCGATTCCCCCATCCACACATTGGAAGGGGATGGGGGAATCCTCACTGCTGCACTATTGTATTCTGACAATGGGGGGCGCTCCTCCGCTCTCAGAATACCCAGATCAGTGATGAAGCTATTGGCTGCAGCCGCTGATCGAGTGACTTTTATCCAGCAGTGACCACACATGGATGGAAATGTGACCGATCCCTGTTGAACGAGCTGAATTTCCATGTATCTATGGTCACCTTAAGCGACTTCCTCCCCTCCCCCTCATCTCCTTCATTATGTAAGTCATGCTGAGATAATCTCCCATTGGCTGAGCAATATTCTCATTTGTCTCTGAGCTCCTTTTTGCTATTCCTCGTACTGTCTGTTGTTTCCTTGGATTGATTTTCTGTGTAGTGACCCCGGCTTTATCCCTTGGATGCGCTCGTCTGTTGCTTGCCCAATTCTCCCCTGAGTCCGCAGCCACCCGGTGGCCCCGCCCCCCTCTGACACCACGGGGAAAGTCCTTGTGAAGTCCATGTGCCTCAGAGGAGGCGGGGTCACCGGGTGGCTGCGGACTCAGAAGAACTGAAGCGTCACACAGCGGGAACCTCGAATGCAAACGGATCGTCCAGAGAAAGAAGAGGGGAACAAGAAGCCGGAGCAAGATGCGGACAAGAACACCAATGGAAGAAGGAAGATCAAGATGAAGATCAAGATGGAGGAAGAAACCCAAATGGAGAAAAGAAGAAGATGGAAGAATATATTCAAATCAGAGACACTATCCAACCGAAAGTGAGACGGCACAAGCTTGGACAAAACCCCTTACGAAGCTAGAAGAACTTTGTACAAAAGAAACCCCACGTAGACATATCATCTCAACTCTATACAACTCACTCTTTGGGGATAAGATGGACTTCTCCAGCTCGTCATGTCAGAACTGGGAAAAAGATTTAGATATCACTCTAACTGTAAAAAAAATTGGGAAAAAAATCTATATGTACGCTCACAAAGGTTCTCTAAACGTAGCCTCACAAGAGTGTGGATTCAAAATTATCACCAGATGGTACAGAACTCCATCAATTCTGCATAAATTCTCTCCCCTACTCTCTGACCATTGTTGGAGATGCACGCAAAAAGAGGGCTCGATGCTTTATATGTGGTGGTCTTGCCAATTGATTCAAAATTTCTGGAAAACAGTTCACAAAACCATTACTTCAATTACCTCAGAAAACCTAAGTTTTGATCCAGCACAATATCTCCTACACTTAAACTCTTTCCCAAGAAAACAATCTTTAAAGTCACTACCTATGTTCTTGATTAATGCAGCTCGTCAATGCATTCTATCCCACTGGCGCACAGCCACCGTCCCTTCTAAAGTGGAATGGTTTAGGAGAATAAATAACATTGAAAAAGTAGAGGAGCTCATAAGTATATCTCAGGAAAAAAGAATGAATTTCTCAGCAACATGGCACAACTGGATATTGTTCAAAGAATCCCAGACATATAGAACAATCATTAGGTAAGAATCAAAACTTCTTCCTTAGGCTATAGAATACATAGGAAAGTTGGAAAAACTATCAAAATAAAATATCCTAGTCCTAATAGTATACAATAGGTTCCCCCTTACCCTTTCCCCCCCCCTTTTTTTTCTCCTTTTTCCTCTCCACCCCTCCCCTATTCCCCATTATCAACTGTAAGAAATATACTTACTTTGATAACTATTGTATTAGTAAAAATCTGTTGGATTATATGTTGAATATCAAGTACATTATTGACTTTTTTTTTTTATCAACTGTGATATAACAAATTGATGTAATACGCAGCCCGACCAATTTATTATTGTAAACATATGCAGTTATGTACTGTATTACTATGCTGTTTCTTTTGTTTTTCTCATGTTCACCTAATAATAGACATGTGCAATTCGTTTAGTTTCTAATTCGTTTTTCACAAATTTAGAGAAATTCCTTTATTCCGAAATCTCCGAATTTTTCAATTTACGAAATTCCGAATTTCCGAAATTCGAGCTTCGAAAATGCAAAATTCGAAAATAGGAAATTTGGAAAGTTGAATTTCCAAATTCCGAATTTTTTGCTTTTTTCGGAAATTCGAAAAATTTTGTTTTTTTCATTTTCGTTTTATTCGTTTTTTTGGAAATTCAGAAATTCCAAATTTCCGAATTTCCAGAATTTCCGAAAAAAGAAAAAGAAAGAAAACAAATTTTTCGGCAGTGCACATGTCTACTTAATAATACTTTGTGAAACAAAAAAAAAACAAAAACTTATGCTAACAATTTATAGTTCATTTTTTTTTATCCTCATATCCATTGAGGTAGAATGAACATAATCTATAACTTTACTGTTTAATGCAACAATATGTATATGGATCATGGCGCCAATTATTTAAAAAAATTAAGTGTTAGATAATAATAAAAATGTGCTGCACCTAAAATTAGTGAAAAACTAATAAAAAAAATGATAATGTAAAAAAGGGCGCTACCTATTAAATCACAAAAAATGCAGAGAGTGACCTATGCAAATGGGATGTGTTTATACACATATATAAATGTGTATTCGTAAATTGCTTCACATTACACATGTGCACAAAAACTCAAACAATAAATAATAAAAAGTCCAAATCGGTTTCAAATCTGTTTAGATGATTCCGCTCCAACACCGTGTGAAAATTAAACACTGTGCTTAAAATAATATTTGTGACTTTTCACCCAAAGTGACAACAAAATGTGCTCACCAGATGGCTCTGGCCAGCAAATGACCATAAGGCCGCGTACACACACGATCGATTGTCTCGAGGGTGAAAACACCGTCGAGAAAATCTACGGGAAAAGCGAGGACCGGCTTGGTCCCCAATCCCCACACAAAATAGGGGTAGTTTTATGGCATTTTTAATATTTTTTTTACTAGTAATGGTGGCGATCTGCGATTTTTATTGTGACTGCGACATTATGGACACTTTTGGTGCAATTTTGGGACCATTGTCATTTATACAGAGATCAGTGCTATAAATATGCACTTATTACTGTGTAAATGTGCCTGGCAGTGAAGGAGTTTACCAGGAGGGGTGCTGAAGGGGTTAAGTGTGTCCTAGGGATGTGTTCTAACTGTAGGGGGGCGGGGCTACGTGTGTCATGACACTGATCACTGCTCCTGATTACAGGGCCTATCACTAGGAAGAATGGGGAAATGCTTGTTTAAATTAGCATTTCCCTGTTCTTCCTCTCCGTGAGACGATCGCGGGTATCCCCGTGGACATCGAGTCCGCGGGACACGCGATCACACTCACGGAGCTTGCGGCGGGGGCACGCCGCCCGCGTCTTAAAGGCGACGTACAGGTACGTTGATCTGCCTGTACTTGCCATTCTGCCAACGTATATCGGCGTGAGCCGGTCAGCAAGCGGTTAACAATATAGGCTGTACGGACTAAACACAGCCTTTTTATGAGACCATATCTTCTAAAATTGGATCGCACCATTACACAATATCATCTATATTTAAAGCATATGAAACCATATAATAAAGAACTATTGAAATAAAAAAAAAAAAAAAAAAACACAAAGAAACAAGACATAAGTAAAACCACGGGTTCACCATGTCTAAGACCTTATTCATGATTATAAATTCCAGAGGGAGACATCTAGGAGGACAGAATTATGACTGCAGGACCTGTGAGAAAAAAGTCCAGCCATTTGTCCAGGTCGAGCAGTCATAATTTCTCACCAGAAATGATGATTCCAACATTCTTTAACCACTTCCCTACTGTGCACGAAAACCCCCTTCCTGCCCAAGCCATTTTTCAGCTTTCAGCGCTGTCACACTTTGAATGACAATTGCGCGGTCGTGCGACGTGGCTCCCAAACGAAATTTGCGTCCTTTTTTTCCCACAAATAGAGCTTTCTTTTGGTGGTATTTGATCACCTCTGCGGTTTTTATTTTTTGCGCTATAAACAAAAGAAGAGCGTCCAGTTTGGAAAAAAAACACTATTTTTTACTTTTTGCTATAATAAATACCCATTTTTTTTTTTTAAAATAAAATTTTCCTCAGTTTAGGCCGATACGTATTCTTCTACATATTTTTGGTAAAAAAAATAAAATAAAATCGCAATAAGCGCGTATTGATTGGTTTGCGCAAAAGTTATAGCGTGTACAAAATAGGGGATAGATTTATAGCATTTTTATTTTTTTATTTTTTTATTAGTAATGGCGGCGATCTGCAATTTTTTATTGTGACAGCGATATTGCGGCGGACACATCGGACACTTTTGACACATTTTTGGGACCATTCACGTTTATACAGCGATCCCTGCTATAAAAATGCATTGATTACTGTATAAATGTGATTGGCAGGGAAGGGGTTAACCACTAGGGGGCGGGAAGGGGTTAAATATGTTCCCTCAATGTGTTCTTACTGTGGGGGGAGGGGACTGACTGGGGGAGGTGACTGATGGTTGTCCCTATGTACAAGGGACACACCATCGGTCCCCTCTCCCTCACAGGACGTGGATCTCTGTGTTTACACACAGAGACCCACTTTCCTGCTCGTTTCCCGGGCAATCGCGGGTGCCCGGCGGCAATCGCGGCCACCGGGCACGCGCACCGGGGCCTTGTGAACGCGGCGGGCGCGCGCGCCGCTGGCGGCGAGCGCGCGCCTTCTAGCTCGTTTTAAAGGGAGGACGTCATATGACGTCCTCCCAGAACGAGAGTATCCTCCGCCCGCCGTCAATTGACAGTGGGCGGTGGACAAGTGGTTAAAGAACCTGGGATATAGCAGGTAATATATTTATTTCTCCACCCCCACATCCAAACGAGATAGAAGTTAAGAATCAAATGCTACCAGGTGCAAAAAAATTGTATAAGTTGAATGATTTAAAAAAATTTTTTTACATATTAGCATCTCTACTAGTAATCAGTGAGAAAGCAATTTAAATCTATGTCTATATTAAGGCCGGCTGGTGCAAGGGAACCTATTTAAAAAAATACACCTGATTTCAGCTTGAGACACCTGGATTCTCATGTCCCCCCCCTCTCCAGTGTGGTAAAACTTTATCAATCCCATAGAGCTTAAGAAGGGCTGGGTTTTGATTATGGTGAGTTCTAAAGTGATTAGAAACACTGTTTTCTAAAGCCGATCTTGATTTTATTTACGTGGTCATTAATCCTTTTGTAGAGACATCTTATAGTCCTACCCACATTAAGTAATCCACATGGGCAGGACAAGAGATACACCAAATATTTTGTATTGCAAGAAATACATTTGTCCACAGTGTATTCCTTTTCATTATACCCTACGAATGTTTCCGTTTTTCTTTTTTTGTACTCAGAGTCAATCTGTGGATAGTATAGGAAAGGAACAAAGAAACAGAGAACATTGACCTGAGGTGTGCCGAGGTCACGTGGTCAGTATGCCTAAAAGAGAGCATACCCAAGTATGAAAATTAAATGGAAAGTAAAAGAAAAGGGAATGGGTGGGTGGGACACAAGAGCCTACGACCACAGGGGAGGAGGCAAAGGAGGGCAGGCTTTATGCGGCCTGACTCCTCCCTCAAACACAGGCTGACCTGCGGTCAGCCTTACACTTGTACTCAAAGTCAATCTGTGGATAGTATAGGAATGGAACAAAGAGAAACAGAGAACATTGACCTGAGGTGTGCAGAGGTCACGTGGTCAGTATGCCTAAAAGGGGGCAAAAATAAACACAGTAGGATGAAAGCTTGACAAAATATTTATTACAAACTAAATAAACATTCAATCCGCTAAATTTACAAACGCTTATGACATTTCAAAAAGTGGCTCAGGGATATACCTAGAGAAACAAGATGACCTCCACCTACCCAATTTCTTGATAATATGAGCCGGTACCCCTTGGCGCGAAGCTGCGGAAGCTGCTCCTATCCTGAATGAATGCCCAGAGTACGCTTTGGGGTTCAGATTGGCCAATAGGGTACGGCAATGGAGTATGAATTGAGCTGCGGAGAGGGGAGCACTAGAAAAAGGCAACAGAGGGCCACCCCTGGGCTTATCAGACGTACCAGAGACGAGCTGGTCTAAAACCAACACCGGGCACCATGCCTTGCCAGTCTCAAAAAACCTAATGTCCGTGCCGGCTCTCGTTTGCTGCGTCTTGCAAGCATGCAGATGCAAACAGAAGTGGCCGGGGTGTCTAACCAGTTAATTCATCAAAAGTATTGTGAGGGGGTTAGCTCGGCAGCGGGTGTGTGTGACCCCCGGGATGGGCTCCCCACACAAAACAGGCCCAGCAAACGGAGGTTGTGGTTTTCAAAATCAAAAAGGTGCGGTTTATTTTCTATTTACAGTGACAAAACACAGCAAAGCAAAAGAAACATAACCAAAATAAATCCTGGTCAAGTTGACCTCTGACTAAACATACAGGTTTCCTAACTAACAACTGGGATCAGCCTAGTGCTGTCCTAGTCCCTAAGTCCCTGGTTTTAAATGTCCAAGCAAATAGCCACACAGGCTTTGTCTCACCGCACAGGGGTTCACTCTCCCTAGACAGTCCACACAGGTCTGGTTCCAGGCATGAGCTAACATCTAATGAAGCTGGGAGTTCTTATAGAGGCCTAAATGAGCTGACAAGCTTCAGCTGGTCTCATCAACTCCCTGTCTGCACGACGCCCAGCCCTCTCCCTAGAGGTATGAGTCATCCATGAGCCCACTAGCCTTATACAACTCTCCACCTAGTTGTATAAGTCGGCGTAAAGCCTGAATCTGGGCGAAATATATCTACCCCCCTGGATGCAACCAGGTGACTTTACCTTCCTGCTGTCACATACCCCCCCCTCTTGTTTTAACCTCGGGGTTGGAACACCAGCAATCAGGCATTCATGTACTCGAGACAAAGCATCCACATTCCCCATTTGAACGCCAGGGCGATGCTTTACTGTGAAGTTGAATTCCTGGAGGGCCAGGAACCACCTATTCACTCTTCTATTTGTTTCCTTGTTTTGAGCCATCCACTTTAACGGAGCGTGATCCGTAACCATGTCAAAGTGCCTACCTAGCAGGTAGTACCGAAGGGAATCTAGAGCCCACTTCACCGCTAAACACTCCTTTTCAACGGTGGCGTAATTTACCTCATGGGACTTCAACTTCCTGCTGAGGTAAATGACTGGGTGCTCTTCCCCGTTCCAGACCTGGGACAATACTGCTCCTAACCCCACATCTGACGCATCACTTTGTACGACAAAGTCTTTAGAGAAGTCGGGTGAGTACAACACTGGCTGGCTACATAAGGCTTGTTTCAAGAATTGGAATGCTGCCTCAG
The DNA here is from genome assembly GCA_029206835.1 of Rana muscosa. Taxonomy (NCBI): domain Eukaryota; kingdom Metazoa; phylum Chordata; class Amphibia; order Anura; family Ranidae; genus Rana; species Rana muscosa. Next base: position 23,181,629 of record JARGYO010000094.1, on the reverse strand, counting down.
CCTCGGGGGTCCATTTAATCATGACCGACCCTTTCCCCTTCGTCAGGTTGGTTAGGGGCACAGCCTTAGAAGCAAAGTGGGGAATGAATCGCCGATAATACCCAGCGATTCCCAGAAAGGCTCGTACCTGCTTCTTGCTGTTGGGACGTGGCCAACTCTGGATGGCCTCGACTTTGTTGAGTTGGGGTTTTATTACTCCCCTCCCAATGGTGTACCCAAGATATTTGGCCTCCTCCTGCCCAATGGTACACTTCTTGGGGTTAGCCGTAAACCCCGCTTCCCGAACAGAGTCCAGGACTGCTTGCACTTTTGGCAGATGTGAGGCCCAATCTGTGCTATGGACAATTACGTCATCCAGGTAAGCCGCAGCATACTCCCGATGGGGCCTCAGCATCTGGTCCATTTTCCGCTGGAATGTGGCCGGCGCATTCTGTAACCCGAACGGCATTCTTTTATATTGGAACGCCCCGTCTGGGGTTACAAATGCGGTTTTCTCTTTGGCCGACTTGGCCAGGGGGATTTGCCAATACCCTTTTGTGAGGTCAAGAGTCGTCATGTATCGGGTTGTTCCCAGCCGGTCGATCAACTCATCTATACGTGGCATGGGGTAGGTGTCAAATTTTGTAACTTTGTTCAACTGACGAAAATCGTTACAAAATCGCCAGCTCCCATCCGGTTTAGGCACCAACACAATGGGACTAGACCAATCACTTTGGGACTCCTCTATCACCCCTAAGTTCAGCATTTTCTGTACTTCCTCCCGTATTGCCTCCCGTCGGGCCTCTGGGATCCGATAGGGTTTTAACTTCACCCTTTCACCGGGCGGGGTAATGATGTCATGCTCTACCCCAGATGTTTGTCCCGGCAGCTCAGAGAATACCTCCTTGTTGCGAAGCACAAACTCCTTAACCTCCTGTTGTTGGGGTTGTGACAAGGTGGCTGCTATTCCAACCTCAGGAATCACGCAACCAGTTTGAGCTGGTGACCAAGTGTCTGCGACTAGGGACTCTCTATCCCTCCAGGCTTTCAACAGATTAACGTGATAGATCTGTTCGGGCTTTCGCCTTCCTGGTTGTCTGACCTTGTAATTCACTTTGCTCACTTTTTCCATTATCTCATAGGGGCCTTGCCATTTGGCAAGGAATTTACTTTCAACCGTAGGGACAAGTACCAGTATCCTATCCCCCGGGGAAAAGGTACGGGTCTTGGCTCCACGGTTGTACACTCTCTGCTGTGCTAACTGCGCTTGGGCCAAATGTTCCTTCACGATGGGCATTACCTGTGCAATTCGGTCTTGCATCAGGGCGACATGCTCAATCACACTCCTGTGGGGAGAACTCTCACTTTCCCAAGTTTCCTTGGCAATATCCAACAGCCCTCTTGGGTGTCTCCCATACAGTAACTCAAAGGGGGAGAATCCCGTAGAGGATTGGGGCACCTCCCTAATAGCAAACATCAGATAAGGAAGTAGACAGTCCCAATCCTTTCCATCTCTATCCACCACTTTCTTCAACATTTGTTTTAGGGTTTTGTTGAATCTTTCAACCAGCCCATCGGTTTGGGGGTGATACACAGATGTACGTAATTGCGTCACTTTGAACAATTTACACAGCTCCTTCATAACCCGGGACATAAAGGGTGTACCTTGGTCCGTAAGCAGTTCTTTACAAATACCCACCCGGCTAAACACAAGAGATAGCTCTTTGGCTATGGTCTTGGCCGAGGTATTTCGGAGAGGGATCACTTCTGGATAACGGGTGGCATAGTCCATTATAACTAATATGTACTGGTGTCCCCTAGCGGACTTGATTATAGGCCCTACCAAATCCATGGCGATCCTCTCAAACGGGACCTCAATGATGGGTAGAGGGACCAGCGGGCTACGGAAATGTGGCATCGGGGCCGACCTCTGACACACAGGGCAGGAGGAACAATAATTTTCTATGTCCTTCATCACCCCCGGCCAATAGAATCTCTGTAATACCCTCTCTCGGGTTTTCTCTGTCCCCAGATGACCTCCAAGAATGTGCCCATGGGCCAACTCCAACACCAACTTCCTGTAAGGTTTGGGCACCACAAGCTGCTCAACGGTTTCTTCTGCCCTTTTTGCCACCCGATACAGTAGGTCCTTCTCTACGCTGAAGTATGGGTAAGTGCAGGTATTATCTGGGTTCACTAACTCCCCATCTATTTTCACTATGTTTTCCCGTGCCTTTATTAGGGCGGGGTCTTTCAACTGTTCTGTGGCAAAGTTTTCCCTGTGAACCTCAAGATCAGAAAACTCCACAGACGGTAGGTTTTCGTCTGAGGAGGTGGGCTCCTCTCCAGTTTCTTGAGTCTCCCCTGCCAATACTGATAAGGGAAATTCCGGAGAGTCCTCACCACTCTCAGGGGAGTTCTGGCTATCACATTCCTGGTACATAGGGGCACCAGTGGGGGGCTCAGGATCATCCCACAGTTCCCAGAACTTCGGAAAATCCCTTCCTACAATGGCGTCATGCGGTATCTGAGATACTAAGCCCACTGGATGAGAGAGGGTACCTTTGGGGGTCTCGAAACACACTGTAGTGTAGTCACTGGATACTCTCGGGTGTCCCCATGCACACAAATAACAGCTACCTTGCTATTCCCAAAGACCTCTGTTTTAACTAACTCAGCCTTTATCAGGGTCACAAGGCTACCTGAATCCAGCAATACCACAACATTTCTACCATTAACACACATTTTGCATAAATGTTTCTCAGTTCCTCGAATGGCAGTGCATGCGACTGTCGCACACAGCGACTGACGTCTGCCCGTCAGAAAGTCACACTGCATGGGTTCCTCCACAACCGGGCAATTGGCTGCAATATGTCCCGCTTGCCGGCAGCGGTAGCAAACGATCCTTCTTGCCGCCTCTTGAGCCGCTGATTTCCCAGGCTGTTCTCGCCAAACTTGGGGTAGAGCTCCCACCCTCTCACTCTCTCCACCCTCACCCCTTGGAATCCTCTTATCCGCCCCTGGGGATGGTCTGGTCTTAGGGTGGAAAGTCTGAGTGTCTCTGGAAGAGGCCGTCAGGTTCTCTGCAGCCAAGTATCTCTCTACCCGATCCACAAGTTTACCGGCCGTTTCTGGGTCTCCATGGCTTACCCACTTTTGGATGGCAGTAGGAAGAGCTCTCAAAAACCGATCCATTACAACACGTTCCACAATCTTTGGTGCGGACAAAGTCTCTGGCTGTAGCCACTTTCTGCTCAGGTGAATGAGATCATACATTTGAGACCTGGGGGGTTTTCCAAGCTGGAAAGTCCAGTTATGCACACGCTGAGCCCGGACAGCCTGGGTGACACCCAGCCTTGCCAAAATTTCAGCTTTTAGCATCACATAGTCTTTTGCTTGGTTAGGCTCTAGGTCATAGTAAGCTTTCTGCGATTCACCAGTTAACAGAGGAGCCACCAGTCCAGCCCACTGCTCCTCAGGCCACTTTTCTCTTTCAGCGGTCCTTTCAAATGTGGTCAAAAATACCTCTGGATCATCCTCTCCAGTCATTTTTGTCAATAAACGACTCACCCCAAAGGACGCGGTATTAGTGGGACGGCTTTCCTCACTGGTCTGCGGACGTTGCTGCATTACTGCTTCCATTTGTTGTAGTCTCTGCTCTTGCTTCTGTAACAGGTCTATGAAGCGGGCCTCAGATTGCTGCTGGGCTTGTTGCTGAGCTTCCAGACTCTGTTGGTGAGCTTGCTGCTGGGCTGCAAGGCTCTGTTGATGAGCTTGCTGCTGGGCTGCAAGGCTCCTTTGCAAACCTGCATTTGTCTGCTGTTGATTGGCATTTGCTAGAGCCAGCTGTTTCAGTATCTCCTCCATGCTGGCTTAAAAAAAACTGCCACTGGTTCTCCACCAACTGTGAGGGGGTTAGCTCGGCAGCGGGTGTGTGTGACCCCCGGGATGGGCTCCCCACACAAAACAGGCCCAGCAAACGGAGGTTGTGGTTTTCAAAATCAAAAAGGTGCGGTTTATTTTCTATTTACAGTGACAAAACACAGCAAAGCAAAAGAAACATAACCAAAATAAATCCTGGTCAAGTTGACCTCTGACTAAACATACAGGTTTCCTAACTAACAACTGGGATCAGCCTAGTGCTTTCCTAGTCCCTAAGTCCCTGGTTTTAAATGTCCAAGCAAATAGCCACACAGGCTTTGTCTCACCGCACAGGGGTTCACTCTCCCTAGACATTCCACACAGGTCTGGTTCCAGGCATGAGCTAACATCTAATGAAGCTGGGAGTTCTTATAGAGGCCTAAATGAGCTGACAAGCTTCAGCTGGTCTCATCAACTCCCTGTCTGCACGACGCCCAGCCCTCTCCCTAGAGGTATGAGTCATCCATGAGCCCACTAGCCTTATACAACTCTCCACCTAGTTGTATAAGTCGGCGTAAAGCCTGAATCTGGGCGAAATATATCTACCCCCCTGGATGCAACCAGGTGACTTTACCTTCCTGCTGTCACAGTATGCAAGACCCTGGTCCAGAAACTGTAAACTCCCCTGGCCTCAAAAAAAAATGTAAAAGGCCAGGTATATCGATGCCTTAAGCACCAGGCTGGGCAACAACCCAAAAGGAGACCTTGTGAGCATGTCAGACATGTCCCGGTAAATATGACCCGAGATGGGAAGTCTGTTGACCACGGCCGGAGGGCTACTCTTCTGGATCCCTTTGAGGATGGCTTTAATAGGGTGTGCAGAAAATATAAAGGCCCTTTGAGGTCTTTTAAACACATGAAATGCTGAATCCCAGCCAGATACGTCCTATGGTGCTGTGGGCCAATTTGAGTTGCGAGTGGCAAAAAGCAATAAAAGCTAGTAGGTACTGGATGTCGTACTGGTCAGGACTAAGAAAACCTCGACCGGAAAGCCTGGAAAACATTTCAAGCAGTGTCATAAGCCTTCCTAGTTTTCGAAGATAAGGACTAATCGATCAAGGATGCCGAGTCAGCCCGATGGGAATCTAATCCATCACTAATTGCTGGAATCGTGGAGAAGGAGTGGCGCAGGAATCTGCGTCTGGGACCTGCTGGAAAAACACTGGGAAATTAAACCAGGACAGAGCATCAGCCGCTACATTATCTGCACCAATGACGAACCTACAATGTAAGTGAAAATTGAAATTGAGGGACAACCAAACGAGCCTACGCACAAAACCCATGATCAGCAAGGACTTGGATCTGCCATTATTGATGATTCCAGACATCGCCTGATTGTCTGTGGAAAAAAAACACCGTCTGTCCCGCCCATAAATGCCCCCACACCTGAGCCCGCTGCCACTATGGGATACATTTCAAACATCGCTGACGTCTCTGTAAACCGAGGAATTGCCAAGACCTCATCAGACCAAGACCCTGCCAGCCAGTGCGAGACTAAAATGGCCGCATAGCCTTTTGGTGGCCGCTGCATCTGTGGACAACTGAGGGGAAAACCTGGACACTGCAGGGATAAACATAGTGACCCCATTCCAATGCTGGAGGAACTCATCCGACATCAGTAGATCTGATAGAGCGGAAGGATCCAGAATGACCCGAGAATTTGAGCTAGGGGCTGCAGGCAATAACAATAACAACCTAGAAATGAAAGCCCTCCCCTGGGGAATGATCTTCATAGCAAAATTTAACATGCCCAGCAGTGACTAAATCCAACCTGGTACAGACACGGGAGACGGTAAAGGCATGAATGCGCTCTCTGATCCTAACCAGCTTGTCCATAGGAAGACTGGCCTGCATAGACTGAGAATCAAGGTGATACCCAGGAACATGAGCCTAGTAACAGGACCTTCCATTTTTTAACTGCTAGCGGGACCTTAAGGCTGGGTTCACACTATACGACACGACTTTCATCCTACTTTGCTCTGCGACATCTGTCCGACATTGGTCCGACATTGGTCCGACATCCATCCGACATCCATCCGACATTCATGAACAGGATACTACTTTGATCCGACATTGTGCTAGTCTGACTTGTCCTTTGACCAATCAAAACAATCCCAGGGTGAGATAAATTCCTTTTACTGCTGCTGTAATCACAATGTCGGATGCCAAAGTCGTATGGTTAGGACAAGGATCCGACTTTGATCCGACTTCAATGATAGTCAATGGGCTGAAGTCGGATCAAAGTCGGACAGAAGTAGTACAGGGAGAATTTTTAATGTCGGACCGACATGTGTCGGACCAGTTAAGACGGCTCCCATAGGGAAACATTGATTTTCACACGTCATGCGACATGAGCTCCTAATGTCGGAGCGTTTGTCGCCCCAGTGTGAACCAGCACTGAGAGCTGAGAAAACACATGTGAGCTTCTGAAGATCGAGGGGGACCTGATCACAACCTTTAATGAGGAGAAAATCATCTAGATAATGAATCACCTTGTGACAATTTTCCCTGTGAGAGGATCCAGCTGAGGGCCTGGGCAAAAGAGTCGAACAACCAAGGGCTACTTTTCGACCCCAAAGTCAGTTTGGTGGCAAAATAGTAACCTCCCTTCCACCTGATACCATGCCACTGCCAGAGTGACAGCAGAAGCTTAAAAGCATCCGCAATGTCTGCTTTGGACAACCAAGCACCTGAGCCCACCCTGATGATAGACTGAATCGCCTGATCTACCGAAGCGTATTTGAGAGAAAATACTTCCGAAGGAATCAAAGAATTGAGGCTAGCTGTGTGTGAACAATGAGGGACAAACAAGTCATGGATTAAACGTGGTTTATTGGAAAACTTCCCTCTAACAAGCCCCAGGGGGTTGACCGTCCAAACACGGAAAGGTGGTGTGGTAAATGGCCCAATGATGAAGCCCTTCTAGAGTTCTGATTGCAGTAACAGATCCACCGTTTCCATGCCTATGGAAGAAGACCTGAGACTTGGGCATTCAAAATGACCTGAGGGCAAGGACACAAACCCTGTATAGAACCTCTCCGAGAAACCCTTAACCAAAAAATTGCTCAAAGAAGGTGATGGATGGGCGGCTAAACACTCCTGTAAAAAAGGCACGTTGATGCGGCTTAGTCACGAGGCTTTGTTCCGTCTTAGCGAACAAGCCGACTTGGGGTGAGCCCTGAAACACCCGGTACAAATGTGTAACAGACGGCATTGACTATAATTGCACGTCCCAAGGTTATAGTTGTTGCAAATCTGGGATTTACCCAGAAAATTAGTGGGCCGGCCTAACTTATCCAAAGGAGCCGGATGGCCTGAGGATGGGAGACAGGCACCTGACCCCCTGGATGTGCCAGGCAGAGCAGGAACCTCTAAATTGGGGCACCAATATGCTGTGTGTGTGGATGACTGACAAGTCGCACACACCGGAGATCTGAGCCCGGGGAAATGCCGGCAAAACAACTTGGTATTTATGTTGCTCCACCTTATCACCACCTGAAATTGAGCAAAACAGGCCGTGGCCTTGGTGGAAAAAGACCGGTGATAGTCATAAAAGTTGGACCCCCCATATTTGTGGCCACCGTATATAGGTAAAGGTCCAACTCTTCCCTTCTAAGCGGACTTACAGAGCAAATGATATCTCTGTAGAGACTAAATGCCAGGACAAACTCAGGGATGGACAACTTACGATTGAGCCTGTGATCCCTAGTCTTAACCACCACCGAAACATCCCCACAAGCAGAAGACCTGTTATCCGCTACATCATGCGCAGCAATTAACAGAGACGCAAGGTTAACATCCTTGCCCTCCAGGATGTCCTTTTTGATGTTCCCAGGGATAAAATGTGTTGGAGTAATGGGGGGAGCACACAAATTACCTGGGCCTACCGGTACCGGCCTAAGCACCGAGGGGGTTCCGGAATCCGCTAAAGCCCCTGGGCCAGTAGAAGCTCCTGGAGCTGCATTAGGCTGTCAGAGTTGAGTTCACCTGCTGGGGCACTGAGGTTCACTTTGCCAATGGCTGCAGTTCCAGTGTCCACCAGCAGGTGTCTCCCAAAAGCCAGCAGGTTTTGATCAGCCACACCTGGCTCCAGCTGCCAGGTGGATACTTAATGCTGCTCTTTCCTTCCCCCAGTGCGTCACTATCCTGTCTATTGCCTCCTTGCTACCAGATTGTGCCTGATACCTTTCTGAACCTTCCCTTATCCTGATCCGTCCTGCACCCCTCTGCCTTGTTCTATGCCCTTGTACCCAGTTGTGTCCCCTTCCTTGCATCCCTGTTGCTTTTGTCCCTTAGTTGTAGATATTGTATATAGATAGCAGTTAGGTTTATTAGTTATTCTTGTTCTTGTTTGCTGGAGTGGTTTATGCTTTCACTGGTTGCTGTGTCTGTTTATTTGTGTGTGTTCACTGTAAATAAATATCACTTTAATTGTATATATATCCTTTGTTTGGTCTCAGTTCCTTGGTGTAGCTACGTGTCTGGTCACCTTAGACGCTGATCCTGACATAATAGTGACGCCCACTAACGACCAGATCTGCTACACTTGGGAACTGAGATCCAGTTACTTGAGATTTTTGCCTGTCAGAATGCTTAGAGTGCAGGTTATTTGCAGTGTGCAGCTTGCAGTAGGAGATAAAGATTTGTGTCGTTCCCTGTGGCAGAATCTCACTGAGGAGGAGCTGTTGGGAAACATTCTGACTGCACATGCCTTAGCTGTCGAAGGGAGATTCACTCTTAGTAATGTGCAACCCTTGATTCAGGTCTGTTCAGAGCTGCTATTTCAGTTTATCTCTCAGGGCCATGATGTTTTCACTCCCCCATTTACTATGTACCAGGCTGGATTTTTGGGATGGTTGCTGAAACATTGTGCAGGTTCTTTTTTCCAGCAGTATTCAGTCTATTCACAACAGGTGCTGTTAGATTGTATTGCTTCTGTGCACTGTTTAATTGAGCAATGTGAGCAAGGGAGAGACAAACTGACTTTAGTTCAACCTCTGCTACAAGCTTGGTCAGAGATCATATCCCCAGTGCAAGGTGAGTCATATACAATCAGATCTGCTGCTAAAGATCAAGAATCTGTTCCTCTGTTACCCTTAGCAACCTCTGCTGCTACTGAGCATTCCTTACCTCCTGTAGATCAGTACCCTGCCAATAGTAACCACACTTCCTCTGTATGTAATCCATTGGAAACTCCCCCTGCAGTACCGTTGCCCATAGCAACGTCTCAGGCCTCTTCCAGTACTTTTACTACTTTTCCCTCTAATTTCCCCCAGTACTGTTACTACCTTTCCATCAGCAGTACACTCTGGTCAGCACAAGGCAACTACCAACAGGACCCCAGTATCTAAGCCAAAAAGGAGGAAACACAAGTTTTCTCCTGCTCTTATAACTCTGCCACTATCCATGTTGCCGACTGCTGCTGATGCGATCCAGTCCTCCTCCATGCAGACTGCTGCTGATGCGATCCAGTCCTCCTCCATGCAGACTGATGCTGATGCGATCCAGTCCTCCTCCATGCAGACTGCTGCTGATGCGATCCAGTCCTCCTCCATGCAGACTGCTGCTGATGCGATCCAGTCCTCCTCCATGCAGACTGCTGCTGATGCGATCCAGTCCTCCTCCATGCAGACTGATGCTGATGCGATCCAGTCCTCCTCCATGCAGATTGCTGCTGATGCGATCCAGTCCTCCTCCATGCAGACTGCTGCAATCCAGTCCTCCTCCATGCAGACTGCTGCTGCTGCAATCCAGTCGTCCTCCATGCAGACTGCTGCTGCTGCAATCCAGTCGTCCTCCATACAGACTGCTGCTGTTGCAATCCAGTCGTCCTCCATGCAGACTGCTGCTGCTGCAATCCAGTCGTCCTCCATGCAGACTGCTGCTGCAATCCAGTCGTCCTCCATGCAGACTGCTGCTGCAATCCAGTCATCCTCCATGCAGACTGCTGCTGCAATCCAGTCATCCTCCATGCAGACTGCTGCTGCAATCCAGTCCTCCATGTTACCGACTGCTGCTGATGTGATCCAGTCCTCTTCCATGCTGACTTTTGCCGATGTGATCCAGTCCTCTTCCATGCTGACTTCTGCCGGTGCAATCCAGTCCTCTTCCATGCTGACTTCTGCCGGTGCAATCCAGTCTTCCTCCATGTTGCCGCTGCCTGCTGATGATGTCCATGCCTCCTCCATGTTGCCGCTGCCTGCTGATGATGTCCATGCCTCCTCCATGTTGCCGCTGCCTGCTGATGATGTCCATTCCTTTTCCAGTTTGCAGCTGCCTGCTGATGATGTAAATGCCTCCTCCATGATGCCGCCTGCTGATGAGGTGCATGCCTCCTCCATGCTGATGCCGCCTGCTGATGGGGTCCCTGCCTCCTCCATGTTGATGCCGTCTGCTGATGGGGTCTATTCCTCTTCCATACTGCCGCTTGCCGATGGTGTACATTCCTTCTCCTTGCTGCCATCTGTTGCCAAGCTTGCCGTGGCAGGTTTCCGGGCTGCCGCTGCCCCGCTGGTCTATGCTGGTTCCCGGGCTGCTGCCCAGCCTGTTGATCTGGTGCCCGCTGCCCAAGCTGTATGGAGCACAGGACAAATTCGATCCATCCGGAGCAAACACATTCTTTCACGACTTACAGCTGCCTAAATTGACACAAACCCATGCGGAACTGATGGACGGTGCTCTTACGGAGCCTGAAATCAGGGCTGCAATCAAAACCTTGCACCCTACTAAGGCCCCTGGGCCAGATGGATTCCCGGGCCACTACTATAGGAAGTATCAAGATCTTCTAGCCCCACATCTCTGTACTTACTTTAATGATCTGAGAAGCGGTAGTGAGCTCCCCTGCCATGAAAATGTAGCTTATATAAGTGTTATCCCGAAGCCGGGGAAGGATCATGGAGACTGTATCAATTACCGCCCAATTTCCTTGATCAATACGGATCTAAAGATCCTGACCAAAATACTGGCCCAGAGACTTAATACTTTTCTTCAGTGTTATATTCATCCTGACCAAGCAGGTTTTGTCCCGACAAGACAGGCATCAGACCAAACCCGCCACTTAATTAACCTTATTTCGGTGGTTCAGTCTGATTGGGACGGAAAGGGGACTAGGAGGGGGATGTTACTTTCCTTGGATATCCAGAAGGCGTTCGATTCCATCTCCTGGGACTATCTCTTTGATGTACTCACTCGCTTTGGATTTGGGGGACGCTTTCTGGGTCTCCTTCATATATTATATGATTCCCCTAGTGCCTCGCTAATGCTCAGAGGATATACTTCCCAAACATTTCCGATCAGGAGAGGAACTAGACAGGGTTGCCCGTTGTCACCGTTATTATTCGCCCTGGCGATTGAACCACTAGCGATCAAAATTCGCACATGCAAAGATATTCAGGGCATTTATTGCGGAGATTATGAACACAAATGTTTACTCTTTGCGGATGACTTGTTGCTGACCTTGACCTCACCGATCACATCCCTGCCTAATTTATATGCTATTTTGCAACCTTTTTCCAACATCTCAGGGTTGGCAATCAACCATAGTAAGTCAAGGGCACTGAACTTATCTTTGCTAAGCTCCACCCAGGCAACACTTGAAAAATCATTTCAATTCCGATGGGAATCCACAGCTCTCCCTTATTTAGGCATACAACGAACCTCATCTGTCGGCAAATTGTACAAAGGGAATTATCCAGCCCTTTTCAAACGGCTAACAGAAGACTTGGCTAAGTGGCAGGTTCACCCGCCATCGTGGTTTGGCAGACTTCACTCAATTAAAATGAATGTTCTACCCCGCTTATTGTATTTCTTCCGCACCTTGCCAGTCTCATTTGGTCCGTGAAGACCTTAAACGATTTCAGAATAAAGTTCTACAGTTTATTTGGGGTGACAAAAGACCCAGGGTGAATAGGAGCACTTTATACGCATTGAAGCGGAGAGGAGGACTTGGTCTACCTGACTTCTTAAAATATTTTTATGCTGCCCAGGTAGCACAACTCACAAAGTTTCACACCCAACGGGCACAGGCCATTTGGATGGCTATGGAATCTTATTCTTGCCGTCCCAAACCTATTTCCCATATTTTATGGCTACCTATTAAGGAGCGACCTCCTATACTTTGCCCTACTTTATCCATGTCATTGGAAATATGGGACAGACTCTCCAGATCTCATAAATTCAAGTCTCCTCATTCTCCGCTGGCACCTCTGCTTCAAAACAATGCATTCACCCCGGGTCTCGCCCCACTAGCGTTCGAATGGTGGACTAATAAGGGGTTCATGCGTATTGCAGACCTTTGTGATCATAGAGGTGTGCTGTCCGAACGGACTATGACTGACAGGCATCAAATGCCCCCAGCAGAGGGTTATAGGTTTGCCCAGATCTCACATTATGTACAAACCTTGGCTCGTAAGAGCGACCTAGCAACCCAAACTCCCATGGAACATTTATGCAAAAATTATGACAAAATTAAGGGCCATTTATCTGCTATATATTCAATATTGCTGAGCGCATCGACAAAGCTGAACTATATGATCCAATGGGAGACCGACTTGCAGGAAACCCTGGATCTGGACGAATGGCATAAGATAGCCGAGACGGCATCACGTTCGCTCATCAATACTTCAATAATTGAGGCCAATTATAAGGTTCTGCTGAGGTGGTATATGGTGCCGGTCAGACTGGCAACTTTTGTTTCAGGGGCTACCCAGCTGTGCTTTAGAGGATGTGGCCAGGTGGGCACAACCTATCATATTTGGTGGACGTGCCCGAAGGTTAGGAAGTTTTGGATCAGGGTGTATAATTTTGTTTACTCCCTTACCCAACTAAACCTGGCTAAATCAGCTAAGCAAGCACTACTAGGGTGTGGAGATGTTAAAGCCTCCAAGTCCTGCAAGAGGCTTTTGACATTTATATTTATTTCAGCCAAAATCACCATTGCTAGGAACTGGAAATCGGCAGCTCTACCATTCGAGCAGCTTAAAGGTAAATTGTCATGGTTGATGCTAAACGAACGCTTGACCGCATTGGCCCAAGATAAAATGAAATTGTTTCATAAAGTGTGGGACCCATGGATTTGTTACATAACAAATGACCCCAGGATGTTTGCAGCTTAACCTAAAGGGTTAGGTTGGGGTGTCCGGGTGCTGAATCGGAGCTCCTTCCCCCCTCCCCCCCATTCCCCCCTTCTCAACTGTTCTTTCCTCGCTCTGTCTTCTCCCTTCTATTCTTTACCTCTGTTCTCTCCTTTTTTTTTTTTTTTTCTCTTCTCTCTTTCTTTCTTTTTTTTCTTTCTTTTTCTTTTTGTTTATTTTTGGAGTCGGATCCAGACCTTAGAGGTTTGTGCGGCTCCCTGTTTTCTAAAGCTCCTACGGGATCATTGTCAGTCTGATCTGGCCTCTGGGCTGCCCGCACGGCCAGCGGAGTTGCGCCCCCCCCGATAGGCTGATGGGGGGACGGCTCTTCTGGGCGGGCGGTTCAGATAGGATCTGGGATGTGAAGAGGGGCCAACGGCTCTGCGGAGCATTGGATTTATGTGAGCTATTAAGTGGCGATAATTTTTTCTTTTTATTTTTTTTTTCTTTGCATGGACCCCTACACGCAGGGATCTTCACTATGTGGCCTCGAATGTTGATTGTGACTGTACAATGTTATGATGCGGCTTTTATACTTTTTGTATGACAAAACTTGAATAAACATATTGAAACACAAATGAAACCTCGATACCACCTTAGGAAGAAAGGCTGGATGAGGACGTAACACTACTCTGTCCTTATGGATAACCAGATATGGCTCCTTACAGGACATAGCTGCTAATTCCGACACTCTTTTAGCCGAACAAATGGCTACTAGAAAAATCAATTTCCTGGTGAGAAGAACCAAAGAAATATGCTGTAATGGTTCAAATGGTTGTTTCTGTAGAACCGACAGAACCAAGTTTAGATCCCATGGACATATGGGAATATTAACCGGAGGACTAATACGCATCACTCCTTGTATAAAGGCTTTGACTAGTGAATGCGAAGCCAAGGGCCTTTGAAAAAATATTGACAAGGCCGAAATCTGACCCTTGATAGTACTCAAGGCAAGCTTCCTATCTACAGCCCATTGTAGGAAGTCCAGAATCCTACCTATTACGTATTTACGTGGATGCCATTTCTTGGCCTCACACCAGGCGATGTACGCCTTCCAGATTCTATAGTAGATCTGCCTGGATACCGGCTTCCTGGCATTGATCATGGTAGATACCACAGAATTAGAGAGCCCTCTCTTTTTTAGAATGTGGACTTCAATAGCCAGGCCGTCAAACCTAGGGCTGGTAAGGAAGGGTGGTATATCAGTCCTTGCGAAAGCAGGTCCGGACGATGTGGGAGGGTCCAAGGACTCCCCACAGACATCTTTACAATCTCCGCGTACCACGCTCTTCGGGGCCACGCTGGAGCCACCAGAATCACTGGTTTCTTTTCTACCCTGATTCTGCAGAGTAATCGAGGTAACAATTGTGGCGGTGGGAATGCATATATCAGCTTGAACTGATCCCAAGGGAACACTAGGGCATCTGAGCCGCAAGCTAGGGGATCCCTTGTCCAAGAGACAAACCTGTCCACTTTTGCGTTGAATCTGGATGCTAGCAGATCTACATCCGGTGTTCCCCACCGCTGACATATTGTCCGGAAAACCTCGGGATGAAGGGACCATTCCCCTGGGCATAATTGTTGGCGACTTAGAAAGTCCGCCTTCCAATTCTCCACTCCTGGAATGAATACCGCAGATATGGCTGGGACATATCTTTCTGCCCATTTCAGGATGTAATTTACTTCCCTCTGGGCTGCACGACTCCTGGTGCCCCCCTGATGATTGATATATGCCACTGCTGTGGCATTGTCTGATTGAATTCTGACAGGGGACCCTTGGAGTTTGGATGTCCATGCTACTAGGGCATACCGGGCTGCTCGTATCTCTAAGAGATTGATGGGCAGGGCCTTTTCCGCATCCGACCATCTGCCCTGGAGAGACCATTGCTCCAGTACTGCTCCCCAGCCTATAAGGCTGGCATCTGTAGTGACCACTTTCCAAGAAATCGGACTGAAGGATTTCCCTCTTTCCAGATTCTGGGGAACCAACCACCAGCGGAGGCTCTTGCGAACGGAAGGGGACAAGGACATTGGTAAGTCCAGAGCCTGAACTTTTTTGTTCCAGGCTGACAGTATGGCCCTTTGCAAATTCCTTGAATGGAATTGACCATAGGGTACTGCTTCGAATGATGCCACCATTTTTCCCAGCAGCCTCATGCACAGGCGTATGGATGGCTGTCTTTTTGTACCCACTAAGTGGATCAAATCTCTCAAAGACGACCCCTTTTCTTGAGGCAAGAAAATTTTTCTCTGGTCTGAATCCAGCCTTAGCCCCAAGTATTCCAGACTTTTGACTGGTTTTAGGGCTGACTTGTCTCGGTTGATAATCCAACCGTGATATTCCAGATACTTGATTGTCTCGTGAACAACCACTTCTAGTTTTTCCACTGAGTGGTCTATCAGCAACAAGTCGTCTAGATATGCCATTATCGTTACACCTCGTGTTCTTAGATTGGCCAATAATGGGGCCAGAATTTTTGTGAACACTCGTGGTGCTGTGGCCAGACCGAAGGGTAAGGCTCTGAACTGAAAATGGCGCCCTTCTACCGCAAAGCGTAGAAATTTTTGGTGGGCTGGAAAGATGGGAATGTACAAATAAGCATCTTTGATGTCGATCGAGGCTAACCATTCCTCCCCTTGTAGGGCAGTGGCCACCGACCGGATCGACTCCATCCGGAAAGTCCTGATATGTAGGAATTTGTTTAGCCCTTTTAGATTTAATATGGGCCTCACGTCCCCGTTTGGCTTCGGGACTGTAAAGAGGTTTGAGTAAAACCCGAACCCCCATTCTTCCAGGGGAACCTCTAATTACTGCTTGGAGCAATAATTGTTCTAGTGCCAACAGGAGGGATCCTCTCTTCTGGGGATCCCTTGGCACGTCTGACCTTATAAAGTGGGAAGGAGGGGAGTTTTTTTAACTCCAATTTGTATCCCAGATTTACTGCGGAGAGCACCCATCTGTCTCTGATCGTGTCCCGCCAGGTCTCTGTGAACAACTGAAGTCTTCCCCCCACCCGATTGAGTGGGGGCAACCCTTCATGCATTTGACTTTGGGGGAGGTTTTGTACCTCTCCTGCTCCAGGGCTTCTTGTTACCCTGCAATTGTCCCTGATTTTTACCTCTGGGATTTGACCGAGGAGGCCGTCGGAACTGTTTCACAGCCGATGTCCTAGGGACTGGAGAAGCAGGCCTCTTAAAAGAGGGACCTCTAACTCTGTTTTTAACCGGCAAAAGTGTACTTTTACCGCTGGAAATTCTCTGGATATATTTGTCCAGGTCTTCCCCGAATAAGCGTTCACCATGAAATGGGAAGCTGACCAGCAATTTTTTACAGGGAGCTTCAGCAGACCAGTTTTTGAGCCATAAAAGCCTGCGCATATGTACTACAGACAGCGTAAGGCGGGAGGCCTGATGGATTGAATCCTTTATAGCGTCCACCGCAAAGCATAAGGCTCTAGGTAGATCAGCTAGGGCAAGAGCCTGCTGATCCGGCAAGTCCCTTAAGACCTGTTTCAACTGATCCTTCACTGCTTGGCAGACCCCAATAGCTGCCACTGCTGGTTGTGTCACCAATCCTGCTGTAGCAAAAGCAGATTTTAATAAGGACTCAAATTTTTTATCTATTGGGTCCTTGAACATTTGGACATTATCCACTGGACATGTCAGTGATTTATTCACACAAGAGATGGCTGCGTCCACTGTAGGGACCCTCCATTTTTTGATGAACTTATCCTCCATGGGATAGACCACTTGAAATCTCTTGGGAGGAGTAAATATTTTATCAGGATGCTCCCAATCCTGGTAAATGAGCCCTTCCAGTAAAGGATGGATCGGAAAGGAACAAACAGTCTGGGGAGCTTTTAGCGACCCCAACGAGGAGACAGAAGTGGATGATGGCTCCGCAAGGGGCATTTTAAATGCTGATCGGACCATATTAGTCAGGGACTGAACCCATAATCTTTCAGCATGTGATGCTGAGAATGGCTCTTCCACTGTTGATTCCTCTACAACAGAATCGACCTCATCCTGATCCCCTTCAGGTAGGTCGATCCCTGTACGGGACTGTTGCTCCGCTAACAGGCACTCTGAGGGAGGAGACGGAGATCGAGCGCTTTTTTCCTGTGACAGGGAAGCAGCGATCAATGCTGACAATCTCTCTTCCAGCCACCCCAGAGCTGAGGAAAAAACCTCCTCTGTTACATACACAGGAGCAGGTGAACTGAGGACAGCCACAGTACCAGGTACTCCTGAGGGTGCTCTACGGTCACTAACCTCTGATTCTTCAGGGGAGACTGGTGCAGCCGAAGCATGCCCAAGATCCTCAGAGCCCGATGGAGACCCCCTATGCTTCCTGGGATTTTTAGTCCCGGAGTTTTTAGACGGCATTATTCCTAAGCCCAAAGCTGAGGTATTCCAGCCGAAATACACCACTTACTGACAATAGTCTAGCACAAATGCTGCTATAAAAACAGTTGGTGTCTACTAATGTGCCTTTCTATGGGGATGCCTGCATCAACCGCTTGCTGTATGCCTTTTTTAAATGTTGCCAGCTCTGTCTCTGCACTCCATAGCCAGCTCACAACACATAATTGTGGTTTTTAACATGCTGGGACGCCCGCACATGCGCAGAAGCGCTGCGGCGCGCACAGAGCGTCATCCCCCAAGCTCCGCCCCCTTTCCCGGCTCACCTCTATATATAGAGGCGCGTGCACGCGCGCGGCCACGTGCGCCTTCGGCGCTAATTTTGA
Organism: Rana muscosa; assembly: GCA_029206835.1. Taxonomy (NCBI): domain Eukaryota; kingdom Metazoa; phylum Chordata; class Amphibia; order Anura; family Ranidae; genus Rana; species Rana muscosa. The sequence continues at coordinate 23,163,850 of JARGYO010000094.1, read as the reverse complement.
AAAGGGAAACTAGGGACAAGAGCCAGGGCCCCTTTTGCCGCAGGCCGGGGGATGGACGAGCATTGCAACATGGCAGAGGAAGCAGTTTCCCACAAGAGAACTCACCATCTGCCTGGACTTGCTCTGATAAAAAGAACCTAGTCCACATGACAAGAAACGTTCCACAGCGGCCTCTAGTGGATTAACACAGGTACCGCAGTCTAGTATATATTTTTTTTTTTTCTTGACCACTATTAAAATTATTACATTTTTTAGTAGTTACAGGCATGCATAATATTTAGCGGGAATACCGTTCGGTAACAGGCAGAAAGACATATTAGGCTTGGGGGTCCCCTCAATAGAACCAAGTTCCTGAGGGGCCCCCACTTACCTTTTCCCCGCCGCAGGACTCTGTTTGGCCACAGAAGCCCAAACTTCACCTATCACGGCAGGCATTGTAATTAAACCTTCAGGGACCGGGTTCCCAAGGATTCCACTCCCCTGGACCTGTATAGCACCCTGCACAGAAAACATCTTGGTCATGGGTATGACCAGAGCTCTGGATCCCAGGGTCCAGCTCTCCTAAGAGAAGCATTACAGGCAAAACCTTGCTCTTCTCTGCAAGGCCCGGGTACCGACCGTTTAGCTATGAAGCTTTTTTGGTCAGATCCGGAATAGCTTACTGAGGCCCAAAAGAACCTGTACGCAAGCCCAGTGAAAAACACATGTTTCTTCTTGGCCAACACCTTAGACACTGGCAAAAAACTGAGGTGCTCCCGGATGGGAGGGGCTTATATAGGGGAGGGTACTTCCGGTTTTGGAAGTTGCCAGTGCCAGCACCTGAAGGTATCTATATAACCCATTAGTAATGACTATGTCGCTCTGTGTCCCATGATGTACGAGAAAGAAACACCTATCTATAGCAGCTAGGTGAACTCTTGCTCGGAATTGGAAACAAGTAGCGCCCCCTGATGGTTAAACCACTCTCAGAATTCTAAACGAATGTGTCCAATTTGAATACATGTTTACATATTTTACAAGACAAATTTCTCCTAACTGGTCTTCTTGGATACATAACTCTTGTTGTACCTTGTCCTTGTATTTATTATCTATTATTTCTGACCCACAATTATTATCCCAGCTATGGAATCCATCCCTTCCCTCACATGTCCTCAAAAAACTCCACGCCTTTGGTCTTTTCCCTGGTTCTCATCCTATTTATCCAACTGCACCTTCAGTGTCACAACTCTTCTTTCTCCTCTCCTCTCCCTTTCTCTGTCGGGGTCCCCCAAGGTTCTGTTCTTGGACCTCTCTTATTCTCCATCTACACCAGTGGTTCTGTCCTCAGGTCCAGCTAACAGTCCAGATTTTAAGCATTACCCTGGGGAGATGCAGACTAGAATACGCTAATCACTGATCAGCAAATGATATTACCTGAGATGCATTTCAGTTATCATGCAAACCTGGCCTGTTAGTGGGTCCTGAGGACAAGAGTTGAGAACCACTGATCTACACCTCCTCCCTGGGTTAGGTAGTAGTCTCCCATGGCTTCCAATACCATCTCTATGCTGACAACACCCAAATCTATCTCTCTACCCCTCAGCTCACTCCTTCAGTCTCCTCCCACATCACTAATTTACTAACAGACATATTAGCCTGGATGTCACCAGTGATGGTTATCTTACTTTAAAAAAGTAATTAGTTACAAATTACTCCCAAAAAGTAATTGCGTTAGTAACTCAGTTACTACATTGAAAAAGTAATTACTCAGCAAAGTAACTGACTTTTTTTTTGAGGGCACATGGCACATCGGGGCACATAGCACATCAGGGCATGGGGCACGTAGCACATCAGGGCGCATGATAGCACATCAGGGCATGGGGCACAGGGCACATAGCACATGAGGTCACATCAGGACATGTGGCACATAGCACATCAGGGTGGGGCACATAGCACATTGTTTACCAGCCATGCAGAGTAGCGCAGGAAGCGTGTGTAATAAGTTCTCTCTCATGTCACGGCACTGATGGCAGTCACGCTACTCCCCGGCGGCCCCTCCTCTCTTCTCGTCCATCCCCATTTGCTTGTGACATCATCTGGGATGGACGAGAAGAGAGGAGGGGCCGCCGGGGAGTAGCGTGACTGCCGTCAGTGCCGTGACATGAGAGAGAACCGGTCATAGAGGAGAGGAGGAATTACACTACTGCCATCTAGTGGCAGTATATGTAATTGGGGTAACGCCGCCCAAGTAATGGTAACTGCGTTACCATGAGGGGGAAGAGTAATCAGTTAGATTACTTGTTACCCTCTAAAGTAACTGCGTTACGTAACTCCGTTTATTCCAACTCAGTTACTTACATCTCTGGATGTCACACCACTTCCTCAAACTCAATCTATCCAAAACTGAGATCATAATATTTCCTCTCCTAGGTGCCTCTTCCCCTGATTTCTCTGTCAAAATCAATAGCACTACGATCAGCTCGTCCTATCCTTTTGGCCCCACGTCCGATTTGGCTTTCCAAATCTTGCCATCTCAACCTCTGCAACATCTCCAAAATGCGCTCTTTCCTAACCAATGACACCATAAAGCTAGTAATTCACTCCCTGGTCATCTCCCACCTCGACTACTGCAACTCCCTTCTCATAAGATTACTTTTACATAGGCTTTCCCCCTCCAGTCCATCATGAATGCTACTGCCAGGCTCATCCACCTTACAAATTGCTCAGCGTCTGCTACCCACTCACCCAATTAATTAAATCCTAACAACAGCTTACAAAGCCATCCACAATTCAGCCCCCAGCTATATCACTAACCTAGTCTCAAAATACCAACTGACGCATTCCCTTTGTTCCTCCCAAAACCTACTGTTCTCTAGTTCCCTCGTCTGCTCCTCCCACACTCACCTCCAGGACATTTCCAGAGCCTCTTCCTTCCTATGGAACTCCCTACCCCAATCTGTCCGACTATGTCCTACTCTGCTTGCTTTTAGACGATCCCTGGAAAACCTTTTCTCCAGAGAAGGCTATCCGGTCTCCACCTTACAACTGTACTTTTACTTTCTCCATCAGCCCATCCCCCAAAGTTATTACCTTTTGTATCACTTTACCCTCCCTCCTAGATTGTAAGCTCTAATGAGCAGGGCCCTCTGATCCCTCCTATTGAATTGTATTGTAACTGTACTGTCTGCCCTCATGTTGTAAAAAAAATCCTGAAATACCTGTCAAAAAACATAGCACAATACCGCATTATGGCCACTAGACGGAGGCAAGGAAATCAGTGTATGAAATAAAATAGGGACAATATTTCTTATAGCTGGGAGAAAGCCAATCACATTCATTCAGCTAATAAAAAAAATAGACCTCTACGCTTTTATGAAAGCTTACACCACAAAATGTACTCAGCCAATAAAAGGTAATGACTCCATTTTTATTTTTCTACTATCAATGGCCAAAACGGTACAACACTTCATCCATGTCTTTGGTGATCTCTGAGGTGTATATCAGGGTGTGCTTCTTCCCCACATGAGAGCTGTGATGTCCAGCAACATTCATATAGAAGACATTTCCCGCACTCAAGGCACTAATACACCTCAAGGGTTGTGTGGGATCCCTGATGTACAGAAAGACAGGATTTCAGTGAGGAACAATTCCCTCACTCAGGACAGGAAAGTGGCTTCTCCCCTGTGTGAGATCTCTGGTGTCTGGAAAGATTGGACTTTCGTGAAAAATATTTTCCACACTCAGGACAGGAATATGGCTTCTCCCCCGTGTGAGATCTCTGATGTGCATAAAGATTGGACTTCTCTGAAAAACATTTCCCGCACTCAGGACAGGAAAGTGGTTTCTCCCCTGTGTGAGCTCTCTGATGGCTGTGAAGATTGGACTTCACTGAAAAACATTTCCTGCACTCAGAACAGGAATACGGCTTTTCCCCTGTGTGAGATCTCTGATGTGTGTAAAGATTGGACTTCACTGAAAAACATTTCCCACACACAGGACAGGAATATGGCTTGTCCCCCGTGTGAGATCTCTGATGTGTGTGAAGAGTGGATTTCACTGAAAAACATTTCCCACACTCAGAACAGGAATATGGTTTCTCACCTGTGTGAGACCTCTGATGTGTTTGAAGATTGACCTTATATAAATAACATTTCCCACACTCAGGACAGGAATACGGCTTTTCCCCTGTGTGAGATCTTTTATGTACGTTAAGATGTGATTTATAATGGAAACTCTTCCCGCACTCAGTACAGGAAAACCTCTTATCTGTTGGAAGGACGGCACCGTCCCGCACAGTCTGAGGTTCCTCAGGATAAGAGGAATACGATGGTCCGGCACCGTCCCTCACAGTCTGAGGTTCCTCAGGATAAGAGGAATACGATGGTCCGGCACCGTCCCGCACAGTCTGAGGTTCCTCAGGATAAGAGGAATACGATGGTCCGGCACCGTCCCGCACAGTCTGAGGTTCCTCAGGATAAGAGGAATACGATGGTCCATCTACACTGTGTGGTGCCGGATGGACATTTGAGGTAGTCGGGTTTTCTCCTGGACTATACTGTGTGATGTCCTCATCTTCTACTTTACAGTCTGGAGACAAAGTGAGACAATCCTCTGAGGTTTTCCTCATCTCCCGTCCATCTACTAAAATAGAAATGAAAAGATTATTGCAAAACATGAGCATTAATTAGAGTTCAATATCCCCCTTGTTTTCTGCAGACAGATATACATTTCCCGATGCCTTATGTTGTACAAATTCCCCTGACACGAGCTCATACATTGTAGTTAAACTTTCTATCCAGGAGTGAATGGACTTGGCAAGACATTCTCCCCATGTTGAGGGTATGTGACCCGGTATGGTTCAGGAGGGGGCATGCTCACTTCACAGTCCCTTACTCTTTCCTGGGCAGCCAAGCTGCATGCTCAGATGAGAGTCTGGTATGGATTGTGGACCCCACACTTTTTCTTTTTTTTTTGCATAGGGTTCTCACTTAAAATCCATACAAAACCCATAATATTGGTATTCAGTAATTAGTGAAAGCTTACAGTAAATGTTTCCTTGAGACAAGTTGCAGAGGTCCCACACCGCTGCCTCCCATCTCCTGAGACTGCACTCAGTGACTTGGGTCTGAGACTATACAGACATATCCCTCCACCCGGCACAGCCAGCAAACAACAGAATTTCTCCATCAGAGATCTTGCTAGACCCAGGCATGGGGCAGAAGACTCAAAGCACATGCCCCAGGTGCCTACGGCTATGGTGAAAATCAAGATTTTGCTGTCAGCTGAACCCCAGAATCTCCATAAATCCAGTCTAGATACATAAATTGTGTCTGCAGCACAGAGAAGGAAGATTATCCGAGAGAAATACAGGAATACAGAATGGGGAACACAGCTCAGGAAAGTGACCAGGAGATTACAGGCTGATATCACCCAGTCCTTGCCCTACTCTGGACCAATCAGTGAGCAGTATGGGTGGAGGAATGTATTTAGTGTTAATGACCCACCTGTGCTGATCTCTGTAGGAGTGTCCTCCTCTATAAATGTCCCCGTTATTCCATCCTCCTCCATAGACTGCTGATCATCCCTCACATACGTCTCTTCTTCTTCTGCTTTAACCTCAAATTCTATATCAATTGGATCTCCACTCTAAATCAAGAAAATTAAAGATATCATCTGTAAAACATAAGCTTTATTATTGTGACAATACATAAATATCCACACATTGTCTCCATGAGTCTGTTTTTTATTTTTATTCTTTATTTCTATATTTTTCTTATAGACAATGTCAACGACATAATAGGAAACATTTTACGTATTGCTAATCAGTTATGTTATCTTAATAATAATAAATCAAAAAAGATCTGTCTGTATCTGAGTCTGTGTTTTATAAGCTCCGTCCCACCAACCTTGTAACAGTGAGGGATGGTGAGATCTTCCTGTGTGGAATCCCGGGAATACAGAGGACGGGGACATCTCTCTGGTGGATTCCTGGTATTAGGTGGCTCCATCATATCCTTGTGTCCTTCTGATAACTCCTCCATCACTCCATACTCCTCATCCTCCTCTTTATATTCTTCTTTAACATCAATATTATCACCCCCGAGGTTTCCACTCTGAATAAATAATAAAATATTCATTGTCACAAACATGATGTGTATAAATCATAACTAACAATAATTGTCAATTATCTACCTGATGATGATGAGGGATGGTGTGATCCTCCTGTGTGGAATCCCGGGAATACAGAGGACGGGGACATCTCTCTGTTGGGTTTCTGCATCTGGATGACTCCACCATGGTGTCCTGGTACAGATCTTTGTGTTCTTTTAGAGACTCCTCCATCACCCTATCCTCATCATCCTCCTCTTTTATCTCTTCTTTAACTTCAACTTTAGAATCTCTCAGGTTTCCACTCTGAATATAGAATAAAAATGAAATCAATGGTAACAATGCAGATAATGTACAGATCCTAATGGTACTATCAGTGATTGTTCCTCATCTACCTGATGATGGTGAGGGATGGTGTGACCTTCCTGTGTGGAATCCCGGGAATACAGAGGACGGGGACATCTCTCTGGTGGGTTCCCATTACTGGATCCATCTGTAGGAAACACACACACTGACTGAATACATTGTTTCTATGTGTTTATCAGATGATGGGGGATCTAGGTGGACCCTCCGTACTGCTCTCTCCTTTACAATTGTCAGAACATTTGGGGTTAAAAAGAATATACATATAGGCCTTTATATTATGCATATTATGTAGTTTTCATATGGTTCATATTCATGTATATTATGAGCGAGATGACAGCCATTTTGTCTCTAAAGTTAAGCTCATAGTTCATGATGGGCTGTGAACAATACTACAACACTTTGGTTTCTACTTTCTCTTTAAAAGGTTAACCCAAACTCACTATCTTTAAAAGTTTAAATTAGATTCATAGGCATGAATAGGCCTTGTTCTTATGTCTCGGTAGGGGGTCTTGGCTGTTCCAGTCTCCCCAGGTTGTAACTCAAAAGGTTTGGACACTTGGTAAAATAAACAAGATAAGAAGCTCTTGTTTCAAGTGAGCTTGAAAACTTAAATTAGTATTTCAGAATAAGCTACAAAACTATAGGGCTTATTCAAAATTCCTGCTGTATTGTATATCTTAAATAAGGTTTATTTTAAGTATCTTCACAAAGTATCTATACTAGTAATACATGTATAAACCCATGTATGCATATATATAGATTAGTATTAAGGAGTTGTATACATGCTACTATATTAGTGGGGTAGCATTAGAAACTGCTTAAGCTTACATTCCAGTGGTTAGTTTCAAGGAATTTCCCAAAACATTAACAAATGGCCTGGGTCAGTGTTGATAATAAACATTCACATCTGTAAATCTGAAGTGACGCCGAGATAGCTGGGATACAGGACATGTGTTTTGACACCCTTAGACAATTAAGTGTGTTTTACTAAGTTAGATCAAAGGGTAATCATAAATTGTTTGTTGAACTCAGTGACCCTAACATTAGGAATTATTCCTTATACACCACTGCCCCTACATGTTAAAAATGACATTGTTCAAGATGGCGTATATTTGGTTGCTAAGACAACCTTCCAAAACAGTTACCTAGTAATAAGATACACACCCACTTTTGGAGTCAGATAAAAGTAGCAGCTGAGATAGCAGGAGAGGACCTTAAGAAAAATCGCAAGAGCAAAGGGGAGGTCGGGAGATCTCTCTTGAAGGAAAACGCTGGCTGAGGAGAAAATACGCAAACATGTAGCAATGGTGAAAGAAGTCCCTCTTGGGACTTTGATTCTCAAGCAGACAGAACTCTTAACCTGGTAACCTATTTATTTTGTTTATTTACCTGCCTTGGTAATGGAGTTGTTTTTACATGCACATAACTAAAACCATTTAACACCTTCCTTACTGGGCACATATACCCCCTTCCTGCCCAGGCGAAATTTCAGCTTTCGGCACTGCGTCGCTTTATCTGACAATTGCGCGGTCGTGCGACGTGGCTCCCAAACAAAATTGACGTCCTTTTTTTCCTACAAATAGAGCTTTCTTTTGGTGGTATTTGATCACCTCTGCGGTTTTTATTTTTTGCGCTATAAACAAAAAAAGAGCGACAATTTTGAAAAAAAAAACACAATATTTTTAGATTTTTGCTATAATAAATATCCCAATTTTTTTTAAAAAAAACTATTTTTTTCTCAGTTTAGGCCGATACGTATTCTTCTACATATTTTTGGTTAAAAAAAAAAAAAATCGCAATAAGCGTATAGTGATTGGTTTGCGCAAAAAATTATAGCGCCTACAAAATAGGGGATAGAATTCTGACATTTTTTTTATTATTTTTTTTTTAACTAGTAATGGCGGCGATCAGCGATTTTTATCGTGACTGCGTTATTGCGGCGGACACATCGGACACTTTTGACACATTTTTGGGACCATTCACATTTATACAGCGATTTGTGCTATAAAAATGCACTGATTACTGTATAAATGTGACTGGCAGGGAAGGGGTTAACCACTAGGGGGCGAGGAAGGGGTTAAATGTATGCCCTATGAGTGATTGCTACTGTGGGGGGAGGGGACTGACTGGGGGAGGTGACCGATCTGTGTCCCTATGTACAAGGGACACAGCATCGGTCTCCTCTCCCTGACAGGACATGGATCTGTGTGTTTACACACACAGATCCATGTCCTTGTCTGTGTACAGGCCGATCGCGGGTGCCTGGCGGACATCGCGGCCGCCAGGCACGCGCATCGGCATCTCAGTGATGCGCCGGGCACGCGCTCGCGCGCCCCCCAGTGGCCGAAGGAGCGGAGGCCATATAATGACGGCCTCCCGGCATTTAAGAACCACTTTGCGGCCGTCATAAGTCGTATGACGGGCGCAAAGTGGTTAAACATATATGGCAAAGCAATTTGGAATTATCTATATTTTTAACTGCAGCATAAAATATGATAATCCAAATATTAAGGCACATACCCTAATTTGGTTGTCTTTAAAAAGCTAGAGCTAAGTGGTACAATGGTTTTATTATGATATATGTGTAAAATACATTTTCTCTAAATTTAACATAAAAATGGATTGAATTGTCTAACCGTGTTCCTTATATGGCACTTGGTCTGGACACGTTTAAGAAGTGTAATCAGGAAATCTGTTTGTTTGGGAAAGAAATAGTGTTAAAGTGAACAAAAGAGTGTTTACACTAGAGGTCGACCGATATATCGGCTGGCCGATATATCGGCCGATATTTGGCCATTTTTGATAAATCGGCATCGGCCGATTATTATCAAAATTAGGCCGATAGCCGCTCATTCTTCCTTCTCCACACTCAGCGGCTCTGGCAGCATCAAGCGCCGCGCTGAGTGTGTGAGCAGAGAGGAGAGAGAGACAGAGAGGAGCTGTCAGCTTGATGTCGGGGGTGAGCGGAACCCGGCCGGGGACTCGGCAGCTAAATTACATCAACCAATGATTGGGCTGCTTTAGAAAGGGGGCGGGGCCACATACACGTAGCGACCCGCCCAGATACCATCCCATTAGCTGGTGTAATATAGCTGCTGGGTCCCGCCCGCCCACCCCGACATCGAGCTGACAGCTCCTCTCTCTCTCTCCTCTCTGCTCACACACTCAGCGCGGCGCTTGATGCAGCCAGAGCCGCTGAGTGTGTGAGCAGAGAGGAGAGAGAGAGAGGAGCTGTCAGCTCGATGTCGGGGTGGGCGGGACCCGGCCTGGGTGGGCGGGCCCAGGTGGGCGGGCCCAGCAGCTATATTACACCAGCTAATGGGATGGTATCTGGGCGGGATCACTATGTGTATGTGGCCCCGCCCCCTTTCTAAAGCAGCCCAATCATTGGCTGATGTAATTTAGCTGCTGGGTCCGCAAAATCAGTGCCATCTGTCAGTGCCACCGCAAATCAGTGCCACCAGCCAGTGCCAACCGCCACCGCCAGCCAGTGCCACCGCCAGCCAGCGCCACCCGCCACCGTCAGCCAGCACCACCCGCCATCCCCAGCCAGCGCCACCGCCAGCCAGTGCCACTGCCAATCAGTGCCATCTGTCCCAAACTAGTGGCATCTGTCAGTTCCAAACCAGTGCCACCTGCTAGTGCCAATCAGTGCCATCAGTCAGTGCCACCTGCCAGTGCCAATAGTGCCATCTGTCAGTTCCAAACCAGTGCCACCTGCCAGTGCCAACTGTCAGTTCCAAACCAGCGCCATCTGCTAGTGCCAATCAGTGCCACCTGCCAGTGTCAATAGTGCCATCTGTCAGTTCCAAACCAGTGCCACCTGCCAGTGCCAACTGTCAGTTCCAAACCAGCGCCATCTGCTAGTGCCAATCAGTGCCACCTGCCAGTGCTAATCAGTGCCTCCTGCCAGTTCCACACCAGTGCCACCTGCCAGTGCCACCTGCCAGTTCCAAACCAGTGCCACCTGCCAGTGCCAACTGTCAGTTCCAAACCAGTGCCTTCTGCTAGCGCCAATCAGTGCCACCTGCCAGTGCTAATCAGTGCCTCCTGCCAGTTCCACACCAGTGCCACCTGCCAATTCCAAACCAGTGCCACCTGCCAGTGCCATCTGTACTGAGGACATCAAGTGTGTGCTAGAGTGACGGGAGTAAGCAGGAAGGAGTGAAGTGGGTGAGGTTTTTTTTTTAATCGGCCACAAAAATCGGCATCATATATCGGCCGCCCAAATTTCTAAATATCGGCATCGGCCAGAGAAAAACCCATATCGGTCGACCTCTAGTTTACACCTTCCGTGAAGTAACGGAAAGACATTTCACAAGAGTTACCAAGTTTTAGATGTACAAGTATCATTTAAGTATTTAACTGTGAATATACTTTGTCATATAGAGCTTGCATAGAAATGTATGTAAATATTATCTGAACATTAATCATCATTTATCTCTGATTGTAGAAGTAAATCTATTCATTTGTTTTATCACGACTTATACCTGATTTTAATTTGCACTGTACTTTAGTTAATAAATATATATAATATTTTAAGCAATATTCATTTGTGTTACTTGTCTTCAAACTAGCACGGATATAAAGAATTTCGAATTTCTTGATATTGTAGGATATTGCGAATCTCCAAAATTAAGATTTACCTATTTCCATGAATACAATAATATTTTTATTTTTCAGTATAAACATTCTTACATATTTGTAGGCACTATGCTGAGATGCGTCAATGTTTCTGACACAATAAAGTCTCCTCTTACCCGGTGATGTGAGGGGCGGCTGATTCTCCATCATAACGTCCTTGTAGAGATCCTTGTGTCCTTCTAAATACTCCCACTCCTCCATGGAGAAATAGACAGTGACATCCTGACACCTTATAGGAACCTGACACACACAATGATACAGTCACCATCCAGACACATCCCTTGTCTGTTACTGGATAATGTCCCAGAATTCCCGGCACCGCTCACCTCTCCTCCATCATCTCTCTGGTGACTTCTAGAATCTTCTTTGTATTTCTCTATTCTATCAGGGAGGGAGGTGGAGGCAATGTGATGGTCATGTGATCTCCAGACTTCAGAGGAAGAAAAATCTAGATCTGAACACAAAAAGTAAATGTAAATGAAATTTCCAGAATCCACATCACCTCTCCGGTCAGGTCTGTGTTTTATTAGTACTGTAGAGATAAGAGTGATGTCATGTGAACTCCCAGAATCCTCCTCATCTCTCTTGAGAGAGGTTAAACGCTAGTTGTAAGCAATGCTGGCATCATTACATACAACACAGGACAAACAGTCACACTTTGCTAGTGAGGATACTAAGATCTGCCCACATCCTAAGAGCATCAGATAGAAGAAAAAAAAGAGTCAGATGGAGGGACATTGGGAGGAGGAGCTGTGAGGTCAGCGTGATGTCATAGGACGTGCCGATTCTGGTTGGAAGGACAGTGGTAGGAGGAGCTGTAAGGTCAATGAACATGAAGTTAAGCAAACCCCAGGAGGTAGTGGAGGACAGAAATGCCTGGCGTGCTATGGTCCATGAGGTCACAAAGAGTCAGACACGACTAAATGACTGAACAACAACAATGGAGGGACATTTGAATGGGGAGATTTGAGGGGCCCTCTATATGAGGCTCCTGTGCAAACCAAATCATTGTTCCTGGGTGCGTCCTACTTCTCCTAAATTGAAGAGTGAAATTTGACCTTTTTGTATGTAAACACCTTATAGTAATGTGGTGCGCTACATGCACCAAGGCAAACAGTGGGTGTGGCCAAACTGACTTAAAGCACAGTTCTAACTGTATATATATATTTTTTTATAATGAATATCTTTTGATTATAACTATTATATATAGTACTTACGTTTTTAGTATAAATCGCAGCTCGATTTTTAATTTCTAACCAAAAAATTACTTTTATTCTTCTTTCCTGGCATTTCTCATATTGCTTGTGGGCATGTGAAGCCAACAAGCACCATCTTCCGGGATACGGTGAAGCCGAGCGACCAGCATGCACCGCCCGTTCTCGCGCATGCGCAGTATGTTAGGCTCGCAGCGCCGTAAATTTCTGGACATTGCCATCACAACGGGCTACGGAAGTGCCCACCCCGTTGTGATGGCAACGAAGATATCCCGCAATGCTGAGCAGTGGCGATTCACACTGACTCCTGGGAATTGTGACACCAAGCTCCCAGGAGACAGTGCGCCACCAGGAAATTACATTATTAGCCGCGGGTAGGAGAAGGAGGAAGTGAAATTGAACACCTTTGAAACATGGTAAGCGGACGAAAAAAAAAAAAAAAAGATCAATGAGGAAATTATTGGCATTGATAGATTGAATAAGATAGTAAAAAAAGTGGATGGAACTCCGCTTTAACGGATGGCAACAGATTTGTGTGACTATCTCTGTTACTTGGGAAGCCACAGTTCAATCTGAATAATGTGTCTGGGTTTCCGGCGGACTGAAACCCAGACAAATACGTCAAAACCTGGACTGTTCTGGTGAATCCCAGACATAGGTGGCAACCCTACATAGTGCTCCAACTTCCTTGAATCGCTCTAATATCCATGGGTTACTCAGTTTATTGGGGAACGCTAAACTCCATGGGTCACTCTAATATCCATGGAGTACTCTGCCTATGGGGCATTCTAACCTCCATGGGGTGCGTCTATAGAGTGCTCTAGCATCCATGGGGCAATCTGTCTATTGGGTTACTGTAGCATCCATGGGGTGCTCCAAAGGTTATGGGGTGCTCTAACTTCCATGGGTTGCTTTGTCAATGGGATGCTCTAGTGTCTATGGGTCACTCTAGCATCCCTGGGGTGCTCTAACATCTATGGGGCACTCTAATTTCCATGAGTTGCTCTAATGTCCATGGAACACTGTAACCATTGCTTTGTCTATGGGGTGCTCTGACATCTATTGGTCACTCTAGCATCCATGGGGTGCTCTAATGTTTATGGGGTGCTGTAACATCTATGGGGTGCTCTAACGCCTATGTGCAGCCCTAAGTCCATCTTTAGCTGGATAACCAGCCATTTCTACAAGCTGTTCTCACTTTTTGCACAATGCATCACTGATTATGCAAATATTTATCCAAAAGGTCTAAGAAACCATAAATTTGGTTGAGTTTATAAAGATAAATGGTGTTGTGCTACCCTTTAACCATGTATAAAAACAGATATTTTAAATAGATTATATAAAAAAGCAGTAATTAAATCCACAATCCCGGTGCTGCACATCTATAAATACCAATAAAAATATACCGTATATACTCGAGTATAAGCCGACCCGAATATAAGCCGAGGCACCTAATTTTACCACAAAAAAATGGGAAAACGTATTGACTCGAGTATAAGCCTAGGGTGTCCATCTGCATGCCTCACTGTGCCTCACTGTGTCCATGTGCATGCCTCACTGTGTCCATGCCTCACTGTGGCCATGTGCATGCCTCACTGTGCCCATGCCTCACTGTGCCCATGACTAGACTGACGTTTAACATGGGAGTCTATGGAAGGGGTGTCCGGCTTTGAAAAATCGCTGTTTCCCGGCCGTAGGTCCCCTAGACAACAAACTTTGCACACTTGTAGAGGAGAAACAGGGATACATGTGTGCCAAGTTTGTGGTCCAGGGGACCTACAACCGGCCAGTACCCAAATTCACCAGAGAAATAACCATTTAACATGGTAGTCTATGGAAGGGGTGCCCGGCTTTGAAAAATCGCTGCTCCCCGGCTTTCGGTCCCCCGGACAACAAACTTTGCACACTTGTGGAGGAAGAGTGGGGCTATATGTATGCCTCACTGTGCCCATGACTAGACTGACGTTTAACATGGGAGTCTATGGAAGGGTTGCCCGGCTTTGAAAAATCGGTACTCCCCGGCTGTAGGTCCCCTAGACAACAAACTTTGCACACTTGTAGAGGAGAAACAGGGATACATGTGTGCCAAGTTTGGGGTCCAGGGGACCTACGGCCGGCATCGGGTCCCCAAAGTCCGGGAGATCAGGAGCAAAAAGGTGACTCGAGTATAAGCCAAGGGGGGCATTTTCAGCACAAAAAAAAATGTGCTGAAAAACTCGGCTTATACAGTACTCCAAAATATTAGCACATATGTTGAAATATAAATAAACATGTTAAAGTGGTGTTACGGGGAAAAAAAAAAAAATTAAAAGCCAGCAGCTACAAATACTGCAGCTGCTGGCATTTATTAAATGGACACTTACCTGTCCTGCAGTCCCTCGATGTCGGCACCGCAGCTGATGTTTCCATCAGCTTTCGGGTGCTGCCACCGCCCGCCATTGCGGGTAAGTGAACCTGGCAGTGTAGCCTTTCGGCTTGACGCCGGGAACCCTACTGCGCATGCGCGAGGCCCCGCTCCTCTCTCCTATTAGCGCGGCGGCCGGGGAGGAGGTGGGAGGGAACCCGCGGTGACGTCAAAGACAGGTATCCTGTCCCCCCTCCCCCCTGAAAGGTGCCAATTGTGGCACCGGAGGGGAGGGGGGAATCCGATGAGCAGAAGTTCCACTTTAGGGTGGAGCTCCGCTTTAAATACATATACCAATGTTATAAATTACATAAAGAACATCCAAAATAATTAAATGCACAATCTCAGTAGTCTATACTAAAAGAGGGAATTTTAAGAAATTTGAAAAGTTTTTAAGCCGTGGTTGGAAAAGATGGGATACCCCCGTAGAAGAAAGGAAAGGGAAAAAGATTAGAGTAATGGTCGGAAGTAACGTCACGGATAAGGAAAAGGATATAGATACTAGACATGTGCGCCGTAAATAAATTTGTTTCGTTAAGTTTCGTATTAGCCGTTAATTCGTATTTCGTAATTTGTCTCCAAAATTCAATTTAAATTCGTACAAAATACGAATTTTCGTTAACTTTTCATAACATTTACGAACATTCGTTATGATGAATTTAAAAAGCAAAAAATACCTCTCTCAATATGGCAGTCGTCGACTCATTATCAGGGGCTCCCACCATTCCTGTGCTGTGCTGACTTCCTCCTGGGACTGTACCCCTGCTGTGCTCATTATGAGGGGCTCCTCCCATCCCTGTGCTGTGCTGACTTCCATAACGAATATTCGTACGAATCCAAATAGAATTTCGGACACGAATTACGAATTAACGGGTTACTACAAACCCAGGAAGTCAGCACAGCACAGGGATGGTGGGAGCCCCTCATAATGAGCACAGCAGGGGTACAGCCCCAGGAGGAGAGAAGTGCTAGAATAGGCCCGGTATTGAATAGGTACAAAAAGCCCTGTATTGAAGTGGTTAAAAAGCAAAAAATACCTCTCTCAATATGGCAGTCGTTATCAGGGGCTCCCACCATTCCTGTGCTGTGCTGACTTCCTCCTGGGGCTGTACCCCTGCTGTGCTCTTGAGTGGCTCCCACCATCCCTGTGCTGTGCTGACTTCCTCCTGGGGCTGTACCCCTGCTGTGCTCATTATGAGGGGCTCCCACCATCCCTGTGCTGTGCTGACTTCCTCCTGAGTTCCATAACGAATATTCGTAACTGTTACGAAAAGTTAACGAACCAGGCTGTACCTCTGCTGTGCTTATTATGAGGGGCTCCCACCACCCCATCCCTGTGCTGACTTCCTCCTGGGGCTGTACCCCTGCTGTGATCATTATGAGGGGCTCCCACCATCCCTGTGCTGTGCTGACTTCCTGGGTTTGTAGTAACCCGTTAATTCGTAATTTGTGTCCGAAATTCTATTTGGATTCGTACGAATATTCGTTATGGAAGTCAGCACAGCACAGGGATGGGGGGAGCCCCTCATAATGAGCACAGCAGGGGTACAGCCCCAGGAGGAAGTCAGCACAGGGATGGGGTGGTGGGAGCCCCTGATAACGACTGCCATATTGAGAGAGGTATTTTTTGCTTTTTAACCACTTCAATACAGGGCTTTTTGTACCTATTCAATACCGTGCCTATTCTAGCATTTTTCTCCTACATGTACAAATCATCATTCTGATGCTAGAAAATTACTCAGAACCCCCAAACATTATATGTTTTTTTTAGCAGACACCCTAGGGAATAAAATGACGGTCATTGCAACATTTTTTCTTGCACGATATTTGCGCAATAATTTTTCAAACGCCTTTTTTAAAAAAAAAAATGGTTTCATGAATTAAAAAATAACAAAACAGTCTATATGGGAGGGGGTTAGCAAGGGAGCGTCTGAATAGTTCAGTATATTGTTAAGTCGGCACTTTGAGAGCTGCTGCAGTGTGAAGCTTCTCAGCCACAGCCCGGCGTGAATAATGTGTCTGGGTTTAGGCAGGCTAAAATCCAAACACATGATTCAATTCCCGTACTGTCTGGGCGAATCCCGTACCCTACAACTCGCTGGCTGAAGGATAAAACTGAACCATGTATGGCCAGCTTTGGAAGCAAGATATATTAATCATCAACTGATCCCCCTGAAGGGGTTAATCTACATATTACCTCCTCTGCTGCCAGATGCAGCAATGTCTCACCAAACAGAACGTCCTTCCTGTATCTAACATCGCTTCCTGTCTGTCCCTGGCATCACTTCCTGTCTGTATTCCATAGAGACTTCCTGACTGGGTAGAGGTGAGATCACCATCTTGTGGAGCTCAAAGGAACTTCAGCTCAAGAAACGTAAACACGGCCTTGTACTGTGTGTGTATGTACAGTATATCCTTCCCCTTTCTCTCCTCCCTGAGTGTGTATGAAGAGGCGGAGCTCCTGTGTATAAAGAGGCGGAGCCCTGAGTGTGTATGAAGAGGCGGAGCTCCTGAGTGTGTATGAAGAGGCGGAGCTCCTGTGTATAAAGAGGCGGAGCCCTGAGTGTGTATGAAGAGGCGGAGCCCTGAGTGTGTATGAAGAGGCGGAGCGCTGAGTGTGTATGAAGAGGCGGAGCTCCTGAGTGTGTATGAAGTGGCAGAGCCCCTGAGTGTGTATGAAGAGGCGGAGCCCTGAGTGTGTATGAAGAGGTGGAGCCCTGAGTGTGTATGAAGAGGCGGAGCTCCTGAGTGTGTATGAAGAGGCGGAGCTCCTGTGTATAAAGAGGCGGAGCCCTGAGTGTGTATGAAGAGGCGGAGCCCTGAGTGTGTATGAAGAGGCGGAGCTCCTGAGTGTGTATGAAGAGGTGGAGCTCTGAGTGTGTATGAAGAGGTGGAGCCCTGAGTGTGTATGAAGAGGCGGAGCTCCTGAGTGTGTATGAAGAGGCGGAGCCCCTGAGTGTGTATGAAGAGGCGGAGCTCCTGAGTGTGTATGAAGAGGCGGAGCTCTGAGTGTGTATGAAGAGGCGGAGCCCCTGAGTGTGTATGAAGAGGCGGAGCTCCTGAGTGTGTATGAAGAGATTGAGCCCTGAGTGTGTATGAAGAGGTGAAGCTCCTGAGTGTGTATGAAGAGGCGGAGCCCCTGAGTGTGTATGAAAAGGTGGAGCCCCTGAGTGTGTATGAAGAGGCGGAGCTCCTGAGTGTGTATGAAGAGATTGAGCCCTGAGTGTGTATGAAGAGGTGGAGCTCCTGAGTGTGTATGAAGAGGTGGAGCCCTGAGTGTGTATGAAGAGGCGGAGCTCTGAGTGTGTATGAAGAGGTGGAGCCCTGAGTGTGTATGAAGAGGCGGAGCTCCTGAGTGTGTATGAAGAGGCGGAGCCCCTGAGTGTGTATGAAGAGGCGGAGCTCCTGAGTGTGTATGAAGAGGCGGAGCTCTGAGTGTGTATGAAGAGACGGAGCTCCTGAGTGTGTATGAAGAGGCGGAGCTCCTGAGTGTGTATGAAGAGGCGGAGCCCTGAGTGTGTATGAAGAGGCGGAGCTCTGAGTGTGTATGAAGAGGCGGAGCTCTGAGTGTGTATGAAGAGGCGGAGCCCCTGAGTGTGTATGAAGAGGCGGAGCTCCTGAGTGTGTATGAAGAGGTGGAGCTCCTGAGTGTGTATGAAGAGGCGGAGCTCTGAGTGTGTATGAAGAGGCGGAGCTCTGAGTGTGTATGAAGAGGCGGAGCTCCTGAGTGTGTATGAAGAGGCGGAGCTCTGAGTGTGTATGAAGAGACGGAGCTCCTGAGTGTGTATGAAGAGGCGGAGCTCCTGAGTGTGTATGAAGAGGCGGAGCCCTGAGTGTGTATGAAGAGGCGGAGCTCTGAGTGTGTATGAAGAGGCGGAGCTCTGAGTGTGTATGAAGAGGCGGAGCCCCTGAGTGTGTATGAAGAGGCGGAGCTCCTGAGTGTGTATGAAGAGGTGGAGCTCCTGAGTGTGTATGAAGAGGCGGAGCTCTGAGTGTGTATGAAGAGGCGGAGCTCTGAGTGTGTATGAAGAGGTGGAGCTCCTGAGTGTGTATGAAGAGGTGGAGCCCCTGAGTGTGTATGAAGAGGCGGAGCTCCTGAGTGTGTATGAAGAGGTGGAGCCCTGAGTGTGTATGAAGAGGCGGAGCCCTGAGTGTGTATGAAGAGGCGGAGCTCCTGAGTGTGTATGAAGAGGTGGAGCTCTGAGTGTGTATGAAGAGGCGGAGCCCTGAGTGTGTATGAAGAGGCGGAGCTCCTGAGTGTGTATGAAGAGGCGGAGCCCCTGAGTGTGTATGAAGAGGCGGAGCTCCTGAGTGTGTATGAAGAGGCGGAGCTCTGAGTGTGTATGAAGAGGCGGAGCCCCTGAGTGTGTATGAAGAGGCGGAGCTCCTGAGTGTGTATGAAGAGATTGAGCCCTGAGTGTGTATGAAGAGGCGAAGCTCCTGAGTGTGTATGAAGAGGCGGAGCCCCTGAGTGTGTATGAAAAGGTGGAGCCCCTGAGTGTGTATGAAGAGGCGGAGCTCCTGAGTGTGTATGAAGAGATTGAGCCCTGAGTGTGTATGAAGAGGTGGAGCTCCTGAGTGTGTATGAAGAGGTGGAGCCCTGAGTGTGTATGAAGAGGCGGAGCTCTGAGTGTGTATGAAGAGGTGGAGCCCTGAGTGTGTATGAAGAGGCGGAGCTCCTGAGTGTGTATGAAGAGGCGGAGCCCCTGAGTGTGTATGAAGAGGCGGAGCTCCTGAGTGTGTATGAAGAGGCGGAGCTCTGAGTGTGTATGAAGAGACGGAGCTCCTGAGTGTGTATGAAGAGGCGGAGCCCTGAGTGTGTATGAAGAGGCGGAGCTCTGAGTGTGTATGAAGAGGCGGAGCTCTGAGTGTGTATGAAGAGGCGGAGCCCCTGAGTGTGTATGAAGAGGCGGAGCTCCTGAGTGTGTATGAAGAGGCGGAGCTCCTGAGTGTGTATGAAGAGGTGGAGCTCCTGAGTGTGTATGAAGAGGCGGAGCTCTGAGTGTGTATGAAGAGGCGGAGCTCTGAGTGTGTATGAAGAGGTGGAGCTCCTGAGTGTGTATGAAGAGGTGGAGCCCCTGAGTGTGTATGAAGAGGCGGAGCTCCTGAGTGTGTATGAAGAGGTGGAGCCCTGAGTGTGTATGAAGAGGTGGAGCTCCTGAGTGTGTATGAAGAGGCGGAGCTCCTGAGTGTGTATGAAGAGGCGGAGCCCTGAGTGTGTATGAAGAGGCGGAGCTCCTGAGTGTGTATGAAGAGGCGGAGCTCCTGAGTGTGTATGAAGAGATTGAGCCCTGAGTGTGTATGAAGAGGTGGAGCTCCTGAGTGTGTATGAAGAGGTGGAGCCCTGAGTGTGTATGAAGAGGCGGAGCTCTGAGTGTGTATGAAGAGGCGGAGCCCTGAGTGTGTATGAAGAGGTGGAGCCCTGAGTGTGTATGAAGAGGCGGAGCTCCTGAGTGTGTATGAAGAGGTGGAGCCCTGAGTGTGTATGAAGAGGCGGAGCTCTGAGTGTGTATGAAGAGGCGGAGCCCTGAGTGTGTATGAAGAGGTGGAGCCCTGAGTGTGTATGAAGAGGCGGAGCCCTGAGTGTGTATGAAGAGGCGGAGTTCCTGAGTGTGTATGAAGAGGCGGAGCTCCTGAGTGTGTATGAAGAGGTGGAGCCCTGAGTGTGTATGAAGAGGCGGAGCTCTGAGTGTGTATGAAGAGGCGGAGCCCTGAGTGTGTATGAAGAGGTGGAGCCCTGAGTGTGTATGAAGAGGCGGAGCTCCTGAGTGTGTATGAAGAGGCGGAGCCCTGAGTGTGTATGAAGAGGCGGAGCTCCTGAGTGTGTATGAAGAGGCGGAGCTCCTGCTGGAACAGCGGTGGGAGGAGGAAGCTGAGTCTAGGAGGGAGACTGACAGAAAGCGCAGCAGACTTGCAGGAGTGAGCGAGGAGGATCCAGTTCCTTTGCCATCGGAGGTGAGGAGAGTGTGAAGGATGTTGGTGACTCTGGTAGATGAAAAGCTGGGAGTCATATTGCTCTGGTGAGTGGGGAAGCACTACTAAGGGGGCGCCCTCACCATCACATGTGTAAGAGGTGGAAGAAGGCCGTGGCTACACTACAGCTGGCACAGTTTGGGGCACGGAGAACTTTCACACCTTATCAACTTTTCATTGATTTGTGGATTTTTTTAGTAAAATAAGTTAATTGAAGTATATGCAAAGTGGAAGCAGTGGATCTGCAAGGAACAGCATCTTGAGTACAAAGCACTTTATGTTGTATATGAATTTGCACATGGTTCGGTTTACCTAATTTATTGATAAACATCATAAGATGAATGAAGTAGGTGTAAAGTGGAAGCAGTAGATCTGCAGAGAATATTATTTGAGCCCCTAGCACTTTATATATGAATGTCTCCACATATCTTAGTGTATTGGTGATAATTTAGGCGCACACACAATAGGACAGCGCTGTGACACATAATGCTCTTCTAGGTGATAAAGGGAAGACTTACCTTTGTTACAGCAGCAGTCCGGTAGAAGTTATTTCTGTAGGTATTTGAGTTGTTACACATAGCGCAGGTTTTTTTCTATTTATATTGGTGACATAATTGGCCAAATCTGGGGATCAGGAGCCATTTCCACCCTTTACTCTCGGCTGGGGGTCTTTGTATCCATATAACAGATGTTCTACATGACTAAATCTGACATCAATTTTACTGATTTTGCTCAAATGGAATATAGGTCCTAATGATGGTTTGGAAGATCCCAAATTGGTATGTTTTTTTTTAAATAAATGTGAGAAAAATCTTATGGAGATCATTGTCTGCAGGAGAAACATAAAACTCAATGTGCTGCAGGCAAAGATTTCCCAATTAAAAGAAAATCTGTCCCCACACACAGAAACACAGGAGTATAAAGATAAATCCTCACTTTTGGAGAAGCAACTCAAAGATTATAAGGAGGGCAGTACAGTGGAACCTTGGATTACGAGCATAATCCGTTCCAGGAGAAGCGAGTTTCCCCATAGAAGTCAATGGAAACGAAAATAATTTGTTCCGCATTGACTTCAATGGCATGCAATACCGCATGTGGCCAGAGGTGGGGGGCGCCGGAGAGCCTCGGAAATGATCGGGGACAGCTCGGCTGACCTCGGAAACACCCGGGAACAGAGTATTTCCGAACGACTCCGAACGGCTCTGCTCGGCTTCGGCGCCCCCGCACCTCAGGCCAAATGCAGTACTGCACACCCCATTAGCTTGAATTCTGCTAGTTTTGCGAGACAACACTCGCAAACCAATTCAGAATTAAAAAAAAATAAGTTGCTCATCTTTCAAAATGCTTGTTAACCGCGTTACTTGTAAACCAAGGTTCCACTGCATATATAGATGGCAGGAGGATATGATCAAACCTATTTCACGGGAATCCTCTTTGGAACATGAAGGTGTTCCCCTGAGAGGGCAGGTAGAGATTCCACAGGCAGCACCCAGAGATAGAGATTTGAGTACGCTTGGGAATCCTGCACAGGGATCTAGACCTAACACCCCTGGGAAGGTTGGGCCCATGGGGGGAGGTAATAAGAAGCCTTACACTGGCCCCCCTCAGTATGCGATTTCAACAGACAACAGATTTTTCCCATTAATGGATAACTCACCAGGGGGGTATGGTCAACATGGGGGTTATGGCCAGCAAGAATATTATTCACAGGGTAGGAGCCATGCCTATTCTGGGGCTAATGGTGATCACTATAGGGATATACCCCCCCGCCTGCATATTATAGACATAATGACACCCCACATAGAAGACCCTATAGGGGTAGACCATTCAGTGGAGGAAATAGAGGCAGGGGGTTCCCCAGACCTCCACCACAAGGTTATGAGAATCAATATTATAGGCATTCGGGGGAATGGAGAGACTGGAGGGAACCATACAAAGTTACCCACCCTTCCTCACAAAAACAGGACACTAGAACAGAAAAAGAGTCTGCAGAGGAGGCAGACAGAAAAAGAAAGAGAGACAGTTGGGTATATTCAATCTGGCAGGGGAGTCCTTCACGGAGGATGAGTTCAACATTCCCCATGAGGGTCTAAAATTTGTTCAGCCAAGTTTTTGAATACATTTGACACCATGATTGATGTGGAGAAATTTTCGAGGAAGCTGAATATAAAAAAATACTTCATGGAAGTAAAATCAAAGGAAGTCCAGTTTGAACAACCCATCTTTGAACATAGTGGATTAAAAAACAAGTCTACATTTAACCAGAAGCCCTATAGCCATAAATTTATTGATGTTTTTAAGAATATGGTACAAGAGGACATCAGAAAAAGAAAAAGAGGAAAACGAAATCAGTATGGGAGGCTATAAAACAACTTAAAAAAAAAAAAGGGAATAGTGATTAGACCTGCCGATAAGGGCGGAGGATTGGTAGTGCTCAAGAAATCAGACTATATAGCAGAAATGAATAGGATAGTGAATGACTGAGACACATACAAAAAACTTTTGGGAAATCCCACGTGTAAATTAAAAAAGAAGCTGGAGGATTGGTTGAAGAAGGGTATCAAGAAAGAAATTTGGGATAAAAAGGAAGCAAAATATCTAAATTTGAGAGCTCCAAAAATTCCGGGGGTGTAACAATTGCCTAAAATGCACAAAAACACGGTTTCACCACCAGGTAGACCTATTATCAGCGGTATAAATTCCTTATATTCCCGGATTGGTGAGTATCTTAATACCTTTTTTCAACCCATAGCAGCCAAAGGAAAAGCTTTTCTGAAGGAGGGCAAGGAACTAAGGAAATTATTAAAGATGTTTGTGTAGATGGATCATCTTTTTTTGGCGACAGTGGATAACATTAGACAGGTTGATGCATTGGATGCAGTCAAATGGTCCCTGCATAAATACACCAACCTGAGATCCTCTCAGATGGTGTTTTTGGTAGATGGGCAAGAGATGGTCATGTCCAACAATTTCCTCATGGCATGGTGGGGATTTTTTCAATCAGGTGAAAGGTGTTGCCATGGGGGCTAAATATGCCCCCCAGTGTGGCTAACATCTTTCCAAACAAATGGGAGGATGAAGATATTTTGATGGGTGATTGGCCTCCATTAAAACTCTACCGAAGATATATCGATGATTTGTATTTCATATGGAAAGGTACTTTGGAGGACCTAGAAGGTTTTACGTCCCATTTGAATCACAATCGATGTAACATTAAACTCACAAAAAAATGGAGTCCTGAGAATATGCAATACCTGGATTTGGAGATATTCAAGAAGGACAATGGGCTATACACAAAAACTTTTTTTAAAGTGGTGGACAAAAACAGGTATATTTTAACTAGAAATTTGTCATCATCCAGAATGGATTAAGGCCATTCCTAAGGGCCAATTCGTCAGAATTAGAAGAAACTATGATTTAGATGATGACTACTGGGCCCAATCGGGAGTTTTATTGAATAGGTTTCTGGAAAAAGGATACAGACACTCTGACCTAGAGAAGGTCAGAATGGATGTATTCCATAAAAATAGAGAAGAACTATTGGCAAATAAAAAAAAAAGAAGCTAAGTATGAGTCAGCCTTCATCACAGGATTCAATCTAGATTATAAACAGGTGGAGAAATCCTTCAAAAAATTCTGGCCCATCCTCCTAAAAGATGACACTTTAAAGAAACTCCTGCCAAAGAAACCTTCTTTTATTCACCAGGAGAGCACCTGGACTCAGGAACATGATTGCTAAAAACATAGTGGACCCCCCAAAAAATGAGAAAGAAAACTTTCTTGGATACCATTGGTTTTTATAGATTTGGGAGATGCATTTCCGGTCAAACTACTGCAGATAAGTGTAAGGCTAACCGCAGGTCAGCCTGTGTTTGTGGGAGGATTCAGGCCGCATAAAGCCTGTCCTCCTTTGCCTCCTCCCCCAGTGGTCGTAGGCTCTCGTGTTTTGAGGAGTAATTTCCGGGCGACTTTCAACTCGTCACTTCCGGTTTCGTCACTTCCGGGTCTCGGCTCACGGGGAGGTCGTGCAGAGATTTTCGCTTCTCCCCGCTCTCTCGTTTGGGGTGTCGGCACCCGCGCATCTGGTCTGGGCGCTAGGGGTACCGTACAGGTAAGGGGGGGTTGTGTTGTTCCCACTAGCTGCTGGAGTTGCTGCGGATATGCAGCAGTTCACTGAGGGTTGGTTTTGGGTGAGGGATGGCCCCTGCCTTGTCACACTATGAAACTTATTCCTCCGTCATTTATCCAGGTTATCATGCTCCACAGTTAACCCTATGCTGTCGCCAGCAGTTTGGTAGTCACTCCAGTGTGGTGCGGGGTCCTGCCCCCCCCCACCCCCCTGTCCAAGACCTTCGCGGCTGGTTCAGGGGAAAGAGTCTACAGGAGTCACATGGGGTATATCTACAAAGGGCTTAGGATTAGGGACAGTGTGGCAGGGACCCTCTCCATGTGCACAGTATCCAGGCACCCCACTTTCGTTAGGGGGGGTTTTCCATGCAGGCATGCTCACGTACCTTTCCACCTACCACCCTTTTTCTGGTATTGCAGGGCATGTGTCTCGGGTTAAGTTCTGTTATCCAAACTCCACGTTATTGACGTTTTCATTCTGAGTGGTAGTTTTGTATGTTTATGTTCCTGTTTTTTTTAGTTGGTTTGCAACACATCTTCTGGAGGCACGAAGTTGCATTCTTTGCGGTTTCTTTTATTTTCAAGTCCACTTCAGTTAGGTATTATTGGTCTCCTCACACCCGGTTTCAGGGGTGTTTTTTTTTTTTGTCGTTTTAAAGAAAAAAAAATAAACTGACACTTCAGGTACATTATGCTGAGGAGTTGCTGTGTGCTTTTTTTTCCATAGTGGTGGTTTTCTACGTTGCAACAGGATTCTCAGGAGTCTGTTGTTTGGGGTTCCCAGGCTGTTCAGGTGTGTATTTCAGTGTGTAACACATTTTCACACAGCAGGCTTGTCTATGTTTCCACTGCAGGTTGCCCATCACGTCTATGGGTTTTAGCAGATTGAGGTGATCGTTTTTAATTGGTTCAGTGGCAAGTCTCCTCATCTGTTCTCACCCAGCTTACGTAACTCGTTCAACTCACGTTTTCCTGTACAACTTTAGTTCCTCATGCATTTCACGTTTCTCATGCGGGTTGCGTTTTTCATGCAAATTACGTTTCTAATGTGAATTACGTTTCTCGTGCGACTCACGTTTCTCATGCAACTTATGTTTTAATTTCTCACGCAACTCACGTTTCTCACGCAATTTAGGTTTCATGCAACTGGCAGTTAGTTCTCATAGCTTATGTTTTCACACAATTCACGTTTCTCACACAGCCCATGTTTTCCTTTACATGCTTACGATCCTCACGCAGCTACTTATCTTATGTCGGCTTATGTTTCTCACGAAGTGTGTGCCATTCATGTTCTCTCCACATTGAGTTGTTTTACATGGTTCTTGTATCGCATCTTCACATTAGGTAGAGTGCAGTGGAGCCGCCATGACCTATCACGTTATAGGTTCACACGGATTGAGTTGGCCGTTTTTAATTGGCTTGGTCGGTGGCAAGTCTCCTCATCCGTGGCACATACGTTACATCTCGTTTCTTTGTTTAACATGTTACCACTTACATCGATAACATGACACGTTTTAAGGTCTGAGTTTACGTTTTTAATTTGCCTGTTGCACCGCAGGTAACTTGGCCTGGTAATTGCTCGAGTTTTTGAGTTTGGCACATTGCGGTTCTGTTTCTTGTTTCTTTTCATTTTTGGGGGGGGGGGGGGGGGTTGGTCGCAGGTAAATCAGGAGGGCGGTTGTTATGTTCTTGGTTATGTCAAGTGTATTTTTAAGTGTATTTTTATTTTTTCTGGTTATGAAGGTCATGTCGCAGGCTGCAGATATTGGGGATTTCGCTTCCAACCTGCCTTCGACCGGCTAGGGGGTCGAAGCACGGTAGCTCACCCTCCCTCAGAACCTGGACCATCCCAAGGCTTCGGCTCGGAAAGCCCAGCAGTTTAGGTTACTGTTCCCTTGTGCGTCGGACGTGAGTGCGGAGCAAGTTGCCCTGCGGACTGTGGTCGCCTCTCTGTCACAGATCCACACTACCCTCAATTCCCTAGCTACGTCCTGTCAGGATTTGCGTGATAGAGTGGAGGTGTTGGAAAGTCAGCCTATGTCAGGATCAGCGTCTAAGGTGACCAGACACGTAGCTACACCAAGGAACTGAGACCAAACAAAGGATATATACACAATTAAAGTGATATTTATTTACAGTGAACACACACAAATAAACATACACAGCAACCAGTGAAAGCATAAACCACTCCAGCAAACAAGAACAAGAATAACTAATAAACCTAACTGCTATCTATATACAATATCTACAACTAAGGGACAAAAGCAACAGGGATGCAAGGAAGGGGACACGACTGGGTACAAGGGCATAGAACAAGGCAGAGGGGTGCAGGACGGATCAGGATAAGGGAAGGTTCAGAAAGGTATCAGGCACAATCTGGTAGCAAGGAGACGATCAGACAGGATAGTGACGCACTGGGGGAAGGGAGGAGCAGCCTTAAGTATCCACCTGGCAGCTGGAGCCAGGTGTGGCTGATCAGAACCTGCTGTCTTTTGGGAGACACCTGCTGGTGGACACTGGAACTGCAGCCATTGGCAAAGTGAACCTCAGTGCCCCAGCAGGTGAACTCAACTCTGACAGATTCCCCGGACGCTCCACAAGGCCCTACCACTGGGGTCTGCAAGTCGACAGAGTACCCCACTGCCAACGTCCAAAGGCTTGTTGAGAACCCCACCGCCGGGGTCCCAAAACCGGCTGGGTTTTCTTCTGGTCAGACCCTCTGAGATGTACATTTGGTAGTCCCTCAAGACAGCAGGTACTCCAATGCTGGTATTCCACACGTTTTCTGCAGCCTTAGCCCTGGGGTTATGTGACAGTGCCGGAACCCAGACACCGAAGTGTCTCATCGTAACTCTGTAGCTTGCCTGGTTTACAGGACTTACTCTGCACCTCAAAAACCACCTAGGTCTCTCTGAGGCACTGGTTACCCGACCCGGGTCCCCTAGTACACCCAGAGCTGTGGCAATTATATCCAGATCATGGCAAGGCACAGATCGTACTCTGCCATTCCCCGGAAGCTTACCACCACCAGGGCCATGAAGGCAGATGCAGCTACCAGTTACCAAGGGCATGTCCGAACCGCCAGGCTTTGGCACCATAGGAGCAACACACTGCCAGAGGGACTCAATCGAGGCAACCGTCAAATGAATCTCAGGCCCAGCAGATGACCCATTAGCAGGTGGACACTCAGCCTTTGCATAACAATCCAAGTGAGCAGCTGGCATAGAGTCAATAGAACCCGGCGGGGTGGTAAGGAGAAGAGATCTAAGATCAATGGTAGACTTGTCATTGGACAGCAGACCCTCAGAGGCAGGCAGGTTGTTGGGCACAGGACATCCAGAGGCAGGCTGGGAAGCAGGCACTGGATCAGCAGGCTGAGCAACACAGGCAGAGGCACATCAGACTGGGCAGTGGCACAGGTATTGGCATAGTCCAACTGGGAAGCAGCCCTGGATATAGCGCAGTCTGGCCGGGCGGCAGCCCCGGTATCAGCACAGTCCGGCCGGGCAGCAGCCCCGGAATCGGCACAGTCCAGAGGGGCGGCAGCCCCGGAATCGGCACAGTCCAGAGGGGCGGCAGCCCCGGAATCGGCACAGTCCAGAGGGGCGGCAGCCCCGGAATCGGCACAGTCCAGAGGGGCGGCAGCCCCGGAATCGGCACAGTCCAGAGGGGCGGCAGCCCCGGAATCGGCACAGTCCAGAGGGGCGGCAGCCCCGGAATCAGCACAGTCCAGAGGGGCGTCAGCCCCGGAAACAGCACAGTCCAGAGGGGCGGCAGCCCAGGAAACAGCATGCTGCTTAGTGTAAAACTTGTGAAATTCTCCAATTATCCGTTCAGGGTTCTTCGAGGTAAGGCCCGTGGATAATCTTAGTTTAGGCAAAGTCGGAGTGTACGGTCGAGGAACCAGCTTTCTAGCTAACATTGTGGTAGGCTTATCCCCCATCGTGTAGAACCTGTGTTTAGACCAGTGTGACAGCAGGAAGGTAAAGTCACCTGGTTGCATCCAGGGGGGTAGATATATTTCGCCCAGATTCAGGCTTTACGCCGACTTATACAGCTAGGTGGAGAGTTGTATAAGCCCAGCTGAGACTAGTGGGCTCATTGATGACTCATACCTCTAGGGAGAGGGCTGGGCGTCGTGCAGACAGGGAGTTGATGAGGCCAGCTGAAGCTTGTCAGCTCATTTAGGCCTCTATAAAAAACTCCCAGCTTCATTAGATGTTAGCTCATGCCTGGAAGCAGACCTGTGTGGACTGTCTAGGGAGAGTGAACCCCTGTGCGGTGAGAGAAAGCCTGTGTGGCTATATTTTGCTTGGACATTTAAAACCAGGGACTTAGGGACTAGGACAGCACTAGGCTGATCCCAGTTGTTAGTTAGGAAACCTGTAAGTTTAGTCAGAGGTCAAGTTGACCAGGATTTATTTTGTTTATGTTTTTTTTGCCTTGCTGTGTTTTTGTCACTGTAAATAGAAAATAAACCGCACCTTTTTGATTTTGAAAACCACAACCTCCGTCTGCTGGGCCTGTTTTTGGGTGGGGAGCCCATCCCGGGGGTCACACATACCCGCTGCCGAGCTAACCCCCTCACAGTTGGTGGAGAACCAGTGGCAGTTTTTTTTTTAAGCCAGCATGGAGGAGATACTGAAACAGCTGGCTCTAGCAAATGCCAATCAACAGCAGACAAATGCAGGTTTGCAAAGGAGCCTTGCAGCCCAGCAGCAAGCTCATCAACAGAGCCTTGCAACTTTACAACAGAGTCTGGAGGTTCAGCAACAAGCCCAACAGCAATCTGAGGCCCGCTTCATAGACCTGTTGCAGAAGCAAGAGCAGAGACTACAACAACAGATGGAAGCAGTAATGCAGCAACGTCCGCAGACCAGTGAGGAAAGCCGTCCCACTAATACCGCGTCCTTTGGGGTGAGTCGTTTATTGACAAAAATGACTGGAGAGGATGATCCAGAGGTATTTTTGACCACATTTGAAAGGACCGCTGAAAGAGAAAAGTGGCCTGAGGAGCAGTGGGCTGGACTAGTGGCTCCTCTGTTAACTGGTGAATCGCAGAAAGCTTACTATGACCTAGAGCCTAACCAAGCAAAAGACTATGTGATGCTAAAAGCTGAAATATTGGCAAGGCTGGGTGTCACCCTGGCTGTCCGGGCTCAGCGTGTGCATAACTGGACTTTCCAGCTTGGAAAACCCCCCAGGTCTCAAATGTATGATCTCATTCACCTGAGCAGAAAGTGGCTACAGCCAGAGACTTTGTCCGCACCAAAGATTGTGGAACGTGTTGTAATGGATCGGTTTTTGAGAGCTCTTCCTACTGCCATCCAAAAGTGGGTAAGCCATGGAGACCCAGAGACGGCCGATGGTCTTGTGGATCGTGTGGAGAAATACTTGGCTACAGAGAACCTGACGGCCTCTTCCAGAGACACTCGGACTTTCCACCCTAAGACCAGACCATCCCCAGGGGCGGATAAGAGGATTCCAAGGGGTGAGGGTGGAGAGAGTGAGAGGGTGGGAGCTCTACCCCAAGTTTGGCGAGAACAGCCTGGGAAATCAGCGGCTCAAGAGGCCGCAAGAAGGATCGTTTGCTACCGCTGCCGGCAAGCGGGACATATTGCAGCAAATTGCCCGGTTGTGGAGGAACCCATGCAGTGTGACTTTCTGACGGGCAGACGTCAGTCGCTGTGTGCGACAGTCGCATGCACTGCCATTCGGGGAACTGAGAAACATTTATGCAAAATGTGTATTAATGGTAGAAATGTTGTGGTATTGCTGGATTCAGGTAGCCTTGTGACCCTGATAAAGGCTGAGTTAGTTAAAACAGAGGTCTCTGGGAATAGCAAGGTAGCCGTTATTTGTGTGCATGGGGACACCCGAGAGTATCCAGTGACTACAGTGTGTTTCGAGACCCCCAAAGGTACCCTCTCTCATCCAGTGGGCTTAGTATCTCAGTTACCGCATGACGCCATTGTGGGAAGGGATTTTCCGAAGTTCTGGGAACTGTGGGATGATCCTGAGCCCCCCACTGGTGCCCCTATGTACCAGGAATGTGATAGCCAGAACTCCCCTGAGAGTGGTGAGGACTCTCCGGAATTTCCCTTGTCAGTATTGGCAGGGGAGACTCAAGAAACTGGAGAGGAGCCCACCTCCTCAGACGAAAACCTACCGTCTGTGGAGTTTTCTGATCTTGAGGTTCACAGGGAAAACTTTGCCACAGAACAGTTGAAAGACCCCGCCCTAATAAAGGCACGGGAAAACGTAGTGAAAATAGATGGCGAGTTAGTGAACCCAGATAATACCGGCACTTACCCATACTTCAGCGTAGAGAAGGACCTACTGTATCGGGTGGCAAAAAGGGCAGAAGAAACCGTTGAGCAGCTTGTGGTGCCCAAACCTTACAGGAAGTTGGTGTTGGAGTTGGCCCATGGGCACATTCTTGGAGGTCATCTGGGGACAGAGAAAACCCGAGAGAGGGTATTACAGAGATTCTATTGGCCTGGGGTGATGAAGGACATAGAAAATTATTGTTCCTCCTGCCCTGTGTGTCAGAGGTCGGCCCCGATGCCACATTTCCGTAGCCCGCTGGTCCCTCTACCCATCATTGAGGTCCCGTTTGAGAGAATCGCAATGGATTTGGTAGGTCCTATAATCAAGTCCGCTAGGGGGCACCAGTACATATTGGTTATAATGGACTATGCCACCCGTTATCCAGAAGCGATCCCTCTCAGAAATACCTCGGCCAAAACCATAGCCAAAGAGCTATCTCTTGTTTTTAGCCGGGTGGGTATTTGTAAAGAACTGCTTACGGACCAAGGTACACCCTTTATGTCCCGGGTTATGAAAGAGCTGTGTAAATTGTTCAAAGTGACGCAATTGCGTACATCTGTGTATCACCCCCAAACCGATGGGCTGGTTGAAAGATTCAACAAAACCCTAAAACAAATGTTGAAGAAAGTGGTGGATAGAGATGGAAGGGATTGGGACTGTCTACTTCCTTATTTGATGTTTGCTATTAGGGAGGTGCCCCAATCCTCTACGGGATTCTCCCCCTTTGAGTTACTGTATGGGAGACACCCAAGAGGGCTGTTGGATATTGCCAAGGAAACTTGGGAAAGTGAGAGTTCTCCCCACAGGAGTGTGATTGAGCATGTCGCCCTGATGCAAGACCGAATTGCACAGGTAATGCCCATCGTGAAGGAACATTTGGCCCAAGCGCAGTTAGCACAGCAGAGAGTGTACAACCGTGGAGCCAAGACCCGTACCTTTTCCCCGGGGGATAGGATATTGGTACTTGTCCCTACGGTTGAAAGTAAATTCCTTGCCAAATGGCAAGGCCCCTACGAGATAATGGAAAAAGTGAGCGAAGTGAATTACAAGGTCAGACAACCAGGAAGGCGAAAGCCCGAACAGATCTATCACGTTAATCTGTTGAAAGCCTGGAGGGATAGAGAGTCCCTAGTCGCAGACACTTGGTCACCAGCTCAAACTGGTTGCGTGATTCCTGAGGTTGGAATCGCAGCCACCTTGTCACAACCCCAACAACAGGAGGTTAAGGAGTTTGTGCTTCGCAACAAGGAGGTATTCTCTGAGCTGCCGGGACAAACATCTGGGGTAGAGCATGACATTATTACCCCGCCCGGTGAAAGGGTGAAGTTAAAACCCTATCGGATCCCAGAGGCCCGACGGGAGGCAATACGGGAGGAAGTACAGAAAATGCTGAACTTAGGGGTGATAGAGGAGTCCCAAAGTGATTGGTCTAGTCCCATTGTGTTGGTGCCTAAACCGGATGGGAGCTGGCGATTTTGTAACGATTTTCGTCAGTTGAACAAAGTTACAAAATTTGACACCTACCCCATGCCACGTATAGATGAGTTGATCGACCGGCTGGGAACAGCCCGATACATGACGACTCTTGACCTCACAAAAGGGTATTGGCAAATCCCCCTGGCCAAGTCGGCCAAAGAGAAAACCGCATTTGTAACCCCAGACGGGGCGTTCCAATATAAAAGAATGCCGTTCGGGTTACAGAATGCGCCGGCCACATTCCAGCGGAAAATGGACCAGATGCTGAGGCCCCATCGGAAGTATGCTGCGGCTTACCTGGATGACATAATTGTCCATAGCACAGATTGGGCCTCACATCTGCCAAAAGTGCAAGCAGTCCTGGACTCTGTTCGGGAAGCAGGGTTTACGGCTAACCCCAAGAAGTGTACCATTGGGCAGGAGGAGGCCAAATATCTTGGGTACACCATTGGGAGGGGAGTAATAAAACCCCAACTCAACAAAGTCGAGGCCATCCAGAGTTGGCCACGTCCCAACAGCAAGAAGCAGGTACGAGCCTTTCTGGGAATCGCTGGGTATTATCGGCGATTCATTCCCCACTTTGCTTCTAAGGCTGTGCCCCTAACCAACCTGACGAAGGGGAAAGGGTCGGTCATGATTAAATGGACCCCCGAGGCTGAGGCAGCATTCCAATTCTTGAAACAAGCCTTATGTAGCCAGCCAGTGTTGTACTCACCCGACTTCTCTAGAGACTTTGTCGTACAAAGTGATGCGTCAGATGTGGGGTTAGGAGCAGTATTGTCCCAGGTCTGGAACGGGGAAGAGCACCCAGTCATTTACCTCAGCAGGAAGTTGAAGTCCCATGAGGTAAATTACGCCACCGTTGAAAAGGAGTGTTTAGCGGTGAAGTGGGCTCTAGATTCCCTTCGGTACTACCTGCTAGGTAGGCACTTTGACATGGTTACGGATCACGCTCCGTTAAAGTGGATGGCTCAAAACAAGGAAACAAATAGAAGAGTGAATAGGTGGTTCCTGGCCCTCCAGGAATTCAACTTCACAGTAAAGCATCGCCCT
This sequence comes from Rana muscosa, assembly GCA_029206835.1. Lineage (NCBI taxonomy): Eukaryota > Metazoa > Chordata > Amphibia > Anura > Ranidae > Rana > Rana muscosa. The sequence goes on along the minus strand of JARGYO010000094.1, from coordinate 23,130,175 downwards.
GGCGTTCAAATGGGGAATGTGGATGCTTTGTCTCGAGTACATGAATGCCTGATTGCTGGTGTTCCAACCCCGAGGTTAAAACAAGAGGGGGGGGTATGTGACAGCAGGAAGGTAAAGTCACCTGGTTGCATCCAGGGGGGTAGATATATTTCGCCCAGATTCAGGCTTTACGCCGACTTATACAGCTAGGTGGAGAGTTGTATAAGCCCAGCTGAGACTAGTGGGCTCATTGATGACTCATACCTCTAGGGAGAGGGCTGGGCGTCGTGCAGACAGGGAGTTGATGAGGCCAGCTGAAGCTTGTCAGCTCATTTAGGCCTCTATAAAAAACTCCCAGCTTCATTAGATGTTAGCTCATGCCTGGAAGCAGACCTGTGTGGACTGTCTAGGGAGAGTGAACCCCTGTGCGGTGAGAGAAAGCCTGTGTGGCTATATTTTGCTTGGACATTTAAAACCAGGGACTTAGGGACTAGGACAGCACTAGGCTGATCCCAGTTGTTAGTTAGGAAACCTGTAAGTTTAGTCAGAGGTCAAGTTGACCAGGATTTATTTTGTTTATGTTTTTTTTGCCTTGCTGTGTTTTTGTCACTGTAAATAGAAAATAAACCGCACCTTTTTGATTTTGAAAACCACAACCTCCGTCTGCTGGGCCTGTTTTTGGGTGGGGAGCCCATCCCGGGGGTCACACATACCCGCTGCCGAGCTAACCCCCTCACACCAGCTAATATGTTTCTCCGCTTGTGTAGTCAAGCTAAGATTGAGTGCTAATCGAGCCTCGTCAATTTTATGCCTTATATCTACCAGGGGATTCCTATACTGTTCACTAAGTAAGTCGTCTAAGTTTGCTTCAAGACGCTTATTTGCCTGTTCCCTATTGCGTTTAACCCTGGCCGCCACTTGTAACAATATGCCCCGAATCGCTGATTTATGGGCCACCCAATTAATTGCGGGGGATGTGTCTGACGCCTTATTAAGTCTAAAGTATTCCTGTATTTCCTTTTGAATCTCTAAAAAGATTATAGGGTCATTCAGCAGGCTTACATTAAGTCTCCACGGGGAGGGTCTAGATTTAGTCCACAGCCCTGTAGTAGAGAGTTTGATCGGGGAATGATCAGACCAAGGGGTAGATAAGATCTTAACTGACTTAATAAATGGGAGCAAAGGCGTGCGTACTAAAACATGATCTATCCTAGAGTAAGTATGATGGACCTGCGAAAAGTGTGTAAAGTCCCTGACCGTAGGGTTATTTTCTCGCCAGGCGTCAATGAGGTCATGTAAATGAAACAGACGTGCAACCTTGCTGCTGCCAGTCGGTGGGCGCTTTAATATTGGTTTAGAGGAGTCCGATTTATCCATAATTCTGTCCAAGGGAATATTGCTATAGCCCCCCATAATGACCTGACCCTGGACTTTGGGCATTAGAATCTTCAGCATTTTGCTAAAGAATTCCGGCTGCCCAGTATTCGGGGCATAGTATGATATAAAGGACACCTCCTGGTCATGGAGCCGCCCCACTGCCATAATATACCTACCGCCCTTGTCCTTAACAATAGTGATGGGGGTAAAGGGGGTCCGTTTCGAAAAGCAGATGGCTACACCGCCCTTTTTTTCCCGACCCCCTGCTAAATAAAACTGTGGATATTTCATATTAAGGTAACGGGGCGCTGAGACGTTGGAAAAATGAGTCTCCTGTAATAGCAGGACTTCAGCCTTCTGTTTATAATAAAACTGGAAGGCCTTAGTTCTCTTAGCAGGGGAATTAAATCCATGTACATTATGGCTAACTATCGAGTAGTCTGTGTTATATGTGGTAGCCATCGTGGTAGGGCAGAGCACTCTTACCTTTTGCAGTGAATAAAGCGGGAAGGGTCCCGAAAATGAAGGCTGTTCGGTTGGGTGACCTCTCAGACCATGACATAGGGGGAGGGTGCCGAATCGAGGCTCCGAAGAAAAAGGAGGAAGGGAAAAAAAGAAAAGGCATTAGAGAAGCAGAAAAACAAAAATAAAAGCAATAAAATATAAGCATAGGCCTTAGGCCCAAATAACCAACATAAATCATTCCTAACTGATAAACAAAGGTATGGGGAATAACCCCTGCCAGATACAACATCCGGCAAATTAAGTGCAAGGGTACCATCCTCGACGGAGGATAGGTAGTCTCGCAGTTGGGTGGCAAGCATGACCACCCCGACCCAAATATGAATACACTCTATACAAGCAGGCTATTAGAGATCATATCGGGAATGACATAAACCAATCAATACAGTTTACCATAACAGGCTACCTATAGTAACATGTGTCCCCAAGGCCAGTGATGCCGGGGCCGGAAGGGTCCCCATCGGTCGTTCCGGCCCCCGAGCCACAGCCCAACAGGGGAACCACATTGCGGTCCGACTAGGGTCCCCATACTGCAAATTAGCAAAGTTCCGTTGACCAAGTTGGGGTTGTAAAATAGTCGGCTGATAGCCATTTCGAAAAACCAGGAACTCAAGTAATTTTGTAACCCGTGAACGGCAACGATAGCCCAATCAGGCCCATAGTCCTCCATGAGCCCGAGCCATATCAGTGCAACCAAGCACTAACAGTTCCCAAAAAGGGGTAGATAAGAGAAAAGAGCAATAATACTCAGGTATTCCGGCAAGCATTTCTGGCCTGTGAGCGTGTGCGATCCTGCCACATCGGGGAGAGGGGACGACAACCCGGGTGAGGGGGAGACGAAGTCTGAGAGTCCTGCGCAATGATGCCGAGACCAAGCAGCAGGTCTTCCCCTGCTTGAAACGTGGAAAAGGAGTGGGACTTTCCGTTGTCGGTGAATGATAACTTAAAAGGGAACGCCCATCGATACTTAATCTGTTTGGCTATTAGTTGCTGGAGTAATGGTCGTAGGTTTCTGCGTTTCTGGACCGTTGATGGCGCCAAATCTGTGAAAAGCTGTATTGGTGCTCCAAATAGCGACAGGTCCGGCCTGTTGCGGGCCGCAAGCATCATCTTTTCTTTAATGCGGTAGTGATGTGGCTTAACGATAATGTCACGTGGTAGGCCGTCGGCCCTTGGGGCTGTCAGTGCTCGGTGAACGCGATCCACTTCCATTTGGTGGGTAGCGATGTCAGGGATAAGGGTTTTCATCAGGTCCTTTATAGCCCCTTCTAGATCAGTGTGAGTTTCAGGGAGGCCACGCACGCGGACATTGTATCTACGTGAACGATTTTCCAAATCTTCGATTTTTATGAACGCCTCTTCCAATCTTTCCTGAAGGTCTGTCACCATGGCTGAGTTCTGATTGACCCTTTTGATGGTACCGTCTACTTTGGTTTCAATTAGCTCAAAACGCTCTCCCAAGCTGTGGATATCTTTTTTTAGGTCTGTGGTAATTAATGTGCAGGCCTTAGAGAGCTCCTGCTGCAGCATGATGGAGAATCTGCCCAACAGTACAGCATCAGGGGAATAATGCGATAGCTGGGGAAGTGGCATATCCTGGCTAGATTGGCTGATGAGGACTTCTGTTAGATCAGCCATGTTCCTATCCATAGAGGAGGCAGGGGAGGCAGGGTAGTTAATAGGGTCATGTCCGTCAGTGTATAGGACTGGGGATGGGGGATGTGAAAGTGACTCACCCCGCTGTCCGGTCTCTACCTCTCCTGAGGATTGAGAGGAGAATGGATCCCTGGATGGCTCCGGATTTTGCTGCTTGTCTCCTCTCTGTGCAGCGCCGTCAAATCTGGCTGTTGCAGTGCTGCCCCGCGTGTCTGGCTTGCCGGGCGCCATCTTGGATCGCGGCTGTGCTGTAGGGGAAGGTCCCGCTCTCCTCTGGGCTATATTTTGTTTGTGGTGCCCTTTCCGCGGCTGTCCCTGAGCTCTCCGGTTCATTACCGCCTCGGGGTTCGTGTATGATCGGTCCTGGCTCTCGGACCTCGCTGCCTGCGCTATTATTAGCTCCGGTGGGTCGGGGTGCCGGGAGCTCGGTCAGCGCACGTCCGTCTCCGAGTCCCCGCGCATGCGCACTTAATTTGAGGTTTCATTTGAACCAAGATGTGGTTCTTCCTTCTTTTTTCCCCAAACCTACTTCGGTAGAGGAAAAGTTATTGCATTCTTTGGATGTAGTAAGAGCAGTTAAAGCTTATCTAAAAGCCACTGCTCAGATTCGCAGAACGGATACTTTGTTTATTCTGCCGGAAGGCCCCAGAAAGGGTCAGGCAGCATCAAAATCTACTTTAGCCAAGTGGATTCGACAGGTCATAATGCAAGCCTATGGCTTGAGAAGGAGACCGCCTCCGTTCAAAGTTAGGGCGCACTCCACGAGAGCAGTTGGAACTTCATGGGCAGCGCATCACCAGGCCTCCCTGGCTCAAATCTGTAAGGCCGCAACATGGTCTTCAGTACACACGTTTACTAGGTTCTACCAGGTGGACGTTACAAGTCAGGAGGATGTCGCCCTTGGGCGCAGTGTGTTGCAGGCCGCAAAAGATCCTCATGTCTGATAGCGCTCAGCTTATGTATGGTGTATCCCCCCCCCTCGTTGGGCATTGCTTTAGGACATCCCATTAGTAATGACTATGTCGCTCTGTGTCCCGTGATGTACGAGAAAGAAAATAGGATTTTTATAACAGCTTACCTGTAAAATCCTTTTCTTGGAGTACATCACGGGACACAGAGCTCCCGCCCCTCTTTAGGGACACTTATTGCTTTGCTACAAAACTGAGGTGCTCCCGGATGGGAGGGGCTTATATAGGGGAGGGTACTTCCGGTTTTGGAAGATGCCAGTGCCAGCACCTGAAGGTATCTATATAACCCATTAGTAATGACTATGTCGCTCTGTGTCCCGTGATGTACTCCAAGAAAAGGATTTTACAGGTAAGCTGTTATAAAAATCCTATTTTTGTACAGTGTGAAATTCTAAAGGCTGGAAATCCATACCTACTGTATTCCCGGCATGGCTAGGATCTGGGAGAATGGTGGCTAGTCTGTCTGGGGTGTAGTACCACTTGTGTAAGAATTTCTGGGAGGATTCCCAATGAGAAGGACATTGAGAATTTTTAAAGCCCCATACACACTAATATATTTTCTGCAGAGTTTTGTCATCAGATTCACCTAAACCGTATATAATATGAGGTCAAACCATAAGAGTTTCAATTTGTATGCAATCAGGCAGGCCCTTTCACTACATGGTTTTGGTGAATCTGAAGACAAAATCTGCAGAAAATCTAATGGTGTGTATGGGGTCTAAGAGGCAACCAAGTAGCAAGGCAGCATTGAGGTGGGATAGCTGAGAATTGAAGGGCGAGTTTCCAGGAAACCATAGAATCATTTTTTGTGGAGAAGGGTGATACTCCCAAATGGAGAAATGGTGTTGTGTCCACAAGTTTTAAAAGTTTTTCTGGGAGGGAGGAGCCGTTAAACGATAATAAAAGATGCAGGACATGATGTATCTGAAGGTGTTTGTAAAATGATCAGGTTTTTATTGAGTAGGAATGCAGGTTGGATTGTGAATATAGGTGTGCCAGAGAATTGATGCCAGCTGAATCCCAGTCAACCAAAGAGATATCCTGTATAAGCGGTTCCAAGGAATGTATTGAGAGGCGATGTAATGTTGCTTGAGAGAGTCCCTGAGACTGGTCCACAATAGAGTTCCAAACTTTACAAGCAGCTGTGACGGTATCCAAAAAGTGTTTTTGTGGAGATATCTGGATCCATACGGCCCCCAGAAGCAATTTAGGTTAATACGTAAAATTGTTATAAATACTCATTGTAATTTTTCCTTTCCTGGTCCGTCTTCACGTCAGCACACTATGGGGTTAACTCCTCATTTAAACCCCCAGGACCACCTTCTTCCAGTTTAATAAAGTTAGGTCCTCCCCTCCCCCTCTTGTTCTTTTTGTAGTGGTGATATGCTACTTAGGTAGGGAAGTCAAATTGTGCTGACGTGAGGACAGACCAGGAAAGGAAAATTACGGTGAGTATTGATAACAATTTTCTGTTTTCCTGGTTGTACTCCCGTCAGCCCACTATGAGATATACCCTAGCCAATATAGGGTGGGAAAGAGAAGACAAATTATCCAAATTCCATGCTTCACCACACTTTAATTAACTTAAAGAAGCTGATACCACTGCTGTTCCAAATAAAGAAGAACTAGCATAAAATACGTTGCAAGAACTCCAGCTAACGGTCCTTCATATATCTTCAACTGGTACTTTTGCCACGGATGCCCATGAGGCTGCCATCCCTCTAGTCGATTGCGCTCTTATACTCTGTGGAGGAGCTAGGCCTTGTTGTTTGTAAGCCAGGTAAATTACCTTTGTGATCCAGGTATCCAAAACTCTTGATGACGCTGCCTCCCCTTTCTTAGGCCTGCAAGGGAGGATAAATAGGTTCTCAGACTTTGGTGTCTGCTGAGCCCACTGTAGATATATTGACATTAGACTGACCATGTCCAGTAGTCTAAGAGCTAGATGGTTCGTCTGTTCTGATGGCTGTGTGAAACAGGGTAGCACCGCCTCCCAGTCTACCTAAAATTTTGAGATGACTTTAGTTGCCAAGACTGATGAGGGACACAGGATCACCCTATTTGGATAAATTATGCAAAATGGCTCTCTGCAGGATAGGGCAGCCAGCTCTGACACCCTTCTTGCTGTTGTAATGGCTGTAAGAAAGACTAATTTGATTATCAAAAATCAGAGCGGGACCAAATGGGGGTCTGGGGGAGGGTTAACATCTGTCCTCTTAATCAAGTGGCTGACAGAATCATTGGGGTGAATCCACTGGATTGGGGTGAATCGACTCTAGTAGTAAATCCCTCGAGAGGCAGGTGCACTAGCGGGGTTGGCGCCATCTGTAAGAGTTTAGAAACCTCGGCCTCCGGGGCCAGAATTGTAGAATTAGAATGGCCCGGACTTCTTCCTTGCAATCTTCAGCAAGGACCTCATGATTAGTGGGATTGAAGGAAACAGATACACCAGGGGAAACCGCCATGGTATCAAGAAGGCATCTTGTGCTACCGCCCAATTGCATCTGAAACTTTTCATGAATTTTGGCACTAGCGCTTTCTCTGGTGTTGCCATCGGGTCTATGCTGGGTGTCCCCCATCTGGCAAAAACTGGTTCCACATAGCATATCTTGATTGACCATTCTCGCTGGGAAACTTCTGGCTTAGTAGCTCTGCTCTTTGGTTTTTCTTGCCTGGGATGTAGACTGCAGTTAGGGCTTCCACATGAGCCTCAGCCCAGTGGAAAATCTTGGTCACTAGTTGGAGAAGCGGCAGACTTTTGGTACCACCCTTTCGGGCTATGTAGGCTACTACCATCTTGTTGTCTAGTCTGTTTGACTCGGGCTCATTTAATCACTTCTTTGAAAGAGGGCCATGAATGCTGCCTGTAATTCTAGGAGGTTAGAGTGTCTGGTTTCTGACGTCTGCCACCTGCCTTGGGCCTGTCTCCCAAGGCAGTGAGCCCCCCAGCCCTGGAGACTGGGTTATCAAGACCCAGTCTCAAAGACTGAGAGGCATACCCTGTGATAGGGCTTCGGGCAATGTCCACTAAACTAGATCCAGTCTAATCCGCCTTGGCAAAATAATCTTCTAATCAAACGACTTGCCATCCCATTGACACTGAAAGGACATTTGCAGAGCTCATATGAAATTTCGCCCATGGGACTGCTGGGATAGCTGCAGTGAATATCCCCAACAATGTCATACAGTCCCTCGATAGTGTTGAGGTCCCCATCACACTGTGAATTCAGGCCTTCAGTTCGGAAATGTTGCGATCCAGCAGGAAAACTTGTCCCGACTGTGCATTGAATGTCATTCCTAGCTATTCCATTTGTTGGGAGGGAATGAGTTCGCCCCTCCGGCCATTTATCAGCCATCCAAAATCGGACAACATCCTCATTACCCTGTCGCATTGCAATACAAGATCCTCACTTGAGTGGGCCACGACCAGGATTTCATCTAGGTAATAAAAGATCTTTGCCACCTGCAAACGGATAAATGCTATGGTGGCTAGTAGGATCTTGGGGAAAACTCTGGGTGCTGTATTGATCCCGAAGAGGAAACACCTGAATTGATAGTGGCAATCTCCCATGATAAATCAGAGATATCTCTGATGATGCCTGTGGATCGGAACATGCAAATATGCATCTGCTAAATCAATTGAGATTAGCCAATCACCCGCTTGAATCACTGATATAATTGTATACACTGATTCCATCTTAAACCTTCTGGGACCAATAAACGTATTCAAGGACATCAGGTCCAACACTGGGCTGAGCTCTCCAGAGGCTGTGGGTACCAGGAAGTTCAGAGAATATACTCCTTTCCCTTGCTGACTCAAAGGAACTGGCATAATTTCCTGCTTTTGACATAATTTGGTTAGATATTCTTGTAAGAACTCGCGTCTCTTCTGATCACTTGGCCAATGCGTCCGGACAAAAATATTAAAGGGGTTGTAAAGGTTTGTTTTTTATTTTCTAAATAGGTTCCTTTAAGCTCGTGCATTGTTGGTTCACTTACCTTTTCATTCTATTTCCCGTCTAAATGTTTTTTTTCTTTGTCTGAATTTGTCACTTCCTGTTTCTCCTCAGTAAGCTGTTCAGTAAGCTGTTCTGGCTGACTAAACACCGCTCGGATGATGGTGTGAAGTTTACTGAGTAGAAACAGGAAGTGAGAAATTCAGACAAAGAAAAAAAACATTTAGAAGGGAAATCCAAGGAAAAGGTAGGTGAACCAACAATGCACTAGCTTAAAGGAACCTATTTAGAAAATAAAACATGAACCTTTACAACCCCTTTAAGTGGTTTCTCCTGAAACTCTACTCTGCATCCACAATTTACTATAGAAAATGGCTCCTACCTGGAGGGGCTGGACAGACTGACTATCAAAAAACTAGTATATTCCCATGCTAGCCTGTACGATCTGGGTTCCTGGTAGACATGGGAGCCGTCGAAAAATTTGTTTCGTTCCGTTCCGTATTTAAAAAAAATCATAATTCGTAATCCGTGTACGGAATTCAATTCGAATTCGTACGAAATACGAATTCCGTACGACACGTATAACGAACGATTCGACCGGAACGAACGAATGATTCGACCGGAAATGTACTTCCCCCACCCAATTCCAGCAGCAATCTTTTCTCTCTATAATGTCGAATCGGAACGAACGAAAGATTCGACCGGAAATGTACTTCCCCCACCCAATTTCAGCAGCAATCTTTTCTCTATAATGTCGAATCTTTTCTCTCTATAATGTTGAATCTTTTCTTTCTATGTCAAATCTTTTCTCTCTATAATGTCGAATCTTTTCTCTCTATAATGTCGAATCTTTTCTCTCTATAATGTCGAATCTTTTCTCTCTATAATGTAGAATCTTTTCTCTCTATGTCGAATCTTTTCTCTCTATGTAGAATAATCTTGGACTAATAGAGTTAAGGTTAGTCACATTCGACCAAAAAATATTTACCTATCGCTTTGTCGAATTTTCATGTCTTATTTGGTAGTTTGGATTCGGATAATTTGGATACGAAATTTCGTACAAATTTTTCGAAATTTCGTACAGAATTCGTATTCGAAAAAAATCGTAATTCGGATTCGTACAAATGTACGAATTTCGAAAAATTCGGACGAATTTTCGATTCGTACGAAACTAATCGCACATGTCTAGTTCCTGGGCCTCTCTGAAATCCGAGACTGTCCTGAGCAAAAGGGTTGTCTTTTCTTTGACATCTGAGGAAGCAGACCCGAATTTCCGCCTGTGACTCGCTTAATAACTTATTTTAGGGTTTTTCTCTGAACAGCATCTTGTCGTTGTATGGGATGTTGCATAATGCTTGTTTTGATGCCCCATCTGCGTTCCAATGGCACAACCACAGTGCTCTATTTGCAGTTACAGAGTGTGCCATCAGTCTTTGTAGTAACACCAGCAGATCTAAAGAGGAATCTGCTAAGAAGGCCACAGTAAGGTTAAGCTCTTATAAAGTCACGATAATATTTTCCGCTTCCGTTCCTGCATGCCTGCATGCAGTGCTGTCTTCACATTCAAGACTCAAACTTTTAAAGCCCTTGAGAAAGATGTTAGGGTTATATATGGCCGACAGGCTGCTCCAGCATCTGCATAAATCTTCCTAAGATTGTCCTCTGCTCGCCTATCCATTGGATCTCGAAAAGTAGTGGATTCTTCCAGAGGGAGAGACACATCAGGCCAGGTGCTGTAGGGCTGTATCTACTCCTGTGGGTAATTCTCAAAAGGCAGCATCTGAGGATTTGTATGGATATAATTTTGCAAACCAATTCTGGGTTCTTTCTTTCTTCTCGGTTTTTCCCATTCATCCTCCTTTAATAAACGGATCTCTTCCATGAATGGAAAAAAAGCTCCTTGCTTTCTCAGATTTGGGAAAAAAAAATGTTCACCTTCTCTGGAGGTTGAGTGTCCCAATCTATGGCCTTCACAAATAGGTCAATCAGATAAAAATCGAACAAATGTTTGGGCAAATCTTCCGATTCGGAAGATGATCCTGAGAAAATCTCCAAAACCCTTGATCTGTGGTAGTACTCGCTTTTGGTTCTACCCTTGAACCACTAGTGCTGGAGACCAAATGAATGCTTTTGGCCACTGCCTCATGAATGTACTCCTTGACTCTCCGGGCTTCTGATTCCTTATCCATGACCACATCACTCACGTACTCGGCCCATAAAAGTTTCCCGGGAACAGCTGGTGCAGCGCAGGCCCAGCACAGGTCCTCGGCCGGTCGCCCTGTGTCTGTCTTAGCTTCACTGTTGGAGTTTTACTGCAGCTTGGAATAGTGGGTGAATGGATTCTGTGTTTAGAATGAGACCCCGATTGCGGGGCTTTAGAGCAATGGCGGGACTTCTCTTTCTGTGATAGTAATTTTTAGGGCTTCTGCTCCTAAAAAGATTAAGCATCACATCAGTCTCGTGTGCAGCACCCTTTTACTCCATAGTCCCCCATCACCCCCTCCTACCTTTCTGGAGATCTTCATTGCCTGTTGTGGCTGTGGCAAGCTCATGGCTGCACACGGGAAGAAAAGACTCTTTCCAAAAAAGAAAATACCTCCCGCAGCTCTCTCTCACCCCCACTATATTTAATATAACCACTTGTCCCCCGCCCACTGTCAATTGACGGCGGGCGGAGGATACTCTCGTTCTGGGAGGACGTCATATGACGTCCTCCCTTTAAAACGAGCTAGGAGGCGCGCGCTCGCCGCCGCGTTCACAAGGCCCCGGTGCGCGTGCCCGGCGGCCGCGATTGCCCGGGAAACGAGCAGGAAAGTGGATCTCTGTGTGTAAACACAGAGATCCACGTCCTGTGAGGGAGAGGGGACCGATGGTGTGTCCCTTGTACATAGGGACAACCATCGGTCACCTCCCCCAGTCAGTCACCTCCCCCCACAGTTAGAACACATTGAGGGAACATATTTAACCCCTTCCCGCCCCCTAGTGGTTAACCCCTTCCCTGCCAATCACATTTATACAGTAATCAATGCATTTTTATAGCAGGGATCGCTGTATAAACGTGAATAGTCCCAAAAATGTGTCAAAAGTGTCCGATGTGTCCGCCGCAATATCGCAGTCACAATAAAAAATCGCAGATCGCCGCCATTACTAATAAAAAAAAAAATAATAAAAATGCTATAAATCTATCCCCTATTTTGTACACGCTATAACTTTTGCGCAAACCAATCAATACGCGCTTTTTGCGATTTTTTTATTTTACCAAAAATATGTAGAAGAATACGTATCGGCCTAAACTGAGGAAAATTTTATTTAAAAAAAAAAAAGGGTATTTATTATAGCAAAAAGTAAAAAATTGTGTTTTTTTTCCAAACTGGACGCTCTTCTTTTGTTTATAGCGCAAAAAAACAACAACCGCAGAGGTGATCAAATACCACCAAAAGAAAGCTCTATTTGTGGGAAAAAAAGGACACAAATTTCGTTTGGGAGCCACGTCGCACGACCGCGCAATTGTCATTCAAAGTGTGACAGCGCTGAAAGCTGAAAAATGGCTTGGGCAGGAAGGGGGTTTTCGTGCACAGTAGAGAAGTGGATAACTATTATTATTATTACTACAGGGCGTGGCTACGCGGAAACTGGATGTGACATCAGGATGTTGATGCAGGAAGTGCGAGTTGCAACTTTTTTTCTTGCACGATATTTGCGCAATAATTTTTCAAATGCCTTTTTTAAAAAAAAAAATGGTTTCATGAATTAAAAAATAACAAAACAGTAAAGTTAGCCTAATTTTTGGGGAAAATATGAAAGATGATGTTACGCCGAATAAATAGATACCTAACATGTCACGCTTTAAAATTGCGCACACTCATGGAATGGCGCCAAACTTCGGTACTTAAAAATCTCCATAAGCGATGCTTTAATTTTTTTTACAGGTTACCAGGTTAGAATTACAGTGGAGGTCTAGTGCTAGAATTGTTGCACGCGCTCTAACGCACACGGCGATACCTCACATATGTGGTTTGAACGGCGTTTACATTTGTGGGCGACTTACGTGTGCATTCGCTTCTGATCGCGAGCTACTGGGGACAGGGGCATTTTAATTTTTTTTTTTTTTTTTTTTTTTACTTATTTATTTATTTTTTTACAATTATTTTACTTTTTTTTTGGATCACTTTTATTCCTATTACAAGGAATGTAAACATCCCTTGTAATAGGAATGTGTGTGACAGGTTCTCTTTATTGAGAGATGCGGGGTCAATAAGACCCCACATCTCTCCTCCAGGCTGGAAAGCATGAGATCAGTGAAAATTTTTTCACTGATCTCATACTTACAGCCGCAATGGCGGCTTTGTTTACATTTGAGGACCCGGGCGTGACGTCATCACTTCGCGCCCGGGCCTCCGACGATCATAGAAATGACTGGTAACCATCTGGTCACCAGTCATCTCTATGCTCGTCACGTGACCCACCAACGGCGCCAGAGGATTCGCTCCGGGTCCCCGATCGCATGGGAGAGCCCGGAGAAGCACCGGATGGCGGCGGGAGGGGGGATGTCCCCTCCCGCCGCCTATAAGAACGATCAAGCGGCGGAACCGCCGTTATGATCATTCTTAAGGTGCGCAGGATCGCCGGCACTTCAAAAGGATATCTGAATGATGCCTCTAGCTGCAGGCATCATTCAGATATCCCCCTACAAAGCCAGGACAACATATGACGTCCACCCAGGATGGGAGATCCCATCTGTGGACGTCATTTGACTATGGCTGGGTAGGGAAGTGGTTAAGAGAGTGGAACCTGCACTAACACTGTATTGGAGGAGGACATGGTGTATGTTTTCATAGTGGTACACCATCTTTATCACATTCTTTGTACTTCACTTATATCTACGTATATGGACTTTGTTTCTTTATTCACATTGTTTGATGAAATTTGATTTTGAATTGGTACACTACTGTGGAATTAAAAAAGAAAACATTTTCACCTTGTTGTTAGATTTTTTATTTATATTCAGTAGCAGCATATGGAGATAGTTAGTTCGTTTTTATTTGAATTATTTAGGACACATTAGTATTATTAATCTTCCATTTTTTTTAATACACCTACTGCCCCTTTAAAATAGGGTGACCAGACGTCCCCGGACTGCGGACACTGTCCCCAGACCAAGTCTGTCCCTGGTTTTGTCCCCAGATAGGGTTGCCACCTGTCTGGTATTGTCCCGGACAGTCCAGACTGTGCTTCTCTGCCTCTCCTGCCACCACTGCCGTCACCCCGATGATCTCCTTTGCAGCCATTGGCTGCTGTCCTAGATCTCTGGTCTTGATCTGTGATAGTACTCACTTTTGGTTCTACCCTTGAACCACTAGCGCATGAGACCAAATGAATGCTTTCAGCCACTGCCTCTTGAATGTACTCCTTGAATCTCCATGCTTCTGTTTAGGGCTGCAACTAACGATTATTTTCATAATCGATTAGTTGGCCGATTATTTTTTCGATTAATCGATTAATCGGATAAAATCATTTTTTTAAAAAATTCAATTTTTTCGTTTATTTAAAATAATAATGAAAAAACAGTGTTACACTCAAACTGCATCACAACATAACTATTAGTAAATTCCTCATTCATTACTGACAATGCAGTGAGGGGGCTGGTCATGAATGGGAGAGGGGACTGTACTAGAGGGTGGGAGAGAGTTGGCTAGTTTGGAGACTAGGCATTAGAGGGAGTAGGTTGGGAGGGAGGGAGTTTGGAAGAGGCATGTGGGAGAGGAACCGGACTAGAGGGGGTTGTGATAGAAAGTGAGTTTGGTTGGACAAAGAACCAGACCCAAAAGGGGGGGAGTGAGCTGGGGCAAGGGACCGGACCAAAGCGGGCTGGAGGAACCGGAAGAGAGTGTGGGAAGGAGAGGTGGCAGCTCCGGACGGGAGTGTGGGTGGGAGAGGTCTGTATGCCTCAAACTGACACCAATGATGGGGCACTATCCCCCCCAGTAACACCAATGATGGGGCACAATCCCCACCAGTAACACCAATGATGGGGCACTATTCCCCCCCAGGAACACCAATGATGGGGCACTATTCCCCCCCAGGAACACCAATGAAGGGGCACTATCCCCCCCCAGGAACACCAATGATGGGGCACTATTCCCCCCCAGGAACACCAATGATGGGGCACTATTCCCCCCCCAGGAACACCAATGATGGGGCACTATTCCCCCCCCCAGGAACACCAATGATGGGGCACTATTCCCCCCCCCCAGGAACACCAATGAAGGGGCACTATCCCCCCCCCAGGAACACCAATGATAGGGCACTTGTCCTCCCATAAATATCAAGATGAATGCTTTGCCAAGTTCACTATATTTTAAAAGAAAGCTGCTACCTTATCGCAGCTCGGCACTCACATGACAGGCTGCTTCTCTCGCGCGCAACGCTCTCTCTCTCTCTCTCTTCTCCCTCGAGGCAGCAAAGCGAGCGGGGCTGAGAATACCGTGCTGATGTACGTCAGCAGAGAGGGGAGGAGGAGAGAGGCCGACGTGCCTGGTCACATGAGCACCACTGTATTCTTGTGAGAATACGGCGCCGCCGCCGGCTTGTACACAGGATTCACTTACACTAAGACGGTCAGAGGCGGGACTGGCAGGGAAGAAGGTGTGTTATACCAACTAATCGATAATCAAAATCGTTGACAACGATTTTGATTATCGATTATTATCGATTTTATCGAATAATCGTTTCAGCCCTACTTCTGTTTCCTTACCCGTGGCCTTATCACTCATGAAACCAATGACATGCTTTATCTGCCATTCACACTGCATAGTGGGAGGTATATAGCCCTATAGGCTCCACCTCCCAGCTCAGGTCTCAAACTTCCCTCCTTGGTTGCAGTAGCTCCCGGGTCCCACTGGTAAGGCAATTTGAATGGATGTGTTAAAGAGGGCAGGGGGTGCTGATGTAAGCGGGGTATCTCTGAAGGTCTCTAAGGAAAGAGGTGGGGGGGCGCCTACCATTGCCACCTATCAGTGCCCATCATTGCCGCATATCAGTGCTGCTGGTCAGTGCCCATCATTGCCACATATTAGTGCCACCTATCAGTGACCAGCAGTGCAGCCTCATCAGCGCACATCAGTGAAAGAGAAAAAATACTTATTTACAAAATGCTATAACAAACGGGAAAAAATTTTGGTCTTTTTTTCCTTTGTTTAGCTAAAAGTAAAAACCCCAGTGGAAATTAAATACCACCAAAAGAAAGCTCTATTTGTGGGAACAAAATGATAAAAATGTAATATGGGTGTTGTTACAATGCAATCCTTTACTGTTCTGAAATGTTAATTTATATTGTTATTGTTGAACCAAAATTCTTTAGTAAGAATAAAATAAAAAATTTGTATTGAAAGGTTTTTTTCTCTATCTTATTTTTGTAACATTTGGTAGTCATATTCCAAGAAATTCTAAGCATCTTTTTTTTTTTATCTCATGGACAAAATGTGAGAAATAACATATATATCATACCATCATTCCATAAACACATACACTGCATATATCATTTGAGAACAATATGCTTATAAAACAGTTTACCATTTGCCAATAAAAAAAAAAATGTCCCCAGAATCTAGTCACCTTACTTTAAAACATTGGCCATCCTAGGGGGGGGGGGGCAAGGTACGGTGGGGGGGTGAAGATGTAGTACCTTGTCTGGTAGCCTGGTAACCAGCGAAAAAAGAACAAGAGGGGGAAGGGAGGACCCAACTTCATTAAGCTGGAAGGTCTTAGGGGTTAAAAGGAGGAGTTAGCCCATAGTGTGCTGACAGGAGGGCGACCAGGAAATATAATTTAAGTGACGACCAAGTGTAAAAAAAAAAAAAATGCAATTTTCCAAAAAAACCTGTGGCAAAAAATAAGATATTCCATGGGCTCAACATGCCTTTCATCAAATAACTTAGGGTGTCTACTTTCCGAAATGGGGTCATTTGGGGGGGTTTTGTGCTATCTTGACATTTCAGGGCCTCCGAAACTGTGATAGGTAGTGAGGAAGGGAAATAAGCAATTTAGTCCCTTGGAAATCCTGAAGGCGGTGATTGGTTTTCGGGGTCCTGTACACTGTTAGGCTGCCAAAAAGTCTCACACATGTGGTATCCCCGTACTCAGGAGAAGCAGCAGAATGTATTTTGGGGTGTAATTTCACATATAACCATGGCATGTGTGAGCAATATATCATTTAACTGACAACTTTGTGTAAAAAATAAATAAAAAAATTCATATTTCAAAAACTGTTCCATGGGCTCAACATGCCTCACAGCAAATTCCTTGGGGTATCAACTTTCCAAAAGGGGTTAATTTAGTGGGTTTTTGTACCGCCCTGGCATTTTACCAAAGACAGAAGCAGAATACGTTTGGTCTAAATTTATATAGAAATTTGAGTTTATCGGATATTTTTTTTTTGTAACAAAAAGTAGAAAATAGTTTTTTCCAAAGTTTTCTTTGTTTGTTTATATGACAATTTTTTTTTATCCCAGTGGTGATCAAATACCATCCAAAGTAAGCTCTATTTATGTGAAAAAACAGACATACATTTTATATGGGTACAGCTTTACATGAGTGAGCAATTACCAGTTAAAGTAAAATAGCAAAAAAAAGGCCTGGTCAAGAAGGGGGGTCAATCTTTTAGAGACCAAGTGGTTAATTGGTTTGTGTGGAAGTTATAGCGTCTACAAACTATGGGATATATAGCTGAAAATTGATCAATCCTGATGTACTGATGGACTATCTAATTTCTTGAGGCCTGAAAATGTCAAGAAAGTACAAATGCCCCCTTATTACAAAGTAGACAATCCAAGGTGTTTAGTAAGAGGCATGGCAATTTTTTTAAAGCTGTAATTTTTGTGACATTTTAAAGAAAGATAATTTTTTTTCACAATTGTTTTTTAAATACTGTCACCAGCGCAGTACAGCATCATCATATGACTGGTGTGTCGGTGATCAGGGACACTGACTGGTGACAGTGTTAAAAAAACTATAATTTTTAATTACATTTTTCTAAACATTTTTTTTACATACTTTCATCAGAGTATTTCAGTGTCACCATAGTAACACTGCACTACTCTAGGGGGTGGATCAGGGATTGTCTTTTTGTTTTTCACTTTGCTGGTGTAATGACCATCATAACTGCAAAGTCTTCAGCTGTCATGAATGGACAGCTGTGATTAGCTGTAGCCAATCACATGGTACAGGGTTCTGTGATGGGCCCAAGTACCATGTGATCACATGATCACCGGGCCCAAATACTGGGATCCATAATTTCGGGGGAGGGGGGGGGGGGGGCGCACCCATAAACTGGAGCAGGCAGAATGATGTACATGTATGTGATTTTTCCTGCACCACAGCAGTATATGTACTGTGACTGGTCGGCAAGTGGTTATGGCTAGATGGAGCCAAGAAAATCCATGTATGAAATAAAATACATCCAATATTCATCATGGGAGCAAGGGGGGGTGGGACTTTATATGAAACACATGGTTGCGAGAGGGTAAATAGGTGAACAATAGGAATTTTATTAATATTACAATTTAAACATATAAACAGTGCTGGCAGATGGCTCAACAGAGACGACCCACATGGGCAACCACCAGCAGGCATGGAAAAACAGGGCGGCCCCGTGGGAGAGGGAAAAGGGTTGAGGAAGAATCTAAGTGTCACAAAGGATGACCAGGGAGTGGGAGTGAGAGGAAGGGGGTAAGGTGGGCTAGTGCTGAGGAAGAAGCTGACGACCCTAAGGGGTGCCAGTGCAGTGAGGCAGAGGAAGCAAAATGGTGAAATATTGTTACTACCATGTTCATCGGTCTCAATCTTTTTTTATTGTTTGCAGTGGTTACATAATGAGACGTCAATGTTATCATCATGTCCATTGTTATTACTATGCTTATTGTTTACCTTGATACCAGCACTGTTTAAATTGTAATATTAATAAAATTCCTATTGTTCACCTATTTACCCTTTCGCAACCATGTGCTTCACATAAAGTCCCACCCCCCTTACTCCCCTCCTTTTGATTTCAATAGGGATGGAAATGCATGACCTCACGGGGCCATGATTTCATTTAAAGTCCCAAGGGATGGAAATACATGACCTTTCCAGGTTATGGTTTTCTTAAAGTCCCTAATAATTTTTCTCTTTTTCAATTTAACAATATTCATCATGGCTGGGTGAATGCTGGTCACATTCTTTCAACTATTCTTTTTTTTTTTAACCTGACAGTAGGCTTTTTTAGTGCCACATCCTGATATCATGAATCAAAACGCTATTGAGGGTATAAACCCATAACTATGGTGGGATTTTTAAGGCACAACCTAAAAACATATTTTTTTGAAAAAAAAAAAAAAAGGTATAAAGTTTATTACAAAATTCCATTCATTAAAAAGTCCTTATTTATAAAAAACACAACGTTTCATCATACAGAAACCTTTCCCAAAACAGATGGGTTTGGGGCCCAGATAGGATTTATACAAAATTCTGTTCAGTAGGAGTTGTGAAGACACAATTAGTGTAGAAATCTCCTCCACACACTTAACGCGTTTCTTGGATAAAAATTCACTTCATCAGGAGGTCATTGGTGGAGCATGTATATTCACTAAACAACCAATCATGGAGGAGAGGTAACCGATCAACCTAAAGCGGAGAGCAACCACAGGTGAAGCCCCAGTACACAGGGAAGGAACCCAAGGAAAGACCACGTACACTGTACCAGGATGTCTATACGCACCATATGATGTATATACAGTTGTGCTCATAAGTTTACATACCCTGCCAGAATTTAGGATTTCTTGGCCATTTTTCAGAGAATATGAATAACACAAAAAATTTTCTTTCACTCATGGTTAGTGTTTGGCTGAAGTCATTTATTATCAATCAATTGTGTTTACTCTTTTTAAATCATAATGGCAACAGAAACTACCCAAATGACCCTGATCAAAAGTTTACATACCCTGGTGATTTTGGCCTGATAACATGCACACAAGTTGACACAAAGGGGTTTGAATGGCTATTATTCTGCCAGGGTATGTAAACTTATTCGCACAACTTTACATCTATATGTTGTCTGCAAGATCCAAACTAGCTTTTTATGTATATAGTTCACTCCAAACTTGAACATTAAGAGTCAGCTTAAAAAAGTTATGAGTGTGAGAAACATCCTGCATCCGGACAGATCACAATAGTGATGTTTCCTGTGTGGCATTTAAAAAAAAATAGACCTCTACTGCCGTGTACACACAACAATTTTTAATGACGAGAAAAATGCCATTTTTAAAAATGGTCGTGAAAAACGGTTGTGTGTATGCTCCAGAGCATTTTTCTCGACCAGAAAAATGGCGAAAAAAAATTAGAACCTGCTCTATTTTTTCTCGTTGTTTTCACGTCGTTCTTTTTAACGTTGTGAAAAACGGTCGTGTGTGGGCTTTTACGAGGGGGAAAAAAAATGCGCATGCTCAGAATCAAGTATGAGATGGGAGCGCTCGTTCTGGTAAAACTAGCATTCGTAATGGAGAAAGCACATTCTTCACGCTGTAATGGACTGAAAAGCGCAAATCGTCTCTCACCAAACTTTATTAACACGAGGATCAGCAAAAACGTCCCAAAGGGTGGCGCCATTCGAATGGAACTTCCCATTTATAGTGCCATCGTACGTGTTGTACGTCACCGCGCTTTGCGCAAGCGGTTTTTTTCATGAACGTGTGTATGCAAGGCAGGCTTGAGAGGAAACACGAAAAATCACGTCGAAAAAAACTTAGTTTTTTTCCATGACATGAATAACGGTCGTGTGTACGCGGCATTAAGTGTTTGTGAAAGAGGGTTGTGTGGGATCCCTGATGTACAGGAAGACAGGACTTCAGTGAGGAACAATTCCCTCACTCAGGACAGGAAAGTGGCTTCTCCCCAGAGTGAGATCTCTGATGTCTGGAAAGACTGGACTTCACTGAAAAACATTTCCCACATAAAGAACAGGAATACGGCTTCTCCCCTGTGTGTACTCGCTGATGTGTGTAAAGACTGGACTTCATTGAAAAACATTTCCCACACTCAGGACAAGAATACGGCTTCTCCCCCGTGTGAGATCTCTGATGTCTGACAAGTTCTGATTTTTGTACAAAACATTTTCCACACTCAGAACAGGAATACGGCTTTTCCCCCGTGTGGGATCTCTGATGAGTGTAAAGACTGGATTTCTGTGAAAAACATTTCCCGCACAAAGGACAGGAATACGGCTTTTCCCCCATATGCAATCTCTGATGACGGTAAAGAATGGATGTCTGTGAAAAACATTTCCCACACTCAGGACAAGGATATGGCTTTTCCCCCGTGTGAGACCTCTCATGTGTGACAAGATCTGATTTTAGAACAAAACATTTCCAACACTTAGAACAAGAAAATGGTTTCTCCCCCGTGTGAGATCTCTGATGTGTGTAAAGACTGGACTTCTGTGAAAAACATTTCCCACATTCAGTACATGAAAATGGCTTCTCCCTCGTGTGTGACCTTTGATGTATAACAAGTTCTGATTTTCGCACAAAACATTTCCCACACTCAGAACAGGAAGGTAGCTTCTTACCCCTGTGAGATCTTTGATGTATTATAAATTTTAACTTCTGTGAAAAACATTTCCCACAGTTAGAACAGGAATATGACTTTTCACCCGTGTGTAATTTCTGATGTTTATAAAGATTGGACTTCTCTGAAAAACATTTCCCGCACTCGGGACAGGAATACGGCTTCTCACCTGTGTGAGTTCTTTTATGCACATTAAGACCAGATTTAAAACGGAAACACTTCCCGCACTCAGTACAGGAAAAGCTCTTATCGGTTGAAAGGACGGCACCGTCCCTCACAGTCTGAGGTTCCTCAGGATAAGAGGAATACGATGGTCCGGCACCGTCCCGCACAGTCTGAGGTTCCTCAGGATAAGAGGAATACGATGGTCCGGCACCGTCCCACACAGTCTGAGGTTCCTCAGGATAAGAGGAATACGATGGTCCGGCACCATCCCGCACAGTCTGAGGTTCCTCAGGATAAGAGGAATACGATGGTCCGGCACCGTCCCGCACAGTCTGAGGTTCCTCAGGATAAGAGGAATACGATGGTCCGGCACCGTCGCTCACAGTCTGAGGTTCCTCAGGATAAGAGGAATACGATGGTCCGGCACCGTCCCGCACAGTCTGAGATTCCTCAGGATAAGAGGAATACGATGGTCCGGCACCGTCCCGCACAGTCTGAGGTTCCTCAGGATAAGAGGAATACGATGGTCCGGCACCGTCCCGCACAGTCTGAGGTTCCTCAGGATAAGAGGAATACGATGGTCCGGCACCGTCCCGCACAGTCTGAGGTTCCTCAGGATAAGAGGAATACGATGGTCCGGCACCGTCCCGCACAGTCTGAGGCTCCTCAGGATAAGAGGAATACGATGGTCCGGCACCGTCCCGCACAGTCTGAGGTTCCTCAGGATAAGAGGAATACGATGGTCCGGCACCATCCCGCACAGTCTGAGGTTCCCCAGGATAAGAGGAATACGATGGTCCATCTACACTGTGTGGTGCCGGATGGACATTTGAGGTAGTCGGGTTTTCTCCTGGACTATACTGTGTGATGTCCTCATCTTCTACTTTACAGTCTGGAGACAAAGTGAGACAATCCTCTGAGGTTTTCCTCATCTCCCGTCCATCTACTAAAATAGAAATACAAAGATTATTACTAGACATGAGCAGATTGGTTCCCCTAAACCAGGACTCCGCCCACATCAGGCAGCTTTGTCTCTGAGGATCTTACAACTCCCCCCTCAGGGTAACTAGTACATGGGTCCTCTGATCTCCTACCAGATCATTTCTTTATTCATGGACCTTAGAGTGTGAAGAAACAATGAGAACTGTCTTTTATAGGAGTGACAGTGATGAGGGGATTATAGGACGAGTGTCCCCACCCCCCTCTATCACTCATTGCCATCTTCCCAACACAAGAAGTCCTGCACTTCCTTATTTAGTCCATGATTTAGTCATGAATAACAGCGGGGCTGAGCCCCACCAGAGGTCAGAGAGTGAGGATGGGGGTAGAACAACCAAGATGAAGACTGGACTGATCCTGAAGACCTCCATCATTGGGTTATTGACTCCTCCCTCATTATCACTTTCTGTTTAAAGGTTCCAAAGTTTGAGGATGTTATCACATTATTAACAACATGTAAAAGTTGGTTCTCCAATCAAATCATCAGATATAAAATGCCCAGCTAGTAGGAAATGGGTGTAACAAAAGAGAATACATATTATGTTTATATGTAGCAGTGGATAGAGGGGAGAGAGCAGAAGTCAGGACTATGTAATGTACAACATATTGTATAAGATACCACAGATAGGACTATATAGTATCAGAATGATGTAATGTACAACATAGAGTATATAGTGCAGGAGTCATAATATTGGTATTCAGTAATCGGTGGAAGTTTAAATGTTTACATGAGACAAGTTGCAGAGGTCCCACACCGCTGCCTCCCGTCTCCTGAGACTGCACTCAGTGACTTGAGTCTGAGACTATACAGACATATTAAGGCCCCTGTTTCTAATATTTAGGGACTCATTAATGACTGGAATGGTACCACAGGATTGGCGCAGGGCCAATGTGGTGCCTATATTTAAAAAGGGAACAAAGTATTTACCAAGTAACTATAGACCTGTTAGTTTAAATTCTACAGTTGGGAAGATACTGGAGAGATTAATAAAAGACCACATAGATGAGTTCTTGCTGGAAAAAAACATTTTAAGCAACAGACAGCATGGATTCATGAAAGACAGAAGTTGTCAGACAAACCTGATTTCTTTTTATTAAGAGGTAAGTAAGACCTTGGACAGAATTCAGAGAGTAGTGGTTAATGATTCTTACTCTGAATGGTCCAAGGTTATCAGTGTGGTGTACCCCAAGGTTCAGTGTTTGGACCAGGCCCGGACTAGCCATAGGGCAGACCGGGCATTTGCCTGGTGGGCCGCCCGTTCCGTGGCCTGTTGATGATCAGGCCGCACAGTGGGAGGTAAGCAGCGACCGCGGCCTGGACAGGGTTAACACAGGCCACGGCCGCCGCTCACCTACCGCTATGCGACCATGCCTGTGTCTTCCCTGGCGGAACTAGTGGCTGCATTGGCTGAGCTGTGTGTCTCTCACACACAGCTCAGCCTCAGTGACTGTTCCACTCTAAGCCCCTACGGACTGCTCCTCCTCTTCTAGTCATGGGTGTCCGCACAGTGGGATAAGGGTGGGGGAGAGCTGCGGGTCGCTGTCAGGATGTCCCCCCCTCCCCCTTTCTCATGTCGGCAGCACGGGAGAAAAGAAAGCTTCCTGCTTGTTTATCTTCCCTCCCAATTGGCCACAGCGGAGGGCCAATCAGAAAAAAATTGTGAGGCATCATGGGAAATGTAGTCCCAGAGATAGGTGGCCCAATTGATCTCTGCAGGGAGACGGCTACAGTCCCCAGGATGGACTCTACGGGGGGGAAAACCCGGAAACAACACGTGTACTACAGGAGACATGGAAAAAGAAAGAGGACTGTGCTGGGGGAAATAATAGCCTCAGCACCACCAGATAGAGCCACGTTGTACCCACACCATCAGAGAGAGAGAGCCACGCTGTACCTACACCACGAGAGAGATCCATGAGAGCCACTCTGTACCCGCACCACCAGAGAGAGCCGCGCTCTACCCGCACCACCAGAGCGAGCCGCGCTCTACCCGCACCACCAGAGCGAGCCGCGCTCCACCCGCACCACCAGAGAGAGCCGCGCTCTACCCGCACCACCAGAGAGAGCCGCGCTCTACCCGCACCACCAGAGAGAGCCGCGCTCTACCCGCACCACCAGAGAGAGCCGCGCTCTACCCGCACCACCAGAGAGAGCCGCGCTCTACCCGCACCACCAGAGAGAGCCGCGCTCTACCCGCACCACCAGAGAGAGCCGCGCTCTACCCGCACCACCAGAGAGAGCCGCGCTCTACCCGCACCACCAGAGAGAGCCGCGCTCTACCCGCACCACCAGAGAGAGCCGCGCTCTACCCGCACCACCAGAGAGAGAGCCGCGCTCTACCCGCACCACCAGAGAGAGCCGCGCTCTACCCGCACCACCAGAGAGAGCCACGCTCTACCCGCACCACCAGAGAGAGCCACGCTCTACCCGCACCACCAGAGAGAGCCACGCTCTACCCGCACCACCTGCTTGTTCTTCTTCCCTCCCAATTGGCCACAGCGGAGGGCCAATCAGAAAAAAATTGTGAGGCATCATGGGAAATGTACTCCCAGAGATAGGTGGCCCAATTGATCTCTGCAGGGAGACGGCTACAGTCCCCAGGATGGACTCTACGGGGGGAAAACCCGGAAACAAGCCAAGTAGTGCAACACAGGTACTACAGGAGACATGGAAAAAGAAAGAGGACTGTGCTGGGGGAAATAATAGCCTCAGCACCACCAGATAGAGCCACGCTGTACCTACACCACGAGAGAGATCCATGAGAGCCACGCTGTACCCGCACCACCAGAAAGCCACGCTGTACCCGCACCACCAGAGAGCCATGAGAGCCACTCTGTACCCGCACCACCAGAGCGCCACGCTGTACCCGCACCACCAGAGAGAGCCGCGCTGTACCCGCACCACTAGAGAGAGCCGCGCTGTACCCGCACCACCAGAGAGAGCCGCGCTGTACCCGCACCACCAGAGAGCGCCACGCTCTACCCGCACCACCAGAGAGAGCCACGCTCTACCCGCACCACCAGAGAGAGCCACGCTCTACCCGCACCACCAGAGAGAGCCACGCTCTACCCGCACCACCAGAGAGAGCCACGCTCTACCCGCACCACCAGAGAGAGCCACGCTCTACCCGCACCACCAGAGAGAGCCACGCTCTACCCGCACCACCAGAGAGAGCCACGCTCTACCCGCACCACCAGAGAGAGCCACGCTCTACCCGCACCACCAGAGAGAGCCACGCTCTACCCGCACCACCAGAGAGAGCCACGCTCTACCCGCACCACCAGAGAGAGCCACGCTCTACCCGCACCACCAGAGAGAGCCACGCTCTACCCGCACCACCAGAGAGAGCCACGCTCTACCCGCACCACCAGAGAGAGCCACGCTCTACCCGCACCACCAGAGAGAGCCACGCTCTACCCGCACCACCAGAGAGAGCCACGCTCTACCCGCACCACCAGAGAGAGCCACGCTCTACCCGCACCACCAGAGAGAGCCACGCTCTACCCGCACCACCAGAGAGAGCCACGCTCTACCCGCACCACCAGAGAGCCACGCTCTACCCGCACCACCAGAGAGCCACGCTCTACCCGCACCACCAGAGAGAGCCACGCTCTACCCGCACCACCAGAGAGAGCCACGCTCTACCCGCACCACCAGAGAGAGCCACGCTCTACCCGCACCACCAGAGAGCCACGCTCTACCCGCACCACCAGAGAGAGCCACGCTCTACCCGCACCACCAGAGAAAGCCACGCTGTACCGCACCACCAGAGAAAGCCACGCTGTACCGCACCACCAGAGAAAGCCACGCTGTACCGCACCACCAGAGAAAGCCACGCTGTACCGCACCACCAGAGAAAGCCACGCTGTACCGCACCACCAGAGAGAGAGCCACGCTGTACCCGCACCACCAGAGAGCCACGCTGTACCCGCACCACCAGAGAGAGCCACGCTGTACCCGCACCACCAGAGAGAGCCACGCTGTACCCGCACCACCAGAGAGAGCCACGCTGTACCCGCACCACCAGAGAGAGCCACGCTGTACCCGCACCACCAGAGAGCCACGCTGTACCCGCACCACCAGAGAGAGCCACGCTGTACCCGCACCCCCAGAGAGAGCCACGCTGTACCCGCACCCCCAGAGAGAGCCACGCTGTACCCGCACCACCAGAGAGAGCCACGCTGTACCCGCACCACCAGAGAGAGCCACGCTGTACCCGCACCACCAGAGAGAGCCACGCTGTACACGCACCACCAGAGAGAGCCACGCTGTACACGCACCACCAGAGAGAGCCACGCTGAACACGCACCACCAGAGAGAGCCACGCTGAACACGCACCACCAGAGAGAGCCACGCTGAACACGCACCACCAGAGAGAGCCACGCTGAACACGCACCACCAGAGAGAGCCACGCTGAACACGCACCACCAGAGAGAGCCACGCTGAACACGCACCACCAGAGAGAGCCACGCTGAACACGCACCACCAGAGAGAGCCACGCTGAACACGCACCACCAGAGAGAGCCACGCTGAACACGCACCACCAGAGAGAGCCACGCTGAACACGCACCACCAGAGAGAGCCACGCTGAACACGCACCACCAGAGAGAGCCACGCTGAACACGCACCACCAGAGAGAGCCACGCTGAACACGCACCACCAGAGAGAGAGCCACGCTGAACACGCACCACCAGAGAGAGAGCCACGCTGAACACGCACCACCAGAGAGAGAGCCACGCTGAACACGCACCAGAGAGCCATGCTGTACCCGCACCACCAGAGAGCCACACTGTACCCACACCACCAGAGAGCCACGCTGTACCCACACCACCAGAAAGAGAGCGCCATGCTGTCCAGGACTACCAGAGAGAGCAGGTCAGTGTCACTGGGCAGTGTGGGCACAATAGGAGACACATATAAAGGGGACTGCACTGTAATCATTACATTGCCCCTTCACAGTGCAGTCCCCTTTATATCACAGTGTCCCTGCACATTACAGTGTGGAGTACCAACAGCAGCAACCCCCGCTAATATCTATCGACATTACCCCCCCCCCCCCCCCGCCGGTCCCTGGAAAACTTAGCTGCCCAGTCTAAAATGCCCGGGCCCATTTTTTGTCCCAGTCCAGGCCTGGTTGGGACCCTTACTTTTTAATACCTTTATAAATGATATTGGGTCTGGGACTAAAAGTAAAATTTCTGTCTTTGCAGATGACACTAAGCTATGCAGTGGAATAACGTCCTTACAGGATGTCGCCAATTTACAAGCCGACCTCAATGCTCTGTCTAATTTGGCAACTAAGTGGCAAATTAGATTTAATGTTGATAAATGTAAAGTTCTGCACTTGGGGGCTAAGAATATGAATGTATCATACATACTAGGAGGAGTACAACTGGGGGGATCCGTAGTGGAGGAGGATCTGGGGGTTTTGGTAGATCATAAGCTCAATAATGGCATGCAATGCCAAGCTGCGGTTTCCAAAGCGAGCAAAGTCCTTTCTTGTATTAGGAGAGGTATGTCCACCTAGCCCCGGAGCTCCGCTCCGCTCGAGCTGACAGGTGCCCCCAGTAGCGAGCGACACCGCACAACACCCCTGCACATACCTGCCTGATCGTGCGGATACCCCCGGGAACAGTTTGATGGCCGCAGGGACGACCAGGAGAAGCCTACAGGAGCACTTTGTCACGAAACTGAAACAGGCTGGGAGTCCCAAGATGGTGGCGGCCTGGCAAGCGCACGAGGCTGACAATGCAGAGATCCCTGTGACGGCTCCCTGTCACAATCAGCAAGCTGCAGAGGTATGTGGAGTCACCCACCTGCACACCGCCTTCAGAGACCCTACATCCCCAGCTTACACGGAGTCCCTCATAAATCAGACCCTGGATGATCTGTTAATGACCCCCATGGTGGCACCTTCCCCCAGGTCTGGAGAACACCCACCCGGCCTGACACAGCTCCCTCTGCAACAGCCAGACATGGCATTTAATTTCACCAAATTTGCTGAAATGCTTGACAGGGGTCTCTCCCAGACTGCTGCATAAATTACCTCAGACATCAAACATGATTTACAAAGCCTGGGCACAAGTATTGAAACAATTGAGACCAAAGTGGATGCCACAGCTACCAAGGCGAACCAAAACACTGATCGCATACAAGACCTACACAATCAACTTGATGTTGCTATGGCCAAAATCAACGATCTAGAAAATAGGTCTCAAAGGTACAACCTCAGGATTAGAGGCCTGCCAGAAAGCATTACTGAGATACAGGAAGCAGTTGCCTCCCCCATCAAGGAACTCATCCCTAACATTCGTCCCCACAGATTGGAGCTGGACTGAGCTCATAGGGCCCTGGGTCCACCCCGTACTGATGGCCTGCCCAGGAACATTGTGGTGAAACCGCACTACTACGGAATTAAAGAAGAGGTGATAAAAAGGGTCCATTCCACACCGCAACTACAGATCATGAGGCATACAATTCAAATATTCACCGACATCTCTCCCTCCACGATTCAGAGGAGACGGACACGTTAACCTTTACTTTCAGGCCTCCAACAGAAGAACATCAAATACTGGTGGCTTTTTCCCTTTGGCCTCAAATTTGAAATTAACAACAAATCTTTCCGATTTTCTTCCTTTCCTGAAGGGGAACACCTGCTGCTGAAGCTGGGCATCATCTCCATGGATCCCCCTTCGCCGATGCAAACCTCAACCGCAATTACGGCGAAGCGTCCACCTCCCTCTAGCCCTCTCACTTCCATATGGCAAACTCCCAAAACCAAAAAAGCCAAGGAGAGCTCCAAGACCAAGAAAAATCAGGAAGGTTTACCTCCATTAAAATTAACTTTGGCACTTCTGACCAATCATCCCTTCATCCCAAGGGAGTTATTTTTTCTGTATCCCCACTGGACTTCCCCGTGGAAGGACTAAACCCCCAGGGGCCCCCAGGGTTATATCCTACGATGTAGAAGATTCCCCTAATCTCTTCTCTGGACTCTGTCACCCCCCCCCCAGTTTATAGAGCTACTTTCCCCCTTTCTTAATATGACTCAGTTGCTGGGACCCCATGGTATACCAGATCTGGCTTGAAGAGTATTTTCCGGCCAGGAACTCAATACCCACAAACCTGGACTATGCCAGCACCACCTTTGAAGACTGGTAGACTCCCATCCCCATTCAGCACATGATGATTGACTCTTCTCCTGAACTTTTTCTCTAATGTGTGTTATTACTCCCACAGCTTAGTTTACGCCTGTACACTCCAGAATCATTAGGCTGTGATAAATTAGGCTCTGGAGGCCCTTTCCCTAATCTGGCATCCACTCTCCACCCCCCTTGCCTTCCTGCACCTACCTACCTACCTTCATCCCCTTCCCCCCACATGCCCCCGCACAAAATGTATTTACAATGTTGGAACAGGTGAGCAATGTTTATTTTCTACAGGTGTTGTTGAAGATGTTTGCAATTTTTACTTATTAATAGTTGATGTTAATTTGGGGGTGCTGCGGCCTAAGCGGTACTCCTGCGCCTCCCCCCGCACTAGGTGCCGTGTTTTTTTCCCGTGCCTGGTCTGCCCCCCCCCTTCTCTTTTGGAGGGTGGTTGTTTTGTGACTAAGGACACAAGGGGTTGATCCCCCCCTCCTGCCCTGTATGCTCTTTTATGTTCTGTTTTTTCTGGATCTCGATTCTCTACTCTTTCCTTCTTACTAACTTCTCCTTTTTTTCAGTGACCTGTATAGCCTCAAACCATCGCCGGTTCCTGATTTACCAGCTGATATCAGGGTTCCTCCTATGGCCAACGGTTCTCGACATCTTAAGGAGGGTAAGTGACGACAGCTCGCTGGCATCCTCTCGCTCTGCTTCATGGCTGACCCCACTGCACATAACACTTCCTTGCGTTTCGCTTCACACAATGTGCAAGGCTTAAAGGGGTTGTAAAGGTACATGTTTTTTCACCTTAATGCATTCTATGCATTAGCTGACCCCTCAAAAGTCCTGCGCCGTAAACGCGCTGGCTTCTCGGCTCATTCATTGGTCGATTCATAGCAGCGCAGCCATTGGCTCCCGCTGCTGTCAATCAAATCAATGATGCGGCGCGCCGGTGGGCGGGGCCGAGTGATACAGGCTGTATCACAGGAGCGCGCCCGCAAGCTAACCCCCTTGGGAGAGAGCTTCCAATGAAGGGGGTTAGCTGATGCAGGGAGGAGCCGAGACAACCGCCGAGGGACCCCAGATGACCAGGATCGGGGCCACTCTGTGCAAAACGAGCTCCACAGTGGAGGCAAGTATGACATGTTTGTTATTTAAAAAAAAAAAAAAAACGGGAACCTTTAGTGTCCCTTTAAACTCTCCAATTAAGACACAGAAAAAAATTCCAATGCTACAATACCCAGAAAATAGATGTTCTGTTCTTACAAGAGACACACTTCCCCGACTCCTATTCCCCCACCCCAAATTCCCCAACTTTCACCTCGCTAATGCAGACACTAAATTTAAAGACCCAGAGGGCAGATTTATACTAGTTAAGGGCCTTATAGACAACCACCTATACTCTCTGATCTCTTACTTTGCCCCTAACAAAGGTCAAGCCAAATTCTTCCTCTCTATGTTTAGATTCCTAGCTTTTGATATGGGGCTTGATAAATCTCGCCCAGCTGGGAGAGGACTCATTCGTCCTACCAAACAGAGTCTCAATGTAGCCAGACATATTTAACAACAGGGATTGGTAGACATTTGGAGAGAGGCGGACCCCTTTTTGCGGGACTACACCCACTTCTCCATCCCGCAAAACTCCTTTGCTAGAATCGATCATTTTTTTATCGCTGTAGCTGCCATCGCCTGGGTGACGAAGTCTTTCATAAGGGACTCTGGTCGGACCGCTCAATGCTCTACTTGGTTCCGGGGCATCCTATGGAGCAAAAACACAGGTAACTGGAGACCGAATGCCCCCATCCTCAGCAATCCGGTTTATGCAAACAAAATAGAGAAGGCCATTAAGGAACATTTCCTTCTGAATGACGTTGGGAATACAACTGCAACCACTTTATGGGTGGCCCATAAGGCCACTATCAGAGGGAAACTCATTCAAATGGCCTCACAGCTACGGAAAGCATGTAGAGCAGACATCGAACAGCTAGAACCTGAATTCCTGCTCCTTAGTAAACAGCATAAATGTAACCCCTCATGAATGTCGTCTGAAAAATTGGATGCTGCCCGTACGGCATTAAACTTGGCCCGTACCGCCATAGCGGAAAAGAGTTTATGTTGGAGCGGGGCCCGTTTTTACCACTTGAGGGACAAGACAAACTCTATGCCGGCCACCTAGCTGACCCCTAGACTCAGGTCTCACGCCTTACCCGATTTAAAATCGGAGGTGGCACGCTCTCACAAAACCCCCAAGAAATAATGGAAGCTTTCCATGAAATCTATAAAAAGCTGTATAGTGCCGAGAAAGAGGCTCCAGATACTTTATTGGAATCCTCTCTCAGTACTATTAAGATCCCTACTCTGAAGAGTCATCACATTGATGAACTTTAAGCACCAATATCGGCAGAGGAGGTCTCCAGGATAATCAAAAACTTGAAAAGTCACTCTACCCCGGGTCCAGATGGCTTTTCCATCCCCTATTACAAAAACTTTACTTGGCCCGCTTCTTCAACGAACTATACAAAAGGTCCCCAATAGACAAATCCCTGAATTCAGCTTTTATCTCGGTAATCCCCAAACCCAGGCAAGGAGCCTAGCTTAGTCGTCTAACTAATGCCCCATATCTTTAATAAATAACGACCTCAAAATCCTGACGAAGATCCTAGCAGACCGTATTTTAGCCTTTATTGGACTATGTCCATAACGACTAGATCAGGTCCATACCCGGAAGACAGGGTTCAGATGAAATTAGAAGAGCAATTGATATAATTTCTCTGCTCAATTCCCACTGGGATGGTGGACCCCCTCACATGGGCTTTCTGTTATCTCTGGATTTACAGAAGGCTTTTGACTCAGTGTCCTGGTCATTTCTAATGCATATTTTGAAACACTGGGCTTTGGTAATAGCTTCATGAACGTAATAGGTGCCCTGTATTCAAATCCATCTGCAAGGTTACTATTCTGAATCCCTCCCAATCTTCAAAGGCACTAGACAGGGCTGCCCCTTATTACCCCTGGTCTTTGCCATTGTTATCAAGACACTAGCCAAACTATAAGAGACCACCCAGATATACACGGGGTACGATGCGGGCCACAAATGTGCACTTTTTGCAGATGACATTCTACTTTTTGTCTCCTCACCACTCATATCACTTCCTAATATCTGTAAATTGCTGGACAGTTTTGAAACAGTATCTGGCTTGAAAGTCAACTTCTCGAAATCAAGGGCCCTAAACATAAATTTGCATGAACATTTGGTCGAGCACTTAAAACCACAATTCCGGCTCACCTAGAGCGATAGGACGATTCCCTATCTGGGGGTCGGTCTGGCAGCCTCTGTGGATCGTCTCTACACAGTGAATTTCCCACCAATGTAACGTAAATTATAAGCTGACCTCAAAAGTTGGGACAAATTAGGGCTCTCATGGCTATGGAGGGTCAACTCCGTAAAAATAACTGCTACCAAGAATCGTATATCCATTTAGGAGCCTCCCCATCCCAATCCTCAAAGAACGCTTACGACAGTTTCAATCTAAAATATTACGCTTTATTTGGGGAACAAAGGGCCACAGGGTAGCCAAGGAAACCCTCTACCATGCTAGAGATGAGGGAGGAGTGGGACTACTGAACCTGCTTTGGTATTACCAAGCCGCCCAACTTTCCCAACTCTCAATTATATACTCCAAAGTGTCTCACCCTGACTGGGTCCATATGGAATGCCAAGCTACCCCCATTACACACCAGATTTTCTGCTTTGGTGCTCCCCCAAGGTCAGACCTGCAGTCATGGTGCCCACTCTATCACACTCCCTTGTCATCTGGGACACCCTCAAATCTAACCCACATTTGATCTCCAAATGGCACCCACTGTCACATATATTTTTAAATCCCCTTTTTCCCCCTGGTATGGACATTAAGGCCTTTAGCTGGTGGCTTAATAAGGGGATGTATAGAATAGGACACTTTGTCCACCCCACTGGACCCCTTACTCGGACTTACTGTATAAGCAAACTAGATATGCCCCCCGAGGAACATTACCGACTATGCCAGTTAAGGAATTTTCTCCACAAATTATGATCCTCCGCACCTAACCCTTTAACACTCACTGAATATGAACTTTGGTGTGGGCAAGCCACGGAGCAGAGTGGTGGGATTTCGGTCACTGGCCAAAATGGACTACAAGAACCTCTTTATGCTAGAATGGGAAAGGGACCTGGGACAATCCTGGAGCCTGGCAAAGGGCATCACAGTTGGCAGTTAAGGGAATTCGTAATACGGCACTGGCAGAGATGGTACTTGGTCCCATTAAAACTGTCCAGGATTTATCCCACGTCTTCATTCCTATGCTTCCGAAATTGCGGTCATGTAGGGTCCATGATACACACATGGTGGGACTGCCCCAAGATCAGGGGATTCTGGAATAAAATTTTCCATATGCTCCAAAAGGTCTCTGACCCTCCGATACAAAAATTTGCTCACATGGCACTGCTCAATTTCCCTGTCCCGAACGCACCCAAACTAGTGAGCCGTCTCATTATGTTCATCCTAATTGGGACTATATTAACCATCGCTAGAGCCTGGAAGCAACCCCACGTCTTCTTCACTTTGGTTAAAAAAAATTTTTCCTGGATTATGGCCCAGGAAAAGATGATGAGCACACACTTCTAGATACTTCAGAGAAATACAAAGCCATTTGGGAACCCTGGATACGATATCTATGGTTGGGACTCACACCCTGATCTGGTTTATAGATCGCGGGCTGGTGTGGAACTATTCAGGTGGCTGCTTCTCCTTTCCTATCTTTTCTCTCCTCCTATCTTTTGTTTCCTTTCTTTTCCCTTCCTCTTCCTGTTACATCTCACTCTTGAGCTGGTGTTACTTTATCCCTGACCTTGGGATTCCTCCATGAGAACATGGACAATTGTCATGGTCCTGTCCGATAGCTGGGGTACCTACTAAAAATATCTGAGAAAAATTACAAGGAAATTAAATCTATAGGATCCTTCCCATGATAGCTACCATAACTCTCTCAAGGATCTGATATGGGTATCACACAGTAATAATTAACATAGGATGCTTCTCTTCTGTTTATAACTTATTCTTTGTCTTCCACTGAATTTGTTTGACTTGGTACTACAAGAGCTTAGTTTATCGCCATAATGTTCTTGTGACCTTTTATATGATACATTTTTAAGGTTGATTTGCTTATTCCGTAGAATAAGATCTCTCTTAGGAATTATCCTCAGGATCCAGTGATGCCAACACATGTGATTTCCTTTGAGAGTCCTTGGTGGGTGAGCTGGGCGGCCTTCGCCTCATGACACAGATTGATCCCAGGAGGGGTGTCGTGGGGAGGAGGGGGGGCTCAGATACCGCTTTTACTTATTGATA
Source organism: Rana muscosa (assembly GCA_029206835.1). Lineage (NCBI taxonomy): Eukaryota > Metazoa > Chordata > Amphibia > Anura > Ranidae > Rana > Rana muscosa. Next base: position 23,095,420 of record JARGYO010000094.1, on the reverse strand, counting down.
TGGTATAGCAAGCAGCTTTTTGGCAGTTATAACTTTAATGGTTGATCCTTTGTTACGGACTATATGTTAATATGTATTACTGTTATCACCAACTGCTCTGTTTTTCCTATGTGAAATATTAAATAAAAGTGTATTTGAAAAAAAAAGAGAGGTTTTGCCCCTGTACAAATCATTAGTAAGACCTCATCTGGAATATGTAGTTCCGTTTTGGGCACCAGTTCTTAAAAAGGATATCGGGAACTGGAGAAAGTGCAGAGAAGGGCAACCAAACTGATAAGAGGCATGGAGGAGCTCAGCTATGAGGAAAGATTAGAGGAACTGAATTTATTCACTCTTGAAAAGATGAAACTAGTGGGGGATATGATCTCCATGTACAAATATATAAGTGATCCATATAGTGAACTTGGTGTTGAGTTATTCACTTTAATGTCATTACAGAGGACAAGGGGGGCACTCTTTACGTCTAGAGGAAAAAATATATTCCTTTCCAAATACAGAAAGGTTTCTTCACAGTAAGAGCTGTGAAAATGTGGAATAGACTTCCTCCAGAGGCGATTCTGGCCAGCTCAGTAGATTGCTTTACAAAAGGCCTAGATACTTTCCTAAATGTACATAATATAACTGGGTACTGACAATAATAGGTAAAGTTGAATCAGGAAAAATCTGATTACCTCTCGGGGGATCAGGAAGGAATTTTTTTTCCCTGCTGTAGTAAATTGGATCGTGCTCTGATTTTTTGCCTCCTCTGGATCAACTGTGGGTATAGAATTGTGTATATGGGATTGTATTATTATTAATTTCTTTTTTTGGTTGAACTGGATGGACTTGTGTCTTCTTTCAACCTGACTAACTATATCCCTCTACCCGGCACAGCCAGAAAACAGAGCACGTAACTGTGAGAATTGTTCTGTCAGAGATCTTGTTAGCCCCGGGCATGGGTAAGGAGACCCAAAACACATACCCCAGGTGCCTAGGTCTAGTAACGCCTATGTTGAAAATGAACATTTTCCTGCCAGCTGAACCCCAGAATCTCCATAAATCCAGTCTAGATACATAAATTGTGTCTGCAGAACAGAGAAGGAAGATAATCCGAGAGAAATACAGGAATACAGGATGGGAAACATAGCTCAGGAAAGTGACCAGGGGATTACAGGCTGATATCACCCAGTCCCTGCCCTACTCTGGACCAATCAGTGAGCAGAATATGTGTGGAGGAATGTATTTAGTGTTAATGACCCACCTGTGCTTATCTCTGTAGGAGTGTCCTCCTCTATAAATGTCCCCGTTATTCCATCCTCCTCCTTAGACTGACGATCATCCCTCACATACCTCTCTTCTTCTTCAGATTTAACCTCCAATTCTATATCAATTGGATCTTCACTCTAAATCAAGAAAATGAGAGAGAAGATCATCTGTAAACTATAAACTCACATAAAAAATCCACACATCATCTCTACAAGTCCATGGTCTAGATGCTCCAATCTACCAACCTTGTAATGGAGAGCGATGGTGTGACCTTCTTGCGTAGAATCCTGGGAATACAGAGGACGGGGACATCTCTCTGGTGGGTTCCTGGTATTTGGTGGCTCCATCTTATCCTTGTGTCCTTCTGAAAACGTATTCATCACACCATACTCCTCATTCTCCTCTTTATACTCTTCTTTAACAACAATGTTATAATCCCCGGGGTTTCCTCTCTGAATATATAATAAAATATTAATTGTAACAAACATGCTGTGTATAAATCAGAACTACCTATATTTGTCAATCATCTACCTGATTAAGATGAGGGATGGTGTGACCTTCCTGTGTAGAATTCCGGGAATACAGAGGACGGGGACATCTCTCTGGTGGGTTCCTGGTATTAGGTGGCTCCATCATATCCTTGTGCTCTTCTGAAAACTCCTCCATCACTCCATACTCCTCATCCTCCTCTTTATACTCTTCTTTAACATCAATATTATAATCCCCGAGGTTTCCACTCTGAATATATGACAAATCAATGATTTTACCAAACATAATTGTGTATAAATCATAACTATCATAACTATCAGTCATTATTTCTCATCTACCTGATGATGGTGAGGGATGGTGTGACCTTCCTGTGTGGAATCCCAGGAATACAGAGGACAGGCACATCTCTCTGGTGGGTTCCCATTACTGGATCCATCTGTAGGAAACACACACACTGACTGAATACATTGTTTCTATGTGTTTATCAGATGATGGGGGATCTAGGTGGAGCCTCCGTACTGCTCTCTCCTTTACAATAAAGTCTCCTCTTACCCGGTGATGTGAGGGGCGGCTGATTGTCCATCATGACGTCCTTGTAGAGATCCTTGTGTCCTTCTAAATACTCCCACTCCTCCATGGAGAAATAGACAGTGACATCCTGACACCTTTTTTTTTAAAGAAATTTTTATTGAGTTTTGATAAACCAATCAACATACAAAAAAGAGACTTTGGTTATTTATAGCAGTGTATAAACATGTAGTACACTTGAACATTCAATAAACATATCAATTTACATGCAATATAACGAGAGATGACCAACAGACAGTTCTCCAGGTTTGAAAGGCAGCCAGATATGTTAACACAATGAAGTGCATGATATGATCAAGAATAGTATATAAAACAATGCATCTCCTCCGGGGTAAGGGTTAGAGGACTAGCTATCCATCTGCCTCAAAAAAATTAAATGGCTTTCCGAGTCTCAAATGTGAGATTATATAATGGTAAAGAGTCATTAATTTTAACCAAAGGGACTTTAGAGGTGTCTGTGATCCTTTCCATGATAGTAAAATGGACTTTTTTTGCGTAAAAGTGCAGGATGCGGAGGAGTCTCTTAGCATGGGATGATACAGTGGGGATCGAAAGTTTGGGCACCCCAGGTAAAAATGTGTATTAATGTGCATAACGAAGCCAAGGAAAGATGGAAAAATCTCCAAATGGCATCAAATTACAGATTAGACATTCTTATAATATGTCAAAAAAAGTTAGATTTTATTTCCATCATTTACACTTTCAAAATTACAGAAAACAAAAAAATGGCGTCTGCAAAAGTTTGGGCACCCTGCAGAATTTATAGCATGCACTGCCCCCTTTGCAAAGCTGAGACCTGCCAGTGTCATGGATTGTTCTCAATCATCGTCTGGGAAGACCAGGTGATGTCAATCTCAAAGGTTTTAAATGGCCAGACTCATCTGACCTTGCCCCAACAATCAGCACCATGGGTTCTTCTAAGCAGTTGTCTAGAAAACTGAAACTGAAAATAGTTGACGCTCACAAAGCTGGAGAAGGCTATAAGAAGATAGCAAAGCGTTTTCAGATGTCAATATCCTCTGTTCGGAATGTAATTAAGAAATGGCAGTCATCAGGTACAGTGGAAGTTAAAGCAAGATCTGGAAGACCAAGAAAAATATCAGACAGAACAGCCCGCAGGATTGTGAGAAAAGCAATTCAAAACCCACGTTTGACTGCACAATCCCTCCAGAAAGATCTGGCAGACACTGGAGTTGTGGTACACTATTTGTCACGTACCTGATGGTAGTGAGCCCGAATTGCAGGGGACGGCCTCCCTTACGGCTCCCACTCCCGGCCCCCTGGTAAGGTAACAGTTGGCACAGGAGTAAGGAGTGGCACGGGTGCCTGGCAGGATCAACTGTGGTGAGGTGGTGATTCAAACACCCGGAAGCTTCCTTGCAGAATACCGGAACTGGAACGGCTAGCAGGCTGGATCGGAAGTAGCACAGCAGACTGGATCGGTCTCGCAGACTGGATCGGAAGAAGCACAGCAGACAGGATCAGCTAGCAGGCAGGTTCAGCTTAGCAGGCTGGATCTGGGACAGCTCAGCAGACTGGATCGGTCTCGCAGACTGGATCGGAAGAAGCACAGCAGACAGGATCAGCTAGCAGGCAGGTTCAGCTTAGCAGGCTGGATCTGGGACAGCTCAGCAGACTGGATCGGTTTAGCAAACTGGATCGGAACCAGGAACAGGGTAGTAAACAGGCCGGGTCAGATATCAGGCGGGCAGCAGAAGTACAGGATGCAGGCAAAGGGTAGTCACAACAAGCCGGGGTCGGGTGCAGGCAGATAACAGGTTGGTCAAGGTAAGCCGGGTCTTTTAGCACAGGTATGGTCTCAGATCAGGGTTTAGCACACAACGCTGTAGAGCAGACAGCAGGGACTGTCTGTAAATGACAGGTTTAAATAGTCTCTCTGGCGCCACCCGCTGGACGCACGCGCGAACGGAGACCAGGAAGTCCGGGGCGCCTGTTTCTGGCAGGATCTCCATGACATTGCCCCCCCCCAAGGGGCAGCCTCCGGATGCCCATCCGGGCGAACTTTTCAGTGTGAGACCTTTTAAAGGACTGTACCAGACTCTTAGCGTGGATGTTCCCCTCGGGCTCCCAAGAATTCTCTTCGGGTCCATACCCCTTCCACTTTATCAAAAACTGGTTCTGGTTCCTTCTCCTCCTGTAATCCAGGATAGCCTCTACTTCAAACTCCTCTTCCCCGCCTATAATAACAGGGTCAGGGGTAACAGAGCTTCGGCCAGGAAAGGGATTGGAAATAGATGGTTTCAACAGTGACACATGGAATACTGGGTGGATCTTCAGTGAATCCGGGAGTTCCAGTTCAAAAGCCACTTCATTGATTTTCCTTTTAACCGGAAAAGGTCCTAGGAACTTGGGACCCAATTTCTTTGAAGGGCATGCCATCCTCAAGTTCACTGTAGACAGCCACACCAGGTCACCGGGTACCAGTACCAACTCACCCCGTCTCTTCTTGTCAAAAGTTAATTTGTTGTGTTCCTGGGTCCTGGTCATAGTTTCCTGCAAAAGTTGGTTATTGGTGGAAAAGAAATTTATTTTCTCCTGTACTGCTGGCACCGCACATTCGGGAAGAGAATTGGGTAGGAATGAAGGGTGAAAACCAAAGTTGGCAAAGAACGGGGTCTGCTTGGTGGCAGAGTGGATGGAGTTGTTGTAGGCGAATTCGGCCAAAGGAAGCAGGGTAATCCAGTTATCTTGTGTAAAAGAGGAGAAGCAGCGCAGGTACTGCTCCAGAGTTTGGTTAGTCCTCTCAGTCTGTCCATTGGTCTGGGGGTGATAGGCGGAAGAGAATGACAGTTCTATATCCAAGGCCTTACAGAGGGACCTCCAGAAGCGGGAGGTGAACTGTACCCCTTGATCTGAAACAATGTTGGCTGGTACCCCGTGGAGTCTGACGATTTCCTTGATAAATGCCTGTGCTGTTTCAGGGGCAGAGGGAGTGCCTTTCATAGGAATAAAGTGTGCCATTTTGGACAGACGATCGACTATCACAAAGATAGTGGTATGATCTTCTGCTGGAGGTAACTCGACAATGAAGTCTATGGATAACATCCTCCATGGTCTGTCTGGAACAGGCAAAGGTCTTAATAAGCCCCAGGCCTTGGTTCTATGAGTCTTGTTCCTGATGCAGGTAGTGCAGGACTCCACAAATTCTTTACAATCTTCCCGTAATAAGGCCACCAAAAGGTACGCTGTACCAAGTCGGTGGTCTTCGCTATGCCAAAGTGCCCGGCTAATGCATGGTCGTGGCAGAATTCCAGGACAGATACTCGTAGATCCTCGGGGATATAGATCTTGTCCTTATGCCAGAGCAACCCGTCCTTAACCTGCAGTTCCAATTCAGGAGAGGGCAACTGCCCTGCGGAGGCTTGTTTAAGTCTGGAGAGCAGGTTTTCCTGAAGCAAGAGGAAATTCCCAGGGGCAAGGATGGTATCCGGAAGAGAAACTTCTTTGGGTTTGTGAAACATCCGAGACAAGGCGTCAGGCTTAGTGTTCTTGGAGCCTGGACGATACGTGACATGGAACGAAAACCTGGAGAAAAAGAGCGCCCATCTGGCCTGTCGTGGTTTCAGTCTCTTTGCGGATCTCAAATATTCCAGGTTCTTATGGTCAGTAAATATCAGAATTGGATGGGCAGCTCCCTCCAGCAGATAGCGCCATTCTTCTAGCGCAGACTTAATCGCCAGCAACTCCCGATCCCCCACATCGTAGTTCTTCTCTGCTGTTGACAACTTGCGTGAGAAGAAGGCCACTGGGTGAAGCAGGGCCTTGGTTCCTAGTCTCTGGGACAATATTGCCCCTACAGCGATTTCGGATGCGTCTACCTCAAGGACGAATGGCAAAGAGGAATCCGGATGCTTTAAGACGGAGGCAGAGGTAAAAAGTCCCTTAAGGGCCTCAAAGGCCTTTTGGGCCTCGGAGGACCAATGGAAGCGGTTCCCCTGTTGGGTTAATTGAGTGATTGGTGCAATGATGGCCGAGAATCCTCTGATGAACTTGCGGTAAAAATTGGCAAAACCGACAAAACGTTGGATTCCCTTCTTGTCTGTAGGGACTGGCCAGTCTAGGATTGCAGCAATCTTCTGGGGGTCCATCTCGATGCCCTCACTGGAGATGATTAATCCCAAGAATGGTATACTTCCCTGCTCGAACGCACATTTTTCGGCTTTCGCATATAGGCCATGTTGTCGAAGCCGGGCTAACACACTCTTGACATGTCTGCGATGGGATTCGAGGGAGGAAGAGAAAATTAATATGTCTAGATAGACGATAACAAATAAGTCCAGAAAGTCCCGAAGGGCATCATTAATGAAGTATTGAAACGTGGCGGGGGCATTGCACAACCCGAAAGGCATCACCAAATACTCGAAGTGCCCAAATCGAGTACGGAAAGCAGTCTTCCACTCATCTCTGTCCCTGATGCGGACCAAATTATAGGCTCCACGGAGATCAAGCTTGGTGAAGACATTGGCAGCCCCCAGTCTCTGGAATAACTCTGGCATCAAAGGAAGGGGATAACGGTTCTTCACCGTAATTTTATTTAATTCGCGGTAATCCACGCAAGGACGAAGGGTATGGTCCTTTTTCTCGACGAAAAAGATGCCCGCGCCTGCTGGAGACGTGGATGGGCGAATAAACCCCTTCTTCAGGTTCTCGTCAACGTATTCCCTTAGTGCCCCCTGTTCAACCTCTGTCAACGGAAAAATCCTTCCAAATGGGATTTCAGCCCCAGGTAATAGTTCAATGGGGCAGTCGTAGGCTCGATGGGGTGGTAGAACCTCCGCCCGTTGTTTACTGAATACATCCAGGTACTCATGATAGACTTCTGGAATAGACTGACGTAATTCAGCTTCTGAATCCAGGCAGAGCAGGTTAGACGGCCCATGAGGGGCGTGAGAGCCACAGAACTGCTGGCAGTAAGGTGACGAAAAGGTGACTTCCCCTGTGGCCCAGTTGATGGCAGGGTTGTGAGCTTGCAGCCAGGGCATACCGAGGATCACAGGGAATAATGGAGAAGAGATGATGTCCATACGTAACAGTTCGTGGTGGGAGCTGGAAATGACAGCAGAAATAGGAGCAGTCTCTAGAACTACAGGGCCGGATTTAATAGCAGACCCATCAGCCAGGTGAACAGAGAGTCCATGGGTCTTGGGAAGGAGAGGAATCTGATGTTTAGCAGCGAATGAAGAGTCCATGAAACAACTGCAGGCCCCAGAATCAATAATGGCGGGGGTTGGTAGGGTCTTTCCTGAAAGCTGCAATGAGACTGAAAGGGCCAGGTGAGATGCGGTCTTGGCTATAGGACCCGTGTATTCAGGAATCATAGAGAGACATTTACGGAGCTTCAGAGGGCAGTTCCTAACGTAATGTCCGGGCCCTCCGCAATACAGACACAGATTGTTCATCCGACGACGTTGTCGCTCCTCCGGGGTAAGGGAAGGACGAAGAACCCGAAGCTGCATGGGCTCAGGTACGTTGGGTGCGGAAGCTGGTGATGCAGCGGGTACTGTGTGCAGGTGACTTGGAGCCCTTGGGAGCATCCAGGTTGGGTGAGAAAACCCTGTAGCTCTCTCAGCCCTTCGTTCTCTTAGGCGTCGATCGATCTGTATGGTTAAATCGATCAACGCATTCAAAGTCTGTGGCACCCCAACTCTAGCCAGCTCATCTTTCAGAGAATCAGAGAGTCCCATGCGAAACTGGTGACGGACAGCGGCATCGTTCCAGTCTGTATCTGCGCTCCACCGCCTAAACTCGGCCACGTAGTCCTCTGCCGCCCTGCGTCCCTGCTGAAGGGTACGCAAAGCCGCTTCTGCAGTTGCTGAAAGCTGGGGATCCTCGTATAGCTGAGCCATAGCATCAAAGAAGGAGGCAAGGTTGGTCAGAACTATGTCCTTTCGTTCCAGGAGACGGTGGGCCCAGGCTTGGGGGTCCCCGGTAAGCAGGGAAACCACAAAGCCCACTTTAGTGATTTCCAGAGCGAAGGTTCGTGGCTGGAGGGTGAAGTATAGTGCGCCTGTTTCTGGCAGGATCTCCATGACACTATTCCACTATAAAGAGATACTTGTACAAATATGGTCTTCATGGAAGAGTCATCAGAAGAAAACCTCTTCTACGTCCTCACCACAAAAAACAGCGTTTGAACTTTGCAAATGAACATATGGACAAGCCTGAGGCATTTTGGAAACAAGTTCTGTGGACCGATGAGGTTAAAATAGAACTTTTTGGCCGGAATGAGCAAAGGTACATTTGGAGAAGAAAGGGCACAGAATTTAATGAAAAGAACCTCTGTCCAACTGTTAAGCATGGGGGTGGATCAATCATGCTTTGGGGTTGTATTGCAGCCAGTGGCACAGGGAACATTTCACGAGTAGAAGGAAAAATGGATTCAATAAAATGTCAGCAAATTTTGGATGGTAACTTGATGCCATCTGTGAAAAAGCTGAAGTTAAAGAGAGGATGGCTTCTACAAATGGATAATGATCCTAAACACACCTCAAAATCCACGGGGGATTACATCAAGAGGCGTAAACTGAAGGTTTTGCCATGGCCTTCACAATCTCCTGACCTCAACATTATTGAAAACCTATGGATAGACCTTAAAAGAGCAGTGCGTGACAGACAGCCCAGAAATCTCAAAGAACTGGAAGACTTTTGTAAGGAAGAATGGGCAAAGATACCTCTGTCAGAACATTTGGGGTTAAAAAGAATTACATATAGGCCTTTAAATTATGTATATTACGTATTTTTCATATGGTTAATATTCATGTATATTATGAACCAGAGGGAGACCATCTTGTCTCTAAAGTTTAAAATAGCTCACGAGATGCTATGAACAAACACTTTAGATTCTACTTCCCCTTTAAGAGGTTAACCCACATTTGCTATGTTTAAAGTTATTTCCTGTCTCACAAGAAGGCATTGTTTTTCTGTATCTCGTTCCCAGACCATAAACTCAAAGCTTTTGAACATTTAAGATAAATATACCAGCCTCCCCGGGTGGTAATTCAAAGGTTTGACACTTAGAGACATGGGGGGGTATGGATACGGGCTAGCACAAACTGTGTATTATTGTATTGACATAACATGATCAAAGGGCTATTCATAAATAGGCTGTGTACTGCATATCTTAAATAAGGTTTATTTTTAAGTATCTTCACAAAGTATCTATGCTAGTAATACATGTATAAACCCATGTATGCCTATATATAGATTAGTATTAAGGAGTTGTATACATGCTACTATATTAGTGGGGTAGCATTAGAAACTGCTTAAACGTACATTCCAGTGGTTAGCTTCAGGAACTTCCCAAAACATTAACAAATGGCCGGAGTCAGTGTTGATAATAAACATTCACACCTGTAAATCTGAAGTGACGCCAAGATAGCAGGGATACAGGACATGTGTTTTGACACCCTTAGACAATTAAGTGTGTTTTACTAAGCTAGGTCAAAAGGTAGTCGTAAATTATCTTTGCCTATATGAAAATAACATTAGAAATCATCTGTAATACGCTACTGCCCTCTGGTGGTAAAAACACTTAATCGTTCAAGATGATGTGATGTTTGGTTGCTGTGACAACCTACCCAATCACATCATCATTTGACGTCTCAGTTACGTAGTAATGTAAGGTACACACCCACTTCTGGGAGTCAGATAAAAGTAGCAGCTGAGATAGCAGAAGGGGAGATCGAAAAGAGACCTGAAGATCGGAGGGAGCTGAAGAAGAGTTGATCTCTGAAGGCACTGACTCTCTGAAGCTGGAAGCAGATCTTAGAACGCCAACATGTAGCAATGTTGGAAGAAGTCCTATGGGACTCATCATTGCCTCATAATGGAAGCTTCTCAAACAGACAGAACTTTAACCTGGTAACGTATTCATTTTGTTTATTTACCTGCTTTGGTAATGGAGTTGTTTTTGCATACACATAACTAAAACCATTTAAATATATATGGCAAAGCAATTTGGAATGGTATCATATTTTAACTGCAGTATAAATGAAATATTATTCCAAATATTAAGGCACATACCCTAATTTGGTTGTCTTTAAAAAGCTAGAGCCAAGTGGTACAATGGTTTTATTATGATATAAGTGTAAAAATGTATTCTCTCTAAATTTAATATAAGACTTGATGTTTTATCAAAGCCGTGTTCCTTATATGACCCTTGGTCTGGACACGTTTAAGAAGTGTAATCAGGAGATCTGTTGGTTTGAGAAAGAAAGTGTTAAAGAGAACAAAAGAGTGTTTACACCTTCCGTGAAGTAACGGAAAGACATTTCAAGAGCTACCAAGTGTTAGATGTACAAGTATCATTTAAGTATTGAATTATGAATATACTTTGTCATATAGAGCTTGCATAGAAATGTATGTAAAATATTATCTGAACCTTAATCATCATTTATCTCTGATTGTAGAAGATTATCCATTCATTTGTTTTATCACGACTTATACCTGATATTAATTTGCACTGTACTTTAGTTAATAAATATATATAATATTTTAAGCAATATTCATTTGTGTTGCTTGTCTTCAAACTAGCATGAATAAAAGAACTTAGAATTTCTTGTTTAATATTGTAGGAAATCGGGAATCTCCAAAATTAAGATTTACCTATTTCCATAAGTACAATAATTATTTTATATTTCAGTATAAACATTCTGACATACTTGTAGGCACTATGCTGAGATGCGTCAATGTTTCTGACACCTCAAACAAGAATTGAAAGACTCTTGGCTGGCTACAAAAAGCGTTTACAAGCTGTGATACTTGCCAAAGGGGGCAGTACAAGATATTAACTCTGCAGGGTGCCCAAACTTTTGCAGACGCCATTTTTTTGTTTTCTGTAATTTTGAAAGTGTAAATGATGGAAATAAAATCTAACTTTTTTTGACATATTATAATAATGTCTAATCTGTAATTTGATGCCATTTGGAGATTTTTCCATCTTTCCTTGGCTTCGTTATGCACATTAATACACAGTTTTACCTGGGGTGCCCAAACTTTCGATCCCCACTGTATATGTAAGTCTACAAAAATGCCCAAGCGGCAGTTCTTGGAGTGTATAATATTTGGGAGACCTATTGCAGAAGGGAGGAAGCAACCTATCTCCACCCAGAAGCTCTGTACCACTGGACAAGACCAGAAAGAGTGTAGGAAGTCTGCCGCTTGACCACATCCTCTAAAACAATCAGCTGTAGGAGACAACCCCATTCTATGTAACCTAGCAGGGGTAAGGTGGGATAGATGGAAGATTTGAAAGTTAATGACACGATCCCTGGAAGATATCACTGAGGACGTGTATGTGTCACTGAATTCTGACCAGTCATCTTCTGTAAAGGGGATGTCCATAGAAGACCATTTCGTCTGGGCTGTTCTGAATCTAGAGTTGCAATCTGTCGTGAGGGCAGCATAATATATGGAAATAAGCTTAGTAAGGTCAGGGTGTCTTAGCATTTTCTCTAACAGAGGTATGGTGATAGGATTGTCTAGAGAGCCAAACTGAGCATGAAGAGCATGACGGAGTTGGTAGTAAAAGAACAAGTATGAGCGTAATAAGTCAAAATCAATGCGCATTTGTTGAAAAGATTTAAACCCTTGCATGTCATATAGGTGGCACAAGTATTTGACTCCTCTAGAATACCAACGTTGTGGATCAGGTAGCGAGTACAGTTCTTTTAAGTTGGGACTGACCCATAGAGGGTTATTTGGGGAGACTTTAGAAATTTTTCAGACACTCAATTTGAATAGGGAAAGTGAGGTAGCCAATATAGACGTGCCCGGATGGGCCAGGACACGACTTCTATATACAATATTATGGAGGGTCTCTAGAGAGGAGGCAATAGCTCATTCACATCCTGACACCTTATAGGAACCTGACACACACATTGATACAGTCACCATCCAGACACATCCCTTGTCTGTTACTGGATAATGTCCCAGAATTCCCGGCACCGCTCACCTCTCCTGTCAGTAGCTCAGTGATCTCTCTGGTGACTTCTAGAGCTGTGAGGTTCACTGTGATGTCATAGGATTCTCTGACGCGGGTTGGAGGGACATTGGGAGGAGGTGCTCTGTAAGATTTGTGTACATAGAATCATTTCTTCCGGGTGCGTCCCTCTGCTCCCAAACTGAAACATAGCTCCCAACTGTCCCTGAATTTGAGGGACTGTCTCTGATTTAGAACAAAGTCTCTCTGTCCCTCTTTCCTCCTCATTTTGGTCTGGTCTCTATAGTTGTGTATAAAATGTACTATGTATCTTTCTAAAAGTGTTTTCTAGTGCTAAACCTTTCATCCAATTTGTAAATTGCTGCATTTGTAAATTTCAAACATCAGTATAAGGTCCCATTCACACTTGTTTGACTTGTCATGCGACTTTTAATCCCAAAGTCACACAATAAGTTGCAACCCATATTTACCAATGAGTACCGTCCATATGTGTCGCACGACTTTCAAGTAGTACCTGCACTACTTTGGTCCCACTTTCATGGGTCTTGAGGGCCATAGACTGTAAACCCTCAAAAGCCGCATAAAAGTTGCACCTGCATGATATACATGCAACTTTGGTGTGACTTGTGTGCGAATTGTGAAAAGAATGTAGGTAATGAAAAAAAAGTTTGTTTTGTTTCCTTATTTTCAAACGAATTCCAAATTTTCTGAATAATTCAAATTCTGTGTGAGAATATCTGGTTGTAAAGAAGTGAGCCAAGAAGCCGGCCGCCACGCCCTTCACAACCAATGACTCATCAGCTGTCAGCGGGCTTCCCCACTGACAGCTAAATATAAAAAAATTAAAAAATTGCCGGCAATGAAAAATTCATGACAAAAAAAATGGTGTGGGATACTCCCATCCATATCAGGCCCATATCCGAGCATGCAGCCCGGCAGGCCACATGCCCTCAACATGGGGGAGGTACTTTAGGGCAGGGGGGCTCTTCCCCCCCAAAGCACCTTGTCCCCATTTTGATGGGAACAGGGGCCTCTTCCCCACAACCCTGGTTGGTGGTTGTGGGGATCTGCAGATCGGGGGTTTATCGGAAATCTGGAAGCCCCTTTAACAAAGGTGGCCTCCAGATCCTACCCTCCCCATGTCAATGGCCCCCATTCACAAAAAAAAAAAAAAAAAAAAGTGTAGTGTAGTGTAAAAAAATGATAGTAAAGGTTTTTAATAATTCCTTTGTAGGGGCCCCCAGATTTCCTAACCCCCTATATAAATGAGTATGGGGTACTATCTTACTCATTCACCAAAAAGTGTAAAAAGTAAATAAAAACACAACACAAGTTTGACAATTCCTTTATTAATAATTTTTTTTAAAGTCCCCTTGGTGTAGATCCATCATCAATCACGACGCCCGTCCCACTGCCGGACCCCCAAAAAAAAGCTCCCCCTGTCTGCCAGCTCTTAAATAACTAAAGAGCAGGGCCACCCGGGTCGGTGGTGGTGGCGGCGGGCATCATGATTGGCGATAGATTTACATCGGAGGGACTGTAAAAAAATAAAATAAAGTAATTGTCGGGGGCGTGGCTTGATGGTGGAGCGAGCGGTCGCATAGACTCACAGCTACGGCTCTCAACTATCATCCTAACATCATCCTGTGTCCTATCTCCTCACCGAAGGCACCGGACTGCTCCCCATCTATCAGGCTGGCTAGTATGGTGAAATACGGGCCGCCTCAGCCCCCATCCACGGCGGATCAACTGGCTCGGTTCCGGAGGCAAGATGGCGCCGAGCCACGTGCTGAACAGGCAGACGCGCTGCAGGCATCCTCCTCTGCTGTCCGAAGCTCTTCTACAGGGGTGAGTGCATCAATCCCAGCAATTTTTCACACGCAAGCAGACCCCCTGCTATCCCGGGACTTCCAGCTGCAAGATGAGGAGTAGCCAAGATGCAGATTCTCCCCCTACTGAGCCCATGCTGTCCACCATTATGCTGGCTATTCAGGACTGTAAGGCCTCTCTCTCTACCCAGATAGCCTCTATCCGCATGGACTTTTCACTTTTGAAGCAGGATGTCCAAAACCTCCGGGAAAGAACTGGGGACGCAGAGGAAAGTATTAGCACCCTGGAGGACACCGTGAACCCCCTGTCAGTCACTATGCGTGACACTACTAGTGAGATTGCGGCTCTACGCGCCAAAATTGATGATTTAGAGAATCGTTCTTGCAGGAACAATCTCTGCTTTGTTGGGTTCCCTGAGCGCGCCGAAGGCTCCCATCCTGAAAAGTTTCTATACTCCTGGCTGCGGGACATCTTTGGTACTGATGCGCCCTCATTCTCCCATGTTATTGAGCGTGCACACCGCACCCATTCCCCCCCCCCCTCCCCCAGAGGGTGCCCCTCCACGCTTCCTTATTGCACGCATCCTCAATTTCCAGGATAAAGTTGCTATTCTGCGCCTGGCGAGAGAAAAAGGTCCACTTAAGTTTAATGGTAACACTATGTCAGTCTATCCTGACTTCTCGGCTGAAGTTCAGTGCCAACGTATCTCCTTCTCAGCAGTGAAAACCCGTCTGCGCACGGAAGGACTGTCCTATGCTATGCTCTTCCCCGGCAAGCTGCTCATCATTCAGGATGGTAAGGCCCATTTCTACACCAGCCCCAAGGAAGCCATGGTGTGGCTGAATGACCGTTATGGCGTTGTTCACAGACGCAGAGGTGACTGACCGTACCATTGGCTCTAGGACACTACCTGCAGGCTGACTTACTACCAGGGTTCTGCACATCCTTGTGTGTTATGCGCCTTCACCATGGAACACGGTGCCTGCCATTTTCACTGACCTGCCCTTTTGCCCGGTGATACTCCTAATTTCTCCCCTGCAAGTTAACGTGACTCATTTCACAATCACACCAGGCCTCCATCTCTAGAATCTTCCACCTACATTTCGCCTTGATAGGAGGACGGCTGACATTTGCATTTTCCTATGCCTAATGCGGCCATGCATTTTACACCAGGACATGTTTTTCCTTTTTTCACCACCGGTTGGGAGCCCCACCGTACTTCATATTACCCTCTCACCAGTTAGTGGCGTGGCCACGGAACAGTTTTTACCTTCACTGATTTCACTGTCAGAATTGTCTTCTAGGTTCGGGGATCCGAGGCTTGCTGTGTTTGGGATAGCCGAGCGGGGTGGATGGCAGGGGGCTTTCATTGGACTGTTTTTTTTCTTTCCTTTTTCTCTTTTTTCACTTTGTTTTTCATATTTTTTTTAAGGTTGCTACCTATGGCAGAATATTGGTGTTCTTTGTTTTTTCCAATAATGGCTCATACGTCTCTACCGGCAGATTCACACATTTTATTATACACATGCTTGAATGTGCTTCGGGCGGCACGTCCTATCAGGTTTTTCATGTACTTGTATTCATGTTATTCTGTGCTTATTTAGTACCGTATGTTCTGCAATGGCGAAGCCCTTAAGGATAGTCTCATGGAATACTAGAGGTCTGAATGCACCCCAGAAAGGGTCTCTGGTATTTTCAGTTTTGAAAAAATGTCGCCCTCATATCATCTGCCTCCAAGAGACTCACCTTACAGGCACCAAAGTGAGGGTTTCTTAAATGCCTGTGGTTGGCTAACTCCTACCATGCTACTCATATAAATTATTCCAGAGGAGTCTTTATCGTACTGGCCAAATCTCTCCCAGCAGAGACACTACAAGTTAAAACTGACCCTGATGGGAGGTTTATTATACTTACCTTACAGATTTCCACTGTGACCTTTATCCTGGTGAACATTTATATTCCTCCCCCGTTTTCAGTGGAGGTACTTTTCAAATTGTCACTTCAGCTGTTGACCAGACCCCCTGGTCCCCTACTTTATGTGGGTGACTTTAACGCTGATTTAGATCCAGCGGTGGACCGCTTGGGAGATGGGGGCAGGCCCTTTCCCTCTCTCCTGGACTGGTTGCAGGTTTATGGCATTACAGAGGTATGGCGTTGGAAACACCTGGACGTGCGCCAGTATTCTTGCCACTCGGGCTCTTTCCACACCATGTCTAGAATAGATATGGTGTTTGCTAAGGCGGACACCCTCCCTGTTGTCTCTGCCGTTTCATACATGCCCAGGGGAGTTTCAGATCATGCTCCTCTCTCTGTGGACCTCCTCCTCCTTCCAGCTGCTATTTGCTGCCTGAATTCATACTGGCTGGAGGACGAGGTGGTGCAGGGAGAATTCAGGACGGGCGTTGCTGGATACTGGAGGGACAACCTGGGAACGGTTGATCCCTCCACAGAATGGGAAGCATTTATGACCACTCTTAGGGGCACCTTTATGTCCATCACAGGGGTCTTACGCAAAAATAATCGGCAGCTTACTGAGGAACATGAATCTGTCATGGTGCGAGTGGAGTCCGCTTATGCCTCTAACCCTGCCTCTAACACGAGAGAGGTATGGTTACAGAGCCGTAGGGAGTATGAACTCCGACTGTTGGATCTTACCCAAAAATGCATGTTACATGCTTCTCAGAAATAATTTGAACATGGTAACAAAGCCGGACGTCTCTTAGCAAATCTGACTAGACCTGAACGTTCTCCCATATCCATCCCACGTATCCTTACTACACAAGGCCTCATCAGTGACAAACCTGGGGATATCTTAGACACCTTTTTAAGCTTCTACAAAGACCTGTATACCTCCAGGGCAGGCTATACTGAATCCCAATTGAATGACTACCTAGCTGACATATCTCTTCCCTCCCTATCAATTGAGGGGCAAGCTATGTTGGAGGCACCTATCTCGGTTGAGGAGATTGCGGCGGCCATTTCGCAAATGCCTGCGCATAAAACTCTAGGTCTAGACTGTTTTCCGGCCGAATGGTATACACAATTTAAAGACCTCCTATGCCCCTTTCTTTTGAGGATCTATAACAAAGCCCTGGATGTAGGGGTTCTTCCCCCAACTATGCGGGAGGCCCTGATCATACTTTTACTAAAACCCCATAAAGACCCACTTAAATGCAAATCTTACCGCCCAATCTCTCTTATTAATGTGGACGTTAAGATCCTGGCCAAAGTGTTAGCAAACCGTTTAAATACTGTAGTTGCGACCCTGGTCAATAGTGACCGGGGGGCTTTATACCTGGCAGGTCCACTAGAATGAATATCCGCAGACTGTTCCACAATTTACAGTACCCACATTACTGTCCCCCCCCCCCCCCCTCGTGCTATAGTGTCCTTGTATTCTTGTAAGGCATTTAATAGCGTAGAAATGCCATATCTCTTTCAGGGTTGCAGCTGTATGGCTTTGGCCCCCTTGTAGTAGCATGGATAAAACTCCTCTACACCCCCCCGGTGGCCCGTGTTCGGGTCAATGCCTCTGTCATCGTCTCCTTCCCGATTACTAGGGGTACAAGGCAGGGGTCTGTTGTCACCCCTCTTGTTCGCCCTGGCCATGGAACTGCTTGCAGTACGCATCCGTTCCTCCCCCTCAATTAAGGGACTCCCTATTGCCACTATAGGGGAGCGCATCTCACTTTATGCAGATGACACTTTGGTGTATCTGGCTGATACCAATGAGTCACTTCAAGCATTATTGTCAGAGATTACTATTTTCTGAGACTATTCTGGCTTCCGGGTGAACTGGGACAAGTCTAGCTTTTTCCCTTGGATTTGGCTGTAACTCCCCAGATTCACCCAGATTCCAAACTACAGGTGGTGTCCTCTTTTAGGTACCTTGGAGTTCTGGTGCAGACTCCTCTCTCTACGTACATCACCAACAACTTAGATCCACTATTAGTCCGCCTTCAGGAGCAGACTAAACAATGGATAGATTTGCCTCTGGATCCTATGGGGAGGGCCAATGTTCTAAAAACGATCTATTTGCCAATATTGCTCTATATCTTGGCTAACTCCCCTTGTAAAATCCCTAAATCTATTTTCAAACGTATAGACATGATTTGTACCACTTTCCTGTGGAAGGGTGGAGCCCCCCAGGGTAACACTTGAAACGCTAAGGCTGCCAACGCATCTGGCGGGCTTGGCGTTTCCTAACTTCTTATATTACTTAGCGTCCCAATTGGTGCACATTCATGATTGGCTGTGTTTCAGCAAATGCCTGTACCTCCACGGAGGGAGCCATTGCATCCTCCCTGGAAACCCTTCATAACATTATCTATAGAGGCCGTGTCCCTGTTTACCCCGGAACCCCTCTGGCCACCTCCCTTTCATTATTCCGCTACATTATCACAAAGATATCAAAGCATACCTGGCTGACGTTCCCCAATAACCCCCTGTGGTTCAACCCCAATCTGCAGGAATTGTACTCCCTACCTGACCCCAATCGCTGGTACTCCAAAGGGGTTAAATATCTATGTCACCTATACATTGCACAGGGCTTTAAAACCTATCAGCTACGCCTAGATTTTGACCTGCCACGATCATACCTATTCTATTATTATCAGCTTAGGCACACTATCTGCACCCAGTTTGCCTCCCTAGATGACCCCACCGACCTGCCTCCACTTGAGAAACTGCCGAGACATCCAGAACCCACTAAACTTGTCTCTACCTACTATGCAGCCCAAATGACTAACTTTAACCCCAGGTTCCACAAGGCTCAGGTAAAATGGGCCTCTATGGATATTCCCCTTGTAGACGAGGACTGGTCTGAATTTAGTGATACATACAAAACCTCAGTTATTGCTTCACGGGACCGCATCATACAGGTGAAAAATTTCCATCAATCCCATCTCACCCCAGCTAGGCTGCACAAAATGGGTCTCTTGCCCTCGGCTGGATGTTTTTGCGGCTGTGGCCAAGATGCCGACTTCCTGCACTGCTTCTGGTCATACCCGGTAGTTCGGGACTTCTGGGAGGAGGTGGGTGCTTTTCTCTCGTCAGCTTTTGGCCTCCCAAACATTATCCACCCCAAGAATTGCCTATTGGGCATTTTTGGTGACCTGCACATATCGTCACATGCTAAGAGACTGCTCTGCATACTTTATTTCTATGTCAAAAAGGCTATTTTGCTGTCCTGGAAGGGTGCACAGACCTCTCTGAAATCCCTCTGGTTAAAGCTTGTTAATGATTCTATCCCATAATACAAACTTACCTTTGAACTCCAGAAACGGAGTAAAACATTCCACAAAATCTGAGGTAGATGGTTGGCAAGTCCCTTGACCCTCTCCCCGCACTGAATGTACCCTCCCTTGCTGGCCGCCGATGGGCCCTGCCACGAAGATCTCCAGTACATGGATCTCCGCTATTGCTATGCCCCAGCAATATACTTGAACCTTTTCCTTCTGTGACTGCTCTATAACCATTGCAATACTGTCTGTTTTTTTGATTACATGAGCATAATGCATAACGCTGCATACCAATGAGTGACCAAGTTGGTCTTGTTGTTGTTTTTTTTCCTTATGTATGTTGGTTTGTCTTAAACCCAATAAAAATATCTTTAAAAAAATAAAAAAATAAAGTAATTGTCGAAAACTTGCGTTGTGTTTTTATTTCGTTTTTACACTTTTTTGGTGAATGAGTAGGGGTACTATGATCTGGGGGCCCCCTTGTTAAAGGAGGCTTTCAGTTTGCGATAAGCCCCCTGCCTGCAGACCCCCACAACCACCAGCCAGAGTTGTGGGGGGAGGCCCTCGTTTCCATCAACATGGGGACAAGGTGTTTTGGGGGGGCCCCCACCCTGCCCCAAAGCACCTCCCCTACATGGCATGTGGTCTAGGATGGTTCAGGAGGAGGGGCTCTCTCTCGTCCCCCCCCCTTTCCTGACCTGCCGGGTTGCAAGCTCAGGTAAGGGTCTGTATGGATTTTGGCATGGGGTTCCCCTTATAACCAAAGGGCTTCACATGCAACCAGTTAGTCCTCACACAGAATTCAAATTTTGTTACAAAATAAAGAAACCAACAAAACGAAACAAATTTTTCCGTTCTGCGCATGTCTAGGGACTTGTGTAGAGCACAAAGAAAACTTTGGTCAAAGACAAAGTTGTAACAAAGTTGCACTTATCCAAGGTCGCATAAAGTCGCATGGTAAAGTCTCAATGGAAATTGCTTGATTTTTAAGTAGCACAAGTGTGAATGAAGCCTAAAGCAATAATGGTGGTAAAAAAAAAAAAAAATCACTTGTGGATTTAACTTACCTTTTTTTATTTATAGAAGTCCTCTTTTAACCACTTGCCATCCGAGCCATTGTAATATGACGGCTGCAGGAACCCTCTGTCCCTCCGGGCGGCTGTCATATGACGTCATCGGCTTCCCGGCATTGTAGAGAGCGCGCGCCGCATTACTCGGGACCCAATGCGCGTGCCCGGCGGCCGTGATTGCTCATCACAGAGCAGGGACGTGGATCTGTGTGTATAAACACACAGATCCATGTACTGTCAGGGGAAAGGAGACAGATCCGGGTGTTCCTAGTATATAGGAACACTGATTAGTCTCTTTCCCTAGTCAGTCCCCTCCCCCCACAGTTAGAATCACTCCCTAGATAACACATTTAACCCCCTTGATCGCCCCCTAGTGTTAACCCCTTCCCTGCCAGTGACATTTACACAGTAATCAGTGCACTGATCGCTGTATAATTGTCAATGGTCCCAAAAATGTGTCAAAAGTGTCCGATGTGTCCGCCGCAATGTGGCATTTCCGCTACAAATCGCAGATCGTCGCCATAATTAGTAAAAAATAAATATAATAAAAATGCCATAAATCAATAACCTATTTTGTAGATGCTATAACTTTTGCGCAATCCAATCAATATACGCTTATTGTAATTTTTTTTACCAAAAATATTTCGAAGAAAACATATCGGCCTAAACTAAGGAAAAATAAATAAAAATTGGGATATTTATTATAGCAAAAAGTAATAAATATTGTGTTTTTTTAAAAATTGTCGGTCTTTTTTTTTTTTTTTCCCGCTATAAACAAAAACACAGAGGTGATCAAATACCACCAAAAGAAAGCTCTATTTGTTCGGAAAAAAATTATCAAAATTTAATTTGGGTACAACGTCGCATGACCGCACAATTGTCAATCAAAGTGTAACAGCGCTGAAGGCTGAAAATTGGCCTGGGCAGGAAGGGGGTGAAAATGCCCGGTATTGAAGTGGTCAAGGATACGTGGCCATGGAGGTATCCCATGACTACATACTTTTTCTAATAGTGTCCCTCATTCACATCTTAAAAAGTTGGGAGGTGTGCTGAAAGATGAACGTTGTCTCTGGGCTTTGCCAGGACACGTCATATTCCTGTGATCTCTGTGTACTCCGGAGACTTTACTGATCACATTTTACGGTGAATAGCTGAGGCTGAGATCATTATGGAGACATTTGTTTTCAGGAAATTTATAACAAATTACATTTTTCCCTCTTCAAATCTTCTAAAATAAAGACATACATATTCCAATCCCCTAAATAACCCACCACTAATAAAAGTTGTATAATCCATTAGTATAGACTGATGAGGTGAGAAGGCAATTGGTGGGAAAGGTGACACATCTCCAAAATGAAGAAAATGTTCCGATGTTCTATCAGTATGGGTCCCCCCATCAGATGTCCAACCTGTAAAAAATCACTGCTCAATAATACACCCGCCCCTTTCCACCCCTTGCTGTTTTGCTGTGAGCGCGGTCAGCGCTGTTCTATCGAGATAAGTCCCCCATCTGATAGAGCGAGCGCCGTCGATAAGCATCGGGAGCGAGCGTCATAACTGCATATGCTCCAACTACAGCTGACGGAACAGATGTTCAGTCTCTGAGATTTCCGTGATCTCGGACTGCACATGCGCAGTCCAACCCAGGCACTATCTGATAGGGGACCCAGAATGATAGGACACCGGCCTAGGGTTGCCACCTAATCCCTTTAAACTCGAACACATATGAATTACACAGGTTCTGTGGCTGATAAAGGTGGTAAACTCACTTGGTGCCTTATCTGCATTAAATTAGCCTCAGAACCCGTGTAATTCATATGTGTTTGGGTTTAAAGGGATGAGGTGGCAACCCTTCACCGGCCCTGTATGTGAGGAAATGTTCTGCCCCTGAAGGGGTTAATCTAGGTTACCACACTATATATAAGTGTATCATCATCTGCTGGAGATAAAAGACATCACAGTGACTATGGAGGAAGAGGACGGACATGACGGGGGTTACTGGGTGTAAATAGAAAATAAGATCTTATTACCTCCTCTGCTGCCACTTCCAGCAATGTCTTCTCTCTACTTCCTCCCGACTCACCTCTCACCCGGAACTTCCTGTCTGTACCTGACATAACTTCCTGTCTGTATTCCACAGAGACTTCCTGTCTGGATAGAAGTGAAATCACCGCCTTGTGGAGCTCAGAGGAACTGCAGGCCTGAGAAATGTCTTGTAGTGTAAACACGATGTTTCATCAGATTTGGCGACCCGTCAGAAGACATTTCGTCACCGCCATCTTGCTACACCCTGCACTCACCCACAGTAAGCATAGAGTGGGAAGGGGGTGTTTCATCCAATTAGGTGACCCGTCAGAATTTGTAACGGAAGTGACGTTCTGTCACTGCCATTTTGCTAAACCCCGCACTCCTCCATAGTAAGGATACCCTGAGAAGGGGGAAAGCGGACACAGTGGCGGGATTATCGTGGTCGCAGCAGTCGCAATTGCGACTGGGCCCCGCAGTTCCGCTACTTTAGGGGGGCCCTCGGGCCCCCCTTCGTCCGTCCGCCAGTGTGAGGTGACCGCGGCCCCCCCCCCCCGCCCGTCGATCTGCCAGTTAGCTACGCCGCGGGAGGAAGGGGGGGTATTGTCCGCCGATAATAAGGATGAGAAGGGGAGAGAAGGCAGAGCTGAGACAGTGGACCGCCCCGCCCCTATCCAGAGAGAATGATGTCGGGTACTCGGGAGGCGAGGGCGGTCACTGAAAAAGAAAGTCAGCTGACCAGCTGACACCAATCGCGTGAAGGGGGAGGAGGCTGCTCTCTCCTGCGATCACAGTGCCCATGAGGAAAAGGCATCCCTGGGCTCACCGTGTGACAGAGTTCTGAGGAGGAATCGATTGCCTGAACGAAGTAAGTGACAAATTGCCAGTGCAATCGGTTCCAAACTCCACCACCTCTGCCTCTTACTGATCACCCCAACACCACCTCTGCAACCCCCCTCAACACCACCGCTGCCACCCCCCAAACACCACCTCTGCCACCCCCCTCAACACCACCTCTGCCACCCCCCCTCAACACCACCTCTGCCACCCCCCCTGAGCACCACCGCTGCCACCCCCCCTGAACACCACCGCTGCCACCCCCCAAACACCACCACTGCCACCCCCCTCAACACCACCACTGCCACCCCCCCTCAACACTATCACCACTGCCACCCCCTCTCAACACTAGCACTGCTGCCACCCCTCAACACAGCCACTGCCACACCCCCAGACACCACTGCTGCCACCCCCATTCAACACCACCACTGATGCCACCCCCTCCCTCCAACACTCCTCAAAAAAAAAAAGTATCACAATTATGCTTTTTCGGGGGGGGGGGGGGGGCCCTTCATGATTTCTTGCACCGGGGCCCTGAAGTTTCTAGTTACGCCTCTGAGCGGACATCTTGTTACATCCACTGGAGTTTTGCATTTTTCACTTATTTTTAACAGTAAAGTGAGTTTATATAATGAAAAACAGTATTTAAAACTCTGTGTGACAGTTTAGATGTTTAATTTTAAAAGCAACAAATTTCTGTCAGATTAGCAATCCTGTGAGATCAGCAGGCTTGCTGCTGCTTTTATAATTCAACATCTAACCAGTCAGAAGGAGTTCTAAGTACTGTATTTCACTATATAAACTCAGTTTACAGTAAAAAAAATAAGTGTAAAATGCAAAACTCCGGTGGGTGTAACAAGATGTCCACTTCCCCCTTCTTAGTGTATCCTTACTATGGAGAAGTGTGGGGTGTAGGGGTGTAGCAAGATGGCGGCGACGGAACGTCACTTCCTTTACACATTCTGACGGGTCGCCTAATCTGACGAAACAGGGGCAAGCGGACATCTTGTTACACCCCCGGAGTTTTGCATTTTACACTTTTTTTTTAACAGTAAACTGAGGTTATATAGTGAAATACAGTACTTAGAACTCCGTCTGACAGTTTAGATGTTGAATTTGAAGAACAGCGGCAAGCCTGCTGATCTCACAGGTTTGCTAATCTGACAGAAGTTTGCTGCTTTTAAAATTCAACATCTAAACTGTCAGACAGAGTTCTAAGTACTGTATTTCACTATATAAACAAAGTTTACAGTTATAAATAAGTGTAAAATGCAAAACTCCGGTGGGTGTAACAAGATGTCCACTTGCCACTTTCCCACTCTATCCTTACTGTGGGTGTAGCAAGACGGAACGTCACTTCCGTTAAACATTCTGATGGGTCGCCTAATCTGACGAAACACTGGCTCTGTCATTGTTGCCAAGTGTTCTTGGATGAGCGAGGACAGTCCCGGGATTGTGGGTACAGTGATATCATGGCCTCATCTCACAGGTTCCAGGACTCAGAGTGCAGTGTGTCAGTGAGGTGATGATGGCTGGAACACTCTCCTGGTCCCATCACCAGGCACTGCAATTATAGCTGACTGTGGGGAGCAGAGATCTCCTTTCTGACAGTGATAGTAGAACTCCGACATCAGCAGAGAGGCAGCGAGAGTGTGTGATCAGGTAAGTACCAAAGTAAGTTGTGTCAGAGAGGGGCGGGATCACCCTTAATGCCACAGGGAAACTGCCGGAAACCCCCGATGCGTCAGAGGAGGCAGGGTCACCCGTGCACATCACGGGTGGCCCCGCCCTCAGCTATTTAAGAGCTGTCACGGCGAGTCTCACGTCATTCGGCGGGCGTCTCCCATGGAGGCGGAATCGATCATGGTGGCATGTATCGTCGGGTCGTGGAAGGATTACATCGCTGGAATTTTTTATTAAAGGGACTTGTCCCAAGCTGTGTGTGTTTTTTTTTACCATTTTTGTAATTTTTTACCATTACCAATTCACATAGGGGGGGCGGGATTTGGGGGTCCCCTTTGTTAAAGGGGGCTTCCAGATTCTGATAAACCCCCCGCCCGCAGACCCCCACAACCACCGGGCAAGGGTTGTGGGGATGAGGACCTTGTCCCCATCGACATCCTCCCCATGTTGAGGGCATGTGGCTCTCTCGTCCCCCCTCTTTTCCTGCGGCCTGCCAGGTTGCGTGCTCGGATAAGGGTCTGGTATTGATTTTTGGGGGGAACCCCATGCCATTTTTTTTATTTTGGCGTGGGGTTCCTCTTAAAATCCATACCAGACCTGAAGGGTCTGGTATGGATTTTGAGGGGGACCCTACGCCATTTAAAAAAAAAAATGGCACAGGGTTCCCCTTAATATCCAAACCAGACCTGAAGGGCCTGGTATGGAATTTGGGGGGACCCCCACGCATTTTTTTTTTTAATTTTGATTCGGGGTTCCCTTTAATATTAATACCAGACCCAAAGGGCCTGGTAATGGACTGGGGGGGGGGGGGGGAACCCATGCCTTTTATTTTTAATTAATTTTATCTGTATTACCAGGACCCGACAATTCATTATAGCCGCGAGTAGTTTTAAATGACTTTTTTTCCCTTTAGAAATTTCATTTTGTGCAGGGACTGTTCTAAACACGGGGAAAATGTGCCACTTTACAGGCATACTACAGACACCGCCCAGGTACGAAATTTAAAAGGGATATTTCACTTTTATTGTTTCACTTTAAGCATTATTAAAATCACTGCTCCCGAAAAAACGGCTGTTTTTAAAACTTTTTTTGCATTGATACATGTCCCCTGGGGCAGCGCCCGGGTCCCCAAATACTTTTTATGACAATAACTTGCATATTAACCTTTAAAATTAGCACTTTTGATTTCTCCCATAGACTTTTAAAGGGTGTTCCGCGGCTTTCGAATTTGCCGCGGACACCCCAAATTGTTCACTATTCGGCGAACAAGCGAACACCCGATGTTCGAGTCGAACTTACCTACCCCTGATGTTAACACCTTCCCTGCCAGTGTCATTTATACATTGAGCAGTGCATATTTTTAGCAGTGATCAATGTAATAATGACACTGGTTCCCAAAAAAAGTGTCAAAAGTGTCTGATCTGTTCGCCGCAATGTCACAGTCCCACTAAAAATCACAGATCGCCACCATTACTAGTAAAAAAAATAAAGATGCCATAAATCTATCTCCTATTTTGTAGACACTATAACTTTTGTACAAACAAATCAATATTGTTTTTTTTGTTTTAACAAAAATATGTAGAATACATTTTGGCCTAAACTGATGAAGAAATTTGATTTTTAAATATTTTTTATTGGGTATGTATTAGGCTACTTTCACACTGAAGCACTGGATGCGCTGGCGGTATAGCTCCGCTATTTTTAGCGGCACTATAGCGTAGATTTTGCCAGGATTTGCGGGCGCTAATGGGGTGATTTTAACCCCCGCTAGCGGCTGAAAAAGGGTTAAACCCGCCCACAAAAACGCTGCTTTGCGGGCGGTTTGGGGGCGCTATCCCTTTGATTTCAATGGGCAGGGGTGCTATAGGTATTTTTACCGCTCCTACCGCACCTCAAAGATGCGGCTGGCAGGAGTTTTTTTACCCTCCTGCCAGCGCACCGCTTCGGGTGGGAAAGCCCTCGGGCTTTCACACTGGATACAAAGGAGCGGCTCTTTCAGGGCGCATTGCAGGCGCTATTTTTAGCGCAATATCGCCTGCAAAACGCCTCTGTGTGAAAGCAGCCTTATAGCAGAAAGTAAAAACTATTTTCTTTTTTCAAAATTGTCACTGTTTTTTTGTTTATAGCACAAAAAATAAAAACCACAGAGGGGATCAAATACCACCAAAAGAAAGCTCTATCTGTGGGAAAAATAGGACGTCAATTTTTTTTGGGTACAGCATCGCACAACCGCGCAATTGTCAGTTAAATACGATGCAGTGCATTATTGCAAAAAATGGTCTGGTCATTAAGGGGGTAAACCTTCCGGTTCATAACTGTTTAATCTCACTGACACTGTCGTGGAAATACAGGTTCTATGCAGAGCACACAGCCTATATTTCCTGTGCTACCTAAGCACACACTTTAGACTCCATCTTTTTGCAACAATGCTATCTTTAGCTAAGTTCCACTCACCATTCATACGTCCCATTCATCCCAAGAAGGCAGCACAAGGCAGCACCAGACAGCTATGTTCTCATCTCAGCATACCAGCACGGAGTGCCAAGCCAACGCCCATAAACAGTTTTTATTAAACTCAGAAGGAAGTGATGTCACAACATGTGACCCACCCTCCATAGGAAGTGAGCGCACAGGAGCTCCACTCAGAATACAACACAAGAAATATAGCTTAGAGGATTCAATACAATAATAATAACCAATCACAGACATGTATACATTCAAATAGATTATCAGTGACATGCACTGCTTCCAATGATGGGAACTATACGACAATTTATGCCTCAATGGACCACAATTGTCGTATAGCTATGCTACTGTTCTTGTGGACACAGATCTGTCCGCTCGGAGTCATTTAACGCCCCCGCCAGGAAGTGGCCAGTCCCCTGACGAGGCATAAAACAACATCTCTAAATGGAGCAAACATCGCTCCATAGGAAGATTTTCCCACCACCGATCTTCCACCAACGTCTGTATGTGCAAATACGCTCAGATGAGCGCATTACAGCAAAACTGACATTGGGGGGACATCTGACAACATACATTAATACATTTTTCCACAACAGTCCTCCCTTTTTTTGTCTTATGCACGCCATGTCCATCGATGAAACTTGATCTCCTTCTTACACCTGTAAATGAATCAGTTCTTAGTCCATAAAAAGGAAAACACGGCTTGACATGTAGACTCTATTCTTCAGGGGCATGACTTATAAAGGAGGACACGACATGGTGAGCTGTAGTAATCGCCGATCCGTCTGTGATCCTCTGTGTCTTGTATGTGGGTCCGGTTTCGGGGCGTCTTATCAAGGAAACTCTGGTCACGCATCCAATCAGGTAACAGGAGCACCTCGTCACGACATAGAAAGAATAGAAATAAAAACGACATGAGTATATATATTCCTACTTCCTTTAACCACGATCCGCTGTAAAATAAAAATTAGATCCCCAAAGATTCCCAGACCCCTAAAAGGACTCCCAACCTTCATTTAGCTACAGCTCTGGCTTCAACAGTTACATGAAGAACCCTATCCTTAACGGATGAGAATTGTTCAATCGTATCCCAAGCCCGAGCCCCCCCCACCTTGTACATCCAGGACACCATGCCCAGACCTGGTCGGGGTTGGTGAACAATTCCCTTCTAGCTGTCGCTGCCATTCTTAATTTCTCACGCCATCAGATCCTTGCGATCGGCCACGAGATAAGGTGCTGGGACAGCTTCACCATCACGCATGAACCTCTTGCTTTGGGGGAATTACCTTTTATAAGCTGCAGATCCACAGAAGCACCAAACTAAAGTTCAAACACACTTGTGGGCTGCCTAGTTACCCAAACCGACAAGAGGCAGAGGTATTAAAACTAAACAATTTTACCCTCTAAAAAAATACATTGTTAGATTCCATTGACAAGTGTCTGTTTGGAGTCTTCACTAGTTTGTTAAAACTCCTCATACCCATTATAACATCATAAATGGCATGTACCGCTGTCATCGCTGGGGACTAAAACTCCTCATACCCATAATAACATCATAAATGGCATGTACCGCTGTCATCGCTGGGGACTAAAACTCAGTGAAGACTCAGAACAGACCCAGCAATTGGTCCTGTTCGCTTTCTGAGCTAGTCAGGAAATACACTTTAAATAATAACTTGGGATGCTTTTCATCGTTACCCTTGCTAAAATTTACTAAACAAAAATATAAATAGACGAAGATACTACTCAGTTCTTTGGTGTGGTTGAGCCGCTTCTTGCAGTGGATGGCGTGGTCTCATCCCTCAAGCTTCTTTACAACGACCCAGTCACCTGGTTGGAAAGAATGTAAACTGATTATTGAGTCAGGGTCCAGGAGGGACTCGTGAACCCTGTGGTGGACATTTTGAAGTTCATGTTACAGTGATCGCACCTCCCCCATCAGCCGAGAATATAAGTGACAGCTAATGAGGAAAGTACGACTCTGGTCTTGATTGACCTCCAAACAACCCTCATATGACAATAACCCAGACATCGGGACTGTGGTCACTGCATAACCATTGCATGGCTTACAATACCTGGAACCATTGACAAGGTTCTTAGCCTCTGGGATGGGAACCTACTTCACCAGACTGCTGCTCGCCGATTCAAATTCTATCAAAGAAAGACAATCTTGGCACAAACTTGGTTAGAATTACAGAGGTTAACATTATTTCTTTGACAAAAAAACTGTCACTCTTACATTTATCATTCCCCCCCCCCCCCCATTTTCTTCCTCATTACAGACTGAAGGAAGAAACGCGTGGTGCAGGAAAAAAGAAACAATCAAATAGCCTATGATACTTTTACGTCCTTAGACTTGTATTTATCCATATGTACCGCTGTCTACATACACCTGTTCTCTGTGTACAAACGCCTTGGACCTGAAAAATACTTATAAGCAAAATCATTACTCTAGCCTTCATATTTAACCTGCAAAGAATGGTAAACAATAATGACATTCCTGTACATTGGTAAATTGTCAATGACATTCTTTCAAAACCAATTCAAACAAAACCCTCTGTAACCCTTACTTTTCCCGTTCCTACAAAAATACAACAGCCGCGACGCATCGGAGGATCGCCGCGGTAAGTTCGAACATATTCACGTTACTACATACAAACATTCAGATACAAATGTGGTGGAGATACTTCATAGTTTCCAAAACCAAAAATGAAAAAACAAAAACAGCCAGAATTCTACCTTTACTCTTTCAGCAATAGAAAAAAATACAATGGGAACATGAGAGCAGCTCGAGAACCTTACATGGACCAGCCATACAAAGTTCAAACAAGCGAGCATGAGACTACACCGTTCCTCCTCTGAGAATCACAAAAGCGTGTACTACACCTCCATCAACACTCATCATTACAGATTTCTGAAGCCACAGCTGAACTACATCCAAGGTACCTTTATTCTGAGGTCTCGTACCTCCAGCAAAAGTACCTGCCAAAGGAGTACACCTCACTGTACCCTCTGACCATACATGTCATTCTTTAAGGGGTCTCATGTCCGGAGCCCCAAACCCAGACCTCATGTGCGGTGCAGCTGTCTGACTGGTGCACTGCATGGACGGTACATTGTCCATGACGATTTGAATCACTTTTTTTTTTGGCGAACTCTGCGTCCAGAGAACCCTGCGCTTTATTTTCGAGCGGTTATGGTTTGCGGCTTTGTTACCATAATCGACCCCTGCATCCCGATTATTTTACACGGCCTGAGCAGGGCTGTTAGCGTACTACTCCTCACGTTTATGCTAATCACAGGAATTCCGATTATTCTACACGGCCCGACCTGTCTCACGATAAACGTGTTTGTCAGACGAGCTACAAAGCACCATGAAATCATCCACTATTCAAAATAATATTATGGCTTCTTTCTACCTGCATCTAGGTGTTACAATAATGGTGATGCCCCCCTGTTTGCTCTCTACCCACAACTGTATTTACAGTATAACTTCACAAAATTGGAACAAAATATAAAATGCTTTCCATTTTCCTTCCAACCACAAATCTCACTGCCCAACCTTTCAGAAAACCCCAAGCTCCTCCCACCATCTTTCTGCTGATATATAAAATGCTGAAAAAAACCTCATGTTACATGCTCAGCTCTCAAAAAAAACCAAACTGGTTTATTTACATATCAATTGTTCAGGAAGAGGGAGGGGGAGGGGGAGGCCTAGCCCCAATCGCCTTGCTTATCAAGACTCTAAAAAATCCATGGCTAAATATCATATATATTTCAACAATTTAAAAACCTTGTCAAGGGAAAGGATGGAATAAACCCCCCTTTGCAAATGGGAGGGATCCCCCCCCCCCGACCCACACATCCCCTGGAAGTCAAACCATAAGTTGAGACTCAAATACAAACTCCTGCCAAAAGATGGCTATACAGTACAAGTTTCAAAAACAATAAATTGCCTTCTGGGAAACTCCCAAATATTTAAACATAAAAAACACATCATTGTACAAAAACTCTGTTAGTCTTACAATCTATCAAAATTCAGTGTAAAGTGGAGTTTTTACTTAAAAACGAAATCCAATACAAAAACCTGCCGCTCATATACTGCAAAGTCAGCTAACCCTGCAATAGCTTACATTCACTTAAATGAAAGCAGAGAAATCCCTATCCTAACACCATCTGCATGGAGTTTGCATGTTGTCCCTGTGTCTGCGTTGGCCTCCTCCCACACTCCAAATGCTGGTAGGTCAACCAGATCCCATCCATAAATAGGCCCCAGCATGTGCGTGTGTCCGCAAACGCGTCAGGACCCCTCGGGGTAAGACCACGAAAAGGCGATGCTTAGAAAAACAATTTAAACCAGCGAATTCAACATTAAACAAAAACAGCCTCTCAGTATGTCACCCTGGTGTCTCACTACTCTCCCCAGCAGTGCACAGGTCAAACTGTAAATGCATAAAACAGGATAAAACTGCGCCAATCAACAAATGCCAATACAGCATATCCAGGGGCCGTGTTTGCTAAACTGGAACTTCCTATCTCAAACTGTAAACGTCTCTCAAGATGGCCGACAAGCCAGGACAACAAAATGGTGGATGACCACCACACACCTCATGGACAACAACAACAATGGCGCCATTAACGCATGCAATTTTTCCCACCAAAACCAGCATGGGACGTCACAACGAACACCACATGGGTTCCCCCACACAAAGGAAAACAAAAATGGCCTCCAGATTCCAACGCAGAAAAGACCGCACTAAATTCGCACCAAACATCAAAATCTGCCCCAAAGGCTGAGAAATTCCACCAGCGAAATAGCCGACGAATGCAACATGGTATAGCGCCCAAAAGAAAGGTGGCTGCACCTTCCCTTATATGATGCTCACAGGCCAAGGAGAAACTGCGCCTCAAAATGGCAGACAAACCACAAGGCCAACAACAAAAGCCAGGAATGGCGCCATTAACGCATGTACTTTTTCCCGCCAAAAGCAGCATGTCTTCAAAAGAAAACCAAAAATGTTTTTCTCCACAAAGACAGACTACACAATTGAGGTTCACACTCAACCATAGACACACACTTTAGGCTACTTCAACTCAGACCCTTTGGCCAACTAAACAGCACATTTAAAAATGTTAGTTACATGACAATATTATTTAACACTTTTCTCTAAGTTCATATACTCTGAGATATTCACCACACACATACAGTACAATGTTGCCTGCATGCTTTCTCAGAGTTTCCTTCCCTCAGGGCATAGCCCCAGCAACACAAAACAGTGGGCAAGCCCTTCCCCCATTCAAGCACATGGCTCAATGCAGCGGCCATCTTCAACAATGCAGCAGCCATGGCTGGCTGCACAAAGGTCATTTTCCCAAACAGCCATCTCTCTTACATTCAATGGGCGTATTCCTTTCAACAAAACAGCTACTATTGTCTGGCTTTCAACATGCCTTGCAGCAGGCTGCTTTCAACTTAAAACCAGACAGACCCTTTACTTAAAATATTTTTACACTTATGGGGACATGTGTCTTGTTCCCATACAAAGTCAAAAATCACAATCTATCCATTTCTATTTTTCGTAGAAATCACAAACACTACACACATACAGTATAACATCAGAACATCTCTCAGGGCGTAGCCCTTCCAGTTACAGAGAGTCACCAACTTTCACCATTGTAACTGATAGATGCTGGCTGCCCCTCCCCCGCTAAACCTCATGGGAGCAGCCATTTTCAGCTTCTCTACACACTACAAAAATCATGCAATTTACTTGTTCCATATGTAGCGGGTATGTACTTTCCCGGGTGTAAATTTGAACTTAGCAGCGACATTAGTGATGTGTAATTCCCCGCAGCCCAGTGGGTGGCGCTGTCGCCCTGGGTTGGGGTTGAATAATTGCTGTGTGCCGTACCTCCTTTTTGTCCTCCCTCGGCAGCGGTATGGTGGGGCGGGGAACCCGCCGTGCTTGCCGGGAGAGGCTATAAAAGGGCCGGCCATCTTTGTCATGGGGTCGGAGTCCCAGGCACCTTCAGCTTGTGGACGGTGGTTCGTGCCGGTCCTCTGGGTGGCCTAGGCCTAGAGGACTGCCGGAGATCGTGTTCCATTCCAGGCACCTTTAGCCTGGGGTGAGGTACTCGGATGGAGGTCCAGAGCTCAGTGCCCAACACTGAGTTCCGCGAGGGAAGGAGATCCTAGGGAATCCCGGGAGTGGGTACCCAAATCCAGAAGGCACAATGGACCGGGGGGAGCTCCTCACTTGAAGACCCGGTGCAGCATATTGCCGGTGACAGGTGAGCCTCTCGTCGGAGACCGCCTGGAAGGAAATTCCCCCTCGTGCGGAGACCGTAACCCACTTTCAGGAAGGAAAGTGGAGAACAAAATTGTGTCTGGGCCTATTCGCATCCACACCTCCTTTTCTGTTCTGTTTCTACCAAGGAAGTTCAACTGATTGTGTTCATTCGAGAAGAATAAAGGAGTGTTGAACTTTAATGGTGTGGAGCTCAATTCCTAGCAGACATTGTTCAAGGTGACTCTTGGAGGGAGTACCCAGGTGCACAGCACTGACCCGAAGGTAATACAAGAACGTTGCTTATACCGCACTGACACATGTGGTGGAGGCCAGGCGTGGTGTCCCCGCTCCCTCCCCTCTAAGGTACTCCTAGACAAGAAAAAGACGAGACGAGAGAAAGAGGGGAGTGAGGAGGCCGCTACACATTCATACACACACAAACCTCTCATACACACTCACACACACATCTCTCAGACATACACACACTTATCAGACATACACACACACACACACACACACCTCTCATAGACAGACATACACACACACACACACACACACACACCTCTCATTCTGCAAACCTACAGCATTATTTCAAAAAGATGAAAAATCTGTTCTTTTACAGAGCAGAGCCCCCACGCATCGGGTCGTGCATCCATTCTCCCCCCATCTCGACCTCATGCATAAAGGGGCTCTATCTAGTCCCATCTGGGTCGCCATCCTGTCATGGAAATACAGGTTCTATGCAGAGCACACAGCCTATATTTCCTGTGCTACCTAAGCACACACTTTAGATTCCATCTTTTTGCAACAATGCTATCTTTAGCTAAGTTCCACTCATCACCATTCATACATCCCATTCATCCCAAGAAGGCAGCAAAAGACAGCTATTTTCTCATCTCAGCATACCAGCACGGAGTGCCAAGCCGACAATGTTGGATGTGAAGGAAATCATGCCCACAGTGATTTGCTAACTAGAGTGAGAGTCTTAGAGATTAGTGCTGGAGGAATGAGAAAATGGGAAAACCAGCTATGATACAGTTCTCACAGCCTGCAATACAGCTGACCACCACTGGAGGGAGACTCCCCCACATTAATTTGCTGGACACACACAGGCAGATACAAATCTTTCATACAATCTTATCTAAGGAGTGTGGAGCAGACAAGTGATCCCCACACACTTCAGCGATCCTTCAATCTAGAATCCTGGTGTGATGACTTCTTCCCCTGCCCCCCCCCCCCCCCACATATGATTTAGGGCAGATTCACTGAAGTGTGTGATGTGAGTGGTGTGTCGGGCAGTGATACACACACCCATACAGATCCCTGTCTGCCAGATACAATCACTTCCACACACTGACAATAATCTGTATTAGGGAGGAGCTCTGTGTCTGAAAAGAAGATTGGATGAACACTGGCCCCTCCCACATTTTTCTGAACATCCAACATTTACTTCTATCTAGCTGTTACAAGGCAGATTTCGTAATCTGCCTAGTTCCTGGTCCTAGGTGGTTCAACTTCCTGTCCTAAGACCCCATTGCCTCCTGGGAAATGATGACACTCATTTCCCAGGAGTCTCTGGGCATTACTGTGCCTAAAAATCGTCCAGCATTCCTGAAAACCAGGAAGAAAAAATAACTGGGCTTCACATGCCCACACATATGATGGATACGGCCACAACATGAGCTGGAGGATATAAGGCAAGTGTTTGCAATGATTTCTGGAACGATTGAGGAGCTATTAATATGTTTTAGGGACTATTTAATGTGATTAATTTTAGCTTGACCAATCGATTTTTTTTTTTTGTGTTTAATCAATGGTGTTATAGATCTCAATTGAGTACTCACTTGTTAGGTGTCTTCAAACATCCCCGTCCGTTTTTCTTAGAAAAGAGAAACTTATAATTTCCGATCTAGGCATTTCCCATTTTGCTTGTGGGCATTGTGAAGCCCACAAGCAATTACTTCCTGGAAGCGAAGAATGCTCGTCTCCCGGCATTCACCGCTCTTTCCCGAGCATGCCCACTGTTTACGGCGACCTGCACCATTAACATCCTGGTTGCCATCAAAACGGGCGGCGTCATTGAAAGTACACTCCCCGTTGTGATGGCATTCACAACTAGAGAAACATCAGCGACGGCTCAGAACGGGGTCAGAGCATCAGCTGTGCAAGTAATGTCAATTTCTCTCGCTGTCATCTAAAAAAATAATCGAATGAAGTATGTTTAAAAGATATTTATATTTGCTGCAAGTTTTTTTTAGATAATTGATTATGCCCTTCTCTAAAATGGCGATTTTAGCTATGCCCCCGTCACGTGATCGGCGTCAGGCGTCGCTTGTTTGTATAAAATCTTGCGGGATTACGATGCACGGCGTTCGCGGTGTATCTTGGGAAGCACGAAACTGTGCTCCCAGTACACACTGCGGCGAGCTCCCATAACACACTGCGGCGCCGGGGACACGCCTACTCCTGCGGGAGGGAAACCCAGGAAGTCCTAATTATAAAGGTAATTACATGTCAGATTAAAAAAAGAGGGGTCATTTGTCTATCCTAGATGTACAAGGAAGCAGAGAAAATAGACTTGTAATTTGGGCGAACCTCCGCTTTAAAAGCTTGTTGCAGGCATTCTGACGTCATTGCATACAACGCAGGCCCAACAGTCCCACTTTGCAAGTGAGGAGGCCAAGGGTCCACCCACATCCTAAGATCATCAAAATATAAAAATAAAAAAAACAGATGGAGAATCATAGGATCCTCTGAATCTTGATGGAGGAACACTGGGAGGAGAAGGTATGAGGTCAGTGTGATCTCATAGGATTCTCTGGCTCTGGTTGGAGGGACAGTGGTAGGAGGAGCTGTGAGATCAGTGTGATTAAAAAGGACATATAGAATCTGAATGGAGGGACATTTGGATGGCGAGATTTGAGGGGCCCTCTATAAGAGGCTCCCGTGCAAAACAAATCATTGTTCCTGGGTGTGTCCTACCTCTCCTAAACTGAAGAGTGAACTTTGACCTTTACCATACAGAAATCTGTCAGGGATCTGTGAAACTAAGCTTGCAAGTGAACAGGTGACGTGCAGAGAAACGGAGTGTAAATACCAGACAATGGTGGGAATGGATTTTTCTGCGTGCTGGTGCTAAGTTTCCACCACCAGGGTTACTGCAGGTGTGGAGAAAAGCTGTGTAAGAGGATATGGAGGAGAGATGAGGAGGAGATCCAGGAATCAGGATAAAGGTCAGGACAAGCAACAGACGAGCGCATCCAAGAGATTAAACGGGGTCACCACTAGGGTGCCCACATGTCCCGGATTGCCCGGGACTATCCCGCAATTGCCATGTATGTCCCAGGTTCCGGGCACCTTCATTGCGGGACAATACAGTGTCCCGGAATGAAATAGAGGACACAGCCTGTCAGCCAGAGCAGCCACTGCATTTCCTGGACTGGTTGCTAGGGCCGGCCCTGCTTGGCGTCTAGCAATGAGTGATGTCACAGCAGTCAGCTGTGCCTGCCTGGCTCTGTTTCCGGGTCTTCCCCTCCCAGTACTGCGCGCTGCCTTTCACCTTCTCCGCCTGGGCGGCGCGGCTGTATTATATTGTATTATTGTATTATTCTCTTCTGTCTTGGTCCTCCCTTCTCCATTTCGGTCCTCACTAGATGCCCAGCAATGCTTCATGTATCATCCATGGTGCAAAGCATGGCCTGCTAGAAACAACACACTGCCCTGTTCCAACATGGCCGTACCCGCTTCGTCTGGACATTCCTTCACCCAGGCAGCGGGTGATGACGTGGCTACGTCGAGTCCCATGACGTGCCGCGTCACACCAGGTGGAAGGTGGATGTCCTTC
Organism: Rana muscosa; assembly: GCA_029206835.1. NCBI lineage: Eukaryota > Metazoa > Chordata > Amphibia > Anura > Ranidae > Rana > Rana muscosa. The sequence goes on along the minus strand of JARGYO010000094.1, from coordinate 23,057,852 downwards.
ACGATGTGCGGGAGGTTCTGTGCGTACCGCGTCATCACGACCAAGGACGCGGGGCACATCCAGCGCATTACACCACTCTAGATGTGGGTGCGGCGCATTACATGTGCCACGTGACCGAAATGGACCTATCAGGTCCAGGACATGGGTTTAAAAGGACGCCAAGGCGAGTACATGGCGCCATTCCCTCTCCTCAGCCTGAGCGCTGAAGGAGTTCTTTTGACGGTGCAAAATCAGCCATAGATGCGGAGTCGGTGGATTCCGACCCAGGGATTCCCTTCCAAGCTGCAGGAGTTAGTCCTCTGTTCGAGAACTTTTTGTTCTGTTCTTGGATTCTACCTAATTTTTGGGGGAGTCTTCTTGTACCTATCTCCCATATGCTACCCTATGGAGAGAGGATGACTGTTCAAATTATAACAGTTTTTCTTTTCTTTTCTCCTTATTTTTTGGCATAGCACCCTAATTAGTATTCAAGCGCCATGTTTTGAATAATCTATCCGGCTTTCCTATAGGAGGTGAGGGCGTGGAGAAAGACACACAATAATAAGGGGAATCAACACCATTGTCACCATGGAGAATGCACTTGCTCGTAGAGGATACTGAAATATGCGAGTCACTGCCTATATACACCGGTAGGGGTGTGGAAATGTGGTTCAATATTTTGTTGATATTAAATGATTTTTTTGATCTATTATAGATAATGATACAATAATATCCCTGATGAAGAAATGTTTTAATACTACCACTTGAAACGCGTTGGATAATTTGCTCTTCTTCTGCCACCAGTTGATCTGGAGGCTTTTGAATCTTGGCAATTGTATCATCTCTATCTATGTTTTCATCAAAGTCCTCTTTTTTTAATGTCGAAATAGGATATAATGTATTTATAATATAACATTTTTGTACAATAAATGATTTTTTTCACTATACTTTCGTTTTTCTGCAAGCCGATATATCGGTCGACCTCTAGGTGACACCATGTTTTACCACACCAGGTGACACCAACCCTAGTGAAGCCAGTGCTGTCACAGACAGACAGGCCAGGAGGAGCGAAGCCCGTGCTTAGTGCTGCACAACAACTCTCTGCACCCACCTCGGCACCCCCTGCCCCTCCTCCTCCGACGCCCAGCGGCATTTAGCAGGGACTGGTCTGGTGTGATCTTCACTCTCCAGTGACTGTCAGCCCACGCGCCCCGCTGTGTTGTCAGCCCGCCCTCTAAGCTAGGAATGGACTGCTGCTACTGCTCAAGTGACAGGTGGAGGGTCCGGCGATGGCATGAGAAAGCAGAAGTGGCAGAGTCTGTCAGGCTGACCAAAGAGGAGCATCGCATGCAGTGTCCAGACGCCAGTCCCGGATCTTCTCCTTCACCCTCCTCCCTCCACTTCACCACAAAGACCGGAGGAGGACATGTGCTGCAGGAAATGAGTGGCACCTACAAGGAACTGCAGTAATTCAGGTACAGATAACATGGGGACATACACCACAGGCTGGACCGGCCTTATGTCAGGGCTGTGGCAGGGAGAGAGCAAGCAGTAGTGGAATAGGGCAGCCATGAGGTGGGTGGTGTGCTCTGCTTTTCCTAACATTCACCTGGCATGGATTAATGGCCATCACTCCTCAGGACTCTCTGCAGGGGGCACTCTGAAGGTACTATCTGTGTGCCCCCTTACTTCCTCCCCTTACTTTCTCCAGAGTGCCCCATAGTACAGTTGTACTAAGGGGGCACTCTGGAGGGAGGTGTGAGGGGGCACTCTGGAGGGGGATGTGAGGGGTGACTCCAGAGGATGTAAGGAGGCACTAAGGGAGTACCCCGGAAGATGTAAGTGGGCTCTGACTAAGTTAGTACCGCCAGAGAGCCCCCTTAAATCCCCCCTTACAACCTCCAGGGTGCCCCCTTAGTGCCCCTTTTCTTCCTCCAGAGTGCCCCCTTACATCCTTCGGAGTGCCCCACCACCAAGGTGGTATAGCAGTGGCTGACAGACTATCAGGAGGTGGTATTGCACTCCTCTTCCTCCTCTCTCCACTAACTACCCCCCGCCATACACGCCACACTCCTCTCTAGTACATATTACACCCCGCCATACACTCCGCACTCCTCTCCTGTACATATTACCCCCCCCCCATACACTCCGCACTCCTCTCCTGTACATATTACCCACCTCCATATACTCCGCACTCCTCTCCTGTACATATTACCCACCTCCATATACTCCGCACTCCTCTCCTGTACATATTACCCCCCCACCATACACTCCGCACTCCTCTCCTGTACATATTACCCACCTCCATATACTCCGCACTCCTCTCCTGTACATATTACCCCCCACACTCCTCTCCTGTACATATTACCCCCCGCCATACATTCCGCACTCCTCTCCTGTACATATTACCCCCCGCCATACACTCCACACTCCTCTCCTGTACATATTACCCCCCGCCATACACTCCGCACTCCTCTCCTGTACATATTACCCACCGCCATACACTCCACACTCCTCTCCTGTACATATTACACCCCCGCCATACACTCCGCACTCCTCTCCTGTACATATTACCCCCCGCCATACACTCCACACTCCTCTCCTGTACATATTACCCCCCACACTCCTCTCCTGTACATATTACCCCCCGCCATACACTCCACACTCCTCTCCTGTACAGATTACACCCCGCCATACACTCCACACTCCTCTCCTGTACATATTACACCCCGCCATACACTCCACACTCCTCTCCTGTACATATTACCCACCGCCATACACTCCACACTCCTCTCCTGTACATATTACCCCCCGCCATACACTCTGCACTCCTCTCCTGTACATATTACCCCCCGCCATACACTCTGCACTCCTCTCCTGTACATATTACCCCCCGCCATTCACTGGCAGTTTGGAAATGTGGTTACCCTAGTCACTACACAGATAATCAATCCAAGGAAACAACAGGCAGGACGAGGAATAGCAAGAAGGAGCTCAGAGACAAATGAGAATATTGCTCAGGCAATGGGAGATTATCTCAGCATGACTTACATAATGAAGGAGATGAGGGGGAGGGGAGGAAGTCACTTAAGGTGACCATAGATACATGGAAATTCAGCTGGTTCAGCAGGGATCGGTCACATTTCCATCCATGTGTGGTCACTGCCGGATAAAAGTCACTCGATCAGCGGCTGCAGCCAATAGCTACATCACTGATCTGTGTATTCTGAGAGCGGAGGAGCGCCCCCCATTGTCAAAATATAATTGTGCCGCAGGGAGGATTCCCCCTTCAATGTGTGGATGGGAGAATCGGTTCAGTTTTTTTCACTCAGCTCTCAGCTCGCTGGCTGAATGATAAAACTGAACCATGTATGGCCAGCTTTGGAAACAAGATATATTAATCATCAACTGATCCCCTCCTGAAGGGGTTAATCTACATATTACCTCCTCTGCCGCCAGGTCCAGCAATGTCTCCTCTACGTCTTATGAAATGGAATGTGTGCTCGTTATCGCATATGTACCTGACATCACTTCCTGTCTGTATTTCATAGAGACTTCCTGTCTGGGTAGAAGTGGGATCACCACCTTGTGGAGCTCAGAGGAACTGCAGGCCCCAAGAAACATCTCGTAGTGTGAACATGGCCTTGTACTGTGTGTGTATGTACTGTATATCCTTCCCCTTTCTCTCCTCCCTGAGTGTGTATGAAAAGGCAGAGTTCCTGAGTGTGTATGAAGAGGCGGAGCCCTGAGTGTGTTTGAAGAGGCGGAGCTCCTGAGTGTGTATGAAGAGGCAGAGTTCCTGAGTGTGTATGAAGAGGCGGAGTCCTGAGTGTGTATGAAGAGGCGGAGCTCCTGAGTGTGTATGAAGAGGCGGAGCCCTGAGTGTGTATGAAGAGGCGGAGCTCCTGAGTGTGTATGAAGAGGCTGAGCTCTGTGTATGAAGAGACGGAGCTCCTGAGTGTGTATGAAGAGGCGGAGCTCTGTGTATGAAGAGGCGGAGCTCCTGGGTGTGTATGAAGAGGCGGAGCCCTGAGTGTGTATGAAGAGGCGGAGCCCTAAATGTGTGTATGAAAAGGCGGAGCTCCTGGGTGTGTATGAAGAGGCGGAGCTCTGTGTATGAAGAGGCGGAGCTCCTGAGTGTGTATAAAGGGGCGGAGCTCTGTGTATGAAGAGGCGGAGCTCCTGAGTGTGTATAAAGGGGCGGAGCTCCTGAGTGTGTATGAAGAGGCGGAGCTCCTGAGTGTGTATGAAGAGGCGGAGCCCTGAGTGTGTATGAAGAGGCGGAGCTCTGAGTGTGTATGAAGAGGCGGAGCCAAAGTTAAAAAAGCTATAAACTATAAGAAAAGAGCTTTTAAAAAATATAAAAATGAGGGAACACTAGTGTCATTTAAATGTTACAAAGAATATAACAGGATATGTAAAAAGGAAATCAAGGATGCAAAAATTCAAAATGAATGACAGATTGCAAAAGATAGTAGGACAAACCCCAAAAAATTCTTCAAATATATTAATTGTAAAAAGGTCAAGTCTGAGCATGTAGGCCCTTTACAAAATAATCTAGAGTGGGTGACTGGGGACAAAGAGAAGGCTAATTTATTAAATACTTTCTTCAGCTCTGTGTATACAAAGAAGCATGGGGGAGCTCATGTCCAAAATGGGGGTGGTAGTGACACAGCCCCAAATCCACAATGGCTCAAAAGTGATATGGTCCAGAAATATTTAGATGGAATAAAGGTGAATAAAGCACCTGGACCAGATGGCATACACCCACGGATCCTAAAAGAATTGAGCTCTGTAATTTCAAAGCCATTGTATTTAATTTTTAGGGACTCATTAATGACAGGAATAGTACCACTGGATTGGCGCAGGGCCAATGTGGTGCCTATATTTAAAAAGGGAATTAAGTCTTTACCAAGTAACTATAGACCTGTTAGTTTAACTTCTATAGTTGGGAAAATACTGGAGAGATTAATAAAAGACCACATAGATGAGTTCTTGCTGGAAAAAAACTATTTAAGCAACAGACAGCATGGATTCATGAAAGACAGAAGTTGTCAGACAAACCTGATTTCTTTTTATGAAGAGGTAAGTAAGACCTTGGACAGAGGGGTGGCTGTGGACGTGGTATACTTGGACAGAGGGGTGGCTGTGGGCATGGTATACTTGGACAGAGGGGTGGCTGTGGACATGGTATACTTGGACACAGTGGTGGCGGTGGACGTGGTATACATGGACATAGGGGTGGCTGTGGACGTGGTATACTTGGACAGAGGGGTGGCTGTGAACGTGGTATACTTGGACAGAGGGGTGGCGGTGGACGTGGTATACTTGGACAGAGGGGTGGCGGTGGACGTGGTATACTTGGACAGAGGGGTGGCGGTGGACGTGGTATACTTGGACAGAGGGGTGGCGGTGGACGTGGTATACTTGGACAGAGGGGTGGCGGTGGACATGCTATACTTGGACAGAGGGGTGGCGGTGGACGTGGTATACTTGGACAGAGGGGTGGCTGTGGACGTAGTATACTTGGATTTTGCAAAAGCGTTCGATACAGTTCCCCACACACGGCTCATGTGCAAGGTAAAGTCTACAGGATTGGAAATATCAGTTTGTAAATGGATAGAAAACTGGCTAAAAGACAGAATTCAGAGAGTAGTTAATGATTCTTACTCTGAATGGTCTAAGGTTATCAGTGGTGTACCCCAAGGTTCAGTGCTGGGACCCTTACTTTTTAATATCTTTTATAAATGATATTGGGTCTGAGATCAAAAGTAACATTTCTGTCTTTGCAGATGACACCAAGCTATGCAGTGGAATAACGTCCTTACAGGATGTCGCCAATTTACAAGCCGACCTCGATGCTCTGTCTAATTGGGCGACTATGTGGCAGATGAGGTTTAATGTTGATAAATGTAAAGTTATGTACTTGGGGGCTAAGAATATGAATGCATCATACATACTAGGGGGAGTACAACTGGGGGGATCCGTAGTGGAGAAGGATCTGGGAGTTTTGGTAGATCATAAGCTCAATAATGGCATGCAATGGCAAGCTGCGGTTTCCAAAGCGAGCAAAGTCCTTTCTTGTATTAAGAGAGGTATGGACTCCAGAGTAGGGATGAGCTTCGTGTTCGAGTCGAACATACGTTCGACTCGAACATCGGCTGTTCGATCGTTCGACGAAGATCGAACGATTTGGGCCGTTCGCGCCAAATTCGAGTGACGCGAACGGCCCACAATGCACTACGCCATCGCAGTGTCATCCAGGCGCTGTGATTGGCCAAGCATGCACTGTGACCCCGCATGCTTGGCCAATCACAGCGCCGGCAGCGAGGAGAGCAATGATTGGCCACAGGCAGGATGCCTGTGGCCAATTATTGCTGAGGGGGTTTAGTACACGCCCCACACTATAAAAGGCCGCCAGCGCGGCGGCCTTGTGTAGTGTGTTCCGGAGCAGGGAAAGAGAAGCATAGGCAGGGACAGTGTCATTATTTTTCCTTTACTAATCCTGGATTCCTTGTGTTTAGGGACAAATAAGGATAGGTAGGGAGAGTGACAGTGTGCTATTCTGTGCTAATCCTTGTTTGTAGGGACAGAGAGGTACAGTGAGGGAAAGTGTCAGTGTGCTATTCTGTTCTAAAACTATTTTGCTGAACCATATTTTCAATCCTTGAGTTTAGGGACAGAGAGGTACAGTGAGGGAAAGTGTCAGTGTGCTATTCTGTTCTAAAACTATTCTGCTGAACCATATTTTCAATCCTTGAGTTGAGGGACAGAGAGGTACAGTGAGTGAAACTGACAGTGTGCTATTCTGTTCTAAACCAATTTTGCTGTTCCATATTTTCAATCCTTGAGTTTAGGGACAGAGAAGGACACTCGTAGAAATTATCAGTGTGCTATTCTGTGCTAAATCTTGTTTGTAGGGAGGGACAGAGTAGGACAGTGAGGGAAAGTGTCAGTGTGCTATTCTGTTCTAAAACTATTTTGCTGAACCATATTTTCAATCCTTGATTTGAGGGACAGAGAGGTACAGTGAGTGAAACTGACAGTGTGCTATTCTGTTCTAAACCAATTTTGCTGTTCCATATTTTCAATCCTTGAGTTTAGGGACAGAGAAGGACACTCGTAGAAATTATCAGTGTGCTATTCTGTGCTAAATCTTGTTTGTAGGGAGGGACAGAGTAGGACAGTGAGGGAAAGTGTCAGTGTGCTATTCTGTTCTAAAACTATTTTGCTGAACCATATTTTCAATCCTTGAGTTGAGGTACAGAGAGGTACAGTGAGTGAAACTGACAGTGTGCTATTCTGTTCTAAACCTATTTTGCTGTTCCATATTTTCAATCCTTGATTTGAGGGACAGAGAGGTACAGTGAGTGAAACTGACAGTGTGCTATTCTGTTCTAAACCAATTTTGCTGTTCCATATTTTCAATCCTTGAGTTTAGGGACAGAGAAGGACACTCGTAGAAATTATCAGTGTGCTATTCTGTGCTAAATCTTGTTTGTAGGGAGGGACAGAGTAGGACAGTGAGGGAAAGTGTCAGTGTGCTATTCTGTTCTAAAACTATTTTGCTGAACCATATTTTCAATCCTTGTGTTTAGGGACAGAGAAGGATAGGCAGGGGACAGTGTCAGTGTCATTGTTGCTAAGCCTCCTGCACAGCATACACCTGAAGGTAGCCCTTATTGCTGTTTTTCCCATCTCCCTGCAGGCCATCCATTAAAATGTCTGGAAGGCAACCAAGGAGAGGCAGACAGTCAGGAGGCAAAAAAAGAGGGCAAGCAGGCTCTGTGTCTGGGGGCAACAGTGCTGGTCGTGTATGCGGTGCATTGTCATCAGCACATGGCCATGGGACACGCTTGTCTTTGTTTTCGGCAGCTGGACATGTTGAGCCACATCATGCCGAAGACTTGGTAGAGTGGATGACCAAGCCCACCTCATCCTCCTCATCCTCTCTCACCCAGGCTCAGGGTACTGGCAAAGCAGCTGCCAAAGCGTCCTCTTCTCTGGTATCATTATCTTCATTAGTCAATCCTTCCCTAGACCCACCATGCCCTCCTCCTGAGGAGTCCCCCGAACTGTTTGAGCACAGTGTTGGGTACATGCTCCAGGAGGATGCCCAGCGTTTGGAAGGATCTGATGATGATACCCAGCTAGAGGAAGGCAGCAGCGTGAGAGCAGAGAGAGGGGATGCTCAAGAAGGACACCAATCTGGCAGTCATGCTCCAGCAGCTGCAGCATATTGCCAGATTGGCTCCAGTGATGAGGAGGGAGGGGATGATGAGGTCACTGACTCCACGTGGGTGCCTAATAGGAGAGAGGAGGAGGAGGAGGATGAGGAGGAGGCACATCTCCAACGAGGCAGGATGCCCTTGAGTGGCCAGCGTATGGGCAGCACACCGACGGAATCACACCGCAGAGCTCCGCCTGTGCAGGGCGCTGCCTCTGCCCGTCATGCAAAAAGTTCTTTGGTGTGGGCCTTTTTTGAGGCGAGTGCATCAGATCGCACAGCTGCTGTTTGCAACATATGTCTCAAGCGTATATCGCGTGGCCAAAACATCAGCCGCTTGGGCACCACATGCTTGATCAGACATATGTTGACCTGCCATGCAGCTCGTTGGCAAGCCTACCTTAAAGACCCACACCAAAGAACAAAGCTGACCTCTTCTTGCACCGCATCAGCTGGGATCTCCAACCCCACTATACCTTCACTCCTCTCTGAAACCTGCTCTGAGAGGAATGAAGGTGTAGAATTAGGTGTGTCACAGGCAAGTACTTGCGGGCACTCTGCTAGCAGTACACCAACGTCCGATTCTAGCAGGCAAATTTCCCTGCCCCAGCTGCTGGACCATCGAAAGAAGTTCACTCCCAGCCATCCACATGCCCAGCGGTTGAATGCTAGCTTGGCTAAATTGCTAGTGCTTCAACTGCTGCCTTTTCAGTTGGTAGACTCGGCCCCCTTCCGTGAGTTTGTGCAATGTGCGGTTCCTCAGTGGCAGGTTCCCAAACGACACTTTTTCGCACGGAAGGCTATTCCGGCTCTCTACAGGCATGTGGAAGGCAATGTCTTGGCCTCGCTGGACAGGGCGGTCAGCGGTAAGGTGCATATTACCGCTGACTCATGGTCCAGCAGGCATGGACAGGGACGTTACCTTTCTTTCACGGCCCATTGGGTCACTCTTTTGGCAGCTGGGAAGGATGCAGGACAAGGTGCAGTAGTGTTGGAGGTTGTTCCACCGCCACGCCTCCAAAATGCTACTACTGGTTGTGACACACCTCTCTCCTCCACCCCCTCCTCTTCTTCTTCCTCCATGGCCTCTTCCTGTGGTTTGTCCTCGGAACCAGCGGTGCTCCGTAGGCATTCAAGGGGCTACGCAAGTACGCAGGCAAAAAGATGCCATGCCGTGCTTGCGCTGGTGTGTTTGGGGGACAGGAGCCACACTGGGGCAGAGGTCCTGTCTGCTCTGCAGGGGCAGGCCGAGAGGTGGTTGACGCCACGCCAGCTTAAGCCAGGAATGGTGGTTTGCGACAATGGCACCAACCTCCTCTCCGCCCTCCGACAGGGACAACTGACCCATGTGCCCTGTATGGCTCACGTCCTTAACCTGGTGGTGCAGCGGTTCTTGGGCAGGTACCCGGGCTTACAGGATGTCCTGAGGCAGGCCAGGAAAGTCTGTGTGCATTTCCGCAGATCTTATAATGCCAGTGCTCGCCTGGCTGAGCTTCAAAAGGAGTTGAACCTGCCCAAGAACCGCCTTATATGTGACATGCCCACCAGGTGGAACTCAACGTTGGCCATGCTGCAGCGGCTGCACACGCAGCAGAGGGCCATCAATGAGTACCTGTGCGACTACGGCACCAGGACAGGGTCAGGGGAGCTCGGTTTTATTTCACCACGCCAGTGGGGCATGATCAGGGATGCATGCACTGTCCTGGCACCATTTGAGGAGGCCACGAGGATGGTGAGCAGTGACAGTGCATGCATCAGTGACACTGTACCTCTTGTCCACCTGTTGGAGCACACGCTGCGTGGAATAATGGACAGGGCACTTGAGGCAGAACAGAGGCAGGAAGAGGAGGACTTCCTTGCCTCTCAAGGCCCCCTTTACCCAGACAGTGTTCCTTCTGTCCCACCCATCGCACAGGAAGAGGAGGAGGAGGAGGAGGAGGAGGATTGTGTCAGCATGGAGGTGGAGGCTGGCACTCAGCATCATCAGCAGCAGTCTTTTAGGGATGATTTACAGTCCCAAGAAACCAGTGGACTTGTACGTGGCTGGGAGGAGGTGGCTGCGGATCATGTCGTCCTTAGTGACCCAGAGGACTCCGGACTGAATGCCTCAGCTAACCTACGCTGCATGGCCTCCCTGATCCTGCAAAGTCTGCGGAAGGATCCTCGTATTCTTCGGATCAAGGAGAGGGACCATTACTGGCTGGCCACTCTCCTTGATCCACGGTGCAAGGGTAAGGTTGCGGACCTTATCGTACCATCGCAGAGGGAGCAGAGGATGAGACAACTCCGGGAGGCCTTGCAGAAAGGTCTGTGCAACGCGTTCCCAGAGACTGGGAGGTTACAAACTCCTGGTCCTGGACAACGAGTTGCTGAGGCTTCGGGCAGTCAAAGAAGGAGCGGTGGGGAAGGTGGCCGTCTGACCGATGTGTTCAGACAATTCTTTAGTCCGCAGCCCCAAAGTATGATCGGTTCCAGCAACCATCGCCAGCGTCTGATATACATGGTGCAGGAATACCTAGGGGCAAGGTCAGACTTGGACACCTTCCCCACCGAAAATCCTCTGGCTTACTGGGTCTTGAGGATGGATCACTGGCCAGAGCTTGCACAGTATGCAATTGAGCTACTGGCCTGTCCTGCATCCAGCGTTCTTTCAGAACGCACATTCAGTGCTGCTGGAGGATTTGTCACGGATCACAGGGTGCGCCTGTCCACCGACTCGGTTGATCGACTGACTTTCATCAAGATGAACCCGTCTTGGATCACCACCAGCTACCACACACCAGATGCTGATATAACAGACTAATTGATTTTAAAATGTCACATCCCTTCAAGACTGATGCTGATGCTGAGTGCCTGTGCTGTTATGTTGACTGGCTATCCTCCTCCTCCTCCTCAATGATACGATTAACGGTGATAGCTTGGAAGATCATTTTGGTTTATGGGTGACGCCACCAGTGGCTAAGGCCCAATTTTTCAGCCCCTGTTTAACAGGGGCGTGTAATTAAAATTTTTGATGCAATACTTTGCAACAGGCCTCATTGCTGTGCTCCAAGTACAGTATCTGTGAGGGGTTGCAGTGTTGTGCCACCAGTGCCTAAGGCCCAATTTTTCAGCCCCTGTTCAACAGGGGCATGCAATTATAATTATTGATCTAATAATTCACAGCAGGGCCCATTGCTGCGCCCACCAAGAGTAACTGTCAGGCCTTACAGTGTTGTGGCACCAGCACCAGCATCACCACCATCACCAAAGGCCCAATTTTTAAGCCCCTGTTCAACAGGGGCATGCAATTATAATTATTGATCTAATAATTCACAGCAGGGAGCATTGCTGCGCCCACCAAGAGTAACTGTCAGGCCTTACAGTGTTGTGGCACCAGCACCACCATCACCACCACCACCACCACCAAAGGCCCAATTTTTCAGCCCCTGTTCAACAGGGGCATGCAATTATAATTATTGATCTAATAATTCACAGCAGGGAGCATTGCTGCGCCCACCAAGAGTAACTGTCAGGCCTTACAGTGTTGTGGCACCAGCACCACCATCACCACCACCACCACCACCAAAGGCCCAATTTTTCAGCCCCTGTTCAACAGGGGCATGCAATTATAATTATTGATCTAATAATTCACAGCAGGGAGCATTGCTGCGCCCACCAAGAGTAACTGTCAGGCCTTACAGTGTTGGGGCACCAGCACCACCATCAAAGGCCCAATTTTTACTACCACTGATCAACAATTATATGTTATTACAATTCCTGATATTATACTTGACAGAAGGGAGTTCCAGCACCCACCAAGAATAACTGTGAGTGCTTTCAGTGTTGTGCCAACACCAACACCTAAGGGGCCAATTTCTGCAGAGTATATACGGAAGGTCCCTACTTTCAAACATCCAACTTACAAACTACTACTACTTGCAAACGGAAGAAGACAACAGGAAGTGAGAGGAAATCTACCCCTTGGAAGGAAAATTCTCTCCTGTAAGAATTAATATGGGAGAAAGGTGTCTCCTCTCTACTGATGCTTTATCACCAATCCTTGTTTCAATAAAAACACCACATTTCAAAAACAGTTGTCATTGGGACGCAAAGTGAGGTGAAATGTTCTGAACAGGGGCACAGACAGCAAAAAAAATGTGACAGGGGTGATAACCGTTCCCTATGTTTTACAAAAAACTAAAAAAAAGGAATTTGCCATGGAGCTCCACTTAAACAATGCAGCTGTTCAAAATTATAAACAGATTCTACATAAGAACAAACCTACTGTCCCTGTCTTGTATGCACCGCCTGTATACGGCTGTTCAGAGTATATAGGTCCTTTTTTATTTTGTGTGAGGGGTTCCCCTTAATATCCATACAAGACCCAAAGGGGCTGGTAATGGGCTGGGGTAGGGCGGGGGGTTGATGGGGTAGCTATGCCATTTTTCCTAAAGATTTTCATCCATATTACCGGGACCAGACATTGCATTAAAGCCGCAAGCAGTTTTAAATGACTTTTTTCCCTTTAGAAATGTTATTTTGTGCAGGGACAGTTCTAAACACGGGAAACACGTGGCACTTCACAGGCATACTTTAGACACCCCCCAGGTACAATATTTAAAGGAATATTTGACTTTTTTTTTTTCACTTTATGCATCATTAAAATGACTGCTCCCGGAAAACGTCCGTTTTTAAAACTTCTTTTTGCATTGATACATGTCCCCTGGTGCAGAAGCCGGGTTCCCAAACTCTGTTTCGGACAATAACATGGATAATAGTCGTTATAATTAGCACTTTAGAATCCGAACGTTCGCATCCATGGTATTTAATAGGGTTCTAATGTTCGTGCGAACTTTCGGTCCGTTCGCGGGTTCTGGTGCGAACCGAACCCGGGGGTGTTCGGCTCATCACTACTCCAGAGAGAGAGATATCATTTTGCCCCTGTACAAATCATTAGTAAGACCTCATCTGGAATATGCAGTTCAGTTTTGGGCCCCAGTTCTCAAAAAGGATACCGGGGAACTGGAGAAAGTGCAGAGAAGGGCAACCAAACTGATAAGAGGCATGGAGGAGCTCAGCTATGAGGAAAGATTAGAGGAACTGAATTTATTCACTCTTGAGAAGAGGAGATTAAGGGGGGATATGATCAACATGTACAAATATATAAGGGGTCCATATAGTGAACTTGGTGTTGAGTTATTCACTTTACGGTCAACACAAAGGACAAGGGGGCACTCTTTACGTCTAGAGGAAAAGAGATTTCACCTCCAAATACGGAAAGGTTTCTTCACAGTAAGAGCTGTGAAAATGTGAAATAGACTCCCTGCAGAGGTGGTTCTGGCCAGCTCAGTAGATTGTTTTAAGAAAGGCCTGGATTCTTTCTTAAATGTACATAATATAACTGGGTACTGACATTTATAGGTAAAGTTCATCCGGGGAATATCCGATTGCCTCTCGGGGGATCAGGAAGGAATTTTTTCCCCAGCTGTAGCAAATTGGATCATGCTCTGCTGGGTTTTTTTTTTGCCTTCCTCTGGATCAACTGTGGGTATAGAATTGGGTATATGGGATTGTACGATATATTATTATTTTATTTTTTTATTTTTTTATGGTTGAACTGGATGGACTTGTGTCTTTTTTCAACCTGACTAACTATGCACTTATGGAGCTCTGAGTGTGTATGAAGAGGCGGAGCTCCTGAGTGTGTATGAAGAGGCGGAGCCCCTGAGTGTGTATAAAGAGGCGGAGCTCTGAGTGTGTATGAAGAGGCGGAGCCCTGAGTGTGTATGAAGAGGCGGAGCTCTGAGTGTGTATGAAGAGGCGGAGCCCTGAGTGTGTATGAAGAGGCGGAGCCCTGAGTGTGTATGAAGAGGCAGAGCTCCTGCTGGAACAGCGGTCGGAGGAGGAAGCCGAGTCTAGGAGGGAGACTGACAGAAACCGCAGCAGACTTGCAGGAGTGAGCGAGGAGGATCCAGTTCCTTTGCCATCGGAGGTGAGGAGAGTGTGAAGGATGTTGGTGACTCTGGTAGATGAAAAGCTGGGAGTCATATTGCTCTGGTGAGTGGGGAAGCACTACTAAGGGGGCGCCCTCACCATCACGTGTGTAAGAGGTAGAAGAAGGCCGTGGCTACACTACAGCTGGTACAGTTTGGAGCACGGAGAACTTTCAAACCTTATCAACTTTTCATTGATTTGTGGACTTTTTTGGAGCAAAATAAGTTAACTGAAGTAGATGCAAAGAGGACGCAATGGACTTCCAGAGAACATTATATTGAGCACAAAATATTGTATGATTACATGAATTTGCACAGATTTTTTGTTTATTTGATATAGCAGTGTAGCGGGGTCCTAAATTTAGGGGAAATGTTTGAGTGGTAGTTATGCTCAAACACCCCAATTGTCAGGATTCTGTCAACCATTTTATCCACAGGGAGAGTATCAGTGTGTAGTTCCCTGTGGCCTGCAGGTGGCACTGCCATAGTAGACCAGGGTTGAACCGCTGATACAGTGCTGTGCCTTGTGTGTCCCCTCTCAGCAGCCGTACCGTGGGTGGTGGCAGGTCTGCTGTGCATGCTGGGGGAGGATATAAAAGGGGCAGACGCTGCCTGTTCGGGGTTCTGTCCCTTCTGTCGTGGTCGGGGGTTCTACCCCAGGAGTGTGTGTTCCTGTCCGCCCTGGGCACCTTTGGCCCAGGAGCGGAGGTCGGTGAATCAGTCCAAGGCACCTTTAGCCCTGGAACTGCAGCAAAGGCCTTGGGCCCAGCACTTTCGGCTGGGGCCCATCAAGGATCAAGGAATCTCAGGGTGCCGCCTTGCGAGGGGACCCGTATCTTAGACGAGAAGGCCGGGGGAGGAACTGTTCTGAGGGGCCGGTGAGAAGTCACGGTGAAGGAAGGGTCCCGGTAACTCTCTGGAGGGATGTCTTCTCCTTACAAAGAGGCCAAGTTTTGAAAACCAAGTTCACCAGGTCTGTGGCAGAGACTATGCAGTTGAGTTAGAGTGCCATTTGGCTGCTAGTCCCTTCCTAGGGAGACTATCCATTTGGGCTAAGTCTGCTTGAGAAGCTGAGCAGTGAAGTGACTGTGTTTGTGCCTGGACCTCTCCCACACCTTATGCTGTCCTGTCTTTTACTCCAACCTTTCCTTATCAGAGACTGTTATTTTGCAAAAAGAAAATAAACTCTGCGTTGGAGTTGCAGCTGGTGTGGACATTCAGGTTACTGGGGAGAACAAGGACTTATCTTTGTCTATTGTAGAGGTGAGAATCATTCTCTGGAAGATTCTGGTTTCTGTCCGTGGAGACCCGCTAACAACACGGCTCAACCTCTTTACACAGGAGGGTACGGGCTTGTGGCGTGGTGTGCCCTCTCTACCTGCAAGGCGCCAAAGGCAGGTAAAGGGGGTCGAGGTCGCTACAGCAGCAAATATTATGAGATTAAAGAAGTAGGTGTAAAGTGGAAGCAGTGAATCTGCAGGGAACAGCATCTTGAGCACAAAGCACTTTATGTTGTATATGAATTTGCACATGAATCAGGTTACCTAATTTATAGATAAACACCATAAGATGAATGAAGTAGGTGTAAAGTGGAAGCAGTAGATCTGCAGAGAATATTATTTGAGCCCCTAGCACTTTATATATGAATGTCTCCACATATTTTAGTGTATTTGTGATAATTTATGCGCACACACAATAGGACAGCGCTGTGACACATAATGCTCTTCTAGTTGATAAAGGGAATACTTGCAGTCAGGTCCATAAATATTGGGACATGGACACAATTCTAATCTTTTTGGCTCTATACACCACCACAATGGATTTGAAATAAAAAGAAGATGTGCTTTAACTGCAGACTTTCAGCTTTAATTTGAGGGTATTTACATCCAAATCAGGTGAACGGTGTAGGAATAACAACAGTTTGTATATGTGCCTCCCACTTTTTAAGGGACCAAAAGTAATGGGACAGATTAACAACCATAAATCAAACTTTCACTTTTTAATACTTGAGTGAGTGAGAACTTGTATAGCGCTGCAATGCGAACTCAATCGCCTCAAGGCGCTTTTCATCCAGTGTCCTTAAGATCCTTTAGAAGAGATGAGTCTTTAGTTTTTTCCGGAAGGCTCGATGGTTTTCTTCCATGCGGATGTTTGTGAGTAGCGCATTCCATAGCCTTGGTCCTTGGACAGCAAACCTTCGTTCTCCCTTGGCTTTGTAGCGAGTCTTGGGGATGTGGAGGAGGTTTTGGTTGGTTGATGGGAGGTCGCGAGTAGTGGTGGTGTAGTGTTTTATTTTCTCGCATTAATATTGAGGTGCGTTTCCTTGTGCGCATTTGTGGGTGAGGCAGAGGGTCCTGAATGTGACCCGATCCTTTACGGCTAGCCAATGGAGGCTTCTCGGGGACGGTGCGATTGATTCCCAGGCTTTTTTCCCCGTTACCAGTCTGGCCGCTGTGTTTTAGATGACTTGTAGACGTGCAATCTGGTATTTGGGTAGTCCTAGGTAAAGGAAGTTAGCGTAGTCAAGCCGGGAACTTGGTTACAAATCCTTTGCAGTCAATTACAGCCTGAAGTGTGGAACGCGATGACATCACCAGACGCTGGGTTTCATCCCTGGTGATGCTCTGCCAGGCCTCTACTGCAACTGTCTTCAGTTTCTGCTTGTTCTTGGGTCATTTTCCCTTCAGTTTTGTCTTCAGCAAGTGAAATGCATGCTCAATCGGATTCAGGTCAGGTGATTGACTTGGCCATTGCATAACATTCCACTTCTTTCCCTTAAAAAACTCTTTGGTTGCTTTCGCAGTATGCTTCGGGTCATTGTCCATCTGCACTGTGAAGCGCCGTCCAATGAGTTCTGAAGCATTTGGCTGAATATGAGCCGATAATATTTCCCGAAACACTTCAGAATTCATCCTGCTGCTTTTGTCAGCAGTCACATCATCAATACAATAGAACCAGTTTCATTGGCAGCCATACATGCCCACGCCATGACACTACCACCACCATGCTTCACTGATGAGGTGGTATGCTTTGGATCATGAGCAGTTCCTTTCCTTCTCCATACTCTTCTCTTCCCATCACTCTGGTACAAGTTGATCTTGGTCTCATCTGTCCATAGGATGTTGTTCCAGAACTGTGAAGGCTTTTTTAGATGTTTGGCAAACTCTAATCTGGACTTCCTGTTTATGAGGCTCACCAATGGTTTCCATCTTGTGGTGAACCATCTGTATTCACTCTGGTGAAGTCTTCTCTTGATTGTTGACTTTGACACACATACACCTACCTCCTGGAGAGTGTTCTTCATCTGGCCAACTGTTGTGAAGGGTGTTTTCTTCACCAGGGAAAGAATTCTTCGGTCATCCACCACAGTTGTTTTTCGTGGTCTTTTGGTGTTGCTGAGCTCACAGGTGCATTCTTTCTTTTTAAGGATGTTCCAAACGGTTGATTTGGCCACACCTAATGTTTTTGCTATCTCTCTGATGGGTTTGTTTTGTTTTTTCAGTCTAATGATGGCTTGCTTCACTGATAGTGACAGCTCTTTGGATCTCATATTGAGAGTTGACAGCAACAGATTCCAAATGCAAATAGCACACTTGAAATGAACTCTGGACCTTTTATCTGCTCCTTGTAAATGGGATAATGAGGGAATAACACACACCTGGCCATGGAACAGCTGAGCAGCCAATTGTCCCATTACTTTTGGTCCCTTAAAAAGTGGGAGGCACATATACAAACTGTTGTAATTCCTACACCGTTCACCTGATTTGGATGTAAATACCCTCAAATTAAAGCTGAAAGTCTGCAGTTAAAGCACATCTTGTTTGTTTCATTTCAAATCCATTGTGGTGGTGTATAGAGCCAAAAAGATAAGAATTGTGCCGATGTCCCAATATTTATGGACCTGACTGTACCTTTGTTACAGCAGCAGTCCGGTATAAGTTATTTCTGTAGGTATTTGAGTTGTTACACATAGCGCAGGTTTTTTTCTATTTATATTGGTGACATAATTGCCCAAATCTGGGGATCAGGAGCCATTTCCACCCTTTACTCTCGGCTGGGGGTCTTTGTATCCATATAACAGTAACAGATGTTCTACATGACTAAATCTGACATCAATTTTACTGCCAAATCAAAGGTGCCAAAATGTCTTCCCCCCCCCCCCCCCCCCGAGCAGTAATATATTTCTATCCCCCTTGGTGGGAGTGGAGATGACCCATTTATAAGGATATACAAGACATACACACAGCACAAGCCGTGTTCACACTACGAGATGTTTCTCAGAGCTGCAGTTCCTCTGAGCTCCACAAGATGGTGATCTCACTTTTACCCAGACAGGAAGTCTCTATGGAAGACAGGAAGTGATGTCAGATACACAGGTCATTCCATAGGAAGTAGAGAGAAGACATTGCTGGAAGTGGCAGCAGAGGAGGTAATAAGATCTTATTATCTATTTACACCCAGTAACCCCGTCATGTTCGTCCTCTTCCTCCATAGTCACTGTGACGTCTTTTATCTCCAGCAGATGGTGATACACACATATATAGTGTGGAAATGTAGAATAACCCCGTATATTACAATGAGGGGATTTATGGTCTGTACCACGAGGGGAGTTATTGATGTCAGTAAATGTCGGCTCCAGACATTGTATGTGGGGGGAATGAAATGATAATTAAAGGTCGGGATTAGGGAAGATTTCTGTAATATTTTACACAGGAATGATCAGCGCCCCTCCAGAGACACTATGATGAGTCTCACAATAGGGGTCTGAAAGGGACTGGATTTTGGGGTGATGAGATGGTGAACCCGGAGGGGGCGACAATTTTATCAAAAAGGTTTTTCCCCATTTTTGGTGCCGGAACATTCTCTTCATTTTGGAGTTAAGTTCTAGTATTATGTGTTATTGTGTCTCTGATCACCCCCACACCAGTTATTGTGTCTCTGATCACCTCCACACCAGTTATTGTGTCCCTGATCACCTCCACACCAGTTATTGTGTCCCTGATCACCTCCACACCAGTTATTGTGTCCCCGATCACCTCCACACCAGTTATTGTGTCCCCGATCACCTCCACACCAGTTATTGTGTCCCTGATCACCTCCACACCAGTTATTGTGTCCCTGATCACCTCCACACCAGTTATTGTGTCCCTGATCACCTCCACACCAGTTATTGTGTCCCCGATCACCTCCACACCAGTTATTGTGTCCCTGATCACCTCCACACCAGTTATTGTGTCCCCGATCACCGCCACACCAGTTATTGTGTCCCTGATCACCTCCACACCAGTTATTGTGTCTCTGATCACCTCCACACCAGTTATTGTGTCCCTGATCACCTCCACACCAGTTATTGTGTCCCTGATCACCTCCACACCAGTTATTGTGTCCCCGATCACCTCCACACCAGTTATTGTGTCCCTGATCACCTCCACACCAGTTATTGTGTCCCCGATCACCGCCACACCAGTTATTGTGTCCCTGATCACCTCCACACCAGTTATTGTGTCTCTGATCACCTCCACACCAGTTATTGTGTCTCTGATCACCTCCACACCAGTTATTGTGTCCCTGATCACCTCCACACCAGTTATTGTGTCCCTGATCACCTCCACACCAGTTATTCTGTCCCTGATCACCTCCACACCAGTTATTGTGTCCCCGATCACCTCCACACCAGTTATTGTGTCCCCGATCACCTCCACACCAGTTATTGTGTCTCTGATCACCTCCACACCAGTTATTGTGTCTCTGATCACCTCCACACCAGTTATTGTGTCCCTGATCACCTCCACACCAGTTATTGTGTCCCTGATCACCTCCACACCAGTTATTGTGTCCCTGATCACCCCCACACCAGTTATTGTGTCTCTGATCACCTCCACACCAGTTATTGTGTCTCTGATCACCTCCACACCAGTTATTGTGTCCCTGATCACCTCCACACCAGTTATTGTGTCCCTGATCACCTCCACACCAGTTATTGTGTCCCTGATCACCCCCACACCAGTTATTGTGTCTCTGATCACCTCCACACCAGTTATTGTGTCCCTGATCACCTCCACACCAGTTATTGTGTCCCTGATCACCTCCACACCAGTTATTGTGTCTCTGATCACCTCCACACCAGTTATTGTGTCCCTGATCACCACCACACCAGTTATTGTGTCCCTGATCACCCCCACACCAGTTATTGTGTCTCTGATCACCTCCACACCAGTTATTGTGTCCCTGATCACCTCCACACCAGTTATTGTGTCCCTGATCACCACCACACCAGTTATTGTGTCCCTGATCACCACCACACCAGTTATTGTGTCCCTGATCCCCCCCCACACCAGTTATTGTGTCCCTGATCACCTCCACACCAGTTATTGTGTCCCTGATCACCCCCACACCAGTTATTGTGTCCCTGATCACCTCCACACCAGTTATTGTGTCCCTGATCACCCCCACACCAGTTATTGTGTCCCTGATCACCTCCACACCAGTTATTGTGTCCCTGATCACCCCCACACCAGTTATTGTGTCTCTGATCACCTCCACACCAGTTATTGTGTCCCTGATCACTGCCACACCAGTTATTGTGTCCCTGATCACCTCCACACCAGTTATTGTGTCCCTGATCACCTCCACACCAGTTATTGTGTCCCTGATCCACCCCACACCAGTTATTGTGTCCCTGATCACCTCCACACCAGTTATTGTGTCTCTGATCACCTCCACACCAGTTATTGTGTCCTTGATCACCTCAACACCAGTTATTGTGTCCTTGATCACCTCAACACCAGTTATTGTGTCTCTGATCACCTCCACACCAGTTATTGTGTCCCTGATCACAGCCACACCAGTTATTGAGTCTCTGATCACCTCCACACCAGTTATTGTGTCCCTGATCACCTCCACACTAGTTATTGTGTCCCTGATCACCGCCACACCAGTTATTGTGTCCCTGATCACCGCCACACCAGTTATTGTGTCTCTGATCACCTCCACACCAGTTATTGTGTCCCTGATCACCTCCACACCAGTTATTGTGTCCCTGATCACCTCCACACCAGTTATTGTGTCCCTGATCACCTCCACACCAGTTATTGTGTCCCTGATCACCTCCACACCAGTTATTGTGTCCCCGATCACCTCCACACCAGTTATTGTGTCCCCGATCACCCCCACACCAGTTATTGTGTCCCTGATCACCTCCACACCAGTTATTGTGTCCCTGATCACCCCCACACCAGTTATTGTGTCCCTGATCACCTCCACACCAGTTATTGTGTCCCTGATCACCTCCACACCAGTTATTGTGTCCCTGATCACCTCCACACCAGTTATTGTGTCCCTGATCACCTCCACACCAGTTATTGTGTCCCTGATCACCTCCACACCAGTTATTGTGTCCCTGATCACCTCCACACCAGTTATTGTGTCCCTGATCACCTCCACACCAGTTATTGTGTCCCTGATCACCTCCACACCAGTTATTGTGTCCCTGATCACCTCCACACCAGTTATTGTGTCCCTGATCACCTCCACACCAGTTATTGTGTCCCTGATCACCTCCACACCAGTTATTGTGTCCCTGATCACCTCCACACCAGTTATTGTGTCCCCGATCACCTCCACACCAGTTATTGTGTCCCTGATCCCCCCCACACCAGTTATTGTGTCCCTGATCCCCCCCACACCAGTTATTGTGTCTCTGATCACCTCCACACCAGTTATTGTGTCCCTGATCACCTCCACACCAGTTATTGTGTCCCTGATCACCTCCACACCAGTTATTGTGTCCCTGATCACCTCCACACCAGTTATTGTGTCCCTGATCCCCCCCCCACACCAGTTATTGTGTCCCTGATCACCTCCACACCAGTTATTGTGTCCCTGATCACCTCCACACCAGTTATTGTGTCCCTAATCACCTCCACACCAGTTATTGTGTCCTTGATCACCTCCACACCAGTTATTGTGTCTCTGATCACCGCCACACCAGTTATTGTGTCCCTGATCACCGCCACACCAGTTATTGTGTCCCTGATCACCTCCACACCAGTTATTGTGTCCCTGATCCCCCCCACACCAGTTATTGTGTCCCTGATCACCTCCACACCAGTTATTGTGTCCCTGATCACCACCACACCAGTTATTGTGTCCCTGATCACCACCACACCAGTTATTGTGTCCCTGATCCCCCCCACACCAGTTATTGTGTCCCTGATCCCCCCCACACCAGTTATTGTGTCCCTGATCCCCCCCACACCAGTTATTGTGTCCCTGATCCCCCCCACACCAGTTATTGTGTCCCTGATCACCTCCACACCAGTTATTGTGTCCCTGATCACCTCCACACCAGTTATTGTGTCCCTGATCACCTCCACACCAGTTATTGTGTCTCTGATCACCTCCACACCAGTTATTGTGTCCCTAATCACCTCCACACCAGTTATTGTGTCCCTGATCCACCCCACACCAGTTATTGTGTCCCTGATCACCTCCACACCAGTTATTGTGTCCCTGATCACCTCCACACCAGTTATTGTGTCCCTAATCACCTCCACACCAGTTATTGTGTCCTTGATCACCTCAACACCAGTTATTGTGTCCTTGATCACCTCAACACCAGTTATTGTGTCTCTGATCACCTCCACACCAGTTATTGTGTCCCTGATCACAGCCACACCAGTTATTGTGTCTCTGATCACCTCCACACCAGTTATTGTGTCCCTGATCACCTCCACACTAGTTATTGTGTCCCTGATCACTGCCACACCAGTTATTGTGTCCCTTATCACTGTCACACCAGTTATTGTGTCCCTGATCACCACCACACCAGTTATTGTGTCCCTGATCACCTCAACACCAGTTATTGTGTCCCTGATCACCTCAACACCAGTTATTGTGTCCCTGATCACCGCCACACCAGTTATTGTGTCCCTGATCACCGCCACACCAGTTATTGTGTCCCTGATCACCGCCACACCAGTTATTGTGTCCCTGATCACCTCCACACCAGTTATTGTGTCCCTGATCACCTCCACAGCAGTTATTGTGTCTCTGATCACCTCCACACCAGTTATTGTGTCCCTGATCACCTCCACACCAGTTATTGTGTCTCTGATCACCGCCACACCAGTTATTGTGTCCCTGATCACCGCCACACCAGTTATTGTGTCCCTGATCACCGCCACACCAGTTATTGTGTCCCCGATCACCTCCACACCAGTTATTGTGTCCCTGATCACCTCCACATCAGTTTTTGTGTTGCCTGCCTGCCATCTGTACTGCACCTACCCTGGCCTGTTTATTGACCATGTTTGTGCCTGCTGCCTGGACCAATCTCTTGCTTGCTTGCTGACCATATCTCTGCCTGCATGCTGAACTGGCCCATCTGCACATCCCACTGATTACATTCCTGCAAGACACCACACCAGTGAACATGGCATTCCTGGGGGCAGCCATGTACCAGTAGGCCAGGCTCGCTTGACTTATAGGAACTGGGACTGCTATAGATGATGCTACACTAAGCTATATTCCCTGATCACTCATACAGAGGTGACCATTACAGTACACAATTGGTTGATTAGTGTGATACACAAGATACAATGGAATCCATTCACTAAAGCAGATCACATGCGGTATATAGGTGATCTGACACATTTTTCCCAAATACCACATGCACTGCTGAAAATGTAAATTCACTGTCCCTTTATGCAGTATTTACCTCAAAACGCAAAAACGCTCAATAAATACCACATAAAACAGCATTAAAGTCAGATCACAGAAGGAAATAAATGCAGTAATTAGGTAGTGATCGAGGCATGCAATATATAAGGAATGTGTTTGATTTTAACTGAATGTTAAGGAGCTGGCAGATGCTGGCAAACTTAACAGTAAACATCAGGGTTGTTAAGGATCAGGCGGCCACTGTATAATTAATTAACAACTATGAATTATCTGCTGAATGTAAACAAATGAATTGCTCGCATTTAAAAATTAAGAAAAATTACTGCATGGGCTCCTCCCCAAATTCATACCAGGCCCTTTGGTCTGGTATTGCATTCTAATGGGAACCCTGCGCTATTTATTTTTTTTAAATGGCGTGGGTTCTCTATTAAAATCCATACCAGACCCTTATCTGAGCATGCAGCCTGGGAAAAGGGGAGGCATGAGTGACTGCACCCCCTCCTGAATGTTACCAGACCACATGCCCTCAACATGGGGGGGTGCTTTGGGGCAGGAAGGCTCCCCCTAGGCATCTTATCTTCATGTTGATGAGTACAAGGGCCCCTTCCCCACAACCCTGGCCAGGTGGTTGTGGAGATCTGGGGGTGGGTGGGCTTATCAGAATTTGGAAGCCTCCTTTAACATGGGGGCCCCCAAAACCTGCCCCCCCATGTGAATGAGTATGGGGTAAATAATACTTCTACTTACCCACCAGAAAAGTGGTGAAAATAAGTAACAATACAGCCAGTTTTTAATAAATTCTTTATTGAACCCCCTCCCTCCCCCAAAAAATTGACAAATGTCCCCATAAGTAGATCCAAAGTCAATCACGATGAACATCAGCCACCGACTCAAACGGGAAAAAAGCCTGACTCTGAAGCTTGGCTCCCATCAAATGACAGCTCCATGACCTCTGATTGCTAAATAAAATAAGTGCCGGTACCACCCAATTAAGTCATTGGGTGACTCCGCCCCCTTATTATGTCGTTGACCCAGCATGCCACAGTCAATGGGGGCCTAGTATGGATTGGGGACCCCATGCTGTTTTTTTTCCTAATTTTTATTTATTTTTCAAATAATTTTTATTGGTAAGAATAAAACATTTACAGGTAATAACAGAAATTAAAATCAATGCAATCAGTACAAGTAGTCATATCATTTACAATTAGAGTAGTTAATGGTCATATCATTGTATAACAGTTACTATGTATAATTCATACACATATTGATCGTTGTATATATGTATTGTACTAAACGGAAAGAAGAGATCGTACACAAAAATGTCAATGTTATGAGACTCCGTAGGTTAATGCTGAGAGGGTCTATCTATTAAGATCAGGTAGACCAAGACAAGCCTGCCCCCATCCCAGGCACCCCTAACGGGATCATACTGTGTGAGGGAGGGGGCAGTAGTTTCATCTTGCGATGTTCCATCAGTGTTGGTCCACTTAGTAGTGTCATTTGCCCTCTATACCTGGTATAATGTTTTGTATATCCCACTTCCAGGAGTGTGCTGGCATTTTTATGGGGAGATATAATCATGGAAAGTCGTGAATTTGGCCCTTTACTTTTCGTCAGGGTGTGGGGAAGGGATCGCTATGTGAGATGTGGAGAGAGGTGTGTAGATGGGTATGGCAGGTACTCTAACCATAGTGAAGGAAGGAAAGAACATGGGAATCGTCAGTGTGTTCCCACTGTAGGGTAGGGTTATGAGTTGCGTAAGAGCTCCTGAAACCCAGAGGAGTCTCTGAAGTGTATCCAACAGGCCCACGTATTCCGATATTGCATCGTATTTCTTTTGCTTGATGGATTAAGTCCTCCATCTCTGCAATTTTCTCAACACATTTAAGCCAATCAGTTATTTTAGGGTGATTGGTGTTTCTCCTATTTAATGGTATACATTGTTTAGCTCAGGGCTCGACAATCCCCGGGCGCCAGGTCGCCATTGCGACTAGAATTAGCGACCTGGCGCCTGGGGCAGAACAGCTGGGGTATCCTGTGTCTCCGTGAACCCCCCCCCCCGCGCGCGCCGCGCGATCGCGTCAGGCCGGCCGGTAATTAAGGCCACGGCTTTGCAGCCTTCTGCAGGCCTATGCTTCTCTGTAGGCCTATGCTTCCTTCTGTGACCAGGCACCATCTTGTGGTAGCCGTTGGTATGACATACAACCAGCAATGCTAATGGAGCTTCCCCTGTGTTTCCACTGCCCCATCTCCTTCCCTCTAATTACAACCCCCAAACATTATATATATTTTTTATTCTAACACCCTAGAGAATAAAATGGCGGTCATTGCAATACTTTCTGTCACACCGTATTTGCGTAGCGGTCTTACAAGCGCACTTTTTTGGGAAAAAATACACTTTTTTTTTTAAATTAAAAAAGACAACAGTAAAGTTAGCCCAATTGTTTTTTTTTTATATTGTGAAAGATAATGTTACGCTGAGTAAATTGATACCCAACATGTCACGCTTAAAAATTGCATCCGCTCGTGGAATGGCGACAAACTTTTACCCTTTAAATCTCCATAGGCGACGTTTAAAAAATTCTACAGGTTGCATGTTTTGAGTTACAGAGGAGGTCTAGGGCTAGAATTATTGCTCTTGATCTACCAATCGCGGCGATACCTCACGTGTGGTTTTAACACCGCTTACATATGCGGGCGCTACTCATGTATGTCGCTTCTGCGCGCAAGCTCGGCGGTACGGTGCGCGTTCCTGGCTCCTAACTTTTTTAGCTGGCTCCTAGATTCCAAGCAAATTTGTCAAGCCCTGGTTTAGCTGCATTTATGAGGTGAAGCATTAGAGATATTTTGTATGTTGATTGATGTGTGATGTAGCAAGTATTGAGCTGGAGTGAAGTCTAAGGTGTATGTCATAATTTGGGCGATTGTATTGTGTACTTTTTCCCAGAATGGTTTTATGTGTACACAATCCCACCAAATATGTAGTAGGGAGCCCACGTTAGAATTACATCTCCAACATAATGGTGATACAGTTGGGTGGAATAGGTGTATTCGTTCAGGTGTACTGTACCATTTTGAGTAGAGTTTGTAACTGTTTTCCTGTGCCGAGATGTTGATGGAGACTTTATGAATATGTACATAAATACTTTCCCACTCCTCTTTGGGTAGGTCCAACTAGAGTTCACTTTCCCATTTCTGGTTGATTTTGTTGGATTTAGGGTTGTTTTCACTAAATAGAAGCGAATACACCGTCAAGATCAGATGTCTTTGAGGGTCTGAACAGGAGCATAGTGCTTTAAAAGGAGTTGGGTCTCTAAACCATTGTGTGATAGGTCTGGCGCTGTTCAGGAAATGTCTGATTTGTAGAAATTTGTAAAAAGGGATGTTACGTTCTGGGAATCGGAAGACAGGGCAGTAAATGAGAGAAGTGCGTCATTTTGAAAAAATTGATGTGCTCTAAGTGTATGTTTTGTGTGTGTGTGTGAGTCAAGTTATTTGCTGGGAGACCAGGTGGGAAGTCGGGGTTTCGATCTAATGGGGTCAACGGGCCTGGTGAAGGAGTCAGTTTAAATGTGTTACAGGTTGTTCTGAAGCTATGGAGCGTGGGTCCTGTTAGTGGGTGCGTGGAGTGTTCCTTAGGGGTTGCTTTAGCGTCAATCCATGGTAGATGGGAGAGAGGAACCTGTGCAAAAGAATCCTCAATCCAAACTTTAGTGAGTGTGTGGATGTGCCAATCAATTATTCTTGTGAGGTGGCATGCCGAGTGGTATCTATGGATGTCGGGGAGGCCTAAGCCACCTTTCAGTTTGGGGAGAGTCATTCTATCCCAGCTCAGTCTTGGGGATTTTGAGGCCCAAATAATAAAATTCCTGTAGAGTCTTTTGTAGGTTTTAAAAAATGATATTGGGAGTTTAATTGGTACGGTCTGTAAGATATATAGGATACGGGGTAAAATGTTCATCTTTAGGATGGCAATTCACCCAAACCAGGAGAACTGGCCAGAGGTCCATTTGTGGAGATCCTTCTGAATATTTTGGAGTATGGGTGAGTAGTTTCTATCGTATAGCTCATCTAGGTTAGAGGGGATTTGAATACCTAAGTAGGTGAGGGCATGGGGTTCCCAGCTGAAAGAAAAGTTTGCCTGGCATTAAGACACTAATGTTGATGAGAGGGAGATGTTGAGGGCTTTGGATTTCGTAAAATTAATGTGCAAGTTGGAAATTTTGTGAAAGAGGGTAAAATCCTGTAGCAGATTGGGTATGGTGATTAAAGGGTCAGAGAGGAAGAGGAGGATGTCATCTGCATATGCCGCAACATTGTAATGTTTGTTTCGGATGTCGATGCCTTTGATGTCGGGATTAGCCCTTAGTTTGCGTAGTAGGGGTTCTAAGGTGAGTACAAATATGAGAGGGGATAAGGGGCACCCCTGACGTGTGCCATTTGAGACAAAGAAGGCGTCCGACAGGCAGACATTGACCCTAATTCTGGCTGTGGAAGATGAGTATAGCGCTAGGATCAATTGGAGAAAGTGTGCAGGAAACCCCATGACCTGCAATGCTGCCATCATGTAGTCCCAAGCCACCCTGTTGAACGCCTTCTCCGCATTGAGAGATAAAACAAAACCTTGTTTGGAGGAAATCGAGAGCCAGTGGTGGATGTTGATGGCCTTTATGGTTTTGTCCCTGGCTTCCCTACCAGGGATAAATCCTACTTGGTCGAGTAAAATCAGTTTGGGGAGGAGAGGAAGTATGCGGTTTGCACGACCAATGAGAACGAGAATGGGAGAGCATAGGAGTAGTATCCTGACGGAAAAAGATAACTATTCGGTACCCAGACATTTCAAAGAGGCTCATGATAGTTCAGTAAGTGGCCTTAAAGTTTTTGGGATTGAGGCTATATCGAATGATTTTGACAGTGGCAAAAAACATCAGATTCTGTGTACTAGAGAGGCCTATTGGATATTTACCTTGGGCTCTTTAGTCCCTCATGGCCTAAACGAAGGGATCGAGTTACATAATGTAGTATAGATCCCCTCCTGTTTCGTTTGGGTCATGTGGCGTTACATTTAATTTCTGTACTGTAGAGATAGTTGAATCTCACGTTCTTAAGTTAGTGGGGCTTTCTTCTCCGTCATGTAGCGATTCCATATACTTTGGTCAGACCCATTGGTCTTCTAGTGTAGTAGTACCTTGGGTCCTAATTTTTAAAAAAAATTTTTTTTTTTTTTTTTTTTATAGTGGTTTAGGATTTCTCAAATCATAGGGAGTGCATTACATTATATACACTAGTTATAATTTTAATATTTTAATAATTTTAGCTATCAATCACCAATTTTAATTAGGTAACCATACAATAGGTTCTATATAGATTTTACATTGTGGTAGTGGGGCTCGTGGTGGGCCAGCCATATAGTCCAGAGTTAATTGTTAGGCCATCATATTTTAGAGTATATTCCCACTAATTGTAATGGTCTTTCATTAATTTTGGATTTAGACTGTGGGTGGGTTATTTTAGATGTTTTTAATGCTCCTGCATAGATTGGGTACACTGTTCGAGAGTTTGTACATGTGTGTGGGCGCATGCATATGTACCCAGAGGGTTGGTTGACTCGGTGCACATATGCGCCTGCCGCTGGCTCAAATGGTATGGGGAAGCGGTGGGGCGAGTGTGTGTCCCGAGTGGGTGGCATGCGAACACATACATGTTATTTAAATTGCTTTGGTTTGTAATATTTGGTGCCATATTATGATATATGTATGGACCAAAGTGTGGGATTGGACTTCTCCTGGAACAATCAAGGAACTGTGTGTTCCTTTTACCCAGTGTATCTGGCATCTGGATTCCATGTGTATTTGGGCAAGTACTAATTATGAAACTACGGGCGCATACACTATCAATTTGGTGTATATTTGCCCTGTCTATGTATAGGAGAGGGGTCACATGCTGGAGCGACAGCCCTCACAGGTCACCTAAAATAGTATTGTCCTTCTTCAATTATTTTTGGTTCCCTCTTATGGTTTGAGTTGCCATGGGTTGGAGGATGTGGGGTGTCACCAATTAGCGTTGGTCATCAATTGGCTCCTGGGGACCCCCCCCTTCCATCTTCCCCAGTCCCCCCCCCCCGTTTTTGATATGTATATTGGCCCCCTTGTGCACACCCTGACTTCCTTATCCATAGAGGGGCGGAGGCTTACTGCTACTATGGTGGCTGTAGGACCCCATATGGATTGGAGGCTGTGTTGGTGGCTATGTAGGTCTTCCGGTTTTTTTGGTCTGCGCGGTGCACGTTGTGCTGCGCGCGGATCTATTACTCGGGGACATTGTTTCTGGCTGGTACTGGCGTTTGTATAGGGAGGTTGTTGATACCGGATGCGGAGTGTGAAGCCCGCCTCCGTATCCGGGACAACCTCTGAAGCCTGTCCAGCCCATCTGAGGGCGGACGTGACGCATTCAGTTACCGGAAGTGGCGGGTGGAACGCACATCCACCGCCACTTCCGGGTCTTCGGCCAATGCACGTCCCATCGAGTGGTGGGACCATAGCTCAGCACCACGGGAAGCAACTGTGGCGATATTCAGATGGGTGGCAGCATTGATTGACTGTCCTTGACGGCCTGTGCGATAGGGGTAAGTCCCACCATATATGTATATATGCCATACATCCTCCGCCAGTTGAAGCACATATACACATTATCACATGGTGTATGCATATACTATCTGATGTATTGATGGGTACATCAGTGTGGGCAGTGAGGGGTTAACTTCATATGGGCATGCCTTTTGGGTGAGAGGAGGAGTGACCTGTGGTGGGTGGAGCTCTAGATTGATGACCACTCACACCCACTTACACATGGCTTTAAGAGTCCAGAGAGGGGTCCAGATACTATCACTTTTTGGCTCTGAGGAAGAGGGTTCGCCTTCGCAACGCGTCAGCCGTAGCTGTTACACCTGTCATCTGGACTCTCTGGTGTCTGGTTCCAGCAGGAGGCAATTCCCATTGATGGAATGTTATACGTGCCTATTTTCATACTTGCTTTGTGAGTATTTGTAATCTTTTTATATATTTTTAATAAACCTAGCCACTGGTTATGCACTAGGTCGGTGCGCCCTCTTTTTTTCCTTTTACTATTAAGACACTAATGTTGATGAGAGGGAGATGTTGAGGGCTTTGGATTTCGTAAAATTAATGTGCAAGTTGGAAATTTTGTGAAAGAGGGTAAAATCCTGTAGCAGATTGGGTATGGTGATTAAAGGGTCAGAGAGGAAGAGGAGGATGTCATCTGCATATGCCGCAACATTGTAATGTTTGTTTCGGATGTCGATGCCTTTGATGTCGGGATTAGCCCTTAGTTTGCGTAGTAGGGGTTCTAAGGTGAGTACAAATATGAGAGGGGATAAGGGGCACCCCTGACGTGTGCCATTTGAGACAAAGAAGGCGTCCGACAGGCAGACATTGACCCTAATTCTGGCTGTGGAAGATGAGTATAGCGCTAGGATCAATTGGAGAAAGTGTGCAGGAAACCCCATGACCTGCAATGCTGCCATCATGTAGTCCCAAGCCACCCTGTTGAACGCCTTCTCCGCATTGAGAGATAAAACAAAACCTTGTTTGGAGGAAATCGAGAGCCAGTGGTGGATGTTGATGGCCTTTATGGTTTTGTCCCTGGCTTCCCTACCAGGGATAAATCCTACTTGGTCGAGTAAAATCAGTTTGGGGAGGAGAGGAAGTATGCGGTTTGCAAGAATTTTGGTATAAAGTTTTTATGTCTACGTTGAGGAGGGAGATGGGTCGGTAATTTGGTACCAATGTCATCCTTGCCTGGTTTTGGTATTAACGTGATATGGGCTTCTAACAGATCCTTGTTTACTTGTGGAGAGGAAAACAAATTAAATGCCTTAGTGAAATGAGGGGTACGTTTTGTAATAACTTACAGTCAAGCCGACAGGACCCGTTTTAAGTTGTTTTAGGGCCATCGTAGTTTCCTCTGCACTGATACGGTGTTCTAAGCCCGCAGAATCTTCTGGGGTGATAGGGGACGAACAGTATTGTGTTAGGAAATCTCTTATTGCCGCTTGTCTTTCTGGAGTATGACCCGTTGCGTTTGTGGGAGGTAAATTATAAAGTTTGGAGAAATATTGGACAAATTGATTAGCAATGTCTTCTGGGGATACAAAAGTATTGCCTGCAGGGTCTTTAATCGTGTGTATGGTAGTCGTTGCCTTTTTGTGTTGTAGGGCTCTGCCTAGCAATTTACCTGACTTGTTTCCAAATTCATAAAAAAAAATTGCGTCAAAATGTATTTGCGTCAAAATGTCTTACCTAACTCCTCCAGGAGTTCCTCTCTTGCCTTCAATAGGTCAACGAGAGATTTAGTGGCCAAGGATAATTTATGCGCCCGTTCCAGGATATGAATTTTTGCGGATAATGCAGCAATGCGGTTTCGTTTGAGTTTTTTTCTGTTAGCAGCCATAGAAATTATTTCTCCACGCATTACGCATTTATGCGCAGCCCAGATCATAGCTGGTGTGGAGTCGTCGGTGACATTTTCTGCCAAGTATTGTGTGAAGTGGGTGTTAATTTTTTGTGTGGTTTCAAGGTCCGTTGGCAGAGAGTTATCAAGGCACCAGATCGTGTTTTTGGTACGGGCCGTCGGGATATCCAGTGTAATAGATATGGGGTTATGATCCGAAAGCACCATTGGGTCTATGGTTGCTTTTGAGAGAAGCGTTAGATCATTCTGGGAGATAAAAAAGTGGTAAATTCTAGAGTACTTGTTGTGAGGTGAGGAGTAGAATGTAAAATCTCTCTCATTCAGAAGAATCTTTGGTTGGGGTGAGCGCAACATTGAAATCCCCACCAACAATGAGGATACCCGAGTAAAATTCAGTGAGCAGTTGTAAGGCTTCACGAAAGAAGGACTTGTCGCTTGTTAGGTGCATATAGGTTCGCTAGGGTAATGGCCCTTAAGGAATAAGTACCTACCATTAATGTCTCGCTTATCCTCTGATACTTGGAGGGGGCAGTTCTTTGATATCAGTATTGCAACACCCTTAGTTTTTGATTCTTCATTGGAGGCATGGTATACCGTAGGAAAGAGGTGGTTATAAAGTTTGGGGATATTATCTGAGCGGAAGTGGGTTTCTTGAATAAACGCTATTTGCGCTTTTTGTTTTTCTGTAATGTGTAGAGTAACTGAGATCTCTTCTCAGGGGTGTTGAGCCCACGCATATTCAACGAGCAGAACTTCACCTGTGAAGTGAGCTTCTTCTTATCACAACCAGTCATGCTGGGGGTATGTGTGCCGACCATTATAGGGAGGGGGGGATTGTTCGATGCTGGGATGTAGAAGAGGGGAGCAACCTCAGATGGGGTAATAGAACGGTTGGGTATCCATCTAAAGAGAAGGGCTGTATGTAGTGGGAGGGGGAGGAGTATTTAGCTAACCATCTCTACTACGAGCAGGGTTATAAAGGTACAGTGAGCTACCAGTGGAGTCCGGCCCAGTCGCAGGCCAGCGCTGTTCCACTGCACTGTGTGGGGGTTGGCAAGTACCTAACACAGAAGATACTTCTGAGTAGCGAGCTAGCCCACCGTTACCAAACATTGGGGCAAATGAATGGAGGATAATGATTAGGGGTATGAGTAAAACAAAGTGAACTTTTACGTATTGCATAGTAAATAGGGTGGTACGTGTGCTTGACCGTGATTGCTATCTAGGCATTGGAGTCAAGTATGTTTCCAGGATTAGGGTAAAGGTGACAGGGCCCTGTCAATTCGTATAAAACTAATGCAGCGTACACACGATCGATGGGAAAAACGAGGGAACGGCTTGCTTCCCTACACACGTCCGTTTTTCCCGACATTTTTTTTTTGGTCGAGAAAAACGACCGTGTGTGGGCTCCGTGGCAGTGTTTCCCTATGGGAAAACTGCAGCGGAAAAAAACGACGGGAATCACGACGAGAAAAATTAGAGCATGTTCTAATTTTTCTCGTCGTGATTAATGCAGTTTTTCCCGTCGGGAAAAATGACAAAAAGCCCACACACGGCCGTTTTTTCGGGAGCAGTGATTTTAATGATGCTTAAAGTGAAAAAATAAAAGTGAAATATTCCTTTAAATATCATGCCTGGGGGGTGTCTACGGCATGCCTGTAAAGTGGCGCGTGTTTCCCGTGTTTAGAACTGTCCCTGGACAAAATGACATTTCTAAAGAAATAAAAGTCATTTAAAACTGCTTGCGACTTTAATGTCATGTCTGGTCCGGGCAATATGGATCAAAATCATTGAGAAAAACGGCATACCCCACCACCCCCCAGCCCATTACCAGCCCCTTTGGGTCTTGTATGGATATCAAGGGGAACCCCGCACCCAAATTAAAAAAAGGAAAGGCGTGGGGCCCCCAGGCCCTATATACTCTGAACAGCAGTATACAGGCGGTGCAAACAAAACAGGGACTGTAGGTTTGTTCTTAAGTAGAATCTGTTTGTAATTTTGAACTGGTACATTTTTAAAGTGTAGCTCCAGCCAAAAAAAATCTATTTTTAAGCTTTTTGGAAAACATAGGGAAAGGTTATCACCCCTGTAACATTTGTTTTGCTGTCTGTGCGCCTCTTCAGAAGATTTCACCTCACTTTCTGTCCCAATGACAACTGGATTTAGAAAATTTTGATTTTTTTTGTGAAACAAGGAACTCTTACAGGAGAGAATTTCCCTTCCTAGGGGTAGATTTCCTCTCACTTCCTGTAGTCTCCTTGCAAGTAGGAGTCGTTTGTAAGTTGGATGTTTGAAAGTAGGGGCCTGCCCTATATACTCTGCAGAAATTTGGGCCTTAGGTGTTGGTGTTGCCACAACACTGTAAGCCCTCACAATTACTCTTGGTGGGGGCAGGAACGGGCCCTGCTGTGAAATATTAGATCAGGAATTGTAATTACATGCCCCTGTTGAACAGGGTCAGAAAAATTGGGCCTTTGGTGGTGTTGCCACAACACTGTAAGGCTTCACAGTTACTCTTGGTGGGCGCAGGAATGGGCCCTGCTGTGAAATATTAGATCAAAAATTTTAATTACACGCCCCTGTTAAACAGGCTGAAAATTTGGGCCTTAGTCACTGGTGGCGGTGCCCAGAACCAAAAATGTTCTTACAAGCTATCAGCATGAACATTGAGGAGGAAGAGGATAGTCACTCAGCATCAGCATAGGCAATCTTGAAGGGATCTCACATTAAAAAAAAATTATTCGGTTACATCAGCATTAGTGATGAGTTCTGGCATGTTCGCATACTCCACGTGCAGAGCCCGCCAGGAAGTCGGCGCTGCGCTAATCACAGGCAGGGAGACATCGGGACATGTCTCCCTGCCTGTGATTAGCGCAGCGCCGTGCCGACTTCTTGGCGGGCTCTGCACATGGAGTGTGCGAACACGCCGGAGCTCATCCCTAATCAGCATCAGGTGCTTGGTAGCTGGTGATCCAAGACTGATTCATTTTTATGAAGGTCAGCTGATCGACCGATTCGGTGGACAGGCGCACCCTGTGATCGGTTACAAAGCCTCCAGCAGCACTGAATGTGCGTCCTGAAAGAACGCTGGATGCAGGACAGGCCAGTAGCTCAATTGCATACTGTGCAAGCTCTGGCTAGAGATCCATCCTCAAGACCCAGTAACCCAGAGGATTTTTGGTGGGAAAGGTGTCCAAGTCTGATCTTGGCCCTAGGTATTCCTGCACCATGTGAATCAGACGCTGGCGATGGATGCTGGAACCGCTCATACCTTGGGGCTGCGGACTAAAAAAATTGTCTGAAAGCCTCAGCAACACGTTGTCCAGGACCAGGAATTTGTAACCTCCCAGGCTCTGGAAACGCGTTGCACAAACCTTTCTGCAAGGCCTCCCGAAGATGTTTCATCCTCTGCTCCCTCTGCGACGGCAAGATAAGGTCCGCAACCTTACCCTTGTAACATGGATCAAGGAGGGTTGCCAGCCAGTAATGATCCCTCTCCTTGATACCACGAATACGAGGATCCTTTCGCAGGCTTTGCAGGATCAGGGAGGCCATGCAGCGTAGGTTTGCTGAGGGATTCGGTCCGGAGTCCTCTGGGTCACTAAGGACGACATGATCCGCAGCCACCTCCTCCCAGCCACGTACAAGTCCATGGGTTTCTTGGGACTGTAAATGATCCCTTGAAGACTGCTGCTGATGCCGAGTGCTAGGCTCCACCTCCATGCTGACACAACCCTCCTCCTTCTCCTTCTGTGTAATCGGCGGGCCAGCAGGAACACTGTCTGGATAAAGGGGGCCTTGAGTGGTAAGGAAGTCCTCCCCTTCCTCCCTCTGTTCTGCCTCAAGTGCCCTGTCCATTATTCCACGCAGCGTGTGCTCCAACAGGTGGACAAGAGGGACAGTGTCACTGATGCATGCACTGTCACTGCTCACCATCCTCGTGGCCTCCTCAAATGGTGACAGGACAGTGCATGCATCCCTGATCATGACCCACTGGCGTGTGGAAAAAAAATCCCAAGCTCCCCTGTCCTGGTGCCATATTGGCACAGATACTCATTGATGGCCCTCTGCTGCGTGTGCAGCCGCTGCAGCATGGCCAACGTTGAGTTCCACCTGGTGGGCATGTCACAGATTAGGCGGTTCTTGGGCAGGTTAAATTCCTTTTGCAGGTCAGCCAGCCAGCGAGCACTGGCATTATATGACCGGCGGAAAAGCACACAGACTTTCCTGGCCTGCCTCAGGACATCCTGTAAGCCCGGGTACCTGCCCAGGAACCGCTGCACCACCAAGTTAAGGACGTGAGCCAAACAGGGCACATGGGTCAGCTGTCCCTGTCGGAGGGCAGAGAGGAGGTTGGTGCCATTGTCGCAAACCACCATTCCTGGCTTAAGCTGGCGTGGCGTCAACCACCTCTGAGCCTGCCCCTGCAGAGCTGACAGAATCTCTGCCCCAGTGTGGCTCCTGTTCCCCAAGCACACCAGCTCAAGCACCGCATGGCATCTTTTTGCCTGCGTACTTGCATAGCCCCTTTTACACCTATACGGAACACCTTGTTTCCAAGGACAAATCAGCACAGGAAGAAGCCATGGAGGAAGAAGAAGAGGGAGGGGGTGGAGGAGAGAGGTGTGTCAGAATCACCACTAGTAGCATATTGGAGGCGTGGTGGTGGAACAACCTCCAACACTACTGCACCTTGTCCTGCATCCTTCCCAGCTGCCAGCAGAGTCACCCAATGCGCGGTGAAAGATAGGTAATGTCCCTGTCCATGCCTGCTGGACCATGAGTCAGCGGTAATATGCACCTTTACCGCTGACCGCCCTGTCCAGCGAGGCCAAGACATTGCCTTCCACATACCGGTAGAGAGCCGGAATCACTTTCCGTGAAAAAAAGTGGCGTTTGGGAACCTGCCACTGAGGAACCGCACATTCCACAAACCCTCATGGAAGGGGGCAGAGTCTACCAACTGAAAAGGCAGCAGTTGAAGTGCTAGCAGTTTAGCCAAGCTAGCATTCAACCGCTGAGCATGTGGATGGCTGGGAGTGAACTTCTTTCGGCGGTGCAGCAGTAGGGGCAGGAAAATTTGCCTGGTACAATCTGACATTGGTGTACCGATAGCAGATTGCCCGCAAGTACTTGGCTGTGACACACCTAATTCTACACCTTCATTCCTCTCAGTGAAGGTTTCAGAGAGGACTGAAGGTATATGTCACGTATCAGATAAGACCAGAACTATGTGGACTGCAACAGAGGAAACCCAAACGTGTGTAAGTGAAATATAATGATTTATTAAAGATAAGTGAAATAATATAGATACAACCACCTCCAATACCACACAGTGCACAACAACCAATACCATACAGAACCCACAAATAATAACAGTAACAGACAAATATGTACAAGTAATGGGGAAAACCAGAATCATAAACAGGGCCAGGCCAGGGTTGTCAACAGGAGATCAGCAGCTGGGGTAAGGGAAAACAAACAGGACAAGGAGAGGATGGATGGATCACAGGAGGGACGGGTACAGGTACAAGGCTCAGGGCTCAGGTAACAGACAGGAACAGGATCAGGTACAAATACAGAGCTTCTCAGGTTCAGGATCAGGGCGCAAGGAGAGATACCAAGGCAAAGTAAGAGTGTGTCTGCCAGGTATTTATAAACATCTCCTGCAATCAGACTCAAGTGATGCCTAATTGCAGGAGATGATGTCGGCCCCACACTGCCAGGAACCACCTGCTGGTGGACATCAGTACTGCGGCCCAAAGATCACATAATACCATCAGGGTAAGCTCCTCTGGCAGTTCCAGACTGCCAGGAGACACCTGCTGGTGGACCACAGTACTGCACGCCAAATATCAGGCAGTGTCACCAGTGGATGGAACCTTCCCTGACAGTATAGTCGGGTTGGAGATCCCAGCTGATGAGGAGCAAGGAGAGGTCCGCTTTGTTCTTTGGTGTGGGTCTTTTCTGTACGCTTGCCAACGGACTGCATGGCAGGTCGACATATGTCTGGTCAAGCATGTGGTGCCCAAGTGGCTGCTGTTTTGGCCACGCGAGATACGCTTCAGACATATGTTGCAAATAGCAAAGGTGCGATCTGCTGCACATGTCTCAAAAAAGGCCCACACCAAAGAACTTTTGGAATAACGTGCAGAGACAGCAGCGCCCTGCACATGCGGAGCTATGCGGTGTGATGCAGTCGGTGTGCTGCCCTTAAGCTGGCCCCTGGAGGGCATCCTACCTCGTTGGAGATGTGCCTCCTCCTCCTCTCCTCTCCTATCAGGCACCCACGTAGAGTCAGTGACCTCATCATCCCCTCCCTCCTCATCACTGGAGCAAACCTGGCAGTATGTTGCAGCTGGGGGAACATGACTGCCAGTTTGCTGTCCTTCTTGGGCACCCCCTCTCTCTGGGCTCATGTTACTGCCTTCCTCTAGCTGGGTTCCATCATTGGAGCCTTCAAAATGCTGCG
Organism: Rana muscosa; assembly: GCA_029206835.1. Taxonomy (NCBI): domain Eukaryota; kingdom Metazoa; phylum Chordata; class Amphibia; order Anura; family Ranidae; genus Rana; species Rana muscosa. The sequence continues at coordinate 23,019,028 of JARGYO010000094.1, read as the reverse complement.
CATCCTCCTGCAGCATGTACCCAACACTGTGGTCAAACAGTTCGGGGGACTCCTCAGGAGGACCTGGGGGGGCTAGGGAAGGAGTGACTGATGCCATTGAGCCGAGGGAAGAGGCCGCTTTGCCAAAGTATAGAAAGGGATATCACTGCTCCAGGAAGTTCAAGCAAAAGTAAATGCCTTTCCTCCAGATTAGAAGCCCCAGGTGCTGGCAATGCATGTAACAATGCAAAAATGGGAAGAAATTCTGGACAGCCGCACTCCAAAAAAAAGCTGACACGTTTCACGCTAACAGTGCTTAGTCATAGATCATAGCTATGACTAAGCACTGTTTGTTGGTGTGAAATGTGTCAGGTCTTCTGTCCGTTCTGTTCTGCTGTGGCATGTATTTTTGATGTCCATTTTTTAATAAAAAGCAAACACTTTTTTTGGAGTGCGGCTGTCCAGAATTTCTTCCCATTTTTGCATTGCCAGACAAAGTACCCTGAGCCTGGGTGAGAGAGGATGAGGACAGCTTGGTCATCCACTCTACCAAGTCTTTGGCATGTTGCGGCTCAACACGGCCAGCTGGCAAAAAAAAGGACAAGCTTGCCCCACGGCCACGTGCTGATGAGGATGCACCGTGTCCATGACCAGCACTGTTGCCTCTAGACACAGAGCCTGCTTGCCCTCTTTTATTGGTCTGTGACTGTCTGCCTCTCCTTGTTGGCCTTCCAGACATACTTTATTTGATGTATTGAAATAGGTAGGTACACAAGGAATTGACTGCAGTCAGCTTTAGCTGCACACTGTGCACAGGACACAGTACACTGACTGAAAATACTGCTGCTGCCTGCCTGTCAGTATATTAGGAAGAGAACACCAGCAATTGTCTGCAGTTAGCTTTAGTTCCACACTGTACACAGGACACAGTACACTGACTTAAAATACTGCTGCTGCCTGCCTGTCAGTATATTAGGAAGAGAATAACAGGAACGGATCTAGCTAAACTGAATACAGTGTGTGTGTGTGTGTGTGTGTGTGTGTGTGTGTGTGTGTATATGTGTATATATATATATATTGTGAGGGGGTTAACTCGGCAGCGGGTGTGTGTGACCCCCGAGATGGGCTCCCCACACAAAAACAGGCCCAGCAAACGGAGGTTGTGGTTTTCAAAATCAAAAAGGTGCGGTTTATTTTCTATTTACAGTGACAAAACACAGCAAAGCAAAAGAAACATAAACAAAATAAATCCTGGTCAACTTGACCTCTGACTAAACATACAGGTTTCCTAACTAACAACTGGGATCAGCCTAGTGCTGTCCTAGTCCCTAAGTCCCTGGTTTTAAATGTCCAAGCAAATAGCCACACATGCTTTGTCTCACCGCACAGGGGTTCACTCTCCCTAGACAGTCCACACAGGTCTGGTTCCAGGCATGAGCTAACATCTAATGAAGCTGGGAGTTCTTATAGAGGCCTAAATGAGCTGACAAGCTTCAGCTGGTCTCATCAACTCCCTGTCTGCACGACGCCCAGCACTCTCCCTAGAGGTATGAGTCATCCATGAGCCCACTAGCCTTATACAACTCTCCACCTAGTTGTATAAGTCGGCGTAAAGCCTGAATCTGGGCGAAATATATCTACCCCCCTGGATGCAACCAGGTGACTTTACCTTCCTGCTGTCACATACCCCCCCCTCTTGTTTTAACCTCGGGGTTGGAACACCAGCAATCAGGCATTCATGTACTCGAGACAAAGCATCCACATTCCCCATTTGAACGCCAGGGCGATGCTTTACTGTGAAGTTGAATTCCTGGAGGGCCAGGAACCACCTATTCACTCTTCTATTTGTTTCCTTGTTTTGAGCCATCCACTTTAACGGAGCGTGATCCGTAACCATGTCAAAGTGCCTACCTAGCAGGTAGTACCGAAGGGAATCTAGAGCCCACTTCACCGCTAAACACTCCTTTTCAACGGTGGCGTAATTTACCTCATGGGACTTCAACTTCCTGCTGAGGTAAATGACTGGGTGCTCTTCCCCGTTCCAGACCTGGGACAATACTGCTCCTAACCCCACATCTGACGCATCACTTTGTACGACAAAGTCTTTAGAGAAGTCGGGTGAGTACAACACTGGCTGGCTACATAAGGCTTGTTTCAAGAATTGGAATGCTGCCTCAGCCTCGGGGGTCCATTTAATCATGACCGACCCTTTCCCCTTCGTCAGGTTGGTTAGGGGCACAGCCTTAGAAGCAAAGTGGGGAATGAATCGCCGATAATACCCCGCGATTCCCAGAAAGGCTCGTACCTGCTTCTTGCTGTTGGGACGTGGCCAACTCTGGATGGCCTCGACTTTGTTGAGTTGGGGTTTTATTACTCCCCTCCCAATGGTGTACCCAAGATATTTGGCCTCCTCCTGCCCAATGGTACACTTCTTGGGGTTAGCCGTAAACCCCGCTTCCCGAACAGAGTCCAGGACTGCTTGCACTTTTGGCAGATGTGAGGCCCAATCTGTGCTATGGACAATTATGTCATCCAGGTAAGCCGCAGCATACTTCCGATGGGGCCTCAGCATCTGGTCCATTTTCCGCTGGAATGTGGCCGGCGCATTCTGTAACCCGAACGGCATTCTTTTATATTGGAACGCCCCGTCTGGGGTTACAAATGCGGTTTTCTCTTTGGCCGACTTGGCCAGGGGGATTTGCCAATACCCTTTTGTGAGGTCAAGAGTCGTCATGTATCGGGCTGTTCCCAGCCGGTCGATCAACTCATCTATACGTGGCATGGGGTAGGTGTCAAATTTTGTAACTTTGTTCAACTGACGAAAATCGTTACAAAATCGCCAGCTCCCATCCGGTTTAGGCACCAACACAATGGGACTAGACCAATCACTTTGGGACTCCTCTATCACCCCTAAGTTCAGCATTTTCTGTACTTCCTCCCGTATTGCCTCCCGTCGGGCCTCTGGGATCCGATAGGGTTTTAACTTCACCCTTTCACCGGGCGGGGTAATGATGTCATGCTCTACCCCAGATGTTTGTCCCGGCAGCTCAGAGAATACCTCCTTGTTGCGAAGCACAAACTCCTTAACCTCCTGTTGTTGGGGTTGTGACAAGGTGGCTGCTATTCCAACCTCAGGAATCACGCAACCAGTTTGAGCTGGTGACCAAGTGTCTGCGACTAGGGACTCTCTATCCCTCCAGGCTTTCAACAGATTAACGTGATAGATCTGTTCGGGCTTTCGCCTTCCTGGTTGTCTGACCTTGTAATTCACTTCGCTCACTTTTTCCATTATCTCGTAGGGGCCTTGCCATTTGGCAAGGAATTTACTTTCAACCGTAGGGACAAGTACCAGTATCCTATCCCCCGGGGAAAAGGTACGGGTCTTGGCTCCACGGTTGTACACTCTCTGCTGTGCTAACTGCGCTTGGGCCAAATGTTCCTTCACGATGGGCATTACCTGTGCAATTCGGTCTTGCATCAGGGCGACATGCTCAATCACACTCCTGTGGGGAGAACTCTCACTTTCCCAAGTTTCCTTGGCAATATCCAACAGCCCTCTTGGGTGTCTCCCATACAGTAACTCAAAGGGGGAGAATCCCGTAGAGGATTGGGGCACCTCCCTAATAGCAAACATCAGATAAGGAAGTAGACAGTCCCAATCCTTTCCATCTCTATCCACCACTTTCTTCAACATTTGTTTTAGGGTTTTGTTGAACCTTTCAACCAGCCCATCGGTTTGGGGGTGATACACAGATGTACGTAATTGCGTCACTTTGAACAATTTACACAGCTCCTTCATAACCCGGGACATAAAGGGTGTACCTTGGTCCGTAAGCAGTTCTTTACAAATACCCACCCGGCTAAACACAAGAGATAGCTCTTTGGCTTTGGTTTTGGCCGAGGTATTTCGGAGAGGGATCGCTTCTGGATAACGGGTGGCATAGTCCATTATAACTAATATGTACTGGTGCCCCCTAGCGGACTTGATTATAGGACCTACCAAATCCATGGCGATCCTCTCAAACGGGACCTCAATGATGGGTAGAGGGACCAGCGGGCTACGGAAATGTGGCATCGGGGCCGACCTCTGACACACAGGGCAGGAGGAACAATAATTTTCTATGTCCTTCATCACCCCAGGCCAATAGAATCTCTGTAATACCCTCTCTTGGGTTTTCTCTGTCCCCAGATGACCTCCAAGAATGTGCCCATGGGCCAACTCCAACACCAACTTCCTGTAAGGTTTGGGCACCACAAGCTGCTCAACGGTTTCTTCTGCCCTTTTTGCCACCCGATACAGTAGGTCCTTCTCTACGCTGAAGTATGGGTAAGTGCAGGTATTATCTGGGTTCACTAACTCGCCATCTATTTTCACTACGTTTTCCCGTGCCTTTATTAGGGCGGGGTCTTTCAACTGTTCTGTGGCAAAGTTTTCCCTGTGAACCTCAAGATCAGAAAACTCCACAGACGGTAGGTTTTCGTCTGAGGAGGTGGGCTCCTCTCCAGTTTCTTGAGTCTCCCCTGCCAATACTGATAAGGGAAATTCCGGAGAGTCCTCACCACTCTCAGGGGAGTTCTGGCTATCACATTCCTGGTACATAGGGCACCAGTGGGGGGCTCAGGATCATCCCACAGTTCCCAGAACTTCGGAAAATCCCTTCCCACAATGGCGTCATGCGGTAACTGAGATACTAAGCCCACTGGATGAGAGAGGGTACCTTTGGGGGTCTCGAAACACACTGTAGTCACTGGATACTCTCGGGTGTCCCCATGCACACAAATAACAGCTACCTTGCTATTCCCAGAGACCTCTGTTTTAACTAACTCAGCCTTTATCAGGGTCACAAGGCTACCTGAATCCAACAATACCACAACATTTCTACCATTAACACACATTTTGCATAAATGTTTCTCAGTTCCTCGAATGGCAGTGCATGCGACTGTCGCACACAGCGACTGACGTCTGCCCGTCAGAAAGTCACACTGCATGGGTTCCTCCACAACCGGGCAATTGGCTGCAATATGTCCCGCTTGCCGGCAGCGGTAGCAAACGATCCTTCTTGCGGCCTCTTGAGCCGCTGATTTCCCAGGCTGTTCTCGCCAAACTTGGGGTAGAGCTCCCACCCTCTCACTCTCTCCACCCTCACCCCTTGGAATCCTCTTATCCGCCCCTGGGGATGGTCTGGTCTTAGGGTGGAAAGTCCGAGTGTCTCTGGAAGAGGCCGTCAGGTTCTCTGTAGCCAAGTATTTCTCCACACGATCCACAAGACCATCGGCCGTCTCTGGGTCTCCATGGCTTACCCACTTTTGGATGGCAGTAGGAAGAGCTCTCAAAAACCGATCCATTACAACACGTTCCACAATCTTTGGTGCGGACAAAGTCTCTGGCTGTAGCCACTTTCTGCTCAGGTGAATGAGATCATACATTTGAGACCTGGGGGGTTTTCCAAGCTGGAAAGTCCAGTTATGCACACGCTGAGCCCGGACAGCCTGGGTGACACCCAGCCTTGCCAATATTTCAGCTTTTAGCATCACATAGTCTTTTGCTTGGTTAGGCTCTAGGTCATAGTAAGCTTTCTGCGATTCACCAGTTAACAGAGGAGCCACCAGTCCAGCCCACTGCTCCTCAGGCCACTTTTCTCTTTCAGCGGTCCTTTCAAATGTGGTCAAAAATACCTCTGGATCATCCTCTCCAGTCATTTTTGTCAATAAACGACTCACCCCAAAGGACGCGGTATTAGTGGGACGGCTTTCCTCACTGGTCTGCGGACGTTGCTGCATTACTGCTTCCATCTGTTGTTGTAGTCTCTGCTCTTGCTTCTGCAACAGGTCTATGAAGCGGGCCTCAGATTGCTGCTGGGCTTGTTGCTGAGCCTCCAGACTCTGTTGCAAAGTTGCGTTTGTCTGCTGCTGGGCTGCAAGGCTCTGTTGATGAGCTTGCTGCTGGGCTGCAAAGTTCTTTTGCAAACCTGCATTTGTCTGCTGTTGATTGGCATTTGCTAGAGCCAGCTGCTTCAGTATCTCCTCCATGCTGGCTTAAAAAAAAACTGCCACTGGTTCTCCACCAACTGTGAGGGGGTTAACTCGGCAGCGGGTGTGTGTGACCCCCGAGATGGGCTCCCCACACAAAAACAGGCCCAGCAAACGGAGGTTGTGGTTTTCAAAATCAAAAAGGTGCGGTTTATTTTCTATTTACAGTGACAAAACACAGCAAAGCAAAAGAAACATAAACAAAATAAATCCTGGTCAACTTGACCTCTGACTAAACATACAGGTTTCCTAACTAACAACTGGGATCAGCCTAGTGCTGTCCTAGTCCCTAAGTCCCTGGTTTTAAATGTCCAAGCAAATAGCCACACATGCTTTGTCTCACCGCACAGGGGTTCACTCTCCCTAGACAGTCCACACAGGTCTGGTTCCAGGCATGAGCTAACATCTAATGAAGCTGGGAGTTCTTATAGAGGCCTAAATGAGCTGACAAGCTTCAGCTGGTCTCATCAACTCCCTGTCTGCACGACGCCCAGCACTCTCCCTAGAGGTATGAGTCATCCATGAGCCCACTAGCCTTATACAACTCTCCACCTAGTTGTATAAGTCGGCGTAAAGCCTGAATCTGGGCGAAATATATCTACCCCCCTGGATGCAACCAGGTGACTTTACCTTCCTGCTGTCACAATATATACACACACACACACACAACTCCTAGGATGCATATATATACTGCATACACTGTAACTGCATCTAACTCAAAAGAAATGACACTGTCTCTCTCTCTCTCTATCTCTCTCTCTCTCTCTCTCTCATCACCCGCAACACACTACACAATGCCGACACGCAGGCGGCCTTATATAGTGTGGGGCGTGTACCTACTCCCCCTGAGCCATGATTGGCCAAAGGCACCCTTCCTTTGGCCAATTACGGCTCTCTGTACTGACGGCGCTGTGATTGGCCAAGCATGCGGGTCATAGTGCATGCTTGGCCAATCATCAGCCAGCAATGCACTGCGATGCCGCAGTGAATTATGGGCCGTGACGCGCCACTCGAATTTGGCGCGAACGGCCCATAATGTTCAAAATTCGACGAACGCTCGAACAGCCAATGTTCGAGTCGAGCATGAGTTTGACTCGAACATGAAGCTCATCCCTACACAGCACAATACAATTTCTCAAGAGCTCCCCTTGAGGTATAATGCTGTCCTTTTTACTGTAACCAAAGCACAAAACCTCCCAGTGACAAGTGTAGTCTCTGGTTTTCTTTTTTCTGCTAGCTATTATACTGCAGTGTTTGTAATCCAAGGGTTTAACAAGTAATGAAGTAATTAAAATGAACAGTGATAACAATTCCTGCTATGCAACACACTTGTAGATGCCTCCGGTGTAGGTATCCCTTAACCGTCACTCAACCCTCAATGAAGTATAGGCTTTGAGGCCTGATTGAACTCAGTCTATTTGAATGAGACCTCCCTGTAGAACTACAGGTCTCAGCAACTCTGTGAGATGAGTCTAAGTGTGTTAAATAACTTCTGGGCGACAGCCCCCTCACCACACCAGGCTTGGAAAGTTGGGAACCTCCACTCCGTTTGTCTCAGTTCTGCTGCCAGTCAGCACCGTCATGCTGCTCTGCTCCTCAAGATGGCCCGGACCCTCACTTGGCTCCGTCAGGGGTTCTGAATCCTCAGACCCGATCACACCGCTTCTCCAGCACACTGTGGTAAGGCAGAGTCAGTGGTTGCTGTTCCGATCCGCGCGATGTAGGCCTTCTTCTGGAACACTCCTTCACAGATCCCTGCAGGCAGGCAATGCATCCAGAAGAGACCAGAAAATGGCCGCACTCTGCCTTTTATTACCTACCCAGCATGCAGTTAAGCCACCTAGTGTTCATGGGTAGGTGAGTGGGCATTGTGGGTAGGTGAGTCCTTTTACAAAGTAAACAAAACACTTCCTGCTCTGCTGTGAAAGTTAAACAGATCTTGTTCACATTGCATACCACCAGAGGGAGCCAAATACCAATCTTTAGCATTGTCCATTATTTAGCATTACATGGCAAAAATACCAGCACTACATAATATATTCAAAATAATGTTTACACATGTAAACCATATAAACCATAAACCAGTAGTGTCCTGCAACTGTGGGTGTACCTCCCGGAGCTAGCTGTGGTTTATAGCAGTTCTTCACAGCCATAGTACCAGCTACTACCGCCTGTCCCGCATATTCCTGCCTATGCTGCATGTTTACTTTTGTGTAGTCCCCAAGTTGTGTGGTCACCTGGAGGAATATATTGTAAAGGGCATGTGGGGCGTTAATCATAAATTGTCAGATCCTTTGTCATTAGTTCTGTTACTTCAGTAGGTACCTGTTTTGCCTATAGTGTACTGTCTATCAAAGCCCTTAAGCTGTGTGATTAAACAGGTCGATAGATTGTACAGCGTTGAATAGATATAGAAGGAGGGGCTTGGTATGATTGTGTCACCCCACCGCCGCCTAGTCTCTGTAGCCATTTTGGGTATTGAGTGAAGCCCAGTGATGGGTACTAGAAGGAGTAGGGGTGGGATTGTGGTCCTTATGGGGGAGTGGGAGGCTCTAATCTGCACTTTTAATGTAGAGATCCACTGCAAGCTCATAAAGCTCATGTATCTAGTTCATAGGGAACTGTCTTCAGTCAGAGGGGATGTGGTCTCCTATACCTTGCTGCGGTCAGTATGTTTAAGAAAATCGTAGTTCCCTCTTTTCCCTTTCTCCTTGAAGCTACAAGACTGGGTCAGCTGTTACTATTTGCAGTTATTGTTTTGTGAGTTACACAGGTTGAAACCAAGAGTATTAGATATCCACGGGTGTAGGAAGGAATAGCCTCAAGACTGTCTTGCCCTGAATGTCGGTTGTTGGTTCAATTGGATCATGAAACAATCTACTTGTTACCAGAGGCGTGATAACAATCACCACACTGGGTCAATAAGTCCAGTGTAGCGACATATCCCTGTACTCCCGCCCGTGTATATTGTGGGCATATACCTCATATACAGATAGTGGGGATTCCCACCAGTATCCTAGGCAAACTATACATTACCCACTCCATTATATGCATGCTATGCAGGGTTCACTTAAACAATACAGAGTTCAGTGGCAGTTCAAGGGTCCTCAGCTGGAGCGTACGATGTCTTCAGAGGACACGGGTCGGTCTTATAGGGAAGTGCTGAGGGTATGTCTGTCCGATGTTGAATGTTGGAATCAAGGTGCTTTGTCAATATGTGCCGGATACTGATGGCGGACAGCAGTAGAGCTGGGTTAGCCTTTGTTAAATCCGGCCGTTGCAGTGTATGTGGCTAGGCAGGTGCAGCGTGGGGAAGTATGCAGTACTCACGGCTATCTGTGCGGGTGGTAAGTTCATCTAACCAGTGCAGCGTCGTCATGGTCAGTTCTGTTCGGATTGTTCTTCGAAATGAAAAGAAGCAGTTGGGTAAACACGGGTACAACATCAGAATAAGTTGAAGTCAGTTAACCTTGCTGGAACGTGGCAACAAGTAGCCTGTAAAAAGATTTATGATAAAGACGCCTTAAGTAATCCCTCTGGGCTCTCCGAGCTCGCGAGGAATCAGAGGGGCAAGAGCCGCGGTGTGCTGTCTAGTGCCAGACTGGGATCTTCTCCTACGGAAACTTGTGTCCTGTGCCTCCATGGGCTCTTCCTGTGGCGTGTGTCTCCTTGTAGTTGAGTGGCGATATTCAGAGTACCAGTTAGGGACCTCCACCAGGGGGAGACCCAGGGTGTCACAAAATGAACGTAGATCTTCAGGGACTTTTAGCAGAGCTGTGCAGCCCTGGTGGGAGGCAGAAAGACAGAAGGGGAATTTCCACCTATATTGAATCCCCTTTGAGTGTAGTACGTCCAGTAATGGTTTCAGGTCCCTGCTATGTTGTAGGGTGATGCTGGATAAGTCTTGGAAAATCTGGATGTTTGTTTCTTCATGCTGCAACTGTGGCCTGCTTCTCGCCTGTCTTAGGATTTCCTCTTTCAGTTTATAGTCCACGATGCAGCAAATGACATCCCTAGGGGGATCAGTTTCTCTGCCTTTGGGACATAGGGCCCTGTGGATTCTTTCCATCTCTATCTGGGTTTGAGGTGGCCTGTTTAGCAGACCTTTGAATAAGCCAGTCACTGCAGGAGACAGATGGTCAGAATCTATGGCTTCAGGCATACCTCGAATCCTGAGGTTATGGCGGCGGCCCCTCTTATCGAGGTCCTCCACATGGCACTGGACTTCCCTCAGTTGTAGGGTGTGAGTGTCAATCTTCCTCGTAGTCTTGCGGAGGGCATTATCATGCTGTGCCGTAACCTGTTCCACTTCATGTACCCTGTCAGTCAGAGCGTGTATGTCTAGTTGCAGTTCTGCAATGGCGGCTGACAGGGTATTCTTAATGTCAGCGGCAATGGTCCTCAGGTCGTGGATATTGAGGTAGGACTGAGGAGGGTTATCATTGTCTCCGGATATCGTTGGTGCTGATGTGTGAAGGCGTAGGCAGAGGTCCTGTCAGTTGTGGGGCTGAGGTCTGTGGCGGGACGGCGCCATATTGCCCTGCTGTATCCGGAACATCTTAGGGATATTCTGACTTATCCCCCCGGTTTGTTCGCGGGGGAAGCGGCACCTCAAGGCCGAGGAATTCCGGGATGCTGTCCCCATCGTAAGGTGGATGTCTGGAGAGTGATTACCTCCGTTAATTGTGTCGGGTGATCGGCAACAGCGGGAGCTCTCCTATTATGCGGCCATCTTCCTGCTCAGCCAAAGCACGCCCCCTTTTTCCTAATTTTTAAATGCTGGCAATTTAAAAAGTTTACATTCTACTGTCAGCAGGGAATCCCACTGACAGTAGATGACTCATGGTTGTTAAGGACATGGCAGCCGCCCAATCATCAGCAACCATGAAAGTTACTGGCTGTTAAGGACGATGGCGGCTGCCCTTTCCCTAAAGCAGAGGTCTGCCCAAAAAAATAATTAAAAGCCAAAATTAGGTCATTGTGTCAGTGTTTCAAAAGTCCTGGTGCTCAAGGGCCTCCAAAAATGTAATAGGTAGTCAGGAAATTAGATGTGTAATTTATGCTCCTTGAAAGCCCAAAGGTGTTCCTTGGATTTTTGGGTCCCTCTATACATCTAGGCTGTGAAGAAGTCTCACACGTGGTGCCCTTATATTTGGGAGGCAGACCAGAATGTGTTTTGGGGTGTAATTCTAAGTATGCCTATGCTGTGTGTGAGAAATAACCTGCTTCTCTCACTTTTTGAAAAAAATATGTATTTCCTCATTTAAAAACAAAAAAAAATTGTGACAAAAAAATTACAACTTCAAAAAACTCACCATACCTCTTACTAAACACCTTGGACTGTCTACTTTTCAAAAAGGGGGTCATTTTTGGGGATATTTGTACCGTCCTCACATTTTAGGGCCTCAAGAAATTAGATAGTCAGCACATCAGGATTGATCAAGTTTTATATATTGTGAGGGGGTTAACTCGGTAGCGGGTGTGTGTGACCCCCTGGTTGGGCTCCCCACACAAAAACAGGGCCAGCAGACGGAGGTTGTGGTTTTCAAAATCAAAAGGTGCGGTTTATTTCTCTATGTACAGTGACAAAAACACAGCAAAGCCAAAAAGAAACAAACAAAATAAATCCTGGTCAGTTTGACCTCTGACTAAACATGCAGGTTTCCTAAACTAACAACTGGGATCAGCCTGGTGCTGTCCTAGTCCCTAAGTCCCTGGTTTAGTAAAAGTCCAAACAAATAGCCACACAGGCTTTGCCTCACCGCACAGGGGTTCACTCTCCCTAGACAGTCCACACAGGTCTGGTTCCAGGCATGAGCTAACATCTAATGAAGCTGGGAGTTCTTATAGAGGCCTAAATGAGCTGACAAGCTTCAGCTGGTCTCATCAACTCCCTGTCTCACGACGCCCAGCACTCTCCCTAGAGGTATGAGTCATTCATGAGCCCACTAGCCTCAGCTGGGCTTCATCAACTCCCTAGTTGTATAAGTCGGCATAAAGCCTGAATCTGGGAGAAATATATCTACCCCCCTGGATGCAACCAGGTGACTTTACCTTCCTGCTGTCACATACCCCCCCCTCTTGTTTTAACCTTGGGGTTGGAACACCAGCAATCAGGCATTCATGTACTCGAGACAAAGCATCCACATTCCCCATTTGAACGCCAGGGCGATGCTTTACTGTGAAGTTGAATTCCTGTAGGGCCAGGAACCACCTATTCACTCTTCTATTTGTCTCCTTGTTTTGAGCCATCCACTTTAACGGAGCGTGATCCGTAACCATGTCAAAGTGCCTACCTAGCAGATAGTACCGAAGGGAATCTAGAGCCCACTTCACCGCTAAACACTCCTTTTCAACCGTGGCGTAATTTACCTCATGGGACTTCAACTTCCTGCTGAGGTAAATGACTGGGTGCTCTTCCCCGTTCCAGACCTGGGACAATACTGCTCCTAACCCCACATCTGACGCATCACTTTGTACGACAAAGTCTTTAGAGAAGTCGGGTGAGTACAACACTGGCTGGCTACATAAGGCTTGTTTCAAGAATTGGAATGCTGCCTCAGCCTCGGGGGTCCATTTAATCATGACCGACCCTTTCCCTTTCGTCAGGTTGGTTAGGGGCACAGCCTTAGAAACAAAGTGGGGAATGAAGCGCCGATAATAACCCGCGATTCCCAGAAAGGCTCGTACCTGCTTCTTGCTGTTGGGACGTGGCCAACTCTGGATGGCCTCGACTTTGTTGAGTTGGGGTTTTATTACTCCCCTGCCAATGGTGTACCCAAGATATTTGGCCTCCTCCTGCCCAATGGTACACTTCTTGGGGTTAGCCGTAAACCCCGCTTCCCGGATAGAGTCTAGGACTGCTTGCACTTTTGGCAGATGTGATGCCCAATCTGTGCTATGGACAATTACGTCATCCAGGTAAGCCGCAGCATACTTCCGATGGGGCCTCAGTATCTGGTCCATTTTCCGCTGGAATGTGGCCGGCGCATTCTGTAACCCGAACGGCATTCTCTTATATTGGAACGCCCCGTCTGGGGTTACAAATGCGGTTTTCTCTTTGGCCGACTTGGCCAGGGGAATTTGCCAATACCCTTTTGTGAGGTCAAGAGTCGTCATGTATCGGGCTGTTCCCAGCCGGTCGATCAACTCATCTATACGTGGCATGGGGTAGGTGTCAAATTTTGTAACTTTGTTCAACTGACGAAAATCGTTACAAAATCGCCAGCTCCCATCCGGTTTAGGCACCAACACAATGGGACTAGACCAATCACTTTGGGACTCCTCTATCACCCCTAAGTTCAGCATTTTCTGTACTTCCTCCCGTATTGCCTCCCGTCGGGCCTCTGGGATCCGATAGGGTTTTAACTTCACCCTTTCACCGGGCGGGGTAATAATATCATGCTCTACCCCAGATGTTTGTCCCGGCAGCTCAGAGAACACCTCCTTGTTGCGAAGCACAAACTCCTTAACCTCCTGTTGTTGGGGTTGTGACAAGGTGGCTGCTATTCCAACCTCCGGAATCACGCAACCAGTTTGAGCTGGTGACCAAGTTTCTGCGACTAGGGACTCTCTATCCCTCCAGGCTTTCAACAGATTAACGTGATATATCTGTTCGGGCTTTCGCCTTCCTGGTTGTCTGACCTTGTAATTCACTTCGCTCACTTTTTCCATTATCTCGTAGGGGCCTTGCCATTTGGCAAGGAATTTACTTTCAACCGTAGGGACAAGTACCAATATCCTATCCCCCGGGGAAAAGGTACGGGTCTTTGCTCCACGGTTGTACACTCTCTGCTGTGCCAACTGCGCTTGGGCCAAATGTTCCTTCACGATGGGCATTACCTGTGCAATTCGATCTTGCATCAGGGCGACATGCTCAATCACACTCCTGTGGGGAGAACTCTCACTTTCCCAAGTTTCCTTGGCAATATCCAACAGCCCTCTTGGGTGTCTCCCATACAGTAACTCAAAGGGGGAGAATCCCGTAGAGGATTGGGGCACCTCCCTAATAGCAAACATCAAATAAGGAAGTAGACAGTCCCAATCCTTTCCATCTCTATCCACCACTTTCTTCAACATTTGTTTTAGGGTTTTGTTGAATCTTTCAACCAGCCCATCGGTTTGGGGGTGATACACAGATGTACGCAATTGCGTCACTTTGAGCAATTTACACAGCTCTTTCATAACCCGGGACATAAAGGGTGTACCTTGGTCCGTAAGCAGTTCTTTACAAATACCCACCCGGCTAAAAACAAGAGATAGCTCTTTGGCTATGGTTTTGGCCGAGGTATTTCTGAGAGGGATCGCTTCTGGATAACGGGTGGCATAGTCCATTATAACCAATATGTACTGGTGCCCCCTAGCGGACTTGATTATAGGACCTACCAAATCCATTGCGATTCTCTCAAACGGGACCTCAATGATGGGTAGAGGGACCAGCGGGCTACGGAAATGTGGCATCGGGGCCGACCTCTGACACACAGGGCAGGAGGAACAATAATTTTCTATGTCCTTCATCACCCCAGGCCAATAGAATCTCTGTAATACCCTCTCTCGGGTTTTCTCTGTCCCCAGATGACCTCCAAGAATGTGCCCATGGGCCAACTCCAACACCAACTTCCTGTAAGGTTTGGGCACCACCAGCTGCTCAACGGTTTCTTCTGCCCTTTTTGCCACCCGATACAGTAGGTCCTTCTCTACGCTGAAGTATGGGTAAGTGCAGGTATTATCTGGGTTCACTAACTCGCCATCTATTTCCACTACGTTTTCCCGTGCCTTTATTAGGGCGGGGTCTTTCAACTGTTCTGTGGCAAAATTTTCCCTGTGAACCTCCAGATCAGAAAACTCCACAGACGGTAGGTTTTCGTCTGAGGAGGTGGGCTCCTCTCCAGTTTCTTGAGTCTCCCCTGCAAATACTGACAAGGGAAATTCTGGAGAGTCCTCACCACTCTCAGAGGAGTTCTGGCTATCACATTCCTGGTACATAGGGGCACCAGTGGGGGGCTCAGGATCATCCCACAGTTCCCAGAACTTCGGAAAATCCCTTCCCACAATGGCGTCATGCGGTAACTGAGATACTAAGCCCACTGGATGAGAGAGGGTACCTTTGGGGGTCTCGAAACACACTGTAGTCACTGGATACTCTCGGGTGTCCCCATGCACACAAATAACAGCTACCTTGCTATTCCCAGAGACCTCTGTTTTAACTAATTCAGCCTTTATCAGGGTCACAAGGCTACCTGAATCCAGCAATACCACAACATTTCTACCATTAATACACATTTTGCATAAATGTTTCTCAGTTCCTCGAATGGCAGTGCATGCGACTGTCGCACACAGCGACTGACGTCTGCCCGTCAGAAAGTCACACTGCATGGGTTCCTCCACAACCGGGCAATTGGCTGCAATATGTCCCGCTTGCCGGCAGCGGTAGCAAACGATCCTTCTTGCGGCCTCTTGAGCCGCTGATTTCCCAGGCTGTTCTCGCCAAACTTGGGGTAGAGCTCCCACCCTCTCACTCTCTCCACCCTCACCCCTTGGAATCCTCTTATCCGCCCCTGGGGATGGTCTGGTCTTAGGGTGGAAAGTCCGAGTGTCTCTGGAAGAGGCCGTCAGGTTCTCTGTAGCCAAGTATTTCTCTACACGATCCACAAGACCACCGGCCGTCTCTGGGTCTCCATGGCTTACCCACTTTTGGATGGCAGTAGGAAGAGCTCTCAAAAACCGATCCATTACAACACGTTCCACAATCTCTGGTGCGGACAAAGTCTCTGGCTGTAGCCACTTCCTGCTCAGGTGAATGAGATCATACATTTGAGACCTGGGGGGTTTTCCAAGCTGGAAAGTCCAGTTATGCACACGCTGAGCCCGGACAGCCAGGGTGACACCCAGCCTTGCCAATAGTTCAGCTTTTAGCATCACATAGTCTTTTGCTTGGTCAGGCTCTAGGTCATAGTAAGCCTTCTGCGATTCACCAGTTAACAGAGGAGCCACCAGTCCAGCCCACTGCTCCTCAGGCCACTTTTCTCTTTCAGCAGTCCTTTCAAATGTGGTCAAAAATACCTCTGGATCATCCTCTCCAGTCATTTTTGTCAATAAACGACTCACCCCAAAGGACGCGGTATTAGTGGGACGGCTTTCCTCACTGGTCTGCGGACGTTGCTGCATTACTGCTTCCACTTGTTGTAGTCTCTGCTCTTGCTTCTGTAACAGGTCTATGAAGCGGGCCTCAGATTGCTGCTGGGCTTGTTGATGAGCTTGCTGCTGGGCTGCAAGGCTCCTTTGCAAACCTGCATTTGTCTGCTGTTGATTGGCATTTGCTAGAGCCAGCTGTTTCAGTATCTCCTCCATGCTGGCTTAAAAAAAACTGCCACTGGTTCTCCACCAACTGTGAGGGGGTTAACTCGGTAGCGGGTGTGTGTGACCCCCTGGTTGGGCTCCCCACACAAAAACAGGGCCAGCAGACGGAGGTTGTGGTTTTCAAAATCAAAAGGTGCGGTTTATTTCTCTATGTACAGTGACAAAAACACAGCAAAGCCAAAAAGAAACAAACAAAATAAATCCTGGTCAGTTTGACCTCTGACTAAACATGCAGGTTTCCTAAACTAACAACTGGGATCAGCCTGGTGCTGTCCTAGTCCCTAAGTCCCTGGTTTAGTAAAAGTCCAAACAAATAGCCACACAGGCTTTGCCTCACCGCACAGGGGTTCACTCTCCCTAGACAGTCCACACAGGTCTGGTTCCAGGCATGAGCTAACATCTAATGAAGCTGGGAGTTCTTATAGAGGCCTAAATGAGCTGACAAGCTTCAGCTGGTCTCATCAACTCCCTGTCTCACGACGCCCAGCACTCTCCCTAGAGGTATGAGTCATTCATGAGCCCACTAGCCTCAGCTGGGCTTCATCAACTCCCTAGTTGTATAAGTCGGCATAAAGCCTGAATCTGGGAGAAATATATCTACCCCCCTGGATGCAACCAGGTGACTTTACCTTCCTGCTGTCACAATATATATATATATATATATATATATATATATATATATATATATAGTGTATCTTACAAAAGTGAGTACACCCCTCCACATTTTTGTAAATATTTTATTACTGATGGGCACTGATAGGTTGGCACTGATGGGTACTTATGGGTGGCATGGATGGGCACTGATATGTGGGCACTGATGGACACTGATAGATGTCACTGCTGGGCATCACTGATGAGACATCTGGCAGCCACTGACTGACTGGCAAGATGTGTGGGCACTGATTGGCATTATTTGGGCACTTACTGACATCCCTGGTGGTCTAGGGTGGCATCCCTGGTCATCCATCTGTTGTGGGCATCCCTGGTGGCGTCCCTGGTTGCCCAGTGTGGGCATCCGCAAGGGGCTGCTCTGATAAATAATAAGCACAGACCCCCCTTGTCAGGAGAGCCCCGATCGGCTCTCCTCTACTAGTGTCTGTCAGATGCGAGTGAGGAAAAGCCGATAAGCGTCTCTTCCTGTTTACATTGTGATCAATCGTGATTGTACACGGCTGATCACGTGGTAAAGAGCCTCCGTCAGAGATTGGTGTGGCAATGTGTCAGACTGACACGCCGCACCATCGATTGCCCACGGGCGCATGCCGGCAGTTATCCTGCTGGACATCATATGACGCCCAGTCAGGATAACTGAACCACCGCACGGCCGTCATTATTTATAAAAAAATATATATATATTCATAGTTTGTAGACTCTATAACTATACTACAGACTAAATAATATACATACCGTATATAATTATTTTTACCCAAGAAATGTAGCAGAATACAGTTTGTCTTAAATTTATGAAGACAATTATTTATTTGCAAAATTTTATAACCAAAGAAGGGGGTGAAAGTGTCCGGTATTGATGTGGTTAAATATACAGAAAACCTCCTATTACCTCCCTCACATCCACATCCTATTTTTGTGTGACCAATGCCATCTAAATAATTCTTACTTTCATTTCCCAAAGTTATCTGCCTACAAGGAGACCTGTATAGATTAAATGACGGCACCAATGAGGATGGAGGAGGACCGGAGTCACATGACTGAGAAGATACTAAACCTCACCCTGGAGATCATCTACCTGCTGACCGGAGAGGTGAGGAGGATTCTGGGAGGTCACATGACATCGCTCTTATCTCTATTAATAAAACACAGACCTGACCGGAGAGGTGAGGAGGATTCTGGGATTCTAACATGATATTCCTATGGGTTTTTCCAATATAGAGATTTCCTCTTGTGAAGTCAGGTGATCATATGACCATCACAGTGCCTCCATGTGACTCCCTAAAACCTGAGAGACACAACATGCAGAAGATTCTAGAAGTCACCAAGAAGATGATGGAGCTGCTGACAGGGGAGGTGAGTGGTGCCGGGAATTCTGGGACATTATCCAGTAACAGACAAGGGATGTATCTGGATGGTGACTGTATCATTGTGTGTGTCAGGTTCCTATAAGGTGTCAGGATGTCACTGTCTATTTCTCCATGGAGGAGTGGGAGTATTTAGAAGGACACAAGGATCTCTACAAGGACGTCATGATGGAGAATCAGCCGCCCCTCACATCACCGGGTAAGAGGAGACTTTATTGTAAAGGAGAGAGCAGTACGGAGGGTCCACCTAGATCCCCCATCATCTGATAAACACATAGAAACAATGTATTCAGTCAGTGTGTGTGTTTCCTACAGATGGATCCAGTAATGGGAACCCACCAGAGAGATGTCCCCGTCCTCTGTATTCCCGGGATTCCACACAGGAAGGTCACACCATCCCTCACCATCATCAGGTAGATGAGGAACAATCACTGATAGTATCATTAGGATCTGTACATTATCTGCATTGTTACCATTGATGTCATTTTAATTATATATTCAGAGTGGAAACCTGAGAGATTGTAAAGTTGAGGTTAAAGAAGAGATAAAAGAGAAGGATAATGAGGATGGAGTAATGGAGGAATCTGTAATATTAATAAGACACAAAGATCTGTACCAGGACACCATGGTGGAGTCATCCATCTCTAGAAACCCACCAGAGAGATGTCCCCGTCCTCTGTATTCCCGGGATTCCACACAGGAAGGTCACACCATCCCTCACCATCATCAGGTAGCTAAGGAACAATCACTGATAGTATCATTAGGATCTGTACATTTTCTGCATTGTTACAATTGATGTCATTTTTATTATATATTCAGAGTGGAAACCTGAGAGATTCTAAAGTTGAGGTTAAAGCAGAAGAAGAAGAGAGGTATGTGAGGGATGATCAGCAGTCTATGGAGGAGGATGGAATAATGAGGACAATTATAGAGGAGGACACTCCTACAGGGATCAGCACAGGTGGGTCATTAACACTAAATACATTCCTCCACCCATACTGCTCACTGATTGGTCCAGAGTAGGACAATGACTGGACGATATCAACCTGTAATGCCCTGGTCACTTTCTTGAGCTGTGTCCCCAGTCCTGTATTTCTCTCGGATAATCTTCCTTCTCTGTGCTGCAGACACAATTTATGTATCTAGACTGGATTTATGGAGATTCTGGGGTTCAGCTGACAGCAAAATGTTGATTTTTACCATAGACTTTATTCAACCTAGGCACCTGGAGTATCAGCTTTGGGTCTTCTTCCCCATGCCCATGTCTAGCAAGATCTCTGACAGAGCAGTTCTCCCAGGGTTTCTTACTCTGTTGTCTGTTGGCTGTGCCAGGTGGAGGGATATGTCTGTAAAGTCTCAGACCCAAGTCACTGAGTGCAGTCTCAGGAGATGGGAGACAGCTGTGTGGGACCTCTGGAACTTGTCTCAAATAAACATTTAGCCTTCCACTATATATTATGAGTCCTGACCCTTACACTTTATCATTTATATTGTATATTACATACCCCTGACCCCTGCACTATATACTCTATGTTGTATAATACATCATTCTGATACTATATAGTCCTAACTTTGGGGCGGCACAGTGGTGTAGTGGGTATGACTCTCGCCTAGCAGTAAAAAGGGTTGTTGGTTTGAATCCCAACCACGACACTGCCTGCCTGGAGTTTGCATGTTCTCCCTGTGCCCGTGTGGGTTTCCTCCCACACTCCAAAGACATGCTGGTAGGTTAATTGGCTTCTGTCCAAAATTGGCCCTAGTATATGAATGTGAGTTGGGGACCTTGGATTGTGGCCTCCTTGAGGGTAGGGACCGATGTGAGTGTGCGATGTATGTGTAGAGCGCTGCGTAAATTGACGGTGCTATATGGGTACCTTAGATAAATACTAATAATAATAATATAATAGATGAGCATCTTAATGAGACACAATGTACAGGGATAGGGAGAATTGTAGATAGGCACCCACACTCACTCAGGTTGAACTGGATGGACTGGTGTCTTTATTCAACCTTACTAACTGTAACTTTTGTATCCTATATAATAAGTTGTGTATTACATAGGCCTTACTTCTCTTGCACCCATTTTCTACCAGCTGGACATTTATATCTGATGATTTGATTGGACATAGACTTTTACATGTTGATAATAATGTGATAACATCCTCAGGCTTTGGAACCTCAAACAGAAAGTGATAATGGGGGAGGAGTCAATAACCCAATGATGGTGGTCTTCAGGATCAGTCCAGTTTTCATCTTGGTTGTTCTGCCCATCCTCACTCTGACCTCTGGTGGGGCTCAGCCCTGCTGTTATTTATGACTAAATCATGGACTAAATAAGGACGTGCAGTACTTCTTGTGTTGGGAAGATGGCAATGAGTGATAGAGGGGGTGGGGACACTCGTCCTATAATCCCCTCATCACTGTCACTCCTATAAAAGACAGTTCTCATTGTTTCCTCACTCTCTGACTAAGGTCCATGAATAAAGAAATGATCTGGTAGGAGATCAGAGGACCCAATTACTAGTTACCTTGAGGGTGGAATTGTAAGATCCTCAGAGACAAAGCTGCCTGATGTGGGTGGAGTCCTGGTTTAGGGGAACCAATCTGCTCATGTCTAGTAATAATCTTTGTATTTCTATTTTATTAGATGGACGGGAGATGAGGAAAACCTCAGAGGATTGTCTCACTTTGTCTCCAGACTGTAAAGTAGAAGATGAGGACATCACACAGTATAGTCCAGGAGAAAACCCGACTACCTCAAATGTCCATCCGGCACCCCACAGTGTAGATGGACCATCGTATTCCTCTTATCCTGAGGAACCTCAGACTGTGCGGGACGGTGCCGGACCATCGTATTCCTCTTATCCTGAGGAACCTCAGACTGTGCGGGACGGTGCCGGACCATCGTATTCCTCTTATCCTGAGGAACCTCAGACTGTGCGGGACGGTGCCGGACCATCGTATTCCTCTTATCCTGAGGAACCTCAGACTGTGCGGGACGGTGCCGGACCATCGTATTCCTCTTATCCTGAGGAACCTCAGACTGTGCGGGATGGTGCCGGACCATCGTATTCCTCTTATCCTGAGGAACCTCAGACTGTGCGGGACGGTGCCGGACCATCGTATTCCTCTTATCCTGAGGAACCTCAGACTGTGAGGGACGGTGCCGGACCATCGTATTCCTCTTATCCTGAGGAACCTCAGACTGTGCGGGACGGTGCCGGGCCATCGTATTCCTCTTATCCTGAGGAACCTCAGACTGTGTGGGACGGTGCTGTCCTTCCAACAGATAGGAAGTTTTCCTGTACTGAGTGTGGGAAGTGTTTCCATTCTAAATCCAAACTTAATATACATAAAAGAACTCACACAGGAGAGAAGCCGTATTCCTGTCCTGAGTGCGGGAAATGTTTTTCACAGAAATCCCATCTTCACACACATCAGAGATCTCACACAGGGGAGAAACCTTATTCCTGTGCTGAGTGCGGGAAATGTTTTTCACAGAAATCCCGTCTTTACACACATCAGAGATCTCACACAGGGGAGAAACCTTATTCCTGTCCTGAGTGCGGGAAATGTTTTTCAAGGAAGTCCATTCTTTACACACATCAGAGATCTCACACTGGGGAGAAGCCGTATTTCTGTCCTGAGTGCGGGAAATGTTTTTCAATGAAGTCCCATCTTTACACACATCAGAGATCACACACAGGGGAGAAGCCGTATTCCTGTCCTGAGTGTGGGAAATGTTTTTCAGTGAAGTCCAGTCTTTACACACATCAGGTAACTCACACGGGGGAGAAGCCGCATTCCTGTCCTGAGTGTGGGAAATGTTTTTCACAGAAGGCCAGTCTTTACACACATCAGAGATCTCACACGGGGGAGAAGCCTTATTTCTGTCCTGAGTGCGGGAAATGTTTTTCAGTGAAGTCCCATTTTTACACACATCAAAGATCACACACGGGGGAGAAACCTTATTCCTGTCCTGAGTGCTGGAAATGTTTTTCAAGGAAGTCCCATCTTTACACACATCAAATATCTCACACGGGGGAGAAGCCGCATTCACGTTCTGAGTGCGGGAAATGTTTTTCACAGAAGGCCGGTCTTTACACACATCAGAGATCTCACACGGGGGAGAAGCCGCATTCCTGTCCTGAGTGCGGCAAATGTTTTTCAGAGAAGGCCAGTCTTTCCGCACATCAGAGGTCTCACACGGGGGAGAAGCCGTATTCCTGTCCTGAGTGCAGGAAATCTTTTTCATGGAAATCCAATCTTTACAGACATCAGAAATCTCACACGAGGGAGAAGCCACTTTCCTGTCCTGAGTGAGGGAATTGTTCCTCACTGAGGTCCTGTCTTCTTGTACATCAGGGATCCCACACAACCCTCAAAGTGTATTAGTGCCTTGAGTGCGGGAAATGTCTTCTATAAGAATGTTGCTGGACATCACAGCTCTCATGTGGGGAAGAAGCACACCCTGATATACACCTCAGATATACTCCATGGCTGATCTTCATCATGTGAGATACAGTTGCAGGGGGGTGGACATTTTTTTCCAAGGGACTAAATCGGGATCCCAATCTCCTTGTCTCTTATGACAATCTCCTTGTTCCTCATCTACCAGAGAGCTCAGCAGCGGTGTGGGAGTTCATTGAAAACTACAAGCCGACATCGGCAAAGGACAGAACTCTGTGAATGAATGGCACGGCCGCACTCTTTTCATAAAGTGACAGCCGGTACGGGGAACTTCTCCCCACACTGCTGTCACACAGAGGACTCGGATTGCTGAGCCGCTGCAGGAACATGTAACATGTCCCCGAAGGTAAACGTTTCCTTTAACCCTTTCACTGCCAGAGCTCATTTTTGCATATATTTTTTTTGGCTCACATGTTTAACCCTTTCAATAAAATACACTTTCACCCCCTTCCTGCCCAGGCCAATTTTCATCTTTCAGCGCTCTCACACTTTGAATGACAATTGTGCGGTCATGTAACACTGTACCCAAATGAAATGTTTATCTTTTTTTCCCACAAATAGAACTTTCTTTTAGTGGTATTTGATCACCACTGGGGTTTTTTTTTTTTTTTTTTTTTTTTAACATTATAGGTTTATTGAAGATAATATAGACAAGGACAACTGAACATAGCATTTGCAGATGCAGCTGCACGTTAGATATGTTTATGCACAAATCGAGCAAGTAATAATTCAGCATAGTTTCTATGACCACAATAGTCTAACTCGTAAAAAAAAACAGGGAGTAAAAAAAAACACTAAGGAAAGCAAAGAAGAGTATCTGGTTTCAAGCTCAGCTATAGCTACGTGAGTAGCTGGTAACATGAGTTGTTAATAATAACACTTATGGTAAATCTGGGTGGTGGTCGTACAACATCAATTATGAAGGGCAACTGTGTTCTCAACATCAGAAGACAAAAGAAATATGTATAATACAAAGGGGAAAGTGCTAGGAGGTGGGGGTGGTGGGGCCGGAGCCCCGGCCCAGAGAAAAGGTAGAGAAAGGGGAAAAAGTTTTGGCCTGAGGGAAACCGCTGTATATCAGTGGAGAAATGTAGGGTCGGAGGACCATCATGGGTCTCCTACTCCGCCCTCACGTTGGGGTCCCCAGAAGGTGAGTTGGACATGATATCCGAGTAAACTGAAGAGTATCTAAATATCAGCCATGGTTGCCATGTAGAGCGAAATTTTTCCACCATATCAGTGGTTTGAGTCAGGGTCTCTTCCATTTCGTAAACCTCAGACACCTTTTTTAGCCAATCAGCAATGGAAGGAACCCTCTGTGATTTCCAATGGAGCGGGATCAAGGACTTAGCCGCGTTTAGCAGATGTCGCGTTAAGGAGTTTTTATACCTCCTCAGAGATACATTCGTGACGTGAAGCAGGCAAGTGGCCGCATTCAGCAAGATCTTAGTTTCGGTGATTTGAGAAATTAGGAGTTTGACCTTCTCCCAAAATATAGAAATTTGCGGGCATAGCCACCATATGTGGAGCAATGTGCCCACCCCTTGCTGGCATCTCCAGCAAGTGGCTGGTATCTGTGGGTTCCAACCGTGCATCTTGGCCGGGGTGTTGTACCAATGTGTCATTAATTTATATGCAGTCTCCTGCGTCTTGGTGCTTAAAGAGCATTTATGAGTCAAGAGACATGCATACCTCCATTGTTTAGGGGAAATCTCCATCTGAAGCTCCTCCGCCCATCTCGCTCTGAGTGTATCTGCGGACGTGTATTTTAGGTTTTGTAGGTACGAGTAGGTCAGTGACGTAGTTCTCGCACTTGTGTCACCCAGCTGACAAATCGACTCAAAGGCCTCAAGGGGTCTCTGTAATTTGCCCCTGTCAGGCCTAGTCCCTAGGTAGCTACGTAATTGGAAGTATTCCCAGAGGGACATGTGTGGGAGTTGTGCGTCAGTTTTGAGTGTCGCCCAGTCTTTCACTACTCCCCCCGCCATGCATTCCCCTGCCAGCAGGGGTTGAAGGCGAGTCTTTGATTGGTAATGTGGGTTATTCAGACCTGGAGCGAAGTCGGGATTGTCTTTTACTGGCGTCAGGGGGCCAGGTTGTGAGGAAAAGGGTAGGTGTTTGGTCAGGTTATAGAAAATTCTCAACGTGCTACCAGTGAGGGGGTGGTGTTTGAGGCTGTGTGGTAGGCTGTTCCAGGGAATCCATGGGGCAAATTTAAGGGGAACAGGGGATAATGCTTTTTCTAGGGAGACCCAGTCTTTAGCTGCCTCATGGCAATGCCAATCAGCAATTCTAGTCAGGTGAGTGGCTTGGTAGTAAGACCTGAAGTCTGGTATGCCCATTCCACCCTGATCTTTAGGCCTCATCAGGTACGAAAACCTGATTCTGGGCTTTTGCGAGTTCCATAGAAATTTTAGGAGGATGCTCCTAAGGGACGTGAAAAAGGAGGCAGGTATCAGAAGTGGGAGAGCGTGCAATAAATAGAGCAGTCTGGGAAGAATAGTCATCTTAATTATTGCCGCCCGTCCAAACCAGGAGAAATAGCCCGACTGCCATCTGAGTAAGTCTTCTCTGACTCTTTTAAGGAATTCCGGGAAATTGCACCCAAACATGTTTCCTAATCTGGGGGTGAGCCGAATCCCCAAGTACTTCAGGGCCTTCGGTTCCCATCTGAAGGGAGAGGCTGTCATCACCTGCCCCAGCAATTGCCTAGGAAGGGAGACATTCAGGGCTTCCGACTTAGCGTAATTTATCTTAAGATTGGAAACGTAGCCAAATTTGGTAAATTCCTGCATCAAATTCGGCAAGGAAATTATGGGGTTGGATAAAAAGAAAAGCAAATCATCCGCGTAGGCGGCCACTTTGTATTCTTTAGTTGACACTCTAAAGCCCCGAATGTCTGCATTAGCTCTAACCGTTCTAAGAAAGGGCTCCAGTGATAAAATGAACAGAAGAGGAGACAGGGGGCAGCCCTGTCTTGTGCCGTTAGTTATCCGTACGATATCTGATAGGGCACCATTGATTTTCAATCGGGCCGTTGGGGATTGATATAAAGCAGAGATCCTGGCTAGCATACGTGGCCCCAGCCCTATCTTCGTACAGGTGGCTAGCATAAGGTCCCAAGCCACGCGGTCGAAGGCCTTCTCCGCATCCGTGGACAGGAGAAGGCCCTCTATCTTCCCAGTATAGGCCGCATTAGACAATAGCATTGCCTTAATCACGTTGTCTTTAGCCTCGCGGCCAGGCATAAAGCCCACCTGATCTGGGTCGATGAGATTCGAAAGCAAGGGGCTCAGCCTGGTAGCCAGGACCTTTGCGTAAGGGGTTTTTATTTTTTGTGTTACAAATAAAAAAAGACAGAAAATTTGGAAAAAAAAGCTTTTCTTTGTTTGTGTTTATAAGATTTTGTAAATAAGTAAGTTTTCTCCTTCACTGATGGGCACTGATGAGGAGGCACTGACAAGCATCCCTTATAGGCACTGATTGACATATGTGGTAGGCACTGATTGGCATCACAGGCAACACATGTGGTCATCACTGGTGATCATAGCTGATGGGCCTGTACTGATAATCAATGCTGAATATCAGTGCAGATCCCCCCGTCAGGAGATCCGCTGATCGGCTCTCCTTTACTCGCGTCTTGTCAGCACGAATAAAGGAAAGCCGATAACCATCACTTCCTGATTACGATGTGATTAGCTTCGATTGGACACACCGCACCACCTATCGCCATGCGGTTATTTTTCTGGAAGTCATATAACGTCCACTCAGGATAGTGGAACCCCCACCTGGCCTAGAAAATGCAACATTTCAGTAAAAAACGCACTAAAGTTAATTTTAGGGGGCACAAAAACACCATAAATTACCTAATTTATTGTAAAATATAAAAGCTGAGGTTGAATACCCAAGATATTAAATCTCAAATTGTGTGCGCAAATGGTGACAGACTTCAGTACTCTATATTTTCTTTAGGCAACGCTTTAAAAGCCCCCTGTAGGTCATCAGTTTAGTGTTACAGAGGAGGTTTGGTGATAGAATTATTGCTCTCATTCTGGTGTGCGCAGCGTTCTGTAACCTGTGGATCGCAATCAACTTTTTCAGGCGTAGGCGCCCCAATGTGTGAGTTTCTTTGTACATGCGTATATGTGGGGGTGGGGCCTAGGTTTTTTTGGGGGGGGGTGGGTTATGTGCCTGGGTTTAAATTTAATTTTGTACAATTAAAAAATAAAATAATTTATTACATAGAACAGCCTTTTTCAAGCAGGGTACCTTGAGATTTCTTCCGGGGCGCCTTGGAAAAATGCCTAAAAATTGCCCCAAAATTGTATACAAGCCGGAGGGAGGATAAAGCCATTCAGTTACACAAAGCCACAGGTTTTCATTGTACACCATTACAACCTTCTAGCTGCCAACCTCCTAAAGACCAATGACATGATGACAAATTTAGACCAGTGGACTCAAAATTGGACTTTATAGGCACCACTTGCTTGTTTGCTCACGATTGTGGATTCCCTTACCATTGATCCCCTATTGATGCACAGGTTCAATTTACACTGTTTTTAGCTATTCAGATCATTTTTGGCAGTTGAATACCACTTACCACAATACTCACTTCAAGCTCCTGAAAAAAACATGTAGAGCTCAGAGTTAGTCTACCCCTCTACATGAACCTATACCAGGCCCACCACAATACTGATGACCACTTCTATATGGAATTTATGTCAAGTTACAGTTTGGCCTATGTTGGGTTTATGGTGATGTATTTGTGGTAGTTAGGAACCAAGAATAAAAAAAAAAACTAAATTGGACTTTTAAGGCACAAATATTTTGAAAGTGAGTGTCGTAGTAAAGAGGTGTTGTTTATTTACACATATCATATAAAAAAGTTATACATATTGAATGAGGAATGTATATACATCTGTGACATTATCACCATACATAACAAGTATGATCCTCTTGCACTCAACGCATTTCGGAGTACAGAAATCTCCTTCTTCAGGGGTATGTAGAAGCTGAAAAATAAATCTATAATATAATTGTAAAGAAGTAAGTATAAAAACAATAATATTCAGAAGTACAGTATTGTTGTTACAACTTAGTAGTATACAGACGTTTACTTTTAGGGTACACTCACGTGTGTTAGGGTGATATAACAGATGAACGTTCCATCAATTGGCAATTAAAAACATAAAAAGGAACGTGTTCTGTATTTTTCTGCCTCAATATCTCGGTCATCAAAGATCGTATTGGCGCTACATCACGTAGATTGCTCAAACAAGGAGCACTCTCAAATTTGTCCGTGTTCCCCACAGAGATTAGTCAAAGGAACCCACTGAGGTCAAAGGGTGGACGTTAGGGCTGCAACTAACGATTATTTTCATAATCGATTAGTTGGCCGATGATTGTTTCGATTAATCGATTATAACCGTAAAAAAAAAAAAAAAGGTAATTTTGCTGCGATTTGCATTTTTTCATTTTTTTTTGGCCAATTGTTGGGCAGACTAAAAAACATAAATTGCTGCAAAAAAACATTACATGCTTTTCTGCAGCTCCTCTATTGAAGTATATTGAACCAAAAAAAACGAAATAGCACTGTTTTGCGTTAAACAAAAGTCCTTGCCCTTTCCAAATACACAGCAGCTGAAAAAATCATGGATGTGAACGTGTCCCATAGGAAACCATGTAAATGACCTGTAGTGTGTTTCTGCAAAAAGCACCAAAAAAACAGAGGTGTGACCCAGGCCTGAGATGTTTAGTAACATAATGGTGTTAAAAAAAAATAAAAAATTAGTACAAAAAGAGCAAATAATCGTTGTAAGGGGTTCATTTTTTACTGTGGGACAGTGAAAGTAATATTTTGGGTAGCGATTTGCTCTTTTTTGTACTGTAAAGGGCTCATTTTAGTTTTTTTTAACCCCATTATGTTACTAGCCGATTACTATTTTCATAATCGATTAATCGATTAATTTCATAATCGATTAGTTGTCGATTAATCGATTAGTTGTTTCGGCCCTAGTGGACGTGTCCTGAATATTTCAGTTGAAACAAAAGCCAGGGCCGAGAAGCATTAACCACTTCAGCCCTGGACCATTTGTCTGGTTAAAGACCGGGCCACTTTTTGCGATTCGGCACTGCGTCGCTTTAACTGACAATTGCGCGGTCGTGCGACGTGGCTCCCAAACAAAATTTACGTTTTTTTTCCCCACAAATAGAGCTTTCTTTTGGTGGTATTTGATCACCTATGCGGTTTTTATTTTTTGCGCTATAAACAAAAATGGAGTGACAATTTTTGAAAAAAATTCAATATTTTTTTACTTTTTGCTATAATAAATATCCCCAAAAATATATATAACATTTTTTTTTCCTCAGTTTAGGCCGATACGTATTCTTCTACATATTTTTGGTAAAAAAAAATTGCAATTAGCGTTTATTGATTGGTTTGCGCAAAAGTTATAACGTCTACAAAATAGGGGGTAGTCTTATGGCATTTTTATTAATTTTTTTTTTACTAGTAATAATGGCGTTCAGCGATTTTTATCGTGACTGCGACATTATGGCGGACACATCGGACACTTTTGACACATTTTTTGGGACCATTGTCATTTTTACAGCGATCAGTGCTGTAAAAAATGCACTGATTACTGTGAAAATGACACTGGCAGTGAAGGGGTTAACCACTAGGTTGGGCTGTAGGGGTTAAGTGTGCCCTGATGAGTGCTTCTAACTGTAGGGGGGTTGGGCTGTGTGTGAGATGACACTAATCTCCACTCCGATTACACGGAGCGGAGATTAGTGTCGTCACTAGGCAGAGCGGGGAGATACATTAGTATCTCCCCGCTCTATCTCTCCGTGAGACCCACGGTCGGGCTCATGGAGCTCGCGGCAGGGTCGCATGCACGACCACGCGGTGGCATCTTAAAGGGGACGTACCTGTACGCCCATATGCCTGTCCGTGCCATTCTGTCTACGTAAATAGGCGTGCGACAGTCCTTAAGTATAACGATAAACTTGATGGAATCTAAGCTTGCCGAGACGCACGACCTATCATCCAGCAACCAACCACCCTCCTTGGTTGCTGGGACCTCTTAATCTGGATGGGTAGTGGAAGGGAGATACTCTCCCAGTACAGTGTCTTGAATAAGTATTTATACCCTTTGAAATTTTCCACATTTTGTCATGTTACAACCAAAAATATAATTGTATTTTATTGGGATTTTATGTGATAGACCAACATAAAGTGGCACATAATTGTGAAGTAAAAATAAAAATGATAAATGGTTTTCAGTTTTTTTTACAAATAAATATGTGAAAAGTGTGTCGTGCATTTGTATTCAGCTCCCTTTACGCTGATACCCCTAACTAAATTCTAATGGAACCAATTGCCTTCAGAAGTCACCTAATTAGTAAATAGAGTCCACCTGTGTGTAATTTAATCTCAGTATAAATACAGCTGTTCTGTGAAGCCCTCATAGATTTGTTAGAGAACCTTAGTGAACAAACAGCATCATGAAGGTAAAGGAACACACCAGACAGGTCAGGGATAAAGTGGAGAAGTGTAAAGCAGGGTTGGGTTATAAAAAAAATATCCCAAGCTTTGAACATCTCACGGAGCTCTGTTTAATCCATCATCCGAAAATGGAAAGAGTATGGCACAACTGCAAACCTACCAAGACATAGCCGTCCACCTAAACTGACAGGCCGGGCAAGGAGAGCATTCATCAGAGAAGCAGCCAAGAGGTCCATGGTAACTCTGGAGGAGCAGAGATCCACAGCTCAGGTGGGAGAATCTGTTCACAGGACAACTATTAGTCGTGCACTCCACAAATCTGCCCTTTATGGAAGAGTGGCAAGAAGAAAGTTGTTGAAAGAAAGCCATAAGAAGTCCTATTTGCAATTTGTGAGAAGCCATGTGGGGGACACAGCAACCAAGTGGAAAAAGTGCTCTGGTCTGATGAGACGAAAATCATAATTTTTTTGCCTAAAAGCGAAATGCTATATGTGGTGGAAATCGAACACTGCGCATCACCCAGAACACACCATCCCCACCTAGAAACATGGTGGTGGCAGCATCATGTTGTGGGGAGCCTTTTCTTTAGCAGGGACAGGGAAGCTGGTCAGAGTTGACAAATACAGGACATTCTTAGAAGAAAATCTGAGTGGGGCGGAGGTTTCACCTTCCAGCAGGATAACGGCCCTAAACATACAGCCAGAGCTACAATGGAATGGTTTAGATAAAAGCATATTTATGTGTTAGATTTAGGCCTGACTTTGGGCCATTCTAATTGAGATCATGGAGAGAGAGGAGATCATAGAGTGATGGCAACAGGAGGTTTTTAGAATTGGGGACATACATTCTGGTGATCCTGGTGGCTACCAGGGATTTCCCCTTACTTTCTGTGGTGGCTATGGAACAGAAATTAAGAGGAAATCTCTCCAGTTGGACATAGGTGACAAAATCTGAGGGGTTATGAAAACCCGCCCTTACTATATCTAAAATAACATAAGAAATATGTTTTTGTATCTTAATATCTATCTTAAACCACATTTTGAATTACATATTGTACTTGTTTATAGCTTAAGTACTGAAATTTGCACTTAAAACTGTAATGTTGTAACTTTTGTAAAATGCCACTAAATATGTGGCTTTTCCATGGTTCACCAAAATTGCACGATTTAACAAATCCATAAAGTGCGAAGTAGCGCCTGCAAGACCTATGGCCTCACTAATCCCGTAGAAGTGAGTATTACATGATGACTTAAAAGTCTAAAAAAAGTCTAAAAATGCACTAGTAGAAACACGGCATCCGGTAGCTCTACGCGTTTTGTGGCTTTTGCGCCACTCGTCAGGTCAATTGAATGCAAGGTGGTGTAATAGAACTAAACCAATAAAGCGCTACCACGGGATTCCATCCCTATTTAGAGTAATAAAAAGAAGGGGGTTTGAATATATATATTATATATATATATATATATTGTGAGGGGGCTAGCTCGGCAGCGGGTATGTGTGACCCCCGGGATGGGCTCCCCACCCAAAAACAGGCCCAGCAGACGGAGGTTGTGGTTTTCAAAATCAAAAAGGTGCGGTTTATTTTCTATTTACAGTGACAAAAACACAGCAAGGCAAAAAAAAACAAACACAAAATAAATCCTGGTCAACTTGACCTCTGACTAAACTTACAGGTTTCCTAACTAACGACTGGGATCAGCCTAGTGCTGTCCTAGTCCCTGGTTTTAAATGTCCAAGCAAAATATAGCCACACAGGCTTTCTCTCACCGCACAGGGGTTCACTCTCCCTAGACAGTCCACACAGGTCTGCTTCCAGGCATGAGCTAACATCTAATGAATCTGGGAGTTTTTATAGAGGCCTTAAACGAACTGACAGGCTTCAGCTGGCCTCATCAACTCCCTGCCTGCACGACGCCCAGCCCTCTCCCTAGAGGTATGAGTCATCAATGAGCCCACTAGTCTCAGCTGGGCTTATACAACTCTCCACCTAGCTGTATAAATCGGCGTAAAGCCTGAATCTGGGCGAAATATATCTACCCCCCTGGATGCAACCAGGTGACTTTACCTTCCTGCTGTCACATACCCCCCCCTCTTGTTTTAACCTCGGGGTTGGAACACCAGCAATCAGGCATTCATGTACTCGAGACAAAGCATCCACATTCCCCATTTGAACGCCAGGGCGATGCTTTACTGTGAAGTTGAATTCCTGGAGGGCCAGGAACCACCTATTCACTCTTCTATTTGTTTCCTTGTTTTGAGCCATCCACTTTAACGGAGCGTGATCCGTAACCATGTCAAAGTGCCTACCTAGCAGGTAGTACCGAAGGGAATCTAGAGCCCACTTCACCGCTAAACACTCCTTTTCAACGGTGGCGTAATTTACCTCATGGGACTTCAACTTCCTGCTGAGGTAAATGACTGGGTGCTCTTCCCCGTTCCAGACCTGGGACAATACTGCTCCTAACCCCACATCTGACGCATCACTTTGTACGACAAAGTCTTTAGAGAAGTCGGGTGAGTACAACACTGGCTGGCTACATAAGGCTTGTTTCAAGAATTGGAATGCTGCCTCAGCCTCGGGGGTCCATTTAATCATGACCGACCCTTTCCCCTTCGTCAGGTTGGTTAGGGGCACAGCCTTAGAAGCAAAGTGGGGAATGAATCGCCGATAATACCCAGCGATTCCCAGAAAGGCTCGTACCTGCTTCTTGCTGTTGGGACGTGGCCAACTCTGGATGGCCTCGACTTTGTTGAGTTGGGGTTTTATTACTCCCCTCCCAATGGTGTACCCAAGATATTTGGCCTCCTCCTGCCCAATGGTACACTTCTTGGGGTTAGCCGTAAACCCTGCTTCCCGAACAGAGTCCAGGACTGCTTGCACTTTTGGCAGATGTGAGGCCCAATCTGTGCTATGGACAATTACGTCATCCAGGTAAGCCGCAGCATACTTCCGATGGGGCCTCAGCATCTGGTCCATTTTCCGCTGGAATGTGGCCGGCGCATTCTGTAACCCGAACGGCATTCTTTTATATTGGAACGCCCCGTCTGGGGTTACAAATGCGGTTTTCTCTTTGGCTGACTTGGCCAGGGGGATTTGCCAATACCCTTTTGTGAGGTCAAGAGTCGTCATGTATCGGGCTGTTCCCAGCCGGTCGATCAACTCATCTATACGTGGCATGGGGTAGGTGTCAAATTTTGTAACTTTGTTCAACTGACGAAAATCGTTACAAAATCGCCAGCTCCCATCCGGTTTAGGCACCAACACAATGGGACTAGACCAATCACTTTGGGACTCCTCTATCACCCCTAAGTTCAGCATTTTCTGTACTTCCTCCCGTATTGCCTCCCGTCGGGCCTCTGGGATCCGATAGGGTTTTAACTTCACCCTTTCACCGGGCGGGGTAATAATGTCATGCTCTACCCCAGATGTTTGTCCCGGCAGCTCAGAGAATACCTCCTTGTTGCGAAGCACAAACTCCTTAACCTCCTGTTGTTGGGGTTGTGACAAGGTGGCTGCGATTCCAACCTCAGGAATCACGCAACCAGTTTGAGCTGGTGACCAAGTGTCTGCGACTAGGGACTCTCTATCCCTCCAGGCTTTCAACAGATTAACGTGATAGATCTGTTCGGGCTTTCGCCTTCCTGGTTGTCTGACCTTGTAATTCACTTCGCTCACTTTTTCCATTATCTCGTAGGGGCCTTGCCATTTGGCAAGGAATTTACTTTCAACCGTAGGGACAAGTACCAATATCCTATCCCCTGGGGAAAAGGTACGGGTCTTGGCTCCACGGTTGTACACTCTCTGCTGTGCCAACTGCGCTTGGGCCAAATGTTCCTTCACGATGGGCATTACCTGTGCAATTCGATCTTGCATCAGGGCGACATGCTCAATCACACTCCTGTGGGGAGAACTCTCACTTTCCCAAGTTTCCTTGGCAATATCCAACAGCCCTCTTGGGTGTCTCCCATACAGTAACTCAAAGGGGGAGAATCCCGTAGAGGATTGGGGCACCTCCCTAATAGCAAACATCAAATAAGGAAGTAGACAGTCCCAATCCTTTCCATCCCTATCCACCACTTTCTTCAACATTTGTTTTAGGGTTTTGTTGAATCTTTCAACCAGCCCATCGGTTTGGGGGTGATACACAGATGTACGTAATTGCGTCACTTTGAACAATTTACACAGCTCCTTCATAACCCGGGACATAAAGGGTGTACCTTGGTCCGTAAGCAGTTCTTTACAAATACCCACCCGGCTAAAAACAAGAGATAGCTCTTTGGCTATGGTTTTGGCCGAGGTATTTCTGAGAGGGATCGCTTCTGGATAACGGGTGGCATAGTCCATTATAACCAATATGTACTGGTGCCCCCTAGCGGACTTGATTATAGGACCTACCAAATCCATTGCGATTCTCTCAAACGGGACCTCAATGATGGGTAGAGGGACCAGCGGGCTACGGAAGTGTGGCATCGGGGCCGACCTCTGACACACAGGGCAGGAGGAACAATAATTTTCTATGTCCTTCATCACCCCAGGCCAATAGAATCTCTGTAATACCCTCTCTCGGGTTTTCTCTGTCCCCAGATGACCTCCAAGAATGTGCCCATGGGCCAACTCCAACACCAACTTCCTGTAAGGTTTGGGCACCACCAGCTGCTCAACGGTTTCTTCTGCCCTTTTTGCCACCCGATACAGTAGGTCCTTCTCTACGCTGAAGTATGGGTAAGTGCAGGTATTATCTGGGTTCACTAACTCGCCATCTATTTTCACTACGTTTTCCCGTGCCTTTATTAGGGCGGGGTCTTTCAACTGTTCTGTGGCAAAGTTTTCCCTGTGAACCTCAAGATCAGAAAACTCCACAGACGGTAGGTTTTCGTCTGAGGAGGTGGGCTCCTCTCCAGTTTCTTGAGTCTCCCCTGCCAATACTGACAAGGGAAATTCGGGAGAGTCCTCACCACTCTCAGAGGAGTTCTGGCTATCATATTCCTGGTACATAGGGGCACCAGTGGGGGGCTCATGATCATCCCACAGTTCCCAGAACTTCGGAAAATCCCTTCCCACAATGGCGTCATGCGGTAACTGAGACACTAAGCCCACTGGATGAGAAAGGGTACCTTTGGGGGTCTCGAAACACACTGTAGTCACTGGATACTCTCGGGTGTCCCCATGCACACAAATAACGGCTACCTTGCTATTCCCAGAGACCTCTGTTTTAACTAACTCAGCCTTTATCAGGGTCACAAGGCTACCTGAATCCAGCAATACCACAACATTTCTACCATTAATACACATTTTGCATAAATGTTTCTCAGTTCCCCGAATGGCAGTGCATGCGACTGTCGCACACAGCGACTGACGTCTGCCCGTCAGAAAGTCACACTGCATGGGTTCCTCCAAAACCGGGCAATTTGCTGCAATATGTCCCGCTTGCCGGCAGCGGTAGCAAATGATCCTTCTTGCCGCCTCTTGAGCCGCTGATTTCCCAGGCTGTTCTCGCCAAACTTGGGGTAGAGCTCCCACCCTCTCACTCTCTCCACCCTTACCCCTTGGAATCATCTTATCCGCCCCTGGGGATGGTCTGGTCTTAGGGTGGAAAGTCCGAGTGTCTCTGGAAGAGGCCGTCAGGTTCTCTGTAGCCAAGTATTTCTCCACACGATCCACAAGACCATCGGCCGTCTCTGGGTCTCCATGGCTTACCCACTTTTGGATGGCAGTAGGAAGAGCTCTCAAAAACCGATCCATTACAACACGTTCCACAATCTTTGGTGCGGACAAAGTCTCTGGCTGTAGCCACTTTCTGCTCAGGTGAATGAGATCATACATTTGAGACCTGGGGGGTTTTCCAAGCTGGAAAGTCCAGTTATGCACACGCTGAGCCCGAACAGCCAGGGTGACACCCAGCCTTGCCAATATTTCAGCTTTTAGCATCACATAGTCTTTT
Source organism: Rana muscosa (assembly GCA_029206835.1). NCBI lineage: Eukaryota > Metazoa > Chordata > Amphibia > Anura > Ranidae > Rana > Rana muscosa. The sequence continues at coordinate 22,982,705 of JARGYO010000094.1, read as the reverse complement.
GCTTGGTCAGGCTCTAGGTCATAGTAAGCTTTCTGCGATTCACCCGTTAACAGAGGAGCCACCAGTCCAGCCCACTGCTCCTCAGGCCACTTTTCTCTTTCAGCGGTCCTTTCAAATGTGGTCAAAAATACCTCTGGATCATCCTCTCCAGTCATTTTTGTCAATAAACGACTCACCCCAAAGGACGCGGTATTAGTGGGACGGCTTTCCTCACCGGTCTGCGGACGTTGCTGCATTACTGCTTCCATCTGTTGTTGTAGTCTCTGCTCTTGCTTCTGCAACAGGTCTATGAAGCGGGCCTCAGATTGCTGTTGGGCTTGTTGCTGAGCCTCCAGACTCTGTTGTAAAGTTGCAAGGCTCTGTTGATGAGCTTGCTGCTGGGCTGCAAGGCTCCTTTGCAAACCTGCATTTGTCTGCTGTTGATTGGCATTTGCTAGAGCCAGCTGTTTCAGTATCTCCTCCATGCTGGCTTAAAAAAAAACTGCCACTGGTTCTCCACCAACTGTGAGGGGGCTAGCTCGGCAGCGGGTATGTGTGACCCCCGGGATGGGCTCCCCACCCAAAAACAGGCCCAGCAGACGGAGGTTGTGGTTTTCAAAATCAAAAAGGTGCGGTTTATTTTCTATTTACAGTGACAAAAACACAGCAAGGCAAAAAAAAACAAACACAAAATAAATCCTGGTCAACTTGACCTCTGACTAAACTTACAGGTTTCCTAACTAACGACTGGGATCAGCCTAGTGCTGTCCTAGTCCCTGGTTTTAAATGTCCAAGCAAAATATAGCCACACAGGCTTTCTCTCACCGCACAGGGGTTCACTCTCCCTAGACAGTCCACACAGGTCTGCTTCCAGGCATGAGCTAACATCTAATGAATCTGGGAGTTTTTATAGAGGCCTTAAACGAACTGACAGGCTTCAGCTGGCCTCATCAACTCCCTGCCTGCACGACGCCCAGCCCTCTCCCTAGAGGTATGAGTCATCAATGAGCCCACTAGTCTCAGCTGGGCTTATACAACTCTCCACCTAGCTGTATAAATCGGCGTAAAGCCTGAATCTGGGCGAAATATATCTACCCCCCTGGATGCAACCAGGTGACTTTACCTTCCTGCTGTCACAATATATAATGATCAATATATTTTCTATACGTTCACTAATTTACCCTATTGCAACCACATGATGTAAAATCCCACTTCCTTGCTCCCCCTTATTTCTGACTTCGACAGGGATGGAAATACATAACATTACCAGGTCATGGCTTCATTTAAAGTCCCCAAAAAAACACCTTTTTTATATTACTCTAAATAGGGATGGAAGCACATGGTAGTGCTCTATTGGTTTTGTTCTATTACACCCCCTTGCATTCAATTGATCTTATGCTAGCCTCCCCTAGCTCATTTAACTTGCCTTCTTATCAGTAGTACCATGTTATTCATTATTATAATACATCTTTCTTAGTTTATAATGGACATATAACTTTGGTTGGTCGTTATCATTGGTGGTGTGTATGGTTGGGCTGCTGTGCCGTCTGAAAACCATTCTGTCCGGGAGCTGTGACGTGCACTGCGGGCCTCCTCCCATCCCCCGCCTCTCATGATGCTTGGGGGGTAGGATACGGCGTCACTGCGCGTCAATGTCACGCAATCTTACGGGCGCTGCTACGCCCAGTGCAGGTGGTTTCCATGCTCGTGAGCAACATGAGAGGTATGTTGGTGCTGGTTACCGGGTGCAGCGCCCCTCCTCTCACCATGCTACACAGCGTGACGATGGTGGGCTGTTCCGTGGTGGCGCATATATGGGCGTCTCCCGGGCGGGTTTGGTACTTCGCACACCGAACTTCATGCTCTATTGGATTTCGTCTCTTCTCCATTAGCATCAGGTAATCTTGCACTCACAATCACCTTCCGTCTGCCTTGGCCTTTTTTGCTCTCACCTCCCAGTTGCTACTGGGGGGGGGGGGGGGGGTAACCACTCTGTTCACTCACATTTCCATCTCATTCATCTTGTATTTAGCTTTAGTGTTGCCCGTCTTCACCCTTGCACATAATTTCATTCTCACCAGCACGGGTTCCCTACCCATTTTTTCACCTTCACTTACATCTCTTATAGAGACTTACCAGGTTCACTCAATATTTCCACTCCATACACAGGAGTGGCTCATGGTTCCATGCCTGCCCTGGTTGTTGCCTGTGTGGGTCTCCCTCGCAGGAATTGTCTGCCACAGCTCCTGTCGGAGGTGTCCTTGGATGTCCCAGGGTGCCCGGCACCATACCATCAATGCATGAACTATAGTAAGTATGCATGTACTTGGTGTGCGGTCTTTTTTACCCTACCCCTGTTCATGTGTGTTTGTGTGTATATATATCAGACCATTCAGACAATATATTACAGAGTGAGTGAGTGAGTGAATAACTTGTATAGCGCTACAAATGCGAACTCAATCGCCTCAAGGCGCTTATTTTCATCGAGTGTCGTCCTAATCCTTCAGAAGAGGTGGCTCTTAAGTTTTTTCCTGAAGGCCCGATGGTTTTCTTCCATGCGGATGTTTGTGGTCCTTGGACTGCAAATCTTCGTTCTCCCTTCGATTTGTAGCGGGACTTGGGGATGTGGAGTAGGTTTTGGTTGGTTGATCGGAGAATGCGATTGGGGGTGTAGTGTTTTATTTTCTCGCACAAGTATTGAGGAGCGTTTCCCTGTGTGCACTTTTGGGTGAGACAGAGGGTCTTGAATGTGACCCGATCCTTTACTGTTAGTCAATGAAGGGTTCTCAAGGACGGTGTGATGGATTCTGTTATGTCCTTTAGACACGGGGTCTCTCAGAGTGTTGCTAGCAATGCTAAAGTATCTGCTCAGCAAGTTACACACAGGCCAGATGAACTTCTTAACCACTTGCCGCCCGCCCTATAGCGGATTGACGTCGGCAAAGTGGTTGCAGAATCCTGACTGGACGTCATATGACGTCCTCAGGATTTTGAGCCGCTGCGCGCCCCCGGGGGCGTGCATCGCGGCGATCGTTGCTGCGGGGTGTCAGTCTGACACCCCGCAACACCGATCTAGGTAAAGAGTCTCCGACGGAGACTCTTTACCACGTGATCAGCCGTGTCCAATCACGGCTGATCACAGTGTAAACAGGAAAAGCCGGTCATCGGCTTTTCCTCACTCGCGTCTGTCAGACGCGAGTAGAGGAGAGCCGATCGGCTGCTCCTCTGACAGGGGGGGGTTTGTGCTGATCGATTATCAGCACAGCCCCGAGGATGCCCACTGGACCACCAGGGATGCCACTAGACCACCAGGGAAGCCCACAATAAGGTATGCCACCCTAGACCACCAGGGATAATGGATGCCAATCAGTGCCACAATAGATGCCAATCAGTGCCCACAATGGGCACCACTGATTGGCATCCATTAGTACAGTACAGTGCCACCTATCAGTGCCCACCCATGCCACCTATCAGTGCCCATCCATGCCGCCTATCAGTGCCCACCCATGCCGCCTATCTGTGCCCACCCATGCCGCCTATCTGTGCCCACCCATGCCACCTATCTGTGCCCACCCGTGCCGCCTATCTGTGCCCACCCGTGCCGACGATCGTTGCCCATCCGTGCCGACGATCGTTGCCCATCCGTGCCGACGATCGTTGCCCATCCGTGCCACCTCATTGGTGCCCATCCGTGCCGCCTTATCCGTGCCCGTCAGTGCAGCCCCATCAGTGCCCATCAGTGAAGGAGAAAACTAACTTATTTACAAAGTTTTGTAACTGAAATCAAAAAAAAAACTTTTTTTTTTCAAAATTTTCGGTCTTTTTTTTATTTTTTAGCAGAAAATAAAAATCGCAGAGGTGATCAAATACCACCAAAAGAAAGCTCTATTTGTGGGAACAAAATGATAAAAATTTAGTTTGGGTACAGTGTACCATGACCGCGCAATTGTCATTCAAAGTGCAACAGCGCAGAAAGCTGAAAATTGGTCTGGGCAGGAAGGTGTTTAAAGGGGTTGCTCCACCGGAAAAAAAAAATTAAAAGCCAGCAGCTACAGCTACAGCAGCTGCTGGCTTTTAATATTTGGACACTTACCTGTCCTGGAGTCCAGCGACGTCCGCAGCAGAGGACGAGCGACCGCTCGTCGCTCTGCTGCTCCCTCCGCCATCCTCGCTGAGGGAACCAGGAAGTGAAGCCCTGCGGCTTCATGCCCGGTTCCCTACGGCGCATGCGCGAGTCGCGCTGCGCCGTTCTGATTGGTGCTCCTGTGTTCTGGGAGCCGAGTGTCTCCCAGAACACCAAGGGAAGTCTGCGGGAAGTGACGTAACTCCCGCAGATTCCCGGAGACAGGACTCCCGGATGTGGGTGAAAATACCTGTCTTAGACAGGTATCTTCACCCCCCTCCCCCCTGAAAGGTGTCAATTGTGACACCGGAGGGGGGGAGGGTTCCAAATAGCAAAAGTTGCTATTTAGGGTGGAGCTCCACTTTAAGTGCCCAGTATGGAAGTGATTAACCATGGAAGGGTTTATTACTCACTCAGAACATGATGACTTGTTACATAGAGTCCTAATACAACAGGATTCTGTCATTACCAGATGTAATCCCTTCTGTGCATCATGCTGCTTCCAGTCTCACACACCACTCTCACTACTTCCTGGTACAACCCCTTCCCAGCATGCATCAGGAGAAAAAGGTGAAGGGTCACACAGTGTTCCAGCACAAACATTACATCTCCTCTTTTTCCCATAAAAACAAAAAAAAAAAACAATAGGAAAAAAATAAATAAACATAACAATAGAACAAAATACTCAACACATAAAGAAACAAGGCAAGCAGGATCAGTTCAGCAAGTAGTATCTCCAACTCAGTTCTGTGGCTCCTGCATCACGTTACGAGCCCTTTGTCTCTGTTTCCTGACCTCCAAAGTGTCCCGTAAGATTTCAGTGCTTTGCCAACGAGGAGTTTGATGTCTTTGGCGGGCAGACTTACGAAGTGGCACAGCACCAGGAGGGGTAGAGGCTGTCAAAGGTTCTGGAGGTGTCAGTGGGTGTCCAACAGACAAATCAGTCTCTGCAACTCCAGGCACATGTCCGGGCTCCTCAGGAATACGGTCACCAACCGCTTCAAGAGTTGGTTGTAAACTTGTAGGATCATGACCCCGCGGCGTGGATACGCCATGGGATCTTATACATACACCAGATCATGACTAATTCAGGCCTTAAATCATTCCAAATGCTGAAGGACGAATTTTCCCTCCCCAATTGCCTGTTTTTCAGGTATTTGCAACTCCGCCACGCCATACAGGCCCAGTTTTCTGGCTCTTGCCCGTCCCTGGCAGTTCCCTCCATAGTGGACACAGTCACGGGTAATGTGCCTGCTAAGCTCATCTCCACTTTGTACTCCGCCATTCGTCTCCCTAGCACCACAGCATTGGCCTATACTGCTAAGACTAGATGGGAGGCGGATGTTGGACTTATAGAGGATGGGGACTGGGGCGAGATTTTGGAGGACGTGAAAAAGGTTTCCCCCAAGCTGTCGGACCGCCTCACACAGCTGTACATTATACATAGAACATATCTGACCCCTCAGAGAGTGGCACGTTTCAGGCCCACGTACAATCCGGGATGCCGCCTCTGTGACCATACCCCGGGCTCCTTTTACCACCTCATATGGTTCTGTCCCACCATTCAGGCATATTGGACACAGGTGATACGCTTCCTACACGATCAGATGGGCTCCCCTGCTACCCTTGACCCAAAGATGTGCCTACTTGGCCTGTTGCCAGACTTGGATGCCGACAAACCCCTCCGTACCTTTTTACATGAGACGCTATTCTTGGCAAGAAAAGTAGTGGCCCGTAATTGGATGCAGGCCCTGCCCCCTACAATTCAGTGCTGGAAAAAGGCGGTTAACGATGCTCTCCCATATAAAAAACTGATTTATGTACATAGAGGGTGTCCGCTAAAGTTTGAGAAGGTCTGGGACAGATGGATGGCGGATGGTGAAACGTGTACTTGACATGTCGATTTTTTATTTTTGTTGTATACCGGTTTTACTTTCACTGCTGTTATTATCTTTGTGACACACAGATGCTTCACTGTGTTCATGTATGTACTATTATATTGGCCATACTGGCTTATGTTGATTTATGTACCATGCATACTTTTCAATAAAGTTGATTTCCAATAAAAAAAAAACAAAAAAAAAAACTTGTAGGATCATGCCAGACACCATGCCATATGTCACCAGTAGAGCCCTGAGTAGACTCTGGTGGTTGGGTAGAAAGAGAGGTCGGGTTTGTTTCTACTGGCAGGCAAATGCGCTTTTATCAATTGCGAAAGGTGTCTTCGAACACAAACGCCATTCTCCAGGCGAACAAGGTACATTCGTTGTCCAAGAGGTCCATCAATAATGCCAGGAAGCCAATGAGGCAAAACTCTGTAATTCCGAAGCCATACAAGATCACCAGCACGGAATCCAGGACGGCCTGGCGGAGAAGGTGTCGGTGACTGTTCCTGTGGACGAACTAAATCCAGTTTGGTGCGAAGATGCCTGCCAAACATAAGAAAAGCTGGGGACAGCCCAGTAGTAGCGTGTTTTGTGTTTCGGTACATGGTCAAGAACTCCAGAAGCTTCTCCTCTGACAGTCCAACCTGGTCCAGAGTGGACAGTAAGTGCTTCTTAAACGTCTGCACAAACCGTTCTGCCAGCCCATTTGAGGCTGGATGATAAGGAGCTACTTTGTAGTGTTGGATGCCCAAGCCACTGAGGAAGGATTGAAACTCATGCGATGTAAATTGAGTCCCATTGTCCGAGACTATGGCTGTTGGCAAGCCATATTGAGCAAAGAGCTTCCTTAAGACTAGAATGGTAGCAGCTGAGGTAACAGAAGGCATTTGAAAAACCTCTGGCCATTTTGAATGTGCATCTACTATGATCAAATACATTTTACCCTGGATTGGGCCAGCAAAATGAAGATGGAGTCTTGACCATGGTTCTGTCGGCCATGGCCAAGGTAGCAGGGTTCCTTTCTTTTGGGGTCGCTGAGCTTGACAGCACCCAGGACATTGAGCCACATAATCTTCAATTGCTGTGTCCATTTGGGGCCACCAAACATAGCTCCGGGCTCGCTGCTTCATGTGCACCACACCAGGATGGCTCTCATGCAGTATCCTTAGCATGGTTGGTTGCAAATACTGAGGTATAATCACTCTGTTGCCCCACTGTAGGCAACCAGCATTAGTCACAAGCTCACATTTTCTGGCAAAGTACGGACGAAATTCACCTGGGACTTTCTCTGGCCATCCAGCCTGAACATATGAGAATATCCGAGACAGGAAAGGATCTGTGACTGTATGTCTGGCAATTAAGGAGGTGGACATGCAGGATTTCGCCCTGTGTATTTCCACTATGCGTACGTCTCTTGGTGAGTGGTCTCCAATTGGCAATCTGGAAAACGCATCTGCATTGCCATGGGCATCATGGGAGCGGTATCTGATAGAATAAGTATAAGCTCCCAAGAATAAAGCGTACCTTTGTAAGCGAGTTGCGGTTGTTGTAGAAATTCCTTTCTGAGGGTTCAGTATTGACAACAGAGGTTTGTGGTCAGTGATAAGTGTGAACTCCCGACCATAGATGTACGTATGAATTTTTTTTGTGGCCCATACAATGGCCAAAGCTTCCTGGTCTATCTGGGAGTAGTTTTGCTCTGCTGAGGTTAAAGACCTGGAGGCAAAAGAAATGGGGCGCTCTGTGCCATCTGGCATGACATGGGAAAGCACAGCACCCAGTCCATAAGGCGAGGCGTCACAAACCAAGGTGACGTGTTTCTTTAAATCATAGTGGACCAGAACTCGAGAAGACAGAATGAGTTCTTTAGAAAGCCGAAAAGCTTCTTCACATTTGGCTGTCCATATCCATTTAGCTCTTGCATCCAGTAAGCGATGTATTGGGTAAAGCTGGTGTGCTAGGTTCGGCAAGAAACGGTGGTAGTAACTTAGGAGGCCAAGGTAGGACCTGAGCTGTGTGACATTCTGGGGAGTAGGGGCGTGGGTAAGGGCTTTAACCTTTTCTTCAGTAGTGTGTAACCCATGTCTGTCCACAGTGTGGGCACAAAATTCCAGTTGAGACTTTAGAAATTTGCATTTTGAAAGATTGACACGTAAACCATACCTTTGGAGTCTCTCTAGCACAGCTTCAACATTCTTTCTGTGTTCTTCATCAGTGGAACCAGTGATGAGCATGTCATCTAGTAGACATTGAGTGAAAGGTATGCCTGCCAGGACCTCATCCATGATTCGCTGCCAGATGGCTGGAGCTGGGGCTATGCCAAAAACCATGCGGTTATATTGGAATAATCCTTTATGAGTGTTAATGGTCAACAGATGGCGTGAATCTGGGTGTACTTGCAGTTGCAGGTAAGCTTGCTTTAAGTCTATTTTTGTAAACTTTTGCCCCCCAGCCAATGAGCTAAATAGATCTTCAAGTCGAGGCAATGGGTATTGATCCACAAGAAGTTGGTTGTTCAGGGCAACCCTGAAATCTCCACAAATTCTAATGTCTCCATTCTTTTTCTTGACAGGCACAATTGGCGATGCCCATTCACTTCTATCAACTTTAGTTATGATCTTTTCAGCCAATAGGTGGTCCAGCTCTGCTTCCACTTTCTTTCTCAAGGCAAAAGGTACCGATCTTGCCTTACAAAAACGAGGTGTAGCAGCCGGCTTCAAGAGGAGGTGGGCCATTTTTCCTTTTACTGTGCCCAAAGAGTCCTCAAAAACCCCCTTAAAGCGTGACTTCAGGGATTCCACCCAATGGTCTACCTCAGAAAGCAATGTACATTGGGCAATGGCAAGAGGAGGCATGCCCAGGGCTTTGATCCAGTCCCTACCGTACAGCGGAGGACCTCCTTTATTGACAACATAAAGGCGTAGAGTTTGACTGCGGTTGCCTAATGTAACAAGGGGTTTCACATAACCCAAGGGCTGTAGTAGTTCCTTGCTGTAGGTTTGTAGTGTGAGATTTGTAGGTTGGAGCGGTAGGGACAGACCCGATGCCTTTAAATCAGTCCATGAATTGACAGACACTGCCGCCCCTGTATCAACATCCATGGAGACAGGACAGCCATTGAGTGTGACATCCACTTTAATCGCAGGAGTACTCCCTGCTACCCGAAACAGTCCAACATGCTGGACACAGGTTTCCTCATCAGAGCTGGAGCCGTGATTGTCAGTATCCATATGAAATGTCTGTTTACGTTTAACTTTTGTGGTAGTGTTCGGGGAGCATGAGCTGCGGCAAACACGCCCAATATGGCCAGTCTTTCCACAAAGAAAACAAATGACATCCTTGAACTTGCAAGCAGGTGCACTGAGTAGTGTTACCACAACGGTAGCAAGTTGGTGTCCTAGAGACAGAAGAATTAGGGTGGCGAGGTTTAGGAAGATTTGGAGACGGCCGTCTTGGGTGTCGGGTGATAGCAGAGTGGAATATTTCCTCTCCCTGGCTTGCAGGAGTTTCAGGTGGTGCCTTCAGTAGGGTGGCGTCCCGTGTAGCCAACTCCATGACCGTAGCAAGGTCAGTGGCTTTCGTCAGAGTCAAGTCGGGTTCTGTGAGTAAACGTTTCTGTATGGCTGGGTTTGCAGAGTCCCATAACAAACATGTCACGGAGAGCCGTCTGCAGGTAGTCTCCAAACTGACAAGTGGCAGCTAGTTTACGTAAAGCAATGATATAAGTCTTTATGTCCTCCCCGGCAAGCTGCCTTCTACTGTAGAATTTAAACCGCTCTGCAATCTCTAATGGCTTTGGGTTGTAGTGCTTATGTAGCTTCTGAATTAACTCAGGCAGGGGCTTAGAGGCCGGCTTGTTTGGAGAGATGAGGTCTCTGAGAGTGCCATATGCAGCTTGACCCAATATTGTGAGGAAAACTGCAACCTTCTTTTCTGCAGCCACACTATTTGCTTCCATATACTGCTCCAGCCTCTCCACCCAGGAGCTCCATGATTCAGCAGCAGGATCAAATGGTTGAAAAAACCCTATGAAGGCCATGTGTGCTAAAATCCACAATCCTCGTCGCCACTGTTATGTCCCTTAGACACGGGGTCTCTCAGAGTGTTGCTAGCAATGCTAAAGTATCTGCTCAGCAAGTTACACACAGGCCAGATGAACTTCTTAACCATGGAAGGGTTTATTACTCACTCAGAACATGATGACTTGTTACATAGAGTCCTAATACAACAGGATTCTGTCATTACCAGATGTAATCCCTTCTGTGCATCATGCTGCTGCTTCTTCCAGTCTCACACACCACTCTCACTACTTCCTGGTACAACCCCTTCCCAGCATACATCAGGAGAAAAAGGTGAAGGGTCACACAGTGTTCCAGCACAAACATTACTGATTCCCAGGGTTTTTTCCCCGTTACCAGTCTGGCTGCCGTGTTTTGGACGACTTGTAGGCGCGAAATCTGGTATTTAGGTAGTCCTATGTAGAGGGAGTTTGCTTAGTCGAGTCGGGAATTGATGATTGTTCCAACTACTACTGCTATGTCCTCTTCTGGGATGAAGGGGATGAGTCTACGCAGCAGGCGGAGGAGATAGTGAGATCCGCTCACTACTGATCCTATGTGTGCATCCATCGACATCTCAGATTCAAAGATGACTCCGAGACTTTTGGCTTTTGTGCTCGGGGTAATGGTCTGTCCAAGGATGGTGGGTGGTGTCCATGAAGTATTAGCTTTTGTCTTTCGGTTTGCATGAAGGAGAAGAAGTTCTGTTTTGGATCCATTGAGTTTGAGGGAGCTCTCAGTCATCGATCAATGTGAGGCATTTTTCTAGACCGTGATATTGGTCTTTTTTTCCGGTGATTTGAAAATAGAGTTGAGTGTCGTCAGCGTATGAGTGGTAGCACAGGTCCTGTTTGCTGACAATTTTGAGGAGTGGGCGGAGGTATATGTTGAAGAGCACGGGTGATGGGGGTTATCCTTGAGTTTCAGAGGTAAAGGCTCCTAGTTTCACTGTCTGGGAACGATTTTCTAGGAAGGATGCAAACCAAGGTAGATCTGCGTCTGTGACTCCTGCTACTTCTTTAAGGCGAATGAGTAGAGTTTTGTGGTCTACTGTGTTGAACGCTGCACTGAGATCCAGCAGCACCAGGAGACATGATTCTCCGTCATCTGCTGCTTCAAGGGCGTCATCCCATATTTTGAGAAGTGCTGTTTCTGTGCCATGGCCTGGGCAGAAGCCTGATTGTAGTGGGTCCAAGAGTTTGTGGGTGTCCAAATGGAGTTGTAGCTGTTGTACTACTGCTTTCTCCATGATCTTGGAGAAGGTGTTAAGACTTGTTACCGGTCTGCGGTAGTTTGGATCTTTAGGGTCGAGGTTGGGTTTCTTTAGGAGGGGCTTGATTATGCCTTGCTTGAGGGAGATCGGAACAATACCTTCTTTAAACGATTGGTTTACGAGATGTGTTAGGGTGGGTGCCAAGATGTCGGTACATTCTTTCAGGAGTTTTGTAGAAATTATGTCATTTGGTGATGTGCTGTCTCAGAGGCTTCTGATGATGTTTTTGGTGGTGTCGATGGTGATCAGAACCAGTGAAAATTTCGTCGATTTTATAATGTTTGTATTGATTTCCTCTTCTTGCTTTGGCTGAGAGAGGTTAGTTGTTTTTTTCTGTTGAATTATTCCATGAATGTTTTCGATTTTGTTGATAAAAAAATCTGATAGCTCATTACAGAATTCTTGAGTTTTGTTTTGCTGGAGGCTCGAGGCAGGTAGGGTTCATAGTCAGATACATCACGCGCTTGCTCCTGACGAGTGGCTTAAAAGCCACGAAACGCATAGAGATACCAGATGCCATGTTTCTACTAGTGTATTTTTAGACTTTTAAGTCATCACGTAATACTCACTTCTACAGGATTAGTGAGACCATAGGTCTTGCAGGTGCTACTTCGCACTTTATGGATTTGTTAAATCATGCAATTTTGGTAAACCATGGAACAGTATTGTGGTTATATTATGAGATACCAATGTCATTACCATGTTTATTGTTATTACCATGTTTCTTATACGTTCACCAATTTACCCTATTGCAACCACATGCTTCATGTAAAGATCCACTTCCTTGCTCCCCCCTTATTTCTGACTTCGACAGGGATAGAAATACATGACCTTACCAAGTCATGGCTTCATTTAAAGTCTTAAAAGAATCCTCCTCACCTCACCATTCAGGTCTCCATTTTACTAAAGCCCCATGTCAGATGGGTATAATTTACCCACGCAGGACCCCCACACTATGAAAGTTAAAAGCCTGTTGCAGGCATTCTGATGTCAATACATACAACACAGGCCCAACAGTCTAACTTTGCAAGTGAGGAGGCCAAGGGTCTGCCCGCATCCTAAGATCATCAAAATAAAAAAACAGATGGAGGATCATAGGAGCCTCTGACTCTTGATGGAGGAACACTGGGAGGAGAAGGTATGAGGCCAGTGTGATCTCATAGGATTCTCTGGCTCTGGTTGGAGGGACAGTGGTAAGAGGAGCTGTGAGATCAGTGTGATTACAAAAGACATAAAGAATCTGAATGGATGTACAGTTGAACCTCGGATTACGAGCATAATCCGTTCCAGGAATATGCTCGTAATCCAAAGTACTCGCATATCAAAGCGAGTTTTCCAATTGAAGTCAATGGAAACAAAAATAGTTTGTACCGCATTGACTTCAATGGGATGCAATACCGCATGCAGCCAGAGGTGGGGGGGCCCAAGAGCCTCGGAAACGGCCGAAAAGGCCCGAGGACACTTCGGCTGACCTCGGTAAACATAGGAAAGGCACGGAAACTGAGTATTTCCGCGTCTTTCCGAGCATTGCGAACGGCGGCAATCGGCTGCGATCGTCGCTGTTCGGCTCCTGCGCCCCCGTACCTCAGGCTAAATGCGATACTGCAGGCCTATTTAGCTTGAATTCTGCTCGTATTGCGAGTCAACACTCGCAAACCGAGTCATAATTAAAAAAAAAATTGCTCGCACATCAAATTGCTCTCAAACCAAGTTACTCTTAAACCGAGGTTCCACTGTACATTTGGATGAGGTGATTTGAGGGGCCCTTTATATGAGGCTCCCATACAAAACAAATCAATGTTCCTGGGTGTGTCCTACCTCTCCTAAACTGAAGAGTGAACTTTGACCTTTACCATAGAGAAATCTGTCAGGGATCTGTGAAACGAAGCTCTCATGTGAGCAGGTGACATGCAGAGAAACGGAGTGTAAATACCAGACAATGGTGGGGATGGATTTCCCTGTATGCTGGGGCTAAGTTTCCACCCCCCAGGGTCACTGCAGGTGTGGAGAAAAGCTGTGTAAGAGGATATGGAGGAGAGATGAGGAGGAGATCCAGGAATCAGGATAAAGATCGGGACAAGCAACAGACGAGAGCATCCAAGAGATGAAGCCGGGGTCACTACACAGAAAATCAATCCAAGGAAACAACAGGCAGGACGAGGAATAGCAAGAAGGAGCTCAGAGACAAATGAGAATATTGCTCAGCCAATGGGAGATTATCTCACCACGACTTACATAATGAAGGAGATGAGGGGGAGGGGAGGAAGTCACTTAAGGTGACCATAGATACATGGAAATTCAGCTGGTTCAGCAGGGATCGGTCACATTTCCATCCATGTGTGGTCACTGCTGGATAAATGTCACTCGATTAGCGGCTGCAGCCAATAGCTTCATCACTGATCTGTGTATTCTGAGATCAGAGGAGCGCCCCCCATTGTCAGAATACAATAGTGCAGCGGGGAGGATTCCCCCATCCCCCTCCAATGTGTGGATGGGGGAATCAGTTCAGTTTTTTTCACTCGGCCCGCTGGCTCAACGATAAAACTGAACCATGTATGGTCAGTTTTGGAAGCAAGATCCATTAATCATCAACTGATCCCCTCTGAAGGGGTTAATCTACATATTACCTCCTCTGCTGTCGGGGGTTACTGGGTGTAAATAAAAAATAAGATCTTATTACCTCCTCTGCTGCCACTTCCAACAATTTCTTCTCTCTACTTCCTCCCAACTCACCTCTCATCCGGAACTTCCTGTCTGTATCCGACATCACTTCCTGTCTGTATTCCATAGAGACTTTCTGTCTTCCAGAAGTGAGATCACCACCTTGTGGAGTTCAGAGGACCTGCAGCCCCAGGAAACATCTCATAGTGTGAACACGGCCTTGTATGGTGTGTATGTACTGTATATCCTTCCCATTTCTCTCCGCCCTGAGTGTGTATGAAGAGGCGGAGCTCTGAGTGTGTATGAACAGGGGGAGCTCTGAGTGTGTATGAAAAGGCGGAGCCCTGAGTGTGTATGAAGAGGCGGAGCTCCTGAGTGTGTATGAAGAGAAGGAGCTCTGAGTGTATATGAAGAGGAGGAGCCCTGAGTGTGTATGAAGAGGCGGAGCCCTGAGTGTGTATGAAGAGGCGGAGCCCTGAGTCTGTATTGTAGCGCTACCTCCAGTTAAGAGAGCCGCTGGATTTATTTTCGGGCCCTGTGTACAGCACCACCAACCCCCAGCAATCTGCTCGACCCACTCTGGCACAGCTAGTCTAGGGGTTATATTTATATCACATTCAAATATAACTGCAAGGAATACTCTCTTAGTAGTAAGACAATACACTGAGGCAAGAGATTAAATATAACAGTTTACTCTCATATTAAAGGTAGCATGAGCAGTACACAACAGATGAAATTTGCTAGCAGAGCCCTGCAGAAATCAATACAGCATACAATAATGGCGCTGCGCGGTACTTCACCACGCATAGCTATTATGGTATGCGCGCCCTATGGCGCACTAAACAATATCTTAACTTCCCACCCCGGTCAGGCATGACATGGTATAAATCTCAGTCACCTCCTATAGGGATCTCTTCGCATGCCAGCTTTCGGTGGTGCACTTGATGAATAGCAATTTGTAATCCACAACCAGGCAATAACTTGAAACACTATACTGGGGGGGACACTTCAACTCTGTCCTGCTACCGGTCCCCCCGGGGAACAGCAAATAAACGAAACTGTGGGCCTATGCAGTCTATAGGCCTGAACACGGCACAGTCTATTGGTCTGGGCAGGTGCCCGCTCACCACTCCAGACGCGATCCCAGTCCGGAACGTCCACCCTACTGTGTATCCACACACAGCATCTGCAACGATCGGGTCCCCGATCCAGCTGATGTCCTCACTCGACAAGTCAGATGCCACCCAGGCTCCGCAGTGGGGTGGAAGTCTCTTTGGAAGTTGCGCAAGGCCCAGGCTTCAGGCCTTGCACTGCAGCAGATCCGCACAGGAAGCAGCTCTTGCTTGCAGCGCGGTGTCCCAAAGAGACAGAGCTCCGCCTCGCCTCGCCTCCTCCTTAAATAATCCCTCCCATGAGTCTCTGCGGTGGCTAACTGCACTATGGGCGCCGAACAGGGTTCTGGGTAACGTAGTCCCGGGGCCTTAAAGGAGACCCCGCTACAGTATGAAGAGGTGGAGCCCTGAGTGTGTATGAAGAGGCGGAGCTCCTGAGTGTGTATGAAGAGGCGGAGCTCTGAGTGTGTATGAAGAGGCGGAGCTCTGAGTGTGTATGAAGAGACGGAGCTCTGAGTGTGTATGAAGAGGCGGAGCTCTGAGTGTGTATGAAGAGGCGGAGCTCCTGAGTGTGTATGAAGAGGCAGAGCTCTGAGCGTGTATGAAGAGACGGAGCTCTGAGTGTGTATGAAGAGACGGAGCTCTGAGTGTGTATGAAGAGGCGGAGCTCCTGAGTGTGTATGAAGAGGCGGAGCTCCTGAGTGTGTATGAAGAGGCGGAGCTCCTGAGTGTGTATGAAGAGGTGGAGCCCTGAGTGTGTATGAAGAGGTGGAGCCCTGAGTGTTTATGAAGAGACGGAGCTCTGAGTGTGTATGAAGAGACGGAGCTCTGAGTGTGTATGAAGAGGCGGAGCTCCTGAGTGTGTATGAAGAGGCGGAGCTCCTGAGTGTGTATGAAGAGGCGGAGCCCTGAGTGTGTATGAAGAGGCGGAGCCCTGAGTGTGTATGAAGAGGCGGAGCTCCTGAGTGTGTATGAAGAGACGGAGCCCTGAGTGTTTATGAAGAGATGGAGCTCTGAGTGTGTATGAAGAGGCGGAGCTCCTGAGTGTATATGAAGAGGCGGAGCTCCTGAGTGTGTATGAAGAGGCGGAGCTCCTGAGTGTGTATGAAGAGGCGGAGCCCTGAGTGTGTATGAAGAGACGGAGCTCTGAGTGTGTATGAAGAGACGGAGCTCTGAGTGTGTATGAAGAGGCGGAGCTCCTGAGTGTGTATGAAGAGGTGGAGCTCTAAGTGTGTATGAAGAGGCGGAGCCCTGAGTGTGTATGAAGAGGCAGAGCTCTGAGTGTGTATGAAGAGGCGGAGCTCTGAGTGTGTATGAAGAGACGGAGCCCTGAGTGTGTATGAAGAGGCGGAGCTCCTGAGTGTGTATGAAGAGGCGGAGCCCTGAGTGTGTATGAAGAGGTGGAGCCCTGAGTGTGTATGAAGAGGTGGAGCCCTGAGTGTGTATGAAGAGACGGAGCTCTGAGTGTGTATGAAGAGGTGGAGCCCTGAGTGTGTATGAAGAGGTGGAGCCCTGAGTGTGTATGAAGAGACGGAGCTCTGAGTGTGTATGAAGAGGCGGAGCCCTGAGTGTGTATGAAGAGGCGGAGCTCTGAGTGTGTATGAAGA
Source organism: Rana muscosa (assembly GCA_029206835.1). Lineage (NCBI taxonomy): Eukaryota > Metazoa > Chordata > Amphibia > Anura > Ranidae > Rana > Rana muscosa. The sequence continues at coordinate 22,966,006 of JARGYO010000094.1, read as the reverse complement.
GGCAGAGTTCCTGAGTGTGTATGAAGAGGCGGAGCTCCTGAGTGTGTGTGAAGAGGCGGAGCTCTGAGTGTGTATGAAGAGGCGGAGATCCTGAGTGTGTATGAAGAGGCGGAGCTCCTGAGTGTGTATGAAGAGGCGGAGCTCCTGAGTGTGTATGAAGAGGCGGAGCTCCTGAGTGTGTATGAAGAGGCGGAGCTCCTGAGTGTGTATGAAGAGGCGGAGCTCTGAGTGTGTATGAAGAGGCGGAGCTCTGAGTGTGTATGAAGAGGCGGAGCCCTGAGTGTGTATGAAGAGGCAGAGTTCCTGAGTGTGTATGAAGAGGCGGAGCTCCTGAGTGTGTGTGAAGAGGCGGAGCTCTGAGTGTGTATGAAGAGGCGGAGTTCCTGAGTGTGTATGAAGAGGCGGAGCTCCTGAGTGTGTATGAAGAGGCGGAGCTCCTGAGTGTGTATGAAGAGGTGGAGCTCCTGAGTGTGTATGAAGAGGCGGAGCTCCTGAGTGTGTATGAAGAGGCGGAGCTCCTGAGTGTGTATGAAGAGGCGGAGCTCCTGAGTGTGTATGAAGAGGCGGAGCTCCTGAGTGTGTATGAAGAGGCGGAGCTCCTGAGTGTGTATGAAGAGGCGGAGCTCTGAGTGTGTATGAAGAGGCGGAGCTCTGAGTGTGTATGAAGAGGCGGAGCTCCTGAGTGTGTATGAAGAGGCGGAGCTCCTGAGTGTGTATGAAGAGGCGGAGCTCCTTCTGGAACAGCGGTCGGAGGAGGAAGCCGAGTCTAGGAGGGAGACTGACAGAAACCGCAGCAGACTTGCAGGAGTGAGCGAGGAGGATCCAGTTCCTTTGCCATCGGAGGTGAGGAGAGTGTGAAGGATGTTGGTGACTCTGGTAGATGAAAAGCTGGGAGTCATATTGCTCTGGTGAGTGGGGAATCACTACTAAGGGGGCGCCCTCACCATCACGTGTGTAAGAGGTGGAAGAAGGCCGTGGCTACACTACAGCTGGCACAGTTTGGAGCACGGAGCACCTTATCAACTTTTCATTGATTTGTGGACTTTTTTGAGCAAAATAAATTAATTGAAGTAGATGCAAAGTGGAAGCAGTGGACTTGCAGAGAATACTATATTGAGCACAAAATGTTGTATGTTTACATAAATTTGCACAGATTTGCAGTTTATTTAATATAGCAGAAAATATTTTAAGATTAAAGAAATAGGTGCAAAGTGGAAGCAGTGGATCTGCAGGGAACAGCATCTTGAGCACAAAGCACTTTATGTTGTATATGAATTTGCACATGGATCAGTATACCTAATTTATAAAAAAAAACATAAGATGAATGAAGTAGGTGTAAAGAGGAAGCAGTAGATCTGCAGAGAATATTATTTGAGCCCCTAGCACTTTATATATGAATGTCTCCACATATTTTAGTGTATTGGTGATAATTTAGGCGCACACACAATAGGACAGCGCTGTGACACATAATGTTCTTCTAGGTGATAAAGGGAATACTTACCTTTGTTACAGCAGCAGTCCGGTAGAAGTTATTTCTGTAGGTATTTGAGTTGTTACACATAGCGCAGGTTTTTTTCTATTTATATTGGTGACATATTTGCCCAAATCTGGGGATCAGGAGCCATTTCCACCCTTTACTCTCGGCTGGGGGTCTTTGTATCCATATAACAGATGTTCTACATGACTAAATCTGACATCAATTTTACTGCAAAATCAAAGGGGCCAAAATGTCTCCCCCCCCCCTCCCCCGAGTAGTAATATATTTCTATCCCCCTTGGTGGGAGTGGAGGTGACCCATCTATAAGGATATACAGTACATCAGTGTTAATTTTGGCAGAAAATTTCGATTTAGTTTTAGTCCCATTTTAGTCTTCTGCAAGTGTTTTAGTTTTAGTCGACTAAATCTCCAGTACATTTTAGTCGACTAAAACTAATTTTAGTCATCTAAAATCAAATGGGTGTAGTTAAATTGTAATGCATTATTTAAGCATTTCCAAACTCATTATATACTGCTGGAGTGGAGTTATTTTTTATGGTATTGAGGTATGAACATGCACTACAGACCAGTGTTCATTTTGACGTCAAATTTCAATTTAGTTTCAGTCTTAGTCATTTGACTAAAATGGCATTTTAGTTTTAGTCGTATTTTAGTCAACGCAATTGTTTTAGTTTTAGTCGTATTTTAGTCGCCTAAAATTGTATTTAGTTAGTCGACTAAAATGTTTTAGTCGGTTTTAGTCGACGAAATTAACACTGCAGTACATACACAAGGCCGTGTTCACACCAAGAGACGTTTCTCTGGGCTGAAGTTCCTCTGAGCTCCACAAGGTGGTGATCTCACTTTTACCCAGACAGGAAGTCTTTATGGAAGACAGGAAGTGATGTCAGATACACATAGGACATTCCATAGGAAGTAGAGAGAAGACATTGCTGGAAGTGGCAGCAGAGGAGGTAATAAGATCTTATTTTCTATTTACACCCAGTAACCCCGTCATGTCCGTCCTCTTCCTCCATAGTCACTGTGATGTCTTTTATCTCCAGCAGATGGTGATACACACATATATAGTGTGGAAATGTAGAATAACCCCGTATATTACAATGAGGGAATTTATGGTCTGTACCACGAGGGGAGTTATTGATGTCAGTAAATGTCGGTCCAGACATTGTATGTGGGGGGAATGAAATGATAATTAAAGGTCGGGATTAGGGAAGATTTCTGTAAGATTTTACACTGGAATGATCAGCGCCCCTCCAGAGACACTATGATGAGTCTCACAATAGGAGTCTGAAAGGGACTGGATTTTGGGGTGATGAGATGGTGAACCCGGAGGGGGCGACAATTTTATCAAAAAAGATGTCTCGTCATCCACCTTACTATCTGTGACCGGGACCCTGGTGGTGGATTAGCTCTTTTGCTCCTTATGCCGATATTCCCCATTTACTGCTATAGAGGTGTCTATTGGTTCACAGGCATCTCCATCTACTGCCGGGGGGGTTTTCTGAGTAAGGTCTGCCAGGTTACCCCAGGAGTTGTCTTTTTGTTGCCAGAAAGTTTTATTGGAACTATCATGTTGTGGATTCAGATATTTTGTCCATAGTGCAAGCGATTCCCGAATATTTATTATTTGTAGATTAACCCCTTCAGGGTCAGAGCATTTCCCCATTTTTGGTGCCGAAACGTTCTCTTCATTTTGGAGTTAAGTTCTAGTAATACGTGTTATTGTGTCCCTGATCACCGCCACACCAGTTATTGTGTCCCTGATCACCTCCACACCAGTTATTGTGTCCCTGATCACCACAACACCAGTTATTGTGTCCCTGATCACCACAACACCAGTTATTGTGTCCCTGATCACCACAACACCAGTAATTGTGTCTCTGATCACCTCCACACCAGTTATTGTGTCCCTGATCACCACAACACCAGTTATTGTGTCCCTGATCACCACAACACCAGTTATTGTGTCCCTGATCACCGCCACACCAGTTATTGTGTCCCCGATCACCACCACACCAGTTATTGTGTCCCCGATCACCACCACACCAGTTATTGTGTCCCCGATCACCTCCACACCAGTTATTGTGTCCCTGATCACCACAACACCAGTTATTGTGTCCCTGATCACCACCACACCAGTTATTGTGTCCCCGATCACCACCACACCAGTTATTGTGTCCCTGATCACCACAACACCAGTTATTGTGTCTCTGATCACCTCCACACCAGTTATTGTGTCCCCGATCACCACCACACCAGTTATTGTGTCCCTGATCACCACAACACCAGTTATTGTGTCCCTGATCACCACCACACCAGTTATTGTGTCCCCGATCACCTCCACACCAGTTATTGTGTCCCCGATCACCACCACACCAGTTATTGTGTCCCTGATCACCACAACACCAGTTATTGTGTCCCTGATCACCACAACACCAGTTATTGTGTCCCTGATCACCGCCACACCAGTTATTGTGTCCCTGATCACCACCACATCAGTTATTGTGTCCCCGATCACCACCACACCAGTTATTGTGTCCCTGATCACCTCCACACCAGTTATTGTGTCCCTGATCACCACAACACCAGTTATTGTGTCTCTGATCACCTCCACACCAGTTATTGTGTCCCTGATCACCTCAACACCAGTTATTGTGTCCCTGATCACCACAACACCAGTTATTGTGTCCCTGATCACCACAACACCAGTTATTGTGTCCCTGATCACCACCACACCAGTTATTGTGTCCCTGATCACCACCACACCAGTTATTGTGTCCCCGATCACCACAACACCAGTTATTGTGTCCCCGATCACCACCACACCAGTTATTGTGTCCCCGATCACCACAACACCAGTTATTGTGTCCCTGATCACCACAACACCAGTTATTGTGTCCCTGATCACCACAACACCAGTTATTGTGTCCCTGATCACCACCACACCAGTTATTGTGTCCCTGATCACCACCACACCAGTTATTGTGTCCCCGATCACCACAACACCAGTTATTGTGTCCCCGATCACCACCACACCAGTTATTGTGTCCCCGATCACCGCCACACCAGTTATTGTGTCCCTGATCACCACAACACCAGTTATTGTGTCCCTGATCACCTCCACACCAGTTATTGTGTCCCTGATCACCTCCACACCAGTTATTGTGTCCCTGATCACCTCCACACCAGTTATTGTGTCCCTGATCACCACCACACCAGTTATTGTGTCCCCGATCACCTCCACACCAGTTATTGTGTCCCTGATCACCACCACACCAGTTATTGTGTCCCTGATCACCACCACACCAGTTATTGTGTCCCTGATCACCTCCACACCAGTTATTGTGTCCCTGATCACCTCCACACCAGTAATTGTGTCTCTGATCACCTCCACACCAGTTATTGTGTCCCTGATCACCACCACACCAGTTATTGTGTCCCCGATCACCACCACACCAGTTATTGTGTCCCCGATCACCGCCACACCAGTTATTGTGTCCCTGATCACCACAACACCAGTTATTGTGTCCCTGATCACCTCCACACCAGTAATTGTGTCTCTGATCACCTCCACACCAGTTATTGTGTCCCCGATCACCTCCACACCAGTTATTGTGTCCCTGATCACCTCCACACCAGTTATTGTGTCCCCGATCACCACCACACCAGTTATTGTGTCCCCGATCACCACAACACCAGTTATTGTGTCCCCGATCACCACAACACCAGTTATTGTGTCCCTGATCACCACCACACCAGTTATTGTGTCCCTGATCACCACCACACCAGTTATTGTGTCCCCGATCACCGCCACACCAGTTATTGTGTCCCTGATCACCACAACACCAGTTATTGTGTCCCTGATCACCTCCACACCAGTTATTGTGTCCCTGATCACCTCCACACCAGTTATTGTGTCCCCGATCACCTCCACACGAGTTATTGTGTCCCTGATCACCACAACACCAGTTATTGTGTCCCCGATCACCACAACACCAGTTATTGTGTCCCTGATCACCTCCACACCAGTTATTGTGTCCCTGATCACCACAACACCAGTTATTGTGTCCCCGATCACCACCACACCAGTTATTGTGTCCCTGATCACCTCCACACCAGTTATTGTGTCCCTGATCACCACAACACCAGTTATTGTGTCCCCGATCACCACCACACCAGTTATTGTGTCCCCGATCACCACCACACCAGTTATTGTGTCCCTGATCACCACCACACCAGTAATTGTGTCTCTGATCATCTCCACACCAGTTATTGTATCCCTGATCACCTCCACACCAGTTATTGTGTCCCTAATCACCACCACACCAGTTATTGTGTCTCTGATCACCTCCACACCAGTTATTGTATCCCAGATCACCGCCACACCAGTTATTGTGTCCCCGATCACCGCCACACCAGTTATTGTGTCCCCGATCACCACAACACCAGTTATTGTGTCCTTGATCACCTCAACACCAGTTATTGTGTCCTTGATCACCTCAACACCAGTTATTGTGTCCTTGATCACCTCAACGCCAGTTATTGTGTCCTTGATCACCTCCACATCAGTTATTGTGTCCCTGATCACCTCCACACCAGTTATTGTGCCCCTGATCACCGCCACACCAGTTATTGTGCCCCTGATCACCGCCACACCAGTTATTGTGTCCCTGATCACCCCCACACCAGTTATTGTGTCCCTGATCACCTCCACATCAGTTATTGTGTCCCTGATCACCTCCACACCAGTTATTGTGTCCCTGATCACCTCCACACCAGTTATTGTGTCTCTGATCACCTCCACACCAGTTATTGTATCCCAGATCACCGCCACACCAGTTATTGTGTCCCCGATCACCGCCACACCAGTTATTGTGTCCCCGATCACCACAACACCAGTTATTGTGTACTTGATCACCTCAACACCAGTTATTGTGTCCTTGTTCACCTCAACACCAGTTATTGTGTCCTTGATCACCTCAACACCAGTTATTGTGTCCTTGATCACCTCAACGCCAGTTATTGTGTCCTTGATCACCTCCACACCAGTTATTGTGTCCCTGATCACCTCCACACCAGTTATTGTGTCCCTGATCACCTCCACACCAGTTATTGTGCCCCTGATCACCTCAACACCAGTTATTGTGTCCTTGATCACCTCCACATCAGTTATTGTGTCCCTGATCACCTCCACACCAGTTATTGTGTCTGTGATCACCTCCACACCAGTTATTGTGCCCCTGATCACTGCCATACCAGTTACTGTGTCCCTGATCACCCCCACACCAGTTAGTGTGTCCCTGATCACCTCCACATCAGTTATTGTGTCCCTGATCACCTCCACATCAGTTATTGTGTCCCTGATCACCTCCACATCAGTTATTGTGTCCCTGATCACCTCCACATCAGTTATTGTGTGCCTGATCACTGCCATACCAGTTACTGTGTCCCTGATCACCTCCACACCAGTTATTGTGTCCCTGATCACCTACACACCAGTTATTGTGTCCCTGATCACCTCCACACCAGTTATTGTGTCCTTGATCACCTCAACACCAGTTATTGTGTCCTTGATCACCTCAACGCCAGTTTTTGTGTTGCCTGCCTGCCATCTGTACTGTACCTACCCTGGCCTTTATATTGACCATGTTTGTGCCTGCTGCCTGGACCAATCCCTTGCCTGATTGCTGACCATATCTCTGTCTGCATGCTGAACTGACCAATTTGCACATCCCACCGACTACATTCCTGCAAGACACCACACCAGTGAACATGGCATTCCTGGGGGCAGGCTCGCTTGACTTATAGGAACTGGGACTGCTATATATGATGCTACACCAAGCTGTATTCCCTGATCACTCATACAGAGGTGATCATTACAGTACATTGGCTTTTACACAATTGGTTGATTAGTGTGATACACAAGATACAATGGGTTCCATTCACTAAAGCGGATCACATGCACTATTTAGGTGATCTGACACATTTTTTCCCAAATACTGCATGTGATGCTGAAAATGTAAATTCACTGTCCCTTTATGCAGTATTTACCTCAAACTGCAAAAACCATACCAGACCCTTATCTGAGCATGCAGCGGGGAGGGATGAGTGAGTCCACCCCCTCCTAAATACCAGACCACATGCCCTCAACATGGGGGGTGCTTTGGGGCAGGAAAGCTCCCCCTAGGCACCTTGTTTTCATGTTGATGAGCACAAGGGCCCCTTCCCCACAACCCTAGCCAGGTGGTTGTGGAGATACCTGTACTTACCCACCAGAAAAGTGGTGAAAGTTAGTAACAACACAGCCAGTTTTTGATAAATTCTTTATTCAACCCCCTCCCTCCCCAAAAAAATTAATAAATGTCCCCAGAAGTAGATCCAATGTTAATCACAATGAACACCAGCCGCCGACTCAAACGGGAAATAAACCTGACTCTGAAGCTTGGCTATCATCAAATGACAGCTCCATGACCTCTGACTGCTAAATAAAATAAGTGCCGTTACCACCCAATTAAGTCATTGGGTGAATCCGCCCCCTTATTATGTCATTGACCAAGCATGCCACAGTCAATGGGGGCCTAGTATGGATTGGGGACCCCATGCTGTTTTTTTTCCTAAATTTTAAATGCTGGCAATTTAAAAAGTTTATCTTCTACTTCTACAGGTATCCTCCCCCCCCCCCCCCCCAAAAGGTGCCAATTGTGGCACCGGAGGTTGAGAGGAGACAAATGAGCAAACATTCCACTCTGCTTTAACAACCAGCTATGTACAGCTTCTTAAGGACGCTGACTATCAACAGCATTAAAGTACCACAAGCTTTAACTACTTAAATACCACATACTTAATAAAATAGCTCATGCCATTTTTTTAATAGCATTGTTTTGTGAATTACAGAAAAATGTTAAAAACGCTAAGCGGTATTTTACTGCAGTTATTAAAGTGGTACATTCTGCTTAGTGAATTTAGCCCAAAGTCTAGTATATAATCAGTTCAGACATTGAAAAAGTCTCACACATGTGGTATCACCATACTCAGAGAAGGAGAATGTGTTTTGGGGTATAATTCTAAGTATGTCCATGCTGTGTGTCAGAAATATCTTATTGAATTCACATCTTTATTTTCTTTCCGCATTTTTAAAAAACTTGGGATAATGAAATTAAGTCTTCAAAAGACTGACCATGCCTTTTAACCACTTCCCGCCCAGTCAATAACATATTGACGTCCGGGAAGTGGTTCAGTTATCCACACTGGACGTCATATGACGTCCTGCGGGATAACAGCCGCCGCGCGCCCGGGGGGGCGCGCATCGCGGCGATTGGTGGAGCGGTGGGTCAGTCTGACCCACCGCTACACTGATCTCGGTAAAAAGCCTCCGGCGGAGGCTTTTTACCACATGATCGGCCATGTCCAATCACAACTGATCACGATGTAAACAGGAAGAGCCGTTGATCGGCTCTTCCTCACTCGCGTGTTTATCAGCGCAGCCCCCCCTCGGATACCCACACTGGACCACCAGGGAAGCCCCCCAGGACCACAGGGAAGCCCCAAGCATGTGGATGGCCCCCATGGCCATCCACATGTAGTAAAATCAAAAAAAAAAAAAATATGCCAATCAGTGCCCACAAATGGGCACTGACTGGCACTATGATGGCACCACCACAATGTGTGGTGGCTGGCATTGCTGGGTATCAGTGTCCATCAGTGCCACCTACTAGTGTCCATCAGCGCCACCTATCAGTGCCCATCTGTGCCCATCAGTGCCCACCTATCAGTGCCGCCTATAAGTGCCAATCAGTGCCGCCTATGAGTGCCAATCAGTGCCGCCTATGAGTGCCAATCAGTGCCGCCTATGAGTGCCAATCAGTGCCGCATACCAGTGCCACATATCAGTGCCCATCAGTGCCGCCTATCAGTGCCCATCATCAGTGCCCATCAGTGCCACCTCATCAGTGCCACCTCATTGGTGCCACCTCATCGTTGCCCATCAGTGTCGCCTTGTCAGTGCCGCCTTATCAGTGCCCGTCGTTGAAGTAGAAAAGGTACTTATTTACAAAAAAAATTAACAGAAACAAAGAAAAACGTTGTTTTTTTCAAAATTTTCGCTCTTTTTTTATTTGTTGTGCAAAAAATAAAAATCGCAGAGGCGATCAAATACCACCGAAAGAAAGCTCTATTTGTGGGAACAAAATGATAAAAAATTTGTTTGGGTACAGTGTTGCATGACCGCGCAATTGTCATTCAAATTGCGACAGCGCTGAAAGCTCAAAATTGGCTTGGGCAGGAAGCTGTATAAGTGCATGGTATTGAAGTGGTTAAAGAATACCTTCGGGTGTTAACTCTCCAAAATAGGGTAATTTTGTGAGTGTTTTTAGTGTCCTGGTGCTCAAGGGCCTTCACAAATGTGAAAGGTAGTCAGGAAATTAGATGTGTAATCTACCTGAAGGTGCTCCTTGGATTTGTGTTGGCAGGCTGTGAAAAAGTCTCACACATGTGGTATCACCGTACTCATAAAAGGTAGCAGAATGTGTTTTGGGGTGTAAGTCTAGGTACATCCATGCTGTGTATTAGAAATATCTTATTATTTAACAACTTTTTCAAGAAAAAATGCATTTTTATTTTCTTTCCTGCATTTTCAAAAACCTTGTGGCCAATAATGAAATTTTCAAAGAAAAAATCGCTATGCCTTTTAGAAAATATCTGGGAGTGTTTACTTTCCAAAATTAGGTCATTGTGTTGGTGTTTCAAAAGACCTGGTGCTCCAGGGCCTCCAAAAATGAAATTAGATGTGTAATCCAACTGTTGTGGGAGGCTCTTTACTGAGATCGGTGTGGCGGTGTGTCAGACTGACATGCCGCACCATCGATCGACGCGCTGCGCGCTGGCAGTTATCCTGCTGGACATCATATGGCGCCCAGTCAGGATAACTGAACCCCCGCCCGGCTGTCATATATATATATATATATATACATATATATATATATATATATATATATGTGTGTGTGTGTGTGTGTGTGTGTATGTGTATATATATATATATATATATATATATATATATATATATATATATATATACACACCGTATATATACCGTATATATATCATAGTTTGTAGACTCTATAACTTTCCTAAAGACTAAATAATATATACCGATTTGAGTTATTTTTACCAAAGAAATGTAGCAGAATACAGTTTGTCTTAAATTTATGAAGACAGTTATTTATTTGCAAAATTTTATAACCAAAACTTTTTTCTTTTTACATTTATATAGCTAAAAACCTAGTGGGGATCGAATACCACCAAAAGAAAGCTCTATCTGTCTGGAAAAAACAAACATTTAATTTGGGTACAGTGTTGCCTGAATGAGTTATTGTCATTCAAGGTGTGAGAGCGCTGAAGGGGGTGAAAGTGTCCGGTATTGATGTGGTTAAATATACAGAAAACCTCCTATTACCTCCCTCACATCCACATCCTATTATTGTGTGACCAATGCCATCTAAATAATTCTTACTTTCATTTCCCAAAGTTATCCGTCTACAAGGAGACCTGTATAGATTAAATGACGGCACCAATGATGATGGAGGAGGACTGGAGTCACATGACTGAGAATATACTAAACCTCACCCTGGAGATCATCTACCTGCTGACCGGAGAGGTGAGGAGGATTCTGGGAGGTCACATGACATCACTCTTATCTCTATTAATAAAACACAGACCTGACTGGAAAGGTGAGGAGGATTCTGGGAGGTCACATGACATCACTCTTATCTCTATTAATAAAACACAGACCTGACCGGAGAGGTGAGGAGGATTCTGGGATTCTAACATGATATTCCTATTGGTTCCTCAATACAGAGATTTCTTCTTGTGAAGTCGGGTGATCATATGACCATCACAGTGCTTTCATGTGACCCCCTAAAACCTGAGAGACACAACATGCAGAAGATTCTAGAAGTCACCAAGAAGATGATGGAGCTGCTGACAGGAGAGGTGAGCGGTGTCGGGAATTCTGGGACATTATCCAGTAACAGACAAGGGATGTGTCTGGATGGTGACTGTATCATTGTGTGTGTCAGGTTCCTATAAGGTGTCAGGGTGTCACTGTCTATTTCTCCATGGAGGAGTGGGAGTATTTAGAAGGACACAAGGATCTCTACAAGGACGTCATGATGGACAATCAGCCGCCCCTCACATCACCGGGTAAGAGGAGACTTTATTGTAAAGGAGAGAGCAGTACGGAGGAACCACCTAGATCCCCCATCATCTGATAAACACATAGAAACTAGGGTTGTCCCGATACCACTTTTTTGAGACCGAGTACAAGTACCGATACTTTTTTCCAAGTACTCGCTGATACCGATTACCGATACTTTTTTTTCAATGTCATGTGACAGTTTGAAAGATGGGGACTGATAGGTGGCACTGACAGGTGGCACTTATGGGCACTGACTGGTGACTGGCGCTGATGGGCACTAATAGGTGGCTGGCAATGATAGGTGGCACTGATAGGTGGCACTTATGGGCACTGATGGCACTGATAGGTGGCACTTGTGGGCAGTGATAGGTGGCACTGAAAGGTGGCACTTATGGGCACTGATAGATGGCTCTTATGGGCACTGACAGGTGGCACTTGTGGGCAGTGATAGGTAGCACTGATAGGTGGCACTTGTGGGCCCTGATAGATGGCACTGAAAGGTGGCACTTGTGGGCACTTATGGGCACTGATAGATGGCACTTATGGGCACTGATAGGTGGCAGTGATAGGTGGCACTGATAGGTGGCACTTGTGGGCACTGATGGGCACTGATTGCACTGATAGATGGCACTGATTGCACTGAAAGGTGGCACTTGTGGGCACTTATGGGCACTGATAGATGGCACTTATGGGCAGTGATAGGTGGCACTTGTGGGCACTGATAGCACTGATAGATGGCACTTGTGGGCACTGATAGATGGCACTGATTGCACTATCTGTGCAATCAGTGCCATCTATCAGTGCCCACAAGTGTCACCAATCAGTGCCCATAAGTGACACCTATCAGTGCAGTCAGTGCCATCTACCAGTGCCACCTGATAGGTGGCACTGGTAGATGGCACTGATTGCACTGATAGGTAGCACTTGTGGGTACTGATAGGTGGCTGGCACTGAAATGCTGTGGGGAAAAAAAATGACACAGGATTTAAAAAAAAAAAAAACTGCTGCAACGCCCATCTTGGTACACCCTGCACTCGGCTGAAGTAAGCAGCAGCAGACATCTTGTTACACCCAGCCCATATAGCTCGGGCTGGGTGTAACAAGATGTCTGCTGCTGCTTACTGCAGCCAAGTGCAGGGTGTACCAAGATGGGCGTGGGGACGTTCAGCCGCTGACGGCGACCGAATGTGACAGCACCGGTCCCCGATCCTGATGCGGCTGCGCCCTGCACCCCTGCCAGCTTACCAAGTTCAACTGCAGGTGAGGGACTCACTCTCCGCCCGCGGACTCCGTCCATCGACTGTGCCCGCCCTCTCCAGCCAGACTCCGCCCGCACTTTCCTTCAGAGACTCAGCCCGCCCCCTCTCCAGCCAAACTCCGCCTGCACTAGCTCTGTCGACAGACTCTGTCTGCCCTCTCCAGCCAGACTCCGCCTGCACTCCCCCGCCCTCCCCAGCCACTGACTCCTCCCGCCCTCTCCGGCCACAAAAAAAAAAAAGTATCGGGTGAAGCATCGGGAGCATTTGCGCGAGTACAAGTACTCGCGCAAATGCTTGGTATCGGTCCCGATACCGATACTAGTATCGGTATCGGGACAACCCTAATAGAAACAATGTATTCAGTCAGTGTGTGTGTTTCCTACAGATGGATCCAGTAATGGGAACCCACCAGAGAGATGTCCCCGTCCTCTGTATTCCCAGGATTCCACACAGGAAGGTCACACCATCCCCCACCATCATCAGGTAGATGAGGAACAATCACTGATAGTATTAGGATCTGTACATTATCTGTATTGTTACCATTGATGTCATTTTTATTCTATATTCAGAGTGGAAACCTGAGAGTTTATAAAGTTGAAGTTAAAGAAGAGATAAAAGAGGAGGATGATGAGGATGGAGTAATGGAGGAGTCAGAGTTTCTGAAAGAGCATAAAGATCTGTACAAGGACACCATGTTGGAGTCATCCAGCTACAGAAACCCACCAGAGAGATGTCCCCGTCCTCTGTATTCCGTACAGGAGGATCACATCATTCCTCAACATTACAAGGTTGGTGGCATCTAGAACATGGAATCGTAGAGGTGATGTGTTGATCTTTTTAAATTTGATGTCGCAAGATAAGAGCTTATGTTTTACAGTTGTTGTTTTTAATAATTTTCTTGGTGCAGGATGAAGATATGATAGATATACAATTTGAGGTTAAAGCAAAAGAAGAAGAGAGGTATGTGAGGGATGATCAGCAGTCTATGGAGGAGGATGGAATAACGGGGACATTTATAGAGGAGGACACTCCTACAGAGATCAGCACAGGTGGGTCATTAACACTAAATCCATTCCTCCACCCATACTGCTCACCGATTGGTCCAGAGTAGGGCAGGGACTGGGTGATATCAGCCTGTAATACCCTGGTCACTTTCCTGAGCTGTGTTCCCCATCCTGTATTTCTCTCGGATAATCTTCCTTCTCTGTGCTGCAGACACAATTTATGTATCTAGACTGGATTTATGGAGATTCTGGGGTTCAGCTGACAGCAAAATGTTGATTTTTACCATAGACTTTATTTAACCTAGGCACCTGGAGTATCTGATTTGGGTCTTCTGCCCCATACCCGAGTCTAGCAAGATCTGACAGTACAATCCCCCCCAGGGTTTCTTACTCTGTTGTCTGCTGGCTGTGTCGGGTGGAGGGATATGTCTGTATAGTCCCAGACCCAAGTCACTGAGTGCAGTCTCAGGAGATGGGAGAAAGCGGTGTGGGACCTCTGCAACTCAAATAAACATTTAGCCTTCCAATAAATATTATGAGTCCTGACCCTTACACCATATAATTTATATTGTATATTACACACTCCTGACCCCTGTACTATATACTCTATGTTGTATATTACATCATTCTGATACTATATAGTCCTAACTTTTGTATCCTATATAATAATTTGTGTATTACATAGGCCTTACTTCTCTTGCACCCATTTTCTACCAGCTGGGCATTTTATATCTGATGATTTGATTGGAAACAGACTTTTACATGTTGATAATAATGTGATAACATCCTTTAAACTTTGAAACCTTAAACAGAAAGTGATAATGAGGGAGGAGTCAATAACCCAATGATGGTGGTCTTCAGGATTAGTCCAGTCTTTATCTTGGTTGTTCTCCCCCCATCCTCACTCTCTGACCTCTGGTGGGGCTCAGCCCCGCTGTTATTCATGACTAAATCATGGACTAAATAAGGAAGTGCAGGACTTCTTGTGTTGGGAAGATGGCAATGAGTGATAGAGGGGGTGGGGACACTCGTCCTATAATCCCCTCATCACTGTCACTCCTATAAAAGACAGTTCTCATTGTTTCCTCACTCTCTGACTAAGGTCCATGAATAAAGAAATGATCTGGTAGGAGATCAGAGGACCCATTTACTAGTTACCTTGAGGGGGGAATTGTAAGATCCTCAGAGACAAAGCTGTCTGATGTGGGCGGAGTCCTGGTTTAGGGGAACCAATCTGCTCATGTCTAGTAATAATCTTTTTATTTCTATTTTATTAGATGGACGGGAGATGAGGAAAACCTCAGAGGATTGTCTCACTTTGTCTCCAGACTGTAAAGTAGAAGATGAGGACATCACACAGTATAGTCCAGGAGAAAACCCGACTACCTCAAATGTCCATCCGGCACCACACAGTGTAGATGGACCATCGTCTTCCTCTTATCCTGAGGAACCTCAGACTGTGCGGGACGGTGCCGGACCATCGTATTCCTCTTATCCTGAGGAACCTCAGACTGTGCGGGACGGTGCCGGACCATCGTATTCCTCTTATCCTGAGGAACCTCAGACTGTGAGGGACAGTGCCATCCTTCCAACACATAGGAAGTTTTCCTGTAATGAGTGTGGGAAGTGTTTCCATTCTAAATCCAAACTTATTGTGCATAAAAGAACTCACACAGGAGAGAAGCCATATTCCTGTCCTGAGTGCGGGAAATGTTTTTCACAGAAATCCCACCTTCACACACATCAGAGATCTCACACAGGGGAGAAACCTTATTCCTGTCCTGAGTGCGGGAAATGTTTTTCTGTGAAGTCCAGTCTTTACACACATCAGAGATCTCACACAGGGGAGAAACCTTATTCCTGTCCTGAGTGCGGGAAATGTTTTTCACAGAAATCCCACCTTCACACACATCAGAGATCTCACACAGGGGAGAAACCTTATTCCTGTCCTGAGTGTGGGAAATGTTTTTCTGTGAAGTCCAGTCTTTACACACATCAGATATCTCACACGGGGGAGAAGCCGCATTCCTGTGCTGAGTGCGGGAAATGTTTTTCACAGAGGGCCAGTCTTTACACACATCAGAGATCTCACACAGGGCAGAAGCAGTATTACTGTTTTGAGTGCAGTAAATGTTTTTCATGGAAATCCAATCTTTACAGACATCTGAGATCTCACACGGGGGAGAAGTCACGTTCCTGTCCTGAGTGAGGGAATTGTTCCTCACTGAAGTCCTGTCTTCCTGTACATCAGGGATCCCACACAACCCTTGAGGTGTATTGGTGCCTTGAGTGCGGGAAATGTCTTCCATGTGAATGTTGTTGGACATCACCGCTTTCATGTGGGGAAGAAGCACACCCTGATATACACCTCAGATATACTCCATGGCTGATCTTCATCATGTAAGAAACAGTTCCGGGGGTGAGGACATTTAAAAAAAAAAACGACTTGTCCAAGGGACTAAATCGGGATCCCAATCTCCTTGTCCCTTATGACAATCTCCTTGTTCCTCATCTACCAGAGAGCTCAGCAGCGGTGTGGGAGTTCATTGAAAACTACAAGCTGACATCGGCAAAGGACAGAACTCTGTGAATGAATGGCACGGCCGCACTCTTTTCATAAAGTGACAGCCGGTACGGGGAACTTCTCGCCGCACTGCTGTCACACAGAGGACTCGGATTGCTGAGCCGCTGCAGGAACATGTAACATGTCCCCGAAGGTAAACGTTTCCTTTAAGTCTTTCACTGTCAGAGCTCATTTTTGCATTTTTTTTTTTTGGCTCACATGTTTAACCCTTTCAATAAAAGACACTTTCACCCCCTTCCTGCCCAGGACAATTTTCATCTTTCAGCGCTCTCACACTTTGAATGACAATTGTGCGGTCATGTAACACTGTTCCCAAATGAAATGTTTATCTTTTTTTCCCACAAATAGAACTTTCTTTTAGTGGTATTTGATCACCACTGGGGTTTTTATTTTTTGTGTTACAAATAAAAAAAACAGAAAATTCTGGAAAAAAAAGCTTTTCTTTGTTTGTGTTATAAGATTTTGTAAATAAGTAAGTTTTCTCCTTCACTGATGGGCACTGATGAGGAGGCACTGACAAGCATCTCTTATAGGCACTGATTGGCATACCTTTATGGGCACTGATTGGCATCACAGGCAGGCACATGTGGTCATCACTGGTGATCATCGCTGATGGGTCTGTACTGATAATCAATGCTGAATACTCCTCTACTCGCGTCTTGTCAGCATGAATAAAGGAAAGCCAATAACCGTCACTTCCTGATTACGATGTGATTAGCTTTGATTGGACACACCGCACCACCTATCGCCATGGGCCCGAGCGGCTTATTTTTCTGGAAGTCATATAACAGTGATGGCAAACCCGTGGCACGCGTGCCGCTGCCGGTACGCCAAGCCCTTTCTGTGGGCACGCCAGGAAAAATGGAGAAACACACTTAAACACTGAAATCAGTCCGCATCGCAAACTACATCTCCCACAGGTCCCTAGGCTTGCGGCGACGTGTCCGAGTGGGCGTGACAGAGTAGAAACGGCCAGGGGTGACGTGCGTGTGCGCACACACAAATCCAGTTATAGACGCTGTCTTGTCCACACCGCACCCCCCATCAAACTACAGCTCCCACAAATCTCTGGAGCCAGCGGTGACGTGTCTGAGGTGGGTGTGCCTTAGAGAACACGGCTCCCACACGGCTGGGCTCGATCAGGGGTGATGTGCGGGCGGGAATGAGCTGACAGATCGGGAAACACTGGAGACAGGTGAGAGGTTTATATGGACAAAAAATAGAAAACTGGGAACCACACTGGGATACAAATATTACTGAGAGCTCATCCACTCACTATCCAAAAAGCTGCATACAAGGGAGGACTGTTCCAGGAAGAAGGAACGGTCAAGATGCCACAAAATAGAGCCACAGGGATATAGAAATTGAAAAAAAAATGATGGAAAATTAAATGACAAAAATGTATTAATTAAAACGGGTCAAATACAAAAAGATGTTTTTCCACCTACAACCATCTAAAAAGACAACGTTGTCTAAAACAAAAACATCTAGGCGCCATTATGCATCCACATACCCAAACAATCGTGCAGTAACCATATAACCATGGAATGTATGGCTGGGTATACCCAATGCCCAGCAAATGCATCTCTGCATTCTGAGCGTAACGCACTACTGATCCCTGCATTCTGAGCGTAACGCACTCCTGATCCCTGCATTCTGAGCGTAACGCACTCCTGATCCCTGCATTCTGAGCGTAACGCACTCCTGATCCCAGCATTCTGAGCGTAACGCACTCCTGATCCCAGCATTCTGAGCGTAACGCACTTCTGTCCCAGCATTCTGAGCGTAACGCACCATGGATCCCTGCATTCTGAGCGTAACGCACTCCGGATCCCTGCATTCTGAGCGTAAGGCACTCCGGATCCCAGCATTCTGAGCGTAATGCACTCCTGATCCCAGCATTCTGAGCGTAACGCACTCCTGATCCCAGCATTATGAGCGTAACGCACTCCGGATCCCTGCATTCTAAACGGAACGCATTCCTTTAAAAAAAATACATGTTTTTTTCTGGGCAGAATCCTACATTTTTGGTCCCTTACGGCTCATTCAGAGGGATGATCAGTCCCATCCACTGTACAGAGCCGCTGGTAGGTTTAATTCTGTGTTGGCACTTTGAAAGAAATAAGTTGGTTTTGCGTCGCGGTTTGGGCACTCTGGCTCAAAAAGGTTTGCCATCACTGTCATATAACATCCACTCAGGATAATGGAACCCCCGCCTGGCCTAGAAAATGCAATATATCAGTAAAAAACACACTAAAGTTAATTTTAGGGGGCACAAAAAACACAATAAATTACCCAATTTTTGTAAAATATAAAAGCTGAGGTCGCACTGAGTAATTGAATACCCAAGATATTAAATCTCAAATTGTGTGCGCCTGTGAAATGGTGACAGACTTCAGTACTCTATATTTTCTTTAGGCAATGCTTTAAAAGCCCCCTGTAGGTCATCAGTTTAGTGTTACAGAGGAGGTTTGGTGATAGAATTATTGCTCTTATTCTGGTGTTCTGTAACATGTGGATCGCAATCAACTTTTTCAGGCGTAGGCGCCCCAATGTGTGAGTTTCTTTGTACATGCGTTTATGTGGGGGTGGGGCCTTCGTTTTTTTGGGGGTGGGTTATGTGCCTGGGTTTAAATTTAATTTTGTACAATTAAAAAATAAAATAATTTATCACATAGAACAGCCCTTTTCAACCAGGGTACCTTGAGATTTCTTCAGGGGCGCCTTGGCAAAATGCCTAAAAATTGCCCCAAAATTGTATACAAGCCGGAGGGAGGATAAAGCCATTCAGTTACACAAAGCCACAGGTTTTCATTGTACACCATTACAACCTTTTAGCTGCCAACCTCCTAAAGACCAATGACATGATGACAAATTTAGACCAGTGGACTCAAAATTGGACTTTATAGGCACCACTTGCTTGTTTGCTCACGATTGTGGATTCCCTTACCATTGATCCCCTATTGATGCACAGGTTCAATTTACACTGTTTTTAGCTATTCAGATCATTTTTGGCAGTTGAATACCACTTACCACAATACTCACTTCAAGCTCCTGAAAAAAACATGTAGAGCTCAGAGTTAGTCTACCCCTCTACATGAACCTATACCAGGCCCACCACAATACTGATGACCACTTCTATATCGAATTTATGTCAAGTTACAGTTTGGCCTATGTTTGGTTTATGGTGATGTATTTGTGGTAGTTAGGAACCAAGAATAAAAACCCCTAAAGTGGACTTTAAAGGTACAAATATTTTGAAAGTGAGTGTCGTAGTAAAGAGGTGTTGTTTATTTAAACATATCATATAAAAAAGTTATACATATTGAACGAGGAATGTATATACATCTGTGACATTATCACCATACATAACAAGTATGATCCTGTTGTGAATTCATGAAGAAATAATACATTTTATATACTGGCAGAGATATGAGATTCCAGTAGGCCTCAAAAATGAATTGAACTATTGCTCTCTCACCAGTTAAAGCAAGATTGATGGACTAAAAGGACTTTGTGATCTCACATGTTTTCCAAATGTTCAGGGGATTAACTATCTGTAACGTTTACAAGCCCTGTGTTGAAACAAGAGACTGCTGGAACAATGGTAGGTTTCTCACCAAACAAGAAGTTGTTGATCTGGCTTCAATGGATAAAAAACAATGATAAATACAGCCATCGAGACAAAAAGTTATACAGACTGCTATCATATAGCAATAACCCTTATCTAGAAAAAAACATTGTGCTCAAGTAAGGTCTGTTTGGACAAGCAGAGTCGTCTTCAAAACATACTTTTAAGCTGCTCAAAGTCCATCCCAACACATGTTAGAAAGATGTGAATGGTGTGCAAGTCAGAAATTTTTAAAAAATACCTACATGTATATTATAAGACATTTAAATTATCTATGATATTGTAAGTCACAAAGATGAGTATAATTTTAGTATCTGATGACCTAAGAACTTTGTTATAAGAAAAATATATATGAAAGTAGTGATTATAGTAGAAATGTTTTGAAAAGCTAATTAGCATTATAAAAGACACCAATCATAATTATAACCATATACAAAATTAACCTATGTTTAGATTTACACATACTCATCTGGTATATCAGAATTATTCATTTATCCATATAGATAATTATTTTGTGTGATATTGATTGATATATATATATAACCTGTGTCATTCCTAGACAAACCAGTTTAAAGGTATACACTTATCACATAAAATGGTTTTATGTTTATGTATGTGAATGAATCAGAATTATACTGAGCGTATTTTATAGGATACCGGTTACCAGAATACTTAAAGATATATATTCTTCTCACCATTATACAAACTAATACACATTATGAAAAATAGAATATATTAAATGAAGAAATAAACTCAAAACACATGAGAGACACCTGGGGGTTGAAGGTGATATTACCTGAAAATCATTTGGCTCCCGGAAAAGGTTAATGATTAGGTTGCTTACCAATGAAAACAAAGCCATACCTTTTGGGCAGAGCTTATTATAATTTTTTGATCACATTGTCTGAGATAGTATTTAAGACAAGAAAAATGTTATGAAAAAGGAAAGACACACACTCCCACACACTAGGGGGAGATATACACTCAGGGACCCACCCTGAGGGGGACACTTACACACCCAAGATGACAGACACATGCAACATTCATCAATACATATCTTTACATTCATGAAGATTCCTGAACACCTGATACTTGGAACTCGGAGGTCGCAAGAAGTAATTCCTCTTTAAGAGTATCCATCTTGAACGCCACGGAAGCCATCTTAGAAATCCAGTAGCTATTTTGCAATGGGTAATTATGTCATGTTAATTTATCTTGTATTCATTTATGTTCTCTAAAATATTGATGTATTTAATGCCATACAATTGATAATTATTCGCCCGAATCAATAACCACTTGTAGATTTTTCTCTAAAGATTCAATTTTTCCTTATATTTTACTTTTTGCATAGTTGCCATTTTTATTGACAAAACAAAGTCTAATTTATTTCACATTGTTAACCACTTACTTACCTGCAGTATAGTAACGGTTGGACAGGACGTGTGAAATACAGACGTTCTGTTTAATTGTCATTTTCACAAGGTTATTGATTCTACCGAGAAGTTATCATGGCGGTATTATGTCAAAGGGACTACACGCCCATTTTGCGGGTGTTTTTATTGATTTTCAAGACGTGCATGTAACGCAATCGGTATTTTAAATTTAATTTAATAATAAATACTGTGCGGGGGAGGGGGGGTTGGAGGAGGGGTAGGGAGGGTAGGGAGTTGTTGTGAAAGGCACATAACGATGAATGAACACACTAAAATATATCTTTGGTTTACGAGGGTAGGGGGTGGGGAAGGGGAGGAGGGAGGAAGGGGGGAAGTAAGAAGGAATGTATGGTTGTATAGAGCACTAGAAAGAGTAGAACCACAAAAAATACGTTTTTGTAACCTGATATTATCATTGCATATATGGTTAAGGTGGGTAAGGTGGGAGGTATTCTAAAAAGGGAAGAAATAGTAGGGGAGGATGCCGAAGTATAATAGCGAGAAGAGTTTCTCTAATCAGGGAATAGGCATCAAGGTACGCTCATGGAATGTCCGAGGGGTAAAAGACCCAATAAAGAGACAGGTAATTTTCGCAGACGCCAATAATAACAATATTAAAATGCTGTGTCTGCAGGAAACACACCTGGATAAGGGAACCGTCAATTTACTAAAACACAGGAAGTATCAGACACAATTCCACTCCACACACACCTCCTATTCAAGGGGGGTGAGCGTGTTGATAGATTCAGGGTTGGTGTTTTCCTGCAGCCACTGTAAGATTGACACTGAGGGACGCTATGTGTTTCTTCACTGTCGGATAGAAACAAGGGAATATGTGGTGGCAGGTATATATATCCCCCCTCCGTTCGGGATAGAAACACTGTGGGACTTGATGGAGTTTATCATGGACAGACCGGGAGTACCGGTAATAGTGGCGGGGGATTTCAACATGACCATGAATAAAAACATAGATAAACTCCCGGCGGGTGCCCCCTCTGCACGGGCTGATAGCCCTCTCTCCCAATTTTGTGGGGAGATGGGCCTGGTAGATGTGTGGAGGAGGAGGCACCCAATGGAGAAACAATTCTCCTGCCACTCAAGGACACATTCGACTCTGTCCAGGATAGACCTCGTGCTCTGCAATGAAGAGGCAATGGGGGTGCTGGGAGAGGTGGTATATGAACCCAGAAGCATATCGGACCACTCCCCAATGACTTTTGTAATAAAGACGAATAGAGGATATAATAAAAGGGATTGGAAGTTAAATCCATTTTGGTTAGAGGTTATCAAAGAGCCGGAAGGAATAAATGGCAGTCTGAAAGAATTTATAGAAGTAAATACCGGCTCTGCCTCGATGGGAATAATTTGGGATACTTTGAAAGCATTCCTGCGGGGAATCCTAATCCAAAAAATATTGCTTATTAAAAAACAAACGCGTGCCATAGAACTTGCGGCGAGTGAAAAGGTAAAGAGCTTAGAGATCTGTTATATAAATAACCCAAGCCAGGAGGAACATAAGAAATGGCTAGAAGCACAGGAGGAATACAAAAAAATAATAAGAAGAAAGGCGGAAAATAAAAAACTATTTCAGAAACAAAACTTGTTTGGTGAGGGTGAGAGAGTGGGGAGAATTCTCGCCATGGCCGCAAGGGATGACAATTCCCTCACTATTATACCGGCGATTCATGATGAGAATGGGGAGATTAAGAGAGACACACCAGAAATAATGCAGGTGTTCAAAAGGTATTACCAGAATTTGTATAGTAGTAATTGGCATAACAACAGTGAAGGGGAAATGGTCACTTTTTTTGCAGGCCTGAAAATACACCGGCTGACAGAGCAAGATAGGGAAGAGCTGGAGGCACCGCTGACACTGGGAGAGATACAATTGGCAACTAAAGAAATGGCGGGTCAAAAGTCACCGGGTCCTGACGGTCTCCCAATAGAAATATATAAAACCTACAGTTAGTTGCTGCTTCCAAAATTGCTAGAGGTATTTAACTGGGCGGCTGAGGCAGGGAAAATGCCTGGGTCCATGGAAGAGGCAACTATAATAACACTATTAAAGGAAGGGAAAGATCAATTAGAGGCAAATTCCTATAGACCGATATCACTCCTGTGCGCTGACACCAAAATCCTGGCTAAAATACTGGCAACAAGGTTAAATAGGATAGTTACAAAACTGGTACATCCTGATCAAACAGGATTTATACCAGGAAGGTCCACTAGCTCTAACATCAGAAGAACATTCCTAAATATCCAGCTGCCAGTAGTAGAAAGAGAGGCAAGAGCAATCTTGTCCTTGGACGCCACAAAGGCATTTGATAGCCTTGAGTGGCAATATCTGTGGAAGGTGTTAGAAGAGTACAGATTCGGCCCTAAGTTTACTCAATGGGTTAGGTTACTATATGGGAATCCCAGGGCAAAGGTAAGGGTCAATGGTGAGTGCTCAGACTGGTTTAGACTGGCCAGGGGGACAAGACAGGGATGCCCGTTGTCGCCCCTGCTTTTCGCCCTGGCCATAGAACCACTAGCCACTGCAATAAGGGCATCTCCGGGGATAAAAGGATTCAAAAGAAAGCTAGGAGAGGAGAAAGTCGCATTATATGCGGACGACATCCTACTCTTCCTGGGAGATACACAGGCCTCACTGGCGACAGTAATGAATATCATAGGGGAATTTGGGAGATTTTCCGGTCTAACAATAAACTGGGAGAAATCCGCCCTTCTGCCGCTAGAGCCCTTGAAAGGGCAGATAGATCAAGTGAAGGTAGTGCCCCAGATAAGATACCTAGGAATAAACATGACAAAGGATCCTGGGCAATATATAGGGGGAAATCTAGTGCCATTACTAACAAAGATGAAACAAAAATGCAGGTTCTGGAATCGGCTTCCCCTATCTGTAGTAGGAAGGAGCAATCTGATAAAAATGGTGTGGATGCCGCAAATCCTATATATTCTACATAATTCCCCAGTATGGATTCCAAAACGGTGGTTCAGGAAGATAGAAGGGGTTTTCAGGGAATTGATCTGGAAGGGGGGAATAGCGAGAATCTCGCTCCGAGCCTTGCAATATCCAAGGGAGAAGGGGGGTCTCGCTCTCCCGAACCCCAGATTCTATTTCTTAGCGGCCCAGCTGCAGCACATGAGGAATAGTAATCAGAGAGGACCCAGGGTAGTCATGAATGACACAAGTCATGACACAGAAGTAGAGGCAGTGGAGGCAGATTCATTTCATTCTAAATGCCCCACAGTCCAATTAATGGTAAAATGTTGGAAAGAGGGGAAGAAGATTCTAGGATATACAGGTTTCTCTGAATTCTCCCCTATCTGGGATAATAGCAATTTACAAGAACTTAAAATCATGGGAAAGGTTGATGAGTGGGACAGATTAGGGATACATCTACTGGAACAACTATTTGCTGTTGGTAGAATAAAAACATTTCAAGAAATAAGAGAGGAGTTCTCGGTTCCAAATAGATCTTTTTATAGATATTTACAAATTAGACATGCGCTGGGTGCACAATTTGGGGATGGGATGCCGGAGTGGAATGGTATGGCCATCTTCCGAAACTTGGTAAACACTGAGGACACTAGAGGAGTAATCTCAACCATTTATGACTCCCTAGAAAGGGCAGATCGAAGCGAGATCATGGCCAATAAAATTAGGGAGAAATGGGAGAAGGATGTGGGCACAATTTCACAAGATCAATGGGAACAAATACTGGGTATAGGTCCCGAATTGTCAATGTCCCCCTCCCAGTATATGTCTCAGTTATATCTGATACACAGGACATACTACACGCCCCAAAGAATGTTCCAATTTGGTAGAAGACCAGACCCAGGATGCCAGAGATGTGGACAGGATAAAGGAGACCTAATACACATGGTCTGGAGATGCCCCAAGCTGTACCAATATTGGAAGCAAATAGTTGAAAAGATCAATAGAACATTTGGAACATTATTACAGCCGGAGGCGAGGCTATGTGTGCTGGGCTTGGTGGAAGAGAGGGTACCCTCAAAGGGCGAGAGTATAGCGATTAGGAGATGCCTGTTTCAGGGAAGGAAACTTATTGCACAGAAATGGCAAGCGGTAAACCCACCTACAGTAACAGAATGGGAGGAGGTAATAAATGACACAATAAGAAAAGAACAATTTATATACACTAAAAGAGGTAACAAAAAGAAATTTAATAATATATGGAATAAATGGATTGATGGGTGGGCACGGTGGATGAGGGGGGGGGTTGGGGAATGGGAGTGAGTTGGAGAATGTATAACATAGGTCAAGGCATATTTGTATTGCAACACAGGATTGAAATGGATGTATGTATAAATGTTGTGATAAAGAAATAAAAAAATATTTGATTAAAAATAATAAAATAAATACTGTTCGGGCAAACTGTCCTTAAAAAGCACAACAATCCTCTTGCACCCAACGCATTTCGGAGTACAGAAATCTCCTTCAGGGATATGTAGAATTTGAAAAGTAAATCTATAATATAATTGTAAAGAAGTAAGTATAAAAACAATAATATTCAGAAGTACAGTATTGTTGTTACAACTTAGTAGTATACAGATGTTTACTTTTAGGGTACACTCACGTGTGTTAGGGTGATATAACGGATGAACATTCCATCAATTGGCAATTAAAAACATAAAAAGCATTGTGGGCGGAGCTCTGAAGATGGCTGCTTGAGCCAGTAGCTCCTCACCACCCCAGCACAGCGGCGCCCATAACTCCGGTTCTACTGAACGAAATTTGGAACCACTGGTATCCACAGAACCCCCAGACTCCCGGGCACCCCCCCATCTATAAATAATAATTTTTACGGCTCAATGGAAGCCGAAACGGCCGATCAAAATTCCGCCCGAAAATCCAAGATGGCCGCCGAGTCACAGATTGTTTGTGTCAGTGCTGAGGTAAATTCAAAGGGAATTAATATGGCAGATCTGATAGCCCAACAATGTTCCTCACATGCATCTGGCTTTATTATACAGACTATCTCTCCATCTCATCCCCCTCATGAACCCCTGAGGGAACATTTTCAGGAGAACTCAACATTAACCCCTTTGGCTAATCCTATTATGGATCAGGACAGCTCTTGTCCTGTCAGCTCTCTGACCAATACATCTACATTTTCTATGGCCAACTTGTACCAGACCCTGGCTGAATTACTTGATAGGGGCCTCTCTCAAACTGCGGCTAAAATCACGGGAGAATTAAAGGCTGATTTTCAGAATTTAGGAGCCAGAATTGAGAACATAGAGTGTAAGTTGGATCAAACAGTGTCCGCCACAAATCAAAATGCAGAACAAGTCCATTTTATTCAAGAACAATTAGATACAGCTTTGTCTAGGATCGACGATTTGGAAAATAGGCCCAGGAGATATAATATCCGTATTAGAGGACTTCCAGAAACCATAACTGACATCCCGGCAGCGATTCAAAATATGATTCAATCCCTAATCCCAGAAATTCCACAAGACCGCCTGGAGCTAGATAGAGCACATAGGGCCTTAGGTCCTCTAAGGAAAGATGGTCTACCGAGAGACATAATAATTAAACCCCATTTCTATGCGATAAAGGAGGAAATTATGAGCAAGGCGCGAAATATGTCTACGATTCTATGCCTGGGTCATAAAATCCAATTATATGCAGACCTCTCTCCCTCTACAATGCAACGCAGACGTGCAATGAAGCCTCTACTTCTAGCCCTCATACAAAAAGACATTAAATACAAGTGGGCATTTCCATTTGCAGTAAAATTCTCTTACAAAGGGAAGAATCATTCCTTTTCTACTTTTCCTGACGGCGAAAAACTGTTATTGAATCTCAAGATCATCACTCAAGAAAATGACATGGACACTTCTCGAAGTGGCCCACAATCTTCAAAGAGACCGAACCCTACCAGCCCTCAATCTCCCTTGTGGACCAGGGCAAGAACCAAGAAAGCCAAAGACAATGGTCCCGCTTGAAGAGACCCAAGCTCACAATTTATACTTTGTACTCCTCGATTCCCATGAGCTCCAGGAAAGATTTATTCTAAGAGCCTGGAATGAATGTTTTTTTTTTTGTTCTGATTGTTTAAATTTTTCCAAAATGTTTTGCAAGGGGTTTTTATCCACGTCTCAATTTTTCTGAGTTCGATCTACTACTTGTAGAGTTCTTTGTCCAATTTGGGGGGGTGAGACTCTCGCTCCTCTATCCACTTCAGGGGGGAGAGGTGGGGGTCCCTCCGGACAGACCTGAATATGGTAGATCTAGTAAGTCTTTAATTTTTTTTTAAGGGGCGCCCTGGCTGGGGTGGGTCCCATGTGCTTCCACCTTTCCCCTGAGTCTCCTAGAGACTTTGTGGAAGGAATAGCCTTTTCCTTAGGGAACGGGCTTTTCATTTTCTACCTTGGTAGAAGTTTTGGGGAGGACTTTATCCTCCTCGAGATCGTTTTCATCCTTTTTTCGGTTTTTAAAAATTTTAATTAAATTTTTTTATTACTGTTTTTCTATGACAATTTTTTACTCTTCTTATTTTTTCCACTTTTTCATTCCTTTTTTCTCCTTTCCTATCTCTAATCCTATTATCACATGCCTGGCAGTTCTGGTTTTTGCAGATTCAATTGAAGGTACCCGCAACATGATCCTTTGGCTTTTGATTACCCGTCTAGAACACTTACAGATCCTGAGGATGGTGTATTGCGGTAAAGTAGATATAGTGGATGACGATGGCAGCTCCCTCCCTGAGTCCCATGGCTGATTCCGTACTAGGTTCACTCAAAATAGCTACACATAATGTTCAAGGCATGAATTCCCCTGTTAAGAGACGCAAACTCTTTGACTCTTATAAATCCCTGGGTATTGACATACTCATGATTCAGGAAACCCATTTCCCTAGGCAATTCAATCCCAGCTTTATACACTCCCGATTCCCACAATTTTTTTTAGCTAATGCCGAAAAGAAAACCAAGGGTGTGGCTATTTGTATTTCAAAATCATGCCAGTTTAGTTTCATATCTGATTTCAAAGATCCTGAGGGCAGGTTTATACTGGTTAAGGGCACAATAGAGGGACGAATATATTCTCTGATTTCATATTATTCCCCCAATTCAGGGCAAGATACATTTTTTCGATTCATCCTGGACACCCTATCTCCTCAATTAGAGGGCACAATCATTTGGGGGGGAGATTCCAATGCAGCATTTGATCAGGGGTTGGACAAATCCAAACCCCCCTCGACCCAATTAACCAGACCCACTAAGATAAGCCTGAAAATAGCTAGACTTTTGCATGATAAAGGCCTAGCTGATGTATGGCGAGAATCTAATCCTTCTATAAGAGATTATACTCATTACTCTCACCCACACAACACCTACTCTAGGATTGACCATATCCTGGTTCCTTCCTATATTCTCCCGGATGTTATTAAGTCAATTATCAAAGACACGGTCCTTTCTGATCACTCCATGGTTGTCATGTTCCTACGCATAAAAACTGGTAGATCAAAGGGGGGTAATTGGAGACTAAATGAGTCTTTACTTTCCGATCCAGCCATACAAATGGAAATAGATAAAGCTCTTCAAGAATACTTCAGCTTTAATGATATAGAAAATGTTTCCGCTGAAGTCCTTTGGGCTGCTCATAAGGCCTTTATTAGGGGCAAGCTTATCCAAATTTCGACAAGAATCAAAAAGGAAAGGGAAGCGGGCATTGATAGATTGGAGAGATCATACAGGACCCTGAGAACACAGCATAAAAGGAAACCTTCTCCATCCTTATTGTCTAAGATTGAAAGGAGTAGACTAGAACTCAATTTAGCACTCACTACAAAAGCGGAGAAATCTCTCCGTTGGACAAGTAATACATTTTATACTCAAACAGGTAAAATAGGTAGAATGTTGGCATCCAAATTGTCTCCTAAAACGAGAGTTTATTCCATACCTAAGATCCGCATTGCTGGACAGGACCCCACGGCTAACCCTGAAAAGATACTAAAGGCTTTTCAGACATTTTATTCCGAACTCTATAGCGACCCTTCAAATATACCCATGAACTCGGTATCCTCATACCTAGATGGCCTCCCTATTCCATCCTTGAATATGGAACATAGAGATATCCTAGAAGCTCCCTTCTCTGTTGAAGAGGTTACAGCAGTAATTCAAGATCTCAGGGCGGGATCAGCCCCGGGATCTGATGGATTATCAGCTCCCTACTACAAAGCCTTCAAGGACACCCTTACCCCATATTTAACAACATTTTTTAATTTTACTACAAGGGGTTCCCAATTAGGTACACAACTTAATACAGCCTACATTACTGTTATACCCAAACCGGATAAAAACCCAGAAGAAGTTTCCAATTATCGCCCTATTTCTTTGATAAATAATGATTTGAAAATTCTCACTAAAATTTTAGCGATTCGCCTCTCCTCTTTTATTACTAAATATATTCACAAGGATCAGGTAGGATTTATGCCAGCAAGACAAGGCCCAGATCAAGTGAGAAGAGCGATTGATATTATCTCCCTTTTGCAGTCCAACTGGGACGGAGGTCAAAAACAACAGGGTTTCCTGTTAGCACTTGATCTGGAGAAGGCCTTCGACTCTGTATCCTGGCAATACTTTATTCCCCTATTAGAACGATGGGGTTTTGGCCCACGTTTTATGGGAGTTATTAGAGCTCTGTATTCTCAACCTAAAGCTCAAATTCGTATACAGGGATATTATTCCTCTCCGATAAATATAGCCAGGGGTACAAGACAAGGTTGTCCACTATCCCCTATTGTCTTTGCTATGGCCATTGAAAGCTTGGCCATAGCCATTAGACAAAATTCTGACATTAAAGGCGTAACCTGTGGGAATCAGATGCATAACTGCGGACTTTTCGCAGATGATTTGCTTCTCTTTCTTACCTCTCCCATTACCTCCCTCCCGAATCTTTATAAAGTAATTTCTGATTTTTCTAATATTTCAGGACTCAGGGTCAATTTTGCCAAGTCACAGGCACTAAATATTTCCCTCCCGTTACCCATAGTTTCCCTCATCAAACAGTCTTTCAAATTTGAATGGAATTCTTCTCATATTAAATATCTGGGAATCTTTCTGACTGCTCGAACAGAATCTCTTTACACAAGTAACTATCCTCCCCTATTCCATAAAATTATTACAGATCTTAAAAATTGGGACAAATTCGAACTATCTTGGTTGGGCAGGATTAATTCAGTGAAAATGACATTACTTCCTAGAATTTTATATTTATTTCGTTCCCTCCCCATTCCCATCAGGAAAGATCAGATAAATTCCTTACAAAGTAAAATTCTCACATTCGTATGGGGCAAATCTAGTTACAGAGTTCCCCAAAACACCCTATATTTAAATAGGAAGAAGGGAGGGGTGGGTTTGCCTAACTTATATAATTATTTTTTAGCTGCCAGACTAGCACAATTATCTATATTTTATTCCAAGAATGAAAAACCGGACTGGGTGCTGATAGAAGAACAAGCGGTACCACAATTATCCTTAGAGTACCTGCTTTGGTGCCCACAAAGACAGAGACCACCTATTTTATCCCCTTCCTTATCGCAATCATTTTCCCTTTGGGACAGACTGTCATGGATATGCAGTAGTGTTTGTCTGCCATCTTACCTTCCTCCTCATGTGTTCATCTAGAGACCAGACCTCCTTCACCTGGCTTCCTTTATAATCTCCTCCCAGCCTGACTCCACCCCAGGCCCTATCACTGAACACTATATTAACCTGTGCACTGCAAGCCTGCTTTGCTGATCAACGTGTTTGTTAGGCATTGTGTGTTTGGGTTCCTGCCTGCCGTGTGCTACGTCTGTCTCTCTGTTACATATTTGGCTTGTCCCCGACCATCCCTGTCTGCTCGTGACCCTTGACCTTCGGCTCGTTCTTCGTTATCCTTGTCTGCTTGTGGCCCCTGACCTTCGGCTTGTTATTCGGTTCTCTCTATCGTGTGCTGCTGCTTCCCCTTATCCTACGGGGCGTGAGCTAGGAAACTCCAGGGGCCGCGACCTGGTCCCAGCCTGCAGCATAACATCCTCACCACTAGAGGCCCTGGAGAAGACCAGCTGGGTCTTAGACTCCGCGCCCTGGGGAATCTTGGCTCTCGCTTCCGTTGGGATCCCGGTTGTGCTCCTCTGGTCCCGCTTTCCACAACCACCCAGTTTCCTATCCACAGAAGCCAGCCATAGGGTTCACTACCTCGCGGTGCACTCCTGTCCCCCTACGGTGTGCATCTGTCACCTGGCCACAGGTGACCCTGACAGTTTGATCAGCCATGAACCCGGCTGACATCCCGTTACCCGTGGATGATCCGTTGCAGGGCATAGTTTGCAGACTTGAAACCCAGGAATCGAATCAGACTCAGGTGATGCGATTCCTCCAGGATCTGGCTTCTCGCTTTGAGCAGCTTCAGGCCTCCTTGGGAACCCTGAATCCGCAACCTCAAATACAACCAGCGGCTGCACCTATTGCACCAGTCGCAGCCACACACTCACTACAACTGCCAGCTCCGTCCCGTTTCTCTGGGGACTCCAAGGCTTGCAGGGGGTTCCTTAGTCAATGCACAATTCATTTTGAGCTCCAGCCCCAAAACTTCCTGTCTGATCGGGCTAAAGTAGCCTATATCATTTCCCTCCTCTCTGGTGAAGCTTTAGCCTGGGCAGCCCCTCTGTGGGAACTGAATGATCCAGTGGTTTCTAGCCTGTCTGGCTTCTTGAAACTTTTTCGGAATATCTTCGAAGAACCGGCTCGTGTCTCTTCAGCGGCCAGCACCCTTTTACGTCTCCGCCAAGAGTCTGCTTCTGTGGGACAGTATGCCCTTCATTTCCGCATACTGTCGGCTGAGTTGAGCTGGAACAATGAGGCCTTAGTCGCAACCTTTTTGCATGGCCTGTCTGATAGAGTGAAGGATGAATTAGCAGGAAGAACCATCCCCACTGATCTGGCCGGCGTTATCTCCTTGTGTAACCAGATCGATATTCGCTTTCAGGAGAGGACCTTAGAAAAGCAACGCCAGCACTCCTTGGTTCTTAGTCAGCCTGAGCTCCCCTCTCTTCGACCCGTAGAGCATCTCCTACCAGCTGAGGAACCCATGCAGCTGGGTCGGACCAGGCTATCCCCCGAGGAACGTGCTAGGCGCAGAACTCTTGGTCTGTGTCTTTACTGTGGGGGCAAAGGTCATTTTCGTGACACTTGCTCTCTTTGTCCAGAAAAACGTCCGGGTCCACTTCATCTGGAAAGTGGAGTATTGGACCCAGAAATATCACCTTCCCCTTCTCGTCTTCTGCTTTCTGTGTTCCTTCATGTTGGTGCTTCTTCTCATTCGGTCTCAGCATATCTGGATTCCGGAGCCGCTGGTAATTTCATGGACTGGGAAATCGCATCGTCCATGAGACTTACTCTTTTGCCCCTCACCACGCCATTGGTGGTCTTGGCGATTGATGGTACTGTTCTCCCAGGGGGACCTATCCGCTTCCAGACCCTCCCTGTTAAGATGTCGGTGGGTACACTCCACCAGGAGTGGATATCCTTCCTTATCTTACCCAAGGCCTCAACGCCTATAATTTTGGGTCTCCCATGGTTACAGCTCCATTCTCCTCATGTGGACTGGACTACTGGACAGATCCTGGCTTGGGGTCCCTCCTGTTCCTCGTCCTGCCTACCCAAGGTTGCCCCCTGTGAATCTGAGCCGGTCATTCATTCCAGGTTGCATAACCATTTACATTTCTCTGTCCCTAACCACCCTTGGACGCACAGCCAGGCTAGCTTGTCTACAAGTCCTGCAGTCGCTACGTCTTGCGATGCGATTCAGGTAGTCGCTACACCTGACTCAGCTATTCACTCTGCCTCTGTACTAGTTATGCCAGTCCAGCCCATGCCCAGTGAGCCTCTCACTTTTTCTTGTTCGGGACATTCTGCTTGTCCTTCAGCTATTCAGCTTGACTCCGGCGACATGTCACCTTCTAACCAACCTGACTTCAGGGTTCCACTGACATCTGCCCAGTCTGATGGTCCTGTGCAAGATGACCAGTTCCCCTTTAAGGGTCTAGGGGACCCTCCTCAGATTCCTGTTGATCGTCTCATGCCCTTGCTTATTCCTAGAGAGCCTTTGGTCCTCAATAGATCTTCTTGTCATCTCCCTACCTCGTTTTCAGTCTCTGAGGATAATCTTAAGTACGAGGTTAGACAAGTTCTGGATTCTCGGCTCTGCAGAGGCATTCTTCAGTACCTTGTGCATTGGAGAGGTTTTGGTCCTGAGGAGGCGTCTTGGATCGCTGCATCTGATGTCGCTGCACCTCATCTGTTGAGAAGGTTTCATCAGAGATTTCCCTTTAAGCCTGGGTCCAGGCGGGGGAGGGCCCATAAGAGGGAGGGTACTGTCATGGATATGCAGTAGTGTTTGTCTGCCATCTTACCTTCCTCCTCATGTGTTCATCTAGAGACCAGACCTCCTTCACCTGGCTTCCTTTATAATCTCCTCCCAGCCTGACTCCACCCCAGGCCCTATCACTGAACACTATATTAACCTGTGCACTGCAAGCCTGCTTTGCTGATCAACGTGTTTGTTAGGCATTGTGTGTTTGGGTTCCTGCCTGCCGTGTGCTACGTCTGTCTCTCTGTTACATATTTGGCTTGTCCCCGACCATCCCTGTCTGCTCGTGACCCTTGACCTTCGGCTCGTTCTTCGTTATCCTTGTCTGCTTGTGGCCCCTGACCTTCGGCTTGTTATTCGGTTCTCTCTATCGTGTGCTGCTGCTTCCCCTTATCCTACGGGGCGTGAGCTAGGAAACTCCAGGGGCCGCGACCTGGTCCCAGCCTGCAGCGTAACATCCTCACCACTAGAGGCCCTGGAGAAGACCAGCTGGGTCTTAGACTCCGCGCCCTGGGGAATCTTGGCTCTCGCTTCCGTTGGGATCCCGGTTGTGCTCCTCTGGTCCCGCTTTCCACAACCACCCAGTTTCCTATCCACAGAAGCCAGCCATAGGGTTCACTACCTCGCGGTGCACTCCTGTCCCCCTACGGTGTGCATCTGTCACCTGGCCACAGGTGACCCTGACACAGACTCCGTCCTCTTCCCACTCTAGTGTCTGTAACACAACCACTAGCACACATTTTTAATAATCCAAAATTCTTTCCTGGTATGGATACAGAGGCCTTCAGTTGGTGGACAAACAAAGGTCTATATAGGATAGGACAATACTTTACAAATCGGGGTCCTATTACCATGCCCCATTGTCTAAATAAATTTGACCTCCCTGACTCTGAAAAATTTAGATTTGAACAGATTTCACAATTCTTGAATGATATTTGGACGGAGAAACCTCTTCCTCCCAAATTTACGGACTATGAGATCTGGTGCGGATCGGCCGTGGGACAAAGGGGGGGCATTTCTGTCATCTACTCTTCACTTACTTGTACAGCTACTAAAGCCTCATACATGAAAGCATGGGAAGATGACCTCCAGCTAAATTGGGATCTAGGATCCTGGCAAAAGGCCAACTTTCGCTCATTCCAAAGTATTTTGAACACCTCCCTCATGGAAGCTAACTTAAAAGTTGTCATGAGATGGTATATGACTCCCATCAGGCTTGCATCCATCTACCCAGAATCGGATCCCAACTGCTTTAGAGGCTGCCATTTATTGGGCTCGATGGTGCATATCTGGTGGGAATGTCCTAGGATCAGGCCGATCTGGAAGAAAATTTTTAATCTCATATTTAAGGTCACTTCGTGTTCAATACCTAGGTCAGCTTCTGTTGCTCTTCTCAATGACAATATTCCCAACGTTTCTAAACCAACTAGAAAACTGATTCACTTTATACTTCTGGGGACTAAAATTATTATTGCTAGATCTTGGAGGAAGCCCAGGGTATCCATTAAGGCTATACACAATAAGATCTCTTGGATTATGGCTCAAGAGAAGATGGTTAGCATATCAACTAATTTAATCCCTAAATTTGAGGCAATATGGGAACCTTGGGCAGTTTTCTGTGGTGTTTCTTTGAAGGTCAGGCATGACCCTGACCGCTCTAATTCCTAAAGGGCCTCATGTTCAGCATGTGATTTCTTCTTATTTCTTTCTTCTTCTATTCTATCTTTTCTTGGTTCTTTTATCTTTTGTTTTATTTATTTTTATTTTATTTTTGTTTCGATGCTTAAACATGATTCAAAGATTTGATATCATTATTTACTGTGTTCTTATTGCGGTATTTCCAAGTCTTAAATTTGATGGGCGTTATTGTATATGAGTGTAGTACTGTTCTTCATTAAGATTCCGAGTTCCTTTTTATTGGTTTCATATGAGGATGGTGGGCTGGGGGGGGGGGGGGGCCTGACCTGGGCGCAGGATGATCCCGTTAGGGGCGTCCAGGTGGGGTGTGACTTCCCTTAATGCCTATTTTTCATTTTTTTTTATTTTTTTTTAATCTCTTGATGAGAACATTGTGACATAAACAATTGGAAATAACCCTTTGTCATGTTTAAACAACAATTTTTTAAGATTTTCTGTACATATCTTGAATTGAAAAATAAAAATTTATTGAAATAAAAAAAAAAAAAAAAAAAAAAAAACATAAAAAGGAACGTGTTCTGTATTTTTCTGCCTCAATATCTCGGTCATCAAAGATAGTGTTGGTGCTACATCACGTAGATTGCTCAAACACTGAGCACTCTCAAATTCCTCCGTGTTCCCCACAGAGATTAGTCAAAGGAACTTACTGAGGTCAAAGGGTGGACGTGTCCTGAATATTTCAGTTGGAACAAAAGCCAGGGCCGAGGAGCATTAACCACTTCCTTACCGGGCCTATTCTGGCACTCCTCTCCTACATGCAAAAATCATAATTTTTTTGCTAGAAAATTACTCAGAACCCCCAAACACTATTTATGTTTTTTTTAGCAGACACCCTAGGGAATACAATGGTGTTCCTTGAAACTTTTTATCTTGCATGGTATTTGCGCAATAATTTTTCAAACGCCTTTTTTTTGGGGAAAAAAAACGGTTTCATGAATTAAAAAATAACAAAACCATAAAGTTAGCCCAATTTTTTTATATAATGTGAAAGATTGTTACGCCGAGTAAATAGATACCTAACATGTCACGTTTTAAAATTGCGCACACTCGTGGAATGGCGCCAAACTTCAGTACTTAAAAATCTCCATAGGCGATGTTTAATTTTTTTTTAAAGGCTACCAGTTTAGAGTTACAGAGGAGGTCTAGTGCTAGAATTGTTGCTGGCACTCTAACGCATGTGGCGATACCTCATATGTGTGGTTTGAACGTCGTTTACATATGTGGGCGGGACTTGCGTGTGTGTTCGCTTCTGAGCGCGAGCTACCGGGGACAGGGGCGTTTTAAATATTTTATTTTTTTATTTTACTTTATTTATCATCCCTTGTAATAGGAATATATAATGACAGGTCTTCCTTATGGAGAGATGCGGGGTCAATAAGATCCCACATCTCTCCTCCAGGCTGGAAAGCATGAGATTGTGAAAAAAAATCACCAATCTCATGCCGACAGCCGTGATTGCGGCTTGCTTACTCCTGGGTACCCGTGCGTGATGTCATAACGTCGCGTTCGGGCCTCCAACGGCTATAAAGATGACTGGTGACCATCTGGTCACCAGAAATCTCTATGCTTCTCATGCGGTGCCGGCCGATCATTTCTCTGGGTCCCCGATGGCACGGGTGAGCCCGGAGAAGCACCGGAAGGCGGCAGGAGGGGGGGCATCCCGTCCCGTCACCTATAAGAACGATCAAGCGACGGAACTGCCACTATGATCATTTTCATGGTGCACAAAATTGCCGGCTGAAAATAGTGATATCTGAATGATGCCTGTAGCTGCAGGCATCATTCAGATATCCTTGCTGAAAATCAAGGACGTCCATGGACGTCCGTCCGGCGTGAGGTGGTTAAAGTATACCGGTAAATTTGATGGAATCTAAGCTTGCCGAGACACACGACCTATCATCCAGCAACCAACCACCCTCCTTGGTTGCTGGGACCTCTTAATCTGGATGGGTAGTGGAAGGGAGATACTATGGATACTCTCCCAGTACAGTGCCTTGAAAAAGTATTCATACCCCTTGAAATTTTCCACATTTTGTCATGTTACGACTAAAAATATAATTGTATTTTATTGGGATTTTATGTGATAGACCAACATAAAGTGGCACATAATTGTGAAGTAAAAATAAAAATGATAAATGGTTTTCAATTTTTTTTTACAAGTAAATATGTGAAAAGTGTGTCGTGCATTTGTATTCAGCCCCCTTTACTCTGATACCCCTAACTAAATTCTAATGGAACCAATTGTCTTCAGAAGTCACCTAATTAGTAAATAGAGTCCACCTGTGTGTAATTAAATCTCCGTATAAATACAGCAGTTCTGTGAATTCCTTAGAGGTTTGTTGGAGAACCTTAGGCTGGGTTCACACTTGTGCAGTGCGAATTCCAGCTCTCTTATCTCTGCAAAAAGATAAGATATCTGTTCAGCAGATCATCTCAGTTTTTAGCTGTGAATTTGGTGACCTGAGAAGAGAGGAGGGGGAGGGGGGAAGTGTAGTGAGGTGAAGAAGAGAAATCCTGATGAGAACTGAACACATCTGCGAATAAGATGCGTGCCCATAGAAGATAATGGACCTGAATTCGCACCTGAGCCGCACCGCAATGTCTAGAAAATGCACATGTTTTTTTGGCAATGCGCAGTGCGAATGCATCGCACATATGTGAACCAGCCTCATTGAAATCAATGTATTTTAAAATGTTATGCGAATTGGATGCGGTGTAAGCCGCAACCAATTCGCATAGGTGTGAACTCGGCCTTAGTGAACAAACAGCATCATGAAGGTAAAGGAACACACCAGACAGGTCAGGGACAAGTTGTGGAGAAGTTTAAAGCAGGGTTAGGTTATAAAAAAATATCCCAAGCTTTGAACATCTCACAGAACACTGTTCAATCCATCATCCGAAAATGGAAAGAGTATGACACAACTGTAAACTTACCAAGACATGGCCCTCCACCTAAACTGACAGGCCGGGCAAGGAGAGCATTCATCAGAGAAGCAGCCAAGAGGCTCATGGTAACTGGAGGAGCTG
Source organism: Rana muscosa (assembly GCA_029206835.1). Taxonomy (NCBI): domain Eukaryota; kingdom Metazoa; phylum Chordata; class Amphibia; order Anura; family Ranidae; genus Rana; species Rana muscosa. Next base: position 22,927,289 of record JARGYO010000094.1, on the reverse strand, counting down.
CAGAGATCCACAGCTCAGGTGGGAAAATCTGTCCACAGGACAACTATTAGATGTGCTTCTCCACAAATCTGGCCTTTATGGAAGAGTGGCAAGAAGAAAGTTGTTGAAAGAAAGCCATAAGAAGTCCAGTTTGCAATTTGTGAGAAGCCATGTGGGGGACAAAGTAACCAAGTGGAAAAAGTGCTCTGGTCTGATGAGGCGAAAATCATAATTTTTTTGCCTAAAAGCAAAATGCTATATGTGGTGGAAAACGAACACTGCACATCACCCAGAACACACCATCCCCACCGTGAAACATGGTGGTGGCAGCATCATGTTGTGGGGAGGCTTTTGTTTAGCAGGGGCAGGGAAGCTGGTCAGAGTTGACAAATACAGGACATTCTTAGAAGAAAACCTGAGACTGGGGTGGAGGTTCACCTTCCAGCAGGACAACGGCCCTAAACATACAGCCAGAGCTACAATGGAATGGTTTCGATCAAAGCATATTTATGTGTTAGAATGGCCCAAAGTCAGGCCTAAATCCAATTGAGATCTGTGGCAGGACTTGAAAATTGCTGTTCACAGACGCTCTCCATCCAATCTGACAGCTTGAGCGATTTTGTTATTTTGCAAAGAAGAATGGACAGAAATTGTACTCCCTAGATGTGCAAAGGTGGTAGATACACCCCCAAAGCTGTAATTGCAACGAAAGGTGGTTCTACAAAGTATTTACCCTGTGATATCAGCCGACAGCCGGCTGACAGTTGAAAATGGGTCACAGGAGTGCAAAACAATCTGCACTGCTGTGATTCACAGAAGTACAGCCAAACTTTACAATAAATATATTACATGGCCTGTCTCTCCCCTCCTATTTGGCAATATTTGCGACAATTGATTAATGTCCCCATTTATGTTGTGAACTCACTCTCCAGGGCCCAGGCAGGCTCTTTCTCAGCCCAGGCTTCAGATCCAGGCTCTTTCTTCCTGAAGCTGGACGGTCCTTCAGGCATCCTCTTTCCTAGTCCAGAGGGCCTCCAAAATCCACCTCTCATAATCCAGGGCCTTCAGACACCTGGTGCCCTAGTCCAGGCCCTCCAGACACCCCCTCTTCTAATTTGGCACCCCCTCAACTAGTTCAGTATCTTCCTTGTACCCCCTCTATCCAGGGGCCTTTGCCACACCAACCACCATTTCCTAGTCCAGGGCCTCCTCTGCACTCCCCTTCTAGTCCAAGGCCTCCTCTACAGCACCCCCACCCCCCCAAGTTTAGAGCCTTCTTTTCACCCTGCCCTCTGAATCCAGGTCCTTTGCCACACCAACCCTTTTCTAGTCTAGTCTAGTAATTGCCAGCTCCCATCTTTCCACAGTGATCCACCTGTTGATGATTCTGCTCATCAGCTCTGCCTTCTTAAGGACTCTAGTTCATTTGCTATTTACCTTCGCCTGTGTTAACATCACAAGAGACTTTCTCCTGCCTTCCAGTTGAAGACCTGCTTGTCTGACGTTCCCTCTGGCTACAGATCCTGCTTGCTGTACTACTACTTTTATCGCTGGCACTTGGACAACTACCCGATCCAGTTACTGAACTCTGGCTATGATTTGACTACGCTTACTCTGTTTACCTTTTAATTTTTATTATTAAACAAGTGTGATTTAACTTACTTCTGTCTCGGACTGATTCATGGTTTCTGACAGTAGGTGAAGGCCATGAATTCAGAATATGCAGCCAATCCACTTGTTAATAATATTTTTTCCAGATTGGATGACCTGGATCACCACATGGATTAGTTTGCCACGGCGATACAGAAGCCTCTGAGTCGCACGGCTCGTCTAGTGGCCGCTCCGGCAGTCTCTGTGCAGGTACCCGCCTTGAGTATTTCCTTTTTAAGAGGTATGACTGGTTCCGCTCTGCTTCCCCAGCGATTTGGGGGCGATCCAGTTAAGTGCAGAGGGTCTCTCAACCAGGTTGAGATATACTTTTGTAGCGATACCCCCAGCTAAGAGGGCCGCTGGTATGATTTGTTTCGGGCCCTGTAACACTCACTGTCAACCCCCAGCAATTGGCTCTACCCTCCCTTGGCACAGTTAGTAGGGGATGATAGGATTGTGTAACCTGTGACTCTTGGCAGCACAATCCCACAAGAAAGACACACAGCAGTATAGTATGGCTATCGCTAACCGTTTCTTCTGCACAGTAAATGACACAAACAACTGGTATGCTTAACCCTGGCACTTTACTGAGAATAATGGTTAGGCAGGTAAAACAGTATACGTAAACATATGCAGAGCCCTGCAATGAAAGAGTATTTTAGCAAACAGACAGATATACACTCCTGTGACAAGAAACTAACGGACCCCGCTGCAGCTCTTCTCCCTCGTGGGCAAAATGGCGCCCAGCAATGTCTACACCGCTAAGTCAGGCCTGACTGTACTATGTAAAAGTTCTGCAGAGAAAGATCTTCGCTATCAAACGGTGGTGCACTTCTGGAACAATTTGTAATCCACAAGAATAAAGAGGGGTTGTTAACTTTGTGAACACAGGATAAGTCTACTAGCATTATTCAATGCACTGTCCCTCCAGTGTGCAACTGCAAACACTAACGATAGTTCCGAACAACAGTTACCAGGTTTTGGGATTCTATATTATTCTGTGAGCAGGTGCTCTCTCACCCAACCGGACCAGTCCGCGTCTGTATCTTCCGTTGCTGTGTCTTGGTACACAGATTCCACGACACCCAGGTCTTCGGTCCTCCTGGTAGTAGCAGCACAGCAGCAGGATGAGATGTCCCTCAGGGTCCTCAGTGGGTACGGAAGGCTCTTTGGAATAATACAGGCCTAGGCTTCAGGCCCTGTATTCTCAGCAGACTCAGCACAGAGTTCCACTTGCTGGGCGGGCGGTGTCCAAAGAGACCGCACTCCGGTCTGCCCCCTGGTTAATACCCCGCCCCAGCAGTCCTTGCGCGGGGAAATGCATCCTGGGTATGGTAGTCTCTGGGCCTTAAAGCAAACACCCGCTACACTTTGAGATGCTGCCCAAGGCGTTTCCCACGGACAGAAGCAAAGTGGGTTTTGTGATATCTTTGCTTTCTGACAGAGCCTTGGCCTGGGCAAACCCTCTATGGGAGAAGCAAAAACCCGTGGTCCTGAGTTACCCAGAATTTGTGGCTACCTTCAAAAGGGTATTTGACGTTCCCGCACGCTCCGCTTCTGCTGCCAAGTGCCTCTTGTCCATTAAACAGAGTACGAGGATGGTTGCCGATTATGCCATTGAATTCCATACTCTGGCAGCAGAGGTTGCTTGGAACAATGAGGCCCTCGTGGCTGCTTTTTCTCATGGTTTCTCGGATAACATCAAGGATGAGATAGCAGCCCGAAATATACCCACTGAGCTGGACAAGTTGATCACATTTGCCTTCCTTATTGACTCCAGATTAAGAGAAGCCTCCTGTACATTTGTCTCCGAGCTTTGCAGTGCCACCCTTGCCTCCCTCAACTCCCATGCCTCCTGGTACCGAGCCAGTCTGTGAAGTTGAACCCATGCACTTGGGCTTCACGCATCTCTCTGTGGACGAGAGAGCCCTTAGGATGAGGGAGAGATTGTGCCTTTATTGTGGCCAGGCTGGTCACTTTTTGAAGTCTTGTCCTACCCATCCAGGGAATGCCCGAACCTTGAGGTCCTGTCATTGACAGACATTAGGTGGCGTTGTTTCTAGGGATGAGCTTCGTGTTCAAGTTGAACACACGTTAGTCTCAAACATCGGCTGTTCGATCGTTCGACGAAGAACGAACGTTAGGGTGCGTTCGCGTAAAATTCGAGTGGCGCGTCACGGCCCATAATTTACTGCGGCATCGCAGTGCATTGCTGGCTGATGATTGGCCAAGCATGCACTATGACCCGCATGCTTTGGCCAATCACAGCGCAGAAAAAAACGGAGAGCCGTAATTGGCCAAAGCCAGGGTGGCTTTGGCCAATTATGGCTCAGGGGGTTTAGTACATGCCCCACACTATATAAGGCCGCCTGGAAGTCAGCCTTGTGTAGTGTGTTGGCGTTTGTGAAAGAGACCGTTTCAGAGAGAGAGACAGTGTCATTTATATTGAGTTAGATAGAGCAGGCAGGCGAGTCAGTTAGCTGCTGTTACAGTGTGTAGAGGATATATATGCATCCTAGGTGTTGTATATATATTTATACACTGTATTGAGTTTAGCTAGATCCGTTCCTGTTAGTCTCTATACTGTGACAGGCAGGCAGGTGATTTTGCTAGCTGCAGACAGTCAGTGTTTCACTTAGTGTACTACTGTGTGCTTTGCATAGCATTCACCTAAAGCTCACCTGGATACAGTTATTCTCTATACTGTGACAGGCAGTCCGGTGATTGTGCTAGCTGCAGACAGTCAGTGTTTCACTTAGTGTACTACTGTGTGCTTTGCATAGCATCCACCTAAAGCTCACCTGGATACAGTTATTCTCTATACTGTGACAGGCAGGCCGGTGATTGTGCTAGCTGCAGACAGTCAGTGTTTCACTTAGTGTACTACTGTGTGCTTTGCATAGCATTCACCTAAAGCTCACCTGGATACAGTTATTCTCTATACTGTGACAGGCAGGCCGGTGATTGTGCTAGCTGCAGACAGTCAGTGTTTCACTTAGTGTACTACTGTGTGCTTTGCATAGCATCCACCTAAAGCTCACCTGGATACAGTTATTCTCTATACTGTGACAGGCAGGCCGGTGATTGTGCTAGCTGCAGACAGTCAGTGTTTCACTTAGTGTACTACTGTGTGCTTTGCATAGCAGTCACCTAAAGCTCACCTGTTGGACTCTATAAAAAACTAAATAAATAAAGCTCACCTGGATACAGTTATTCTCTATACTGTGACAGGCAGGCCGGTGATTGTGCTAGCTGCAGACAGTCAGTGTTACACTTAGTGTACTACTGTGTGCTTTGCATAGCGATCACCTAAAGCTCACCTGAATACAGTTATTCTCTATACTGTGACAGGCAGGCCGGTGATTGTGCTAGCTGCAGACAGTGTTTCACTTACTGTACTACTGTGTGCTTTGCATAGCATTCACCTAAAGCTCAACTGAATACAGTTAGTGACTAATGCAATTATAGTGGTGTTCTCATAATAAAACCACAAGCAGAGAGCTTCAAGTATTTTCAGTGTACTGTGTCTTCTGCACAGTTTTCACCTAAAACTAACTGAAAACAATTGCTGCTTTTCCCATACTAACACCACAGCAGGCCATTAGTATGTCTGGAAGGCAAACAATGAGAGGCAGACAGTCATGAGGCAATAAAAGAGGGCAAGCAGCCTCTGTGTCTAGAGGCAACAGTGATGCTGGTTGTGGACACGGCACATTCTCATCAACACGTGGCCGTGGGAAACGCTTGTCCTTCTTTTTGGCAGCTGGCCATGTTGAGCCGCAACATGCCGAAGACTTGGTAGAGTGGGTGACCAAGCCGTCCTCATCCTCCTCATCCTCTCTCACCCAGGCTCAGGGTACTTTGTCTGGCAAAGCAGCTGCCAAAGCGGCCTCTTCTCTCGGCTCAATGGCATCAGTCACTCCTTCCCTAGCCCCACCATGTCCTCCTGAGGAGTCCCCTGAACTGTTTGACCACAGTGTTAAGTACATGCTCCAGGAGGATGCCCAGCGTTTTGAAGGCTCCGATGATGGAACCCAGCTGGAGGAAGGAAGTAACATGAGCTCAGAGAGAGGGGGTAGTAACGTGAGCCCAGAGAGAGGGGGTGCCCAACAAGGTCAGCTATCTGGCAGTCATGTTCCCCCAGCTGCAGCATACTGCCAGATTGGCTCCAGTGATGAGGAGGGAGGGGATGATGAGGTCACTGACTCCACGTGGGTGCCTGATAGGAGAGAGGAGGAGGAAGAGAAGGAGGAGGAGGAGGCACATCTCCAACGAGACAGGATGCCCTCCAGGGGCCAGCTTAAGGGAAGCACACCGACTGCATCACACCGCAGAGCTCCGCATGTGCAGCGCGCTGCTGTCTCTGCGCGTTATTCCAAAAGTTCTTTGGTGTGGGCCTTTTTTCAGACATGTGCAACAGATCGCACCATTGCCATTTGCAACAAATGTCTAAAGCGTATCTCGCGTGGCCAAAACATCAGCCGCTTGGGCACTACGTGCTTGACCAGACATATGTCGACCTGTCATGCAGTCCGTTGGCAAGCACACCTAAAAGACCCACACCAAAGAACAAGGCAGACCTCTCCTTGCTCCTCATCAGCTGGGATCTCCAACCCCACTATACCTTCAGTCCTCTCTGAAACCTGCACTGAGAGGAATAAAAGTGTAGAATTAGGTGTGTCACAGCCAAGTACTTGCAGGCAATCTGCTATCGGTACACCGACGTCCGATTGTACCAGGCAAATTTCCCTGCCCCAGCTGCTGCACCGCCGCAAGAAGTTCGCTCCCAGCCATCCACATGCCCAGCGGTTGAATGCTAGCTTGGCTAAATTGCTAGCACTTCAACTGCTGCCTTTTCAGTTGGTAGACTCTGCCCCCTTCCGTGAGTTTGTGGAATGTGCGGTTCCTCAGTGGCAGGTTCCCAAACATCACTATGTCTCACGGAAGGTGATTCCGGCTCTCTACCGGCATGAGGAAGGCAATGTCTTGGCCTCTCTGGACAGAGCGGTCAGCGGTAAGGTGCATATTACCGCTGACTCATGGTCCAGCAGGCATAGACAGGGACGTTACCTATCTTTCACGGTGCATTGGGTGGCTGGCAGCTGGGAAGGATGCAGGACAAGGTGCAGTAGTGTTGTTCTGCCACCACGCCTCCAAAATGTTACTACTGATGATTCTGACACACCTCTGTCCTCCACCCCCTCCTCTTCTTCTTCCTCCATGGCCTCTTCCTGTGCTGATTTGTCCTCGGAACCAGCGGTGCTCAGTAGGCGTTCAAGGGGCTACGCCAGTACGCAGGCAAAAAGATGCCATGCTGTTCTTGAGCTGGTGTGTTTGGGGGACAGGAGCCACACTGGGGCAGAGATTATGTCAGCTCTGCAGGGGCAGGCTCAGAGGTGGTTGACACCATGCCAGCTTAAGCCAGGAAAGGTAGTTTCTGAAATGGCACCAACCTTCTCTCCGTCCTCCGACAGGGACAACTGACCCATGTGCCCTGTTTGGCTCATGTCCTTAACTTGGTGGTGCAGCGGTTCTTGGGCAGGTACCCGGGCTTACAGGAGGTCCTGAAGCAGGCCAGGAAACTCTGTGGGCATTTCTGCCGGTCATATAATGCCAGTGCTCGGCTGGCTGAGCTGCAAAAGGATTACAACCTGCCCAAGAACCGCCTAATCTGTGACATGCCCACCAGGTGGAACTCTACGTTGGCCATGCTGCAGCAGCTGCACACGCAGCAGAGGGCCATCAATGAGTATCTGTTGCAATATGGCACCAGGACAGGGTCAGGGGAGCTTGGATTTTTTTCCCCACGCCAGTGGGCCATGATCAGGGATGCATGTACTGTCCTGGCACCATTTGAGGAGGCCACTAGGATGGTGAGCAGTGACAGTGCATGCATCAGTGACACTGTCCCTCTTGTCCACATGTTGGAGCACACGCTGCATGGAATAATGAAGAGGGCACTTGAGGCAGAACAGAGGCAGGAAGAGGAGGACTTCCTTTCCTCTCAAGTCCCCCTTTATCCAGACAGTGTTCCTGCTGGCCCGGCTAACACACAGGAAGAGGATGAGGAGAAGGAGGAGGATTGTGTCAGCATGGAGGTGGAGACTAGCACTCAGCATCAGCAGCAGTCTTCAAGGGATCAATTACAGTCCCAAGACACCCATGGACTTGTACGTGGCTGGGAGGAGGTGGCTGCGGATCATGTCATCCTCAGTGACCCAGAGGACTCGGCACCGAATGCCTCAGCAAACCTACGCTGCATGGCCTCCCTGATCCTGCAAAGCCTGCGTAAGGATCCTCGTATTCGTGCGATCAAGGAGAGGGATCATTACTGGCTGGCAACCCTCCTTGATCCACGTTACAAGGGTAAGGTTGCGGACCTTATCTTGCCATCACAGAGGGAGCAGAGGATGAGGCATCTTCGGGAGGCCTTGCAGAAAGGTCTGTGAAACGCATTCCCAGAGACTGGGAGGTTACAAATTCCTGGTCCTGGACAACGTGTTGCTGAGGCTTCGGTCAGTCAAAGAAGGAGCGATTGAGAAGGTGGCCGTCTGACCGATGCGTTCAGACAATTTTTTGGTCCGCAGCCCCAAGGTATGAACGGTTCCAGCAACCATCGCCAGCGTCTGGTTTACATGGTGCAGTAATACCTAGGGGCAAGATCAGACTTGGACACCTTTCCCACCGAAAATCCTCTGGGTTACTGGGTCTTGAGGATGGATCACTGGCCAGAGCTTGCACAGTATGCAATTGAGATACTGGCCTGTTCGCATCCAGCATTCTTTCGGAACGCACATTCAGTGCTGCTGGAGGCTTTGTAACCGATCACAAGGTGCGCATGTCAACCGACTCGGTCGATCGACTGACCTTCATAAAAATGAATCAGTCTTGGATCACCACCAGCTACAAGGCACCTGATGCTGATGTAACAGAATAATTTTCTTTGAAATGTCAGATCCCTTCAAGACTGCCTATGCTGATGCAGAGTGACTATACTGTTATGCTGAGTGACTATCCTCTTCCTCCTCAATAATCATGCTGATAGCTTGAAAGAACATTTTTGGTTCTGGGCACTGCCACCAGTGGCTAAGGCCCAATTTTTCAGCCTCTGTTTAACAGGGGCGTGTAATTACAATTTTTGATGCAATACTTTGCAACAGGGCTCATTGCTGCGCTCTAAGTACAGTATCTGTGAGGGGTTGCAGTGTTGTGGCACCAGGGTTTCCTCTGACCCTAGTTGAATGGGTAAGTGAGATGAACACTATTATGCTTATGGAAGAGATACATGCCGAATCCCTTGATAGACATGCAAAATTTTCTTTCATCTGGAGTGTATGGAGGCTTTACTCCACTTCAGATAAACTAAAGAACAGACTCCCACCTACGAAGGTCCTCTGAACCCCTAATTAGTTCCTTGCCTACGACTTTGCATAGCGGAATGATCAATCTCCATTGGACTTGAGCTCGCCGTCTCCCCGACCCGCCCCCACTCCCCCCCTTTCTTGGACTTCCCCCTTTTACTTTTCTCTTTGTCTTCTTTCCGTTTTTCTTGGGCCAATTCTTATTGGCCGCACCAAGTACTCATATGCACCCTGTAAGTCTCAGGTGTTTTTTTCAATATTTATGTGATTTACAAACTCATTGATGTTTTGATGCTGACAGTACTCATGTTTCAATTACCTCCCTCCTACTTCCCCGGACTCTGGACGCAGCAGGTTCCTGCAGGGGCACCCAGGCCGAGGGAAGTACCTTTTGGCTGCAGGTTAGCATTGTATACCTAAACTTGCCTTACCGATGTAGTCATGAGGTAATCATTTGTACACACCCGCTTACATGATATTGTATGTATGTGCTTTATGTTCTGTGGACCAGATAGCCCTTTGTCGGGCATCTGACCCAGTTCCTTTTTCTTTCTGTTTGAAATCTGATTAAAAAACAATAAAAACGTATTGAACCTAAAAAGAGGGTTTCCGCTTCCCCCCCAAAAAAATTACATGTCAAATGTGGCATGTCAGGGGTTCACCTTCCCTTAAAGCGGAAGTTCCATTTTTGGGTGGAACTCCGCTTTAATGAGATAAATGGTCTTGAGTAAAGTGTGAAGCGTATTCTGGTGGGTGTTTTTTTTTTTTTTTTTTTTTTAGGAAATGTATTATGTGTTTATTTTTTCTCTTCTGTTTTTAATTTTTGTATTGTTGTTTTATGATTTTTTTAAATAAAAATCTATTTGATAAAAAAAGAAAAAGAAACCGTTCATAAGGAGATCAGAGATCACCAAAGACATATAAATATGTGAAGTGTTGTATTGTGTTGGCCATTGCTAAAAGTAGAAAAATAAAAATGGAATCATTACCTTTCTGTTACACACGGCACTGTTACGGATTGCCAACTGTTAATTAACCACAAGATGGCAGTGTTATGCAGATTAGTTATTACGGACTTCAATATATCAAAGCAAAGGATTGTTGAACTTGTGTACTGGACTTCTATCCCCAGACATAGTGAAACAGACCACATTTCCCAGAAGAGAGCAGAAGGGGCAGGAGTGTATATAAAGAAAAGCCTGTGGAGTTCTGGGGGATGAAAGAGGGATAGATTGTGAGAATCTTGTGAGCTACCTAATACAAATATATGTATATATAAAGACTATGTGATAAAAAAGATCAAAATGATAAAAAATTACAGCTGCTAGCACTAATCATGTCTCATATACAGTGTGAAACCAATAATGTGCTGCGCTATCTCACACAAAATCTTCCCAAAAATAAAAGAGATCCTTAATGTCTGTGGGACATAATCTGTGAAATGTGTCAGACTCCACAGTAAATATATATTGTTGTATATATAAAATATTATGTTAAAAGATGTGTAAATAAATGCAAAAGTAAATAAAATTACCGTATATACTCAAGTGTAAGCCGACCCGAATATAAGCTGAGGCACCTAATTTTACCACAAAAAAATGCGAAAACGTATTAACTTGAGTATAAGCCTAGGGTGAGAAATGCAGCAGCTACTGTAAGTTTTTATTAGATTTTTATTAGATTTTGCATCTGCAAAGGAGGTGCAGCATTGGCATATATCAGACCCTGGTTAAGGGGTTGTGTCAGCTGAACAGCGCCATACCTACCCTTTAAATTTCAAATTATTGAATAAGTTGGCTGTAACTTGTAGTCCCATAGGGATAAACAGATGACTCTAAAGGACTGTTGTCACCAAAAAGTGCGTAAACATATGAAGTTTATTAAAAGAGATGGTTAAAAACAATCATAAAAACCAGACTGGTCAGTAAAACTGACAAACATCACATAAAGTCATAAGCAACAAGGAGTGCTCCACATTCCAAACAGGGAACGCTGCTGAAGAGAAGAAGGGAAGTGGTCTGCCTGGGTAAAGATCACTCCATCCCAAGGGTGTCAGCTGGAACCAATTCAGGCATAGAAGGCACTTGTGGGAAGCCCTGCCGTGCTGCCAACGTAAGGTGCAGGTGCAAGGATGGCTGGGGAAAGCATTAGTAAAGACGTCTGCTGTAGTGTGCAGCGGCGGACCCAAAGGTAGTAAGTAGTCCACAGACTCAGTCTGACCGCCCGGGACGGATAGATGGCCAGGATGACGGCAGAGGCTGGGAACAGCGCCAGCGCCGTCAGTATGCCAATAACAGGAGGATGATGGATGTGGTGTGAAACAGTCTGTCACGTCCAGTGTAACAACACCCCGCCTCCTTGTTCGTGATAGGCGGAACACTCAGTTTCCTATCACGGATAGTTTTCCTATCATGGACCAGGACGAGGAGGAGGCGGGGCTCTGTTACACTGCACGGCCGCCTAACGTCACAGCGCCGGGAGATCAGGCGCACAAGGCTGCAGATAGACACAGACTTGAGTATAAGCCGAGGGGGGAATTTTTAGCACAAATAAATGTGCTGAAAAACTCGGCTTATACTCGAGTATATACGGTATATATAGTGCCACAAGCTTGGATATAATAAATAAATATTAAAAAGCAATTCATATAAAATATAGTGTTACAAACGTGAATCATAAAGTGCTGTAGTGCATGAAACAGTGATGTTCTAATTAGAGATGAAAATCTGTTCAGTATAGCTGATATAAAGTCCTTATTGTATAAATAGTCCTTATTGTATAAATAGTGGTGACTTCATAGAAACGTGACAAACAACTTGCTGCAGTGTTCACATTCTGGTGCTCCCCACCCTCAGGTAATGGCCACTCACCTCTGAGCGTGTGACCTCACAAATAAGTTTCGTCAACACACTTATGAATCACCGTAGGGATTCTAGGTTGGCTGTCTGCTACAAAGCTGCTCACTGGTGCTGTCTCCTTTTTAGATGCTCATTTCGAGAAGTTTCCGAAATGAGCCAAAAATGGGCGTGGTTTCAATTACGCTAAAGGGGCATGGTTAAATAGAAAGAAAATTGCGCTAGAAATCAACTACTAGGATATATAACAAACTGGTAGACAAATATACGTATATGCAACATATATGATAACATATGATGGTCCCATATGGTGCTCGTGCTCAATAAAGACTCCTATGGACTGGTGCTCAAACTGGGTGCCCCACATAGATGTGCACCCAATGCAATGTGTGGTACAACTATCGCTAGTGTGGTCTATTAGGCATGTGGGGATACCCCCAACTCAGATCTTTAGGATGACGTCTTGTTGATAGAGATGTTGCTCATAGGGATGAATGGGTATCAAGAGAGAAAGAGCCTCATTGCGCAATGCCGTTTAAAACATTTATTGATTCCACAAAATAAAAAAGGGTTACACTTACATTGCGGAGTGCCTGATAGTCCTGGCACCCGGCATGTATAGCAGGCGATTGATTAAAAGGGTAAATCGGCCCTGAACGGGATAGTCCTAGTAGCAGTGTCCTGGTGCACGATTCCCTGGTGGTTTCAATTGGGGCGGAAGTAGTACCTCGACGTTTCGGCCAATCACGGGCCATCATCATGAAGTAGCACTACTAGTCCATAGGAGTCTTTATTGAGCACGAGTACCATATGGGACCATCATATGTTATCATATATGTTGCATATACGTATATTTGTCTACCAGTTTGTTATATATCCTAGTAGTTGATTTTTAGCGCAATTTTCTTTCTTTCAATCTATATTGCTCTGTTGCCACATAGCAAGTTTATTTTGCAGCTGATATCAGGTACTTTGGGTACTCATTCATATCCAAAGGCGCTTTTTAGTTTATACAGGTCCTTCTCAAAAAATTAGCATATTGTGATAAAGTTCATTATTTTCTGTAATGTACTGATAAACATTAGACTTTCATATATTTTAGATTCATTACACACAACTGAAGTAGTTCAAGCCTTTTCTTGTTTTAATATTGATGATTTTGGCATACAGCTCATGAAAACCCCAAAATCCTATCTCAAAAAATTAGCATATTTCATCCGACCAATAAAAGAAAAGTGTTTTTAATACAAAAAAAGTCAACCTTCAAATAATTATGTTCAGTTATGCACTCAATACTTGGTCGGGAATCCTTTTGCAGAAATGACTGCTTCAATGCGGCGTGGCATGGAGGCAACCAGCCTGTGGCACTGCTGAGGTGTTATGGAGGCCCAGGATGCTTCGATAGCGGCCTTAAGCTCATCCAGAGTGTTGGGTCTTGCGTCTCTCAACTTTCTCTTCCCAATATCCCACAGATTCTCTATGGGGTTCAGGTCAGGAGAGTTGGCAGGCCAATTGAGCACAGTAATACCATGGTCAGTAAACCATTTACCAGTGGTTTTGGCACTGTGAGCAGGTGCCAGGTCGTGCTGAAAAATAAAATCTTCATCTCCATAAAGCTTTTCAGCAGATGGAAGCATGAAGTGCTCCAAAATCTCCTGATAGCTAGCTGCATTGACCCTGCCCTTGATAAAACACAGTGGACCAACACCAGCAGCTGACATGGCACCCCAGACCATCACTGACTGTGGGTACTTGACACTGGACTTCAGGCATTTTGGCATTTCCCTCTTCCCAGTCTTCCTCCAGACTCTGGCACCTTGATTTCCGAATGACATGCAAAATTTGCTTTCATCCGAAAAAAGTACTTTGGACCACTGAGCAACAGTCCAGTGCTGCTTCTCTGTAGCCCAGGTCAGGCGCTTCTGCTGCTGTTTCTGGTTCAAAAGTGGCTTGACCTGGGGAATGCGGCACCTGTAGCCCATTTCCTGCACACGCCTGTTCACGGTGGCTCTGGATGTTTCTACTCCAGACTCAGTCCACTGCTTCCGCAGGTCCTCCAAGGTCTGGAATCGGTCCTTCTCCACAATCTTCTTCAGGGTCCGGTCACCTCTTCTCGTTGTGCAGCGTTTTCTGCCACACTTTTTCCTTCCCACAGACTTCCCACTGAGGTGCCTTGATACAGCACTCTGGGAACAGCCTATTCGTTCAGAAATTTCTTTCTGTGTCTTACCCTCTTGCTTGAGGGTGTCAATGATGGCCTTCTGGACAGCAGTCAGGTCGGCAGTCTTACCCATGATTGCGGTTTTGAGTAATGAACCAGGCTGGGAGTTTTTAAAAGCCTCAGGAATCTTTTGCAGGTGTTTAGAGTTAATTAGTTGATTCAGATGATTAGGTTAATAGCTCGTTTAGAGAACCTTTTCATGATATGCTAATTTTTTGAGATAGGAATTTTGGGTTGTCATGAGCTGTATGCCAAAATCATCAATATTAAAACAAGAAAAGGCTTGAACTACTTCAGTTGTGTGTAATGAATCTAAAATATATGAAAGTCTAATGTTTATCAGTACATTACAGAAAATAATGAACTTTATCACAATATGCTAATTTTTTGAGAAGGACCTGTATATGCATGGTTAAATAGTCTTCGATGACTTATATAGTGGAGAATTTGGTCATATATATAGGGAAAGAAATAAGAGAGAGATAGAGTGCGAGAGAGAGAGAGAGAAGAAGGGAGGGAGAGAGAAAGAAAGAAGAGATGGGAGGGAAAGAGAGAAGAAGGGAGGGAGAGAGAATGAAAGAAGAGATGGAGGGAAAGAGAGAAGAAGGGAGGGAGAAAGAAAGAAAGAAGAGATGGAGAGAAAGAGAGAAGAAGGGAGGGAGAGGGAAAGAGAGAAGAAGGGAGGGAGAGAGAAAAAAAGAATATATAGAGGGAGAGAGAGAAAGAAAGAAAGGAGGGATGGAGAAAGAGAAAGAAGGAGTCTCCATCTTCTGGTATCACCTTTTCTAGTAGGGCTCCAAGTCCTCCTGCCATCAACTTAGCCATGAGTGCTCCATCCTCTTTAGGTGTCACATAAACAATGGGAGTTCCTCCTAGTATCAGGTCTGTAATGATCTCCCACCTTCTCTAGCCATCACCTTATCTAGCAGAGCTCCAACCCTGTCATCACCTTCTCTATGATCTCCCTCCCTCCTCAGCCTGTATCTTTCACCCGTTCTGCTTGATGGTGTTCTTCAGTGCAGCCCCGGCCACGGCATCCCCCCTTCTCCTGGGCACGGTGTTGAGGCTCCCGGAGAGCAGGTTCAGGATGACGGACACCTCCGAGCTCTGTGCCTCTCAGGGCCAAGGGAACCAAGATCATCAGCAGCATCCAGCAGGCAGCCATCTCTCTCATCATGTGACGGCAGTTGGCGATCACGTGCAGTCGGAAGTCAACTGACACCTGTGAGGGCGGTGCCTTCTTTTCCCCCGGGCACTCATTGGCTAGGATGAAGTGCAGCCCCTGCTATCTCCTTAGCCAGTAGCTGGCTGTTACAGCCCTCTCAGCATACTACCGGCAGACTGGTTTAACCTTTTTTCAGGGGGGATCAGACTCTCCGGCCCAGCCCGCCCCTGTCTGGGACAAAAACGATTTTTCAGGATTCTACACTAATCATTCCTGCCAAGTCATGCCTGTCCTTGTACCAGCTCCCTCAGTTCAGCCTGGCACTGCATCAACTATGGGTCAGTCTGCTCCATACTTGGCCGCAGTTCTACTGTCCTCTTATATTTGGGATTCTCGGTGCCCCGCCTGCCTCTGCTGATCCTGTGCCTGCTGCCCAGCCTACCTCTGCTGATCCTGTGCCTGCTGCCCAGCCTACCTCTGCTGATAATGTGCCTGCTACTCCACCTGCTTCTGCTGATAACGTGCCTGCAGCCCAGCCTGCCTCTGCTGATAACGTGCCCACTGCCCAGCCGGCCTCTGCTGATCCTGTGTCTGCTGGCCAGTCTGCCTCTGCTGATCCTGTGTCTGCAGCCCAGCCTGTCTCTGCTGATCCTGTGTCTGCTGCCCAGCCAGTCTCTGGTACTAAGGTCGAGCTCCCACCAGCTGTTGGGTCTGATACCTCTGAGTCTCCACATTAATTAATCAATGTACAACAGTGCCTGAGATTGTACTCTGAGGTGGTTAAGCACAATAAAATTCTTAGAAAAATTACAAACTCCATAACAATAAAATGACAATGTTTTCACAGTCAAGTCACTAACAATCACCTACCGTATATACTTGAGTATTTTTTGTGCTGAAAAAGTCCCCCTCGGGTTATACTCGAGTCTCACTCTGTCCATCTGCAGCCTCATGCGCCTGATCTCCCGGCGCTGTGACGTGCAGTCTAGTCGGCAGCCGTCCAGTGTAACAAAGCCCTGCCTTCTCCTCGTCCATGATAGGCGGAACACTGACTCACTGCTGGGAAACTGAATCAGTGTTCCGTCACGGACGAGGAGGAGGCGGGGCTTTGTTACACTGGACAGCTGCCGACTAGACTGACAGCATGTCAAAGCGCCGGTGTTCTGGAGATCAGCTACATGAGGCTGCAGATGGACACAGTGAGGCAGGGAGGTGGGCACGTGAGGCAGGGAGATGGGCACGGTGAGGCAGGGAGGTGGGCACAGTGAGGCAAGGAGATGGGCACAGTGAGGCCTGCAGATGGGCACAGTGAGGCCTGCAGATACGCACAGTGAAGCTGCAAATGGGCACAGTGCAGCTGCAAATGGACACAGTGAGGCTGCAGATGGGAAGTGAGGCTGCAAATGGGCATAGTGAGGCTGCAGATGGGCACAGTGAGGCTGCAGATGGGCATTGTTGACCCCCTTTTCCACTTACAGTAGCTGCTACATTTCACACGCTAGGCTTATACTCGAGTCAATACATTTTCCCATTTTTTGGCGGTAAAATTAGGTGCCTCGGTTAATTTTCGGGTCGGCTTATACTCGAGTATATACGGTATATACTGGTGTATGACTAAAAATGTCAACCTAGGAACTTAGGATGACTTAGAGAATTACATTTTCATTCAGAATGTACCATCTCCGCTTTCTCAGAATACAAGAAGTTGAACCAGCAGACAACAAGGTCCACCCAATCAGACCTTCCCCTCAGTTTCAGTGTTTATCTTTGGAAATCAACTCTCCAAGAATCTTTTATTTTATCTTGTAACCCTTGTGATACTAAGTTCATTCTGCATATCCTATTAGGAATCCATATTATTTATAATTTCTAATCAGAAAAACCCTGACAACGTTTGCGGTATGTCTGGTGTGGGCTATCCATCTGGTCTGAGATTCCTAGAGCTGCCTTACCTGAGATCCTTTTGCAGCCAGTTGCTTCTATTGGTCCAGACAACCATTCTGAATTCAATAACTGCACTTGTTATCACAGCTCCAGTAGTAGAGGTCCTCTGGGGAAGAGCAAAGTTCCATTTGAACTTTTCTCTGACCCAGGCATAATCTCTACAAATACGGGTGTGTTAGGGGACCTTGGAAGGGTAACCCGGGCCTTGAAAAGACCTGGGTGGTTGCTAAAATGCAAAGCAGTTTCTAGCAACCAAACTCGTAACTAAGATGGGGAATGTCAAGTTACAATGGGACACCCTGGTTTCAGGGTACTTGTATGGGTTAGGGACCCTAGTGCCAACCTTTCTATCCAATGGGATCCCAGCATTGGGATGTAGCACCTTTTAAAGGATCTGATCTGTGGGACACCCAGACAATTCCCAGACCCTGTCAGCAGAGCACCCAGACAGTTTTCAGACCCTGCCACTCAGGTATCCTGAAAGTTGAAGAACTATGGCTTTAGGAAATTGGGAAAGTCTTCAGACAATGATGCCAGGGTCTTCTCGTTTTGGATTTATCCAGTGCAAGGGTCTCTCACACGGACATTTATTTTCAAGCCCAAGTTGAACATCTGGGGGTTATGACTTAAGGGGGAACTGGATGACCTGCTAGTTTCTTTGTGGTTCTCAGAGGTGAAGGGTGTGGTTCAGTGGGTGTCTCCTAGCAGACAGAAGATCTCAGTAATAAGGCTCCACCTAAAGCTGGCTGCTGGGAAGGTATATACAGTGGAACCTTGGATTTTGAGTAATGCGGTTAACAAGCACTGTATTTTAAAAAATTGTGGCCCGGTTTGCGAGTGTTGTCTTGCAAAACGAGCACAATTCAGCCCAAAGTGGTGTGCAGTACCGCTTTTGGCCTGAGGTGGGGGGCGCCGGAGCAGAGCAGAGCCGAACGTCGCCAATCACAGCGATCTGCGCCGTTCGGAAATGCACGGAAAGGCCCGAGAACAGCGCGGCTGACCTTGGCAAATCTCGGGTAGGAAGTCTTTGCAAAGTTTGCCGAGGTGTCCTCGAGCCTTTTCGGCCATTTCCGAGGCTCTCCGGTGCCCCCCCGCCTCTGGCCGCATGCGGTATTGCATCCCATTGAAGTCAATGCGGAACTAATTATTTTCGTTTCCATTGACTTCAATGGGGAAACTCGCTTTGATATGCGAGTACTTTGGATTACGAGCATATTCCTGGAACGGATTATGCTCGTAATCCGAGGTTCCACTGTAATTCCTCCCTTAGCGTTCATAAGTGCCTCAGTGTTCTACCTGTGAGCCACTTCCCTCCTTGATCCTGTAATCTGTATACTTTACCCTGTATTTGGTTTCCTGTTACCTCATCTCTGCTTCCCTTATTCTCAGTCCCAGTCCTGTCCTTTTAATGTGAACTTCCCTCCATTTGTACGGGATAGTGTATTCTAGTTAGGTTATTTGCTTCACTTTCACATTCATATTTCGCTTTGTTCTGTTTATGGTCTAGGGGTGTTGGATGGGGGTTGTGTGCATTAATAAACTCTAGTTAATCATACTCGGTCAGATTCAAGCTTTCTTAGGCACAGCCCACCGATCTTGTCATCCTTGCTGTCACTGTATACCTACATTCAGAATTCCTTACAAGGGCAGTATATGACATGTTCCTTACCAGTATACTCTGTATGCTGGGCTGCATATAATAAAAGTCCTGACCATTACTTTTGACCACTGCACTCTGTAGCTTGAGCTGTATATGATATACTCCTGACCACTGCACTCTGTAGCTTGAGCTGTATATGATATACTCCTGACCACTGCACTCTGTAGCTTGAGCTGTATATGATATACTCCTAACCACTGCACTCCGTAGCTTGCGCTGTATATGATATACTCCTGACCACGGCACTCTGTAGCTTGAGCTGTATATGATATACTTCTGACCACGGCACTCTGTAGCTTGAGCTGTATATGATATACTCCTAACCACTGCACTCTGTAGCTTGCGCTGTATATGATATACTCCTGACCACGGCACTCTGTAGCTTGAGCTGTATATGATATTCTCCTGACCACTGCACTCCGTAGCTTGCGCTGTATATGATATACTCCTGACCACGGCACTTTGTAGCTTGAGCTGTATATGATATACTTCTGACCACGGCACTCTGTAGCTTGAGCTGTATATGATATACTTCTGACCACGGCACTCTGTAGCTTGTGCTGTATATGATATACTCCTAACCACTGCACTCTGTAGCTTGAGCTGTATATGATATTCTCCTGACCACTGCACTCTGTAGCTTGAGCTGTATATGATATTCTCCTGAGCACTGCACTCTGTAGCTTGAGCTGTATATGATATTCTCCTGACCACTGCACTCTGTAGCTTGAGCTGTATATGATATACTCCTAACCACTGCACTCTGTAGCTTGAGCTGTATATGATATTCTCGTGAGCACTGCACTCTGTAGCTTGAGCTGTATATGATATACTCCTAACCACTGCACTCTGTAGCTTGAGCTGTATATGATATTCTCCTGAGCACTGCACTCTGTAGCTTGAGCTGTATATGATATTCTCCTGACCACTGCACTCTGTAGCTTGAGCTGTATATGATATACTCCTGACCACTGCACTCCGTAGCTTGCGCTGTATATTATATACTCCTGACCACTGCACTCCGTAGCTTGAGCTGTATATGATATACTCCTGACCACTGCACTCTGTAGCTTGAGCTGTATATGATATTCTCCTGACCACTGCACTCTGTAGCTTGAGCTGTATATGATATTCTCCTGACCACTGCACTCTGTAGCTTGAGCTGTATATGATATACTCCTGAGCACTGCACTCTGTAGCTTGAGCTGTATATGATATTCTCCTGAGCACTGCACTCTGTAGCTTGAGCTGTATATGATATACTCCTGAGCACTGCACTCTGTAGCTTGAGCTGTATATGATATTCTCCTGAGCACTGCACTCTGTAGCTTGAGCTGTATATGATATTCTCCTGACCACTGCACTCTGTAGCTTGAGCTGTATATGATATACTCCTGACCACTGCACTCCGTAGCTTGCGCTGTATATTATATACTCCTGACCACTGCACTCCGTAGCTTGAGCTGTATATGATATACTCCTGACCACTGCACTCTGTAGCTTGAGCTGTATATGATATTCTCCTGACCACTGCACTCTGTAGCTTGAGCTGTATATGATATTCTCCTGACCACTGCACTCCGTAGCTTGAGCTGTATATGATATACTCCTGACCACTGCACTCTGTAGCTTGAGCTGTATATGATATTCTCCTGACCACTGCACTCTGTAGCTTGAGCTGTATATGATATTCTCCTGACCACTGCACTCTGTAGCTTGAGCTGTATATGATATACTCCTGAGCACTGCACTCTGTAGCTTGAGCTGTATATGATATACTCCTGACCACTGCACTCCGTAGCTTGAGCTGTATATAATATTCTCCTGAGCACTGCACTCTGTAGCTTGAGCTGTATATGATATTCTCCTGACCACTGCACTCTGTAGCTTGAGCTGTATATGATATACTCCTGACCACTGCACTCCGTAGCTTGAGCTGTATATAATATTCTCCTGAGCACTGCACTCTGTAGCTTGAGCTGTATATGATATTCTCCTGACCACTGCACTCCGTAGCTTGAGCTGTATATGATATACTCCTGACCACTGCACTCCGTAGCTTGAGCTGTATATGATATTCTCCTGACCACTGCACTCCGTAGCTTGAGCTGTATATGATATACTTCTGACCACGGCACTCTGTAGCTTGAGCTGTATATGATATACTCCTAACCACTGCACTCTGTAGCTTGCGCTGTATATGATATACTCCTGACCACGGCACTCTGTAGCTTGAGCTGTATATGATATTCTCCTGACCACTGCACTCCGTAGCTTGCGCTGTATATGATATACTCCTGACCACGGCACTCTGTAGCTTGAGCTGTATATGATATACTTCTGACCACGGCACTCTGTAGCTTGAGCTGTATATGATATACTTCTGACCACGGCACTCTGTAGCTTGAGCTGTATATGATATACTCCTAACCACTGCACTCTGTAGCTTGAGCTGTATATGATATTCTCCTGACCACTGCACTCTGTAGCTTGAGCTGTATATGATATTCTCCTGAGCACTGCACTCTGTAGCTTGAGCTGTATATGATATTCTCCTGACCACTGCACTCTGTAGCTTGAGCTGTATATGATATACTCCTAACCACTGCACTCTGTAGCTTGAGCTGTATATGATATTCTCCTGAGCACTGCACTCTGTAGCTTGAGCTGTATATGATATACTCCTAACCACTGCACTCTGTAGCTTGAGCTGTATATGATATTCTCCTGAGCACTGCACTCTGTAGCTTGAGCTGTATATGATATTCTCCTGACCACTGCACTCTGTAGCTTGAGCTGTATATGATATACTCCTGACCACTGCACTCCGTAGCTTGCGCTGTATATTATATACTCCTGACCACTGCACTCCGTAGCTTGAGCTGTATATGATATACTCCTGACCACTGCACTCTGTAGCTTGAGCTGTATATGATATTCTCCTGACCACTGCACTCTGTAGCTTGAGCTGTATATGATATTCTCCTGACCACTGCACTCTGTAGCTTGAGCTGTATATGATATACTCCTGAGCACTGCACTCTGTAGCTTGAGCTGTATATGATATTCTCCTGAGCACTGCACTCTGTAGCTTGAGCTGTATATGATATACTCCTGAGCACTGCACTCTGTAGCTTGAGCTGTATATGATATTCTCCTGAGCACTGCACTCTGTAGCTTGAGCTGTATATGATATTCTCCTGACCACTGCACTCTGTAGCTTGAGCTGTATATGATATACTCCTGACCACTGCACTCCGTAGCTTGCGCTGTATATTATATACTCCTGACCACTGCACTCCATAGCTTGAGCTGTATATGATATACTCCTGACCACTGCACTCTGTAGCTTGAGCTGTATATGATATTCTCCTGACCACTGCACTCTGTAGCTTGAGCTGTATATGATATTCTCCTGACCACTGCACTCCGTAGCTTGAGCTGTATATGATATACTCCTGACCACTGCACTCTGTAGCTTGAGCTGTATATGATATTCTCCTGACCACTGCACTCTGTAGCTTGAGCTGTATATGATATTCTCCTGACCACTGCACTCTGTAGCTTGAGCTGTATATGATATACTCCTGAGCACTGCACTCTGTAGCTTGAGCTGTATATGATATACTCCTGACCACTGCACTCCGTAGCTTGAGCTGTATATAATATTCTCCTGAGCACTGCACTCTGTAGCTTGAGCTGTATATGATATTCTCCTGACCACTGCACTCCGTAGCTTGAGCTGTATATGATATACTTCTGACCACGGCACTCTGTAGCTTGAGCTGTATATGATATACTCCTAACCACTGCACTCTGTAGCTTGCGCTGTATATGATATACTCCTGACCACGGCACTCTGTAGCTTGAGCTGTATATGATATTCTCCTGACCACTGCACTCCGTAGCTTGCGCTGTATATGATATACTCCTGACCACGGCACTCTGTAGCTTGAGCTGTATATGATATACTTCTGACCACGGCACTCTGTAGCTTGAGCTGTATATGATATACTTCTGACCACGGCACTCTGTAGCTTGAGCTGTATATGATATACTCCTAACCACTGCACTCTGTAGCTTGAGCTGTATATGATATTCTCCTGACCACTGCACTCTGTAGCTTGAGCTGTATATGATATTCTCCTGAGCACTGCACTCTGTAGCTTGAGCTGTATATGATATTCTCCTGACCACTGCACTCTGTAGCTTGAGCTGTATATGATATACTCCTAACCACTGCACTCTGTAGCTTGAGCTGTATATGATATTCTCCTGAGCACTGCACTCTGTAGCTTGAGCTGTATATGATATACTCCTAACCACTGCACTCTGTAGCTTGAGCTGTATATGATATTCTCCTGAGCACTGCACTCTGTAGCTTGAGCTGTATATGATATTCTCCTGACCACTGCACTCTGTAGCTTGAGCTGTATATGATATACTCCTGACCACTGCACTCCGTAGCTTGCGCTGTATATTATATACTCCTGACCACTGCACTCCGTAGCTTGAGCTGTATATGATATACTCCTGACCACTGCACTCTGTAGCTTGAGCTGTATATGATATTCTCCTGACCACTGCACTCTGTAGCTTGAGCTGTATATGATATTCTCCTGACCACTGCACTCTGTAGCTTGAGCTGTATATGATATACTCCTGAGCACTGCACTCTGTAGCTTGAGCTGTATATGATATTCTCCTGAGCACTGCACTCTGTAGCTTGAGCTGTATATGATATACTCCTGAGCACTGCACTCTGTAGCTTGAGCTGTATATGATATTCTCCTGAGCACTGCACTCTGTAGCTTGAGCTGTATATGATATTCTCCTGACCACTGCACTCTGTAGCTTGAGCTGTATATGATATACTCCTGACCACTGCACTCCGTAGCTTGCGCTGTATATTATATACTCCTGACCACTGCACTCCGTAGCTTGAGCTGTATATGATATACTCCCGACCACTGCACTCTGTAGCTTGAGCTGTATATGATATTCTCCTGACCACTGCACTCTGTAGCTTGAGCTGTATATGATATTCTCCTGACCACTGCACTCCGTAGCTTGAGCTGTATATGATATACTCCTGACCACTGCACTCTGTAGCTTGAGCTGTATATGATATTCTCCTGACCACTGCACTCTGTAGCTTGAGCTGTATATGATATTCTCCTGACCACTGCACTCTGTAGCTTGAGCTGTATATGATATACTCCTGAGCACTGCACTCTGTAGCTTGAGCTGTATATGATATACTCCTGACCACTGCACTCCGTAGCTTGAGCTGTATATAATATTCTCCTGAGCACTGCACTCTGTAGCTTGAGCTGTATATGATATACTCCTGACCACTGCACTCTGTAGCTTGAGCTGTATATGATATTCTCCTGACCACTGCACTCTGTAGCTTGAGCTGTATATGATATTCTCCTGAGCACTGCACTCTGTAGCTTGAGCTGTATATGATATTCTCCTGACCACTGCACTCTGTAGCTTGAGCTGTATATGATATACTCCTAACCACTGCACTCTGTAGCTTGAGCTGTATATGATATACTCCTGAGCACTGCACTCTGTAGCTTGAGCTGTATATGATATTCTCCTGAGCACTGCACTCTGTAGCTTGAGCTGTATATGATATTCTCCTGACCACTGCACTCTGTAGCTTGAGCTGTATATGATATACTCCTGACCACTGCACTCCGTAGCTTGCGCTGTATATTATATACTCCTGACCACTGCACTCCGTAGCTTGAGCTGTATATGATATACTCCTGACCACTGCACTCTGTAGCTTGAGCTGTATATGATATTCTCCTGAGCACTGCACTCTGTAGCTTGAGCTGTATATGATATTCTCCTGACCACTGCACTCTGTAGCTTGAGCTGTATATGATATACTCCTGACCACTGCACTCCGTAGCTTGCGCTGTATATTATATACTCCTGACCACTGCACTCCGTAGCTTGAGCTGTATATGATATACTCCTGACCACTGCACTCTGTAGCTTGAGCTGTATATGATATTCTCCTGACCACTGCACTCTGTAGCTTGAGCTGTATATGATATTCTCCTGACCACTGCACTCCGTAGCTTGAGCTGTATATGATATACTCCTGACCACAACACTCTGTAGCTTGAGCTGTATATGATATTCTCCTGACCACTGCACTCTGTAGCTTGAGCTGTATATGATATTCTCCTGACCACTGCACTCTGTAGCTTGAGCTGTATATGATATACTCCTGAGCACTGCACTCTGTAGCTTGAGCTGTATATGATATACTCCTGACCACTGCACTCCGTAGCTTGAGCTGTATATAATATTCTCCTGAGCACTGCACTCTGTAGCTTGAGCTTTATATGATATTCTCCTGACCACTGCACTCCGTAGCTTGAGCTGTATATGATATACTTCTGACCACGGCACTCTGTAGCTTGAGCTGTATATGATATACTCCTAACCACTGCACTCTGTAGCTTGCGCTGTATATGATATACTCCTGACCACGGCACTCTGTAGCTTGAGCTGTATATGATATTCTCCTGACCACTGCACTCCGTAGCTTGCGCTGTATATGATATACTCCTGACCACGGCACTCTGTAGCTTGAGCTGTATATGATATACTTCTGACCACGGCACTCTGTAGCTTGAGCTGTATATGATATACTTCTGACCACGGCACTCTGTAGCTTGAGCTGTATATGATATACTCCTAACCACTGCACTCTGTAGCTTGAGCTGTATATGATATTCTCCTGACCACTGCACTCTGTAGCTTGAGCTGTATATGATATTCTCCTGAGCACTGCACTCTGTAGCTTGAGCTGTATATGATATTCTCCTGACCACTGCACTCTGTAGCTTGAGCTGTATATGATATACTCCTAACCACTGCACTCTGTAGCTTGAGCTGTATATGATATTCTCCTGAGCACTGCACTCTGTAGCTTGAGCTGTATATGATATACTCCTAACCACTGCACTCTGTAGCTTGAGCTGTATATGATATTCTCCTGAGCACTGCACTCTGTAGCTTGAGCTGTATATGATATTCTCCTGACCACTGCACTCTGTAGCTTGAGCTGTATATGATATACTCCTGACCACTGCACTCCGTAGCTTGCGCTGTATATTATATACTCCTGACCACTGCACTCCGTAGCTTGAGCTGTATATGATATACTCCTGACCACTGCACTCTGTAGCTTGAGCTGTATATGATATTCTCCTGACCACTGCACTCTGTAGCTTGAGCTGTATATGATATTCTCCTGACCACTGCACTCTGTAGCTTGAGCTGTATATGATATACTCCTGAGCACTGCACTCTGTAGCTTGAGCTGTATATGATATTCTCCTGAGCACTGCACTCTGTAGCTTGAGCTGTATATGATATACTCCTGAGCACTGCACTCTGTAGCTTGAGCTGTATATGATATTCTCCTGAGCACTGCACTCTGTAGCTTGAGCTGTATATGATATTCTCCTGACCACTGCACTCTGTAGCTTGAGCTGTATATGATATACTCCTGACCACTGCACTCCGTAGCTTGCGCTGTATATTATATACTCCTGACCACTGCACTCCGTAGCTTGAGCTGTATATGATATACTCCTGACCACTGCACTCTGTAGCTTGAGCTGTATATGATATTCTCCTGACCACTGCACTCTGTAGCTTGAGCTGTATATGATATTCTCCTGACCACTGCACTCCGTAGCTTGAGCTGTATATGATATACTCCTGACCACTGCACTCTGTAGCTTGAGCTGTATATGATATTCTCCTGACCACTGCACTCTGTAGCTTGAGCTGTATATGATATTCTCCTGACCACTGCACTCTGTAGCTTGAGCTGTATATGATATACTCCTGAGCACTGCACTCTGTAGCTTGAGCTGTATATGATATACTCCTGACCACTGCACTCCGTAGCTTGAGCTGTATATAATATTCTCCTGAGCACTGCACTCTGTAGCTTGAGCTGTATATGATATACTCCTGACCACTGCACTCTGTAGCTTGAGCTGTATATGATATTCTCCTGACCACTGCACTCTGTAGCTTGAGCTGTATATGATATTCTCCTGAGCACTGCACTCTGTAGCTTGAGCTGTATATGATATTCTCCTGACCACTGCACTCTGTAGCTTGAGCTGTATATGATATACTCCTAACCACTGCACTCTGTAGCTTGAGCTGTATATGATATTCTCCTGAGCACTGCACTCTGTAGCTTGAGCTGTATATGATATACTCCTAACCACTGCACTCTGTAGCTTGAGCTGTATATGATATTCTCCTGAGCACTGCACTCTGTAGCTTGAGCTGTATATGATATTCTCCTGACCACTGCACTCTGTAGCTTGAGCTGTATATGATATACTCCTGACCACTGCACTCCGTAGCTTGCGCTGTATATTATATACTCCTGACCACTGCACTCCGTAGCTTGAGCTGTATATGATATACTCCTGACCACTGCACTCTGTAGCTTGAGCTGTATATGATATTCTCCTGACCACTGCACTCTGTAGCTTGAGCTGTATATGATATTCTCCTGACCACTGCACTCTGTAGCTTGAGCTGTATATGATATACTCCTGAGCACTGCACTCTGTAGCTTGAGCTGTATATGATATTCTCCTGAGCACTGCACTCTGTAGCTTGAGCTGTATATGATATACTCCTGAGCACTGCACTCTGTAGCTTGAGCTGTATATGATATTCTCCTGAGCACTGCACTCTGTAGCTTGAGCTGTATATGATATTCTCCTGACCACTGCACTCTGTAGCTTGAGCTGTATATGATATACTCCTGACCACTGCACTCCGTAGCTTGCGCTGTATATTATATACTCCTGACCACTGCACTCCGTAGCTTGAGCTGTATATGATATACTCCTGACCACTGCACTCTGTAGCTTGAGCTGTATATGATATTCTCCTGACCACTGCACTCTGTAGCTTGAGCTGTATATGATATTCTCCTGACCACTGCACTCCGTAGCTTGAGCTGTATATGATATACTCCTGACCACTGCACTCTGTAGCTTGAGCTGTATATGATATTCTCCTGACCACTGCACTCTGTAGCTTGAGCTGTATATGATATTCTCCTGACCACTGCACTCTGTAGCTTGAGCTGTATATGATATACTCCTGAGCACTGCACTCTGTAGCTTGAGCTGTATATGATATACTCCTGACCACTGCACTCCGTAGCTTGAGCTGTATATAATATTCTCCTGAGCACTGCACTCTGTAGCTTGAGCTGTATATGATATACTCCTGACCACTGCACTCCGTAGCTTGAGCTGTATATAATATTCTCCTGAGCACTGCACTCTGTAGCTTGAGCTGTATATGATATTCTCCTGACCACTGCACTCCGTAGCTTGAGCTGTATATGATATACTCCTGACCACTGCACTCCGTAGCTTGAGCTGTATATGATATTCTCCTGACCACTGCACTCCGTAGCTTGAGCTGTATATAATATTCTCCTGAGCACTGCACTCTGTAGCTTGAGCTGTATATGATATTCTCCTGAGCACTGCACTCTGTAGCTTGAGCTGTATATGATATTCTCCTGACCACTGCACTCTGTAGCTTGAGCTGTATATGATATTCTCCTGACCACTGCACTCCGTAGCTTGAGCTGTATATAATATTCTCCTGAGCACTGCACTCTGTAGCTTGAGCTGTATATGATATTCTCCTGACCACTGCACTCCGTAGCTTGAGCTGTATATGATATACTCCTGACCACTGCACTCCATAGCTTGAGCTGTATATGATATACTCCTGACCACTGCACTCTGTAGCTTGAGCTGTATATGATATTCTCCTGAGCACTGCACTCTGTAGCTTGAGCTGTATATGATATTCTCCTGACCACTGCACTCTGTAGCTTGAGCTGTATATGATATTCTCCTGACCACTGCACTCTATAGCTTGAGCTGTATATGATATACTCCTGAGCACTGCACTCTGTAGCTTGAGCTGTATATGATATTCTCCTGAGCACTGCACTCTGTAGCTTGAGCTGTATATGATATACTCCTGAGCACTGCACTCTGTAGCTTGAACTGTATATGATATTCTCCTGACCACTGCACTCTGTAGCTTGATCTGTATATGATATACTCCTGAGCACTGCACTCTGTAGCTTGAGCTGTATATGATATTCTCCTGAGCAATGCACTCTGTAGCTTGAGCTGTATATGATATACTCCTGAGCACTGCACTCTGTAGCTTGAGCTGTATATGATATTCTCCTGAGCACTGCACTCTGTAGCTTGAGCTGTATATGATATTCTCCTGACCACTGCACTCTGTAGCTTGAGCTGTATATGATATACTCCTGACCACTGCACTCCGTAGCTTGCGCTGTATATTATATACTCCTGACCACTGCACTCCGTAGCTTGAGCTGTATATGATATACTCCTGACCACTGCACTCTGTAGCTTGAGCTGTATATGATATTCTCCTGACCACTGCACTCTGTAGCTTGAGCTGTATATGATATTCTCCTGACCACTGCACTCTGTAGCTTGAGCTGTATATGATATACTCCTGAGCACTGCACTCTGTAGCTTGAGCTGTATATGATATACTCCTGACCACTGCACTCCGTAGCTTGAGCTGTATATAATATTCTCCTGAGCACTGCACTCTGTAGCTTGAGCTGTATATGATATACTCCTGACCACTGCACTCTGTAGCTTGAGCTGTATATGATATTCTCCTGACCACTGCACTCTGTAGCTTGAGCTGTATATGATATTCTCCTGAGCACTGCACTCTGTAGCTTGAGCTGTATATGATATTCTCCTGACCACTGCACTCTGTAGCTTGAGCTGTATATGATATACTCCTAACCACTGCACTCTGTAGCTTGAGCTGTATATGATATTCTCCTGAGCACTGCACTCTGTAGCTTGAGCTGTATATGATATACTCCTAACCACTGCACTCTGTAGCTTGAGCTGTATATGATATTCTCCTGAGCACTGCACTCTGTAGCTTGAGCTGTATATGATATTCTCCTGACCACTGCACTCTGTAGCTTGAGCTGTATATGATATACTCCTGACCACTGCACTCCGTAGCTTGCGCTGTATATTATATACTCCTGACCACTGCACTCCGTAGCTTGAGCTGTATATGATATACTCCTGACCACTGCACTCTGTAGCTTGAGCTGTATATGATATTCTCCTGACCACTGCACTCTGTAGCTTGAGCTGTATATGATATTCTCCTGACCACTGCACTCTGTAGCTTGAGCTGTATATGATATACTCCTGAGCACTGCACTCTGTAGCTTGAGCTGTATATGATATTCTCCTGAGCACTGCACTCTGTAGCTTGAGCTGTATATGATATACTCCTGAGCACTGCACTCTGTAGCTTGAGCTGTATATGATATTCTCCTGAGCACTGCACTCTGTAGCTTGAGCTGTATATGATATTCTCCTGACCACTGCACTCTGTAGCTTGAGCTGTATATGATATACTCCTGACCACTGCACTCCGTAGCTTGCGCTGTATATTATATACTCCTGACCACTGCACTCCGTAGCTTGAGCTGTATATGATATACTCCTGACCACTGCACTCTGTAGCTTGAGCTGTATATGATATTCTCCTGACCACTGCACTCTGTAGCTTGAGCTGTATATGATATTCTCCTGACCACTGCACTCCGTAGCTTGAGCTGTATATGATATACTCCTGACCACTGCACTCTGTAGCTTGAGCTGTATATGATATTCTCCTGACCACTGCACTCTGTAGCTTGAGCTGTATATGATATTCTCCTGACCACTGCACTCTGTAGCTTGAGCTGTATATGATATACTCCTGAGCACTGCACTCTGTAGCTTGAGCTGTATATGATATACTCCTGACCACTGCACTCCGTAGCTTGAGCTGTATATAATATTCTCCTGAGCACTGCACTCTGTAGCTTGAGCTGTATATGATATACTCCTGACCACTGCACTCCGTAGCTTGAGCTGTATATAATATTCTCCTGAGCACTGCACTCTGTAGCTTGAGCTGTATATGATATTCTCCTGACCACTGCACTCCGTAGCTTGAGCTGTATATGATATACTCCTGACCACTGCACTCCGTAGCTTGAGCTGTATATGATATTCTCCTGACCACTGCACTCCGTAGCTTGAGCTGTATATAATATTCTCCTGAGCACTGCACTCTGTAGCTTGAGCTGTATATGATATTCTCCTGAGCACTGCACTCTGTAGCTTGAGCTGTATATGATATTCTCCTGACCACTGCACTCTGTAGCTTGAGCTGTATATGATATTCTCCTGACCACTGCACTCCGTAGCTTGAGCTGTATATAATATTCTCCTGAGCACTGCACTCTGTAGCTTGAGCTGTATATGATATTCTCCTGACCACTGCACTCCGTAGCTTGAGCTGTATATGATATACTCCTGACCACTGCACTCCATAGCTTGAGCTGTATATGATATACTCCTGACCACTGCACTCTGTAGCTTGAGCTGTATATGATATTCTCCTGAGCACTGCACTCTGTAGCTTGAGCTGTATATGATATTCTCCTGACCACTGCACTCTGTAGCTTGAGCTGTATATGATATTCTCCTGACCACTGCACTCTATAGCTTGAGCTGTATATGATATACTCCTGAGCACTGCACTCTGTAGCTTGAGCTGTATATGATATTCTCCTGAGCACTGCACTCTGTAGCTTGAGCTGTATATGATATACTCCTGAGCACTGCACTCTGTAGCTTGAACTGTATATGATATTCTCCTGAGCACTGCACTCTGTAGCTTGAGCTGTATATGATATTCTCCTGACCACTGCACTCTGTAGCTTGAGCTGTATATGATATACTCCTGACCACTGCACTCCGTAGCTTGCGCTGTATATTATATACTCCTGACCACTGCACTCCGTAGCTTGAGCTGTATATGATATACTCCTGACCACTGCACTCTGTAGCTTGAGCTGTATATGATATTCTCCTGACCACTGCACTCTGTAGCTTGAGCTGTATATGATATTCTCCTGACCACTGCACTCCGTAGCTTGAGCTGTATATGATATACTCCTGACCACTGCACTCTGTAGCTTGAGCTGTATATGATATTCTCCTGACCACTGCACTCTGTAGCTTGAGCTGTATATGATATTCTCCTGACCACTGCACTCTGTAGCTTGAGCTGTATATGATATACTCCTGAGCACTGCACTCTGTAGCTTGAGCTGTATATGATATACTCCTGACCACTGCACTCCGTAGCTTGAGCTGTATATAATATTCTCCTGAGCACTGCACTCTGTAGCTTGAGCTGTATATGATATACTCCTGACCACTGCACTCCGTAGCTTGAGCTGTATATAATATTCTCCTGAGCACTGCACTCTGTAGCTTGAGCTGTATATGATATTCTCCTGACCACTGCACTCCGTAGCTTGAGCTGTATATGATATACTCCTGACCACTGCACTCCGTAGCTTGAGCTGTATATGATATTCTCCTGACCACTGCACTCCGTAGCTTGAGCTGTATATGATATTCTCCTGACCACTGCACTCCGTAGCTTGAGCTGTATATAATATTCTCCTGAGCACTGCACTCTGTAGCTTGAGCTGTATATGATATTCTCCTGACCACTGCACTCCGTAGCTTGAGCTGTATATGATATACTCCTGACCACTGCACTCCGTAGCTTGAGCTGTATATGATATACTCCTGACCACTGCACTCTGTAGCTTGAGCTGTATATGATATTCTCCTGAGCACTGCACTCTGTAGCTTGAGCTGTATATGATATTCTCCTGACCACTGCACTCTGTAGCTTGAGCTGTATATGATATACTCCTGAGCACTGCACTCTGTAGCTTGAGCTGTATATGATATACTCCTGACCACTGCACTCCGTAGCTTGAGCTGTATATAATATTCTCCTGAGCACTGCACTCTGTAGCTTGAGCTGTATATGATATACTCCTAACCACTGCACTCTGTAGCTTGAGCTGTATATGATATACTCCTGACCACTGCACTCCGTAGCTTGAGCTGTATATGATATACTCCTAACCACTGCACTCCGTAGCTTGAGCTGTATATAATATTCTCCTGAGCACTGCAATCTGTAGCTTGAGCTGTATATGATATACTCCTGAGCACTGCACTCCGTAGCTTGAGCTGTATATGATATACTCCTAACCACTGCACTCCGTAGCTTGAGCTGTATATAATATTCTCCTGAGCACTGCACTCTGTAGCTTGAGCTGTATATGATATACTCCTGACCACTGCACTCCGTAGCTTGAGCTGTATATGATATACTCCTGACCACTGCACTCTGTAGCTTGAGCTGTATATGATATTCTCCTGACCACTGCACTCTGTAGCTTGAGCTGTATATGATATTCTCCTGACCACTGCACTCCGTAGCTTGAGCTGTATATGATATACTCCTGACCACTGCACTCTGTAGCTTGAGCTGTATATGATATTCTCCTGACCACTGCACTCTGTAGCTTGAGCTGTATATGATATTCTCCTGACCACTGCACTCTGTAGCTTGAGCTGTATATGATATACTCCTGAGCACTGCACTCTGTAGCTTGAGCTGTATATGATATACTCCTGACCACTGCACTCCGTAGCTTGAGCTGTATATAATATTCTCCTGAGCACTGCACTCTGTAGCTTGAGCTGTATATGATATACTCCTGACCACTGCACTCCGTAGCTTGAGCTGTATATGATATTCTCCTGAGCACTGCACTCTGTAGCTTGAGCTGTATATGATATACTCCTAACCACTGCACTCTGTAGCTTGAGCTGTATATGATATACTCCTGACCACTGCACTCCGTAGCTTGAGCTGTATATGATATACTCCTAACCACTGCACTCCGTAGCTTGAGCTGTATATAATATTCTCCTGAGCACTGCACTCTGTAGCTTGAGCTGTATATGATATACTCCTGACCACTGCACTCCGTAGCTTGAGCTGTATATGATATACTCCTGACCACTGCACTCTGTAGCTTGAGCTGTATATGATATTCTCCTGACCACTGCACTCTGTAGCTTGAGCTGTATATGATATTCTCCTGACCACTGCACTCCGTAGCTTGAGCTGTATATGATATACTCCTGACCACTGCACTCTGTAGCTTGAGCTGTATATGATATTCTCCTGACCACTGCACTCTGTAGCTTGAGCTGTATATGATATTCTCCTGACCACTGCACTCTGTAGCTTGAGCTGTATATGATATACTCCTGAGCACTGCACTCTGTAGCTTGAGCTGTATATGATATACTCCTGACCACTGCACTCCGTAGCTTGAGCTGTATATAATATTCTCCTGAGCACTGCACTCTGTAGCTTGAGCTGTATATGATATACTCCTGACCACTGCACTCCGTAGCTTGAGCTGTATATAATATTCTCCTGAGCACTGCACTCTGTAGCTTGAGCTGTATATGATATACTCCTAACCACTGCACTCTGTAGCTTGAGCTGTATATGATATACTCCTGACCACTGCACTCCGTAGCTTGAGCTGTATATGATATACTCCTAACCACTGCACTCCGTAGCTTGAGCTGTATATAATATTCTCCTGAGCACTGCAATCTGTAGCTTGAGCTGTATATGATATACTCCTGAGCACTGCACTCCGTAGCTTGAGCTGTATATGATATACTCCTAACCACTGCACTCCGTAGCTTGAGCTGTATATAATATTCTCCTGAGCACTGCACTCTGTAGCTTGAGCTGTATATGATATACTCCTAACCACTGCACTCTGTAGCTTGAGCTGTATATGATATACTCCTGAGCACTGCACTCTGTAGCTTGAGCTGTATATGATATACTCCTGACCACTGCACTCCGTAGCTTGAGCTGTATATGATATTCTCCTGACCACTGCACTCCGTAGCTTGAGCTGTATATGATATACTCCTGACCACTGCACTCCGTAGCTTGAGCTGTATATGATATTCTCCTGACCACTGCACTCCGTAGCTTGAGCTGTATATAATATTCTCCTGAGCACTGCACTCTGTAGCTTGAGCTGTGTATGATATTCTCCTGAGCACTGCACTCTGTAGCTTGAGCTGTATATGATATTCTCCTGACCACTGCACTCTGTAGCTTGAGCTGTATATGATATTCTCCTGACCACTGCACTCCGTAGCTTGAGCTGTATATAATATTCTCCTGAGCACTGCACTCTGTAGCTTGAGCTGTATATGATATTCTCCTGACCACTGCACTCCGTAGCTTGAGCTGTATATGATATACTCCTGACCACTGCACTCCGTAGCTTGAGCTGTATATGATATACTCCTGACCACTGCACTCTGTAGCTTGAGCTGTATATGATATTCTCCTGAGCACTGCACTCTGTAGCTTGAGCTGTATATGATATTCTCCTGACCACTGCACTCTGTAGCTTGAGCTGTATATGATATTCTCCTGACCACTGCACTCTGTAGCTTGAGCTGTATATGATATACTCCTGAGCACTGCACTCTGTAGCTTGAGCTGTATATGATATTCTCCTGAGCACTGCACTCTGTAGCTTGAGCTGTATATGATATACTCCTGAGCACTGCACTCTGTAGCTTGAGCTGTATATGATATTCTCCTGAGCACTGCACTCTGTAGCTTGAGCTGTATATGATATTCTCCTGACCACTGCACTCTGTAGCTTGAGCTGTATATGATATACTGCTGACCACTGCACTCCGTAGCTTGCGCTGTATATTATATACTCCTGACCACTGCACTCCGTAGCTTGAGCTGTATATGATATACTCCTGACCACTGCACTCTGTAGCTTGAGCTGTATATGATATTCTCCTGACCACTGCACTCTGTAGCTTGAGCTGTATATGATATTCTCCTGACCACTGCACTCCGTAGCTTGAGCTGTATATGATATACTCCTGACCACTGCACTCTGTAGCTTGAGCTGTATATGATATTCTCCTGACCACTGCACTCTGTAGCTTGAGCTGTATATGATATTCTCCTGACCACTGCACTCTGTAGCTTGAGCTGTATATGATATACTCCTGAGCACTGCACTCTGTAGCTTGAGCTGTATATGATATACTCCTGACCACTGCACTCCGTAGCTTGAGCTGTATATAATATTCTCCTGAGCACTGCACTCTGTAGCTTGAGCTGTATATGATATACTCCTGACCACTGCACTCCGTAGCTTGAGCTGTATATAATATTCTCCTGAGCACTGCACTCTGTAGCTTGAGCTGTATATGATATTCTCCTGACCACTGCACTCCGTAGCTTGAGCTGTATATGATATACTCCTGACCACTGCACTCCGTAGCTTGAGCTGTATATGATATTCTCCTGACCACTGCACTCCGTAGCTTGAGCTGTATATGATATTCTCCTGACCACTGCACTCCGTAGCTTGAGCTGTATATGATATTCTCCTGAGCACTGCACTCTGTAGCTTGAGCTGTATATGATATTCTCCTGACCACTGCACTCCGTAGCTTGAGCTGTATATGATATACTCCTGACCACTGCACTCCGTAGCTTGAGCTGTATATGATATACTCCTGACCACTGCACTCTGTAGCTTGAGCTGTATATGATATTCTCCTGAGCACTGCACTCTGTAGCTTGAGCTGTATATGATATTCTCCTGACCACTGCACTCTGTAGCTTGAGCTGTATATGATATACTCCTGAGCACTGCACTCTGTAGCTTGAGCTGTATATGATATACTCCTGACCACTGCACTCCGTAGCTTGAGCTGTATATAATATTCTCCTGAGCACTGCACTCTGTAGCTTGAGCTGTATATGATATACTCCTAACCACTGCACTCTGTAGCTTGAGCTGTATATGATATACTCCTGACCACTGCACTCCGTAGCTTGAGCTGTATATGATATACTCCTAACCACTGCACTCCGTAGCTTGAGCTGTATATAATATTCTCCTGAGCACTGCAATCTGTAGCTTGAGCTGTATATGATATACTCCTGAGCACTGCACTCCGTAGCTTGAGCTGTATATGATATACTCCTAACCACTGCACTCCGTAGCTTGAGCTGTATATAATATTCTCCTGAGCACTGCACTCTGTAGCTTGAGCTGTATATGATATACTCCTGACCACTGCACTCCGTAGCTTGAGCTGTATATGATATACTCCTGACCACTGCACTCTGTAGCTTGAGCTGTATATGATATTCTCCTGACCACTGCACTCTGTAGCTTGAGCTGTATATGATATACTCCTGAGCACTGCACTCTGTAGCTTGAGCTGTATATGATATACTCCTGACCACTGCACTCCGTAGCTTGAGCTGTATATAATATTCTCCTGAGCACTGCACTCTGTAGCTTGAGCTGTATATGATATACTCCTAACCACTGCACTCTGTAGCTTGAGCTGTATATGATATACTCCTGACCACTGCACTCCGTAGCTTGAGCTGTATATGATATACTCCTAACCACTGCACTCCGTAGCTTGAGCTGTATATAATATTCTCCTGAGCACTGCAATCTGTAGCTTGAGCTGTATATGATATACTCCTGAGCACTGCACTCCGTAGCTTGAGCTGTATATGATATACTCCTAACCACTGCACTCCGTAGCTTGAGCTGTATATAATATTCTCCTGACCACTGCACTCTGTAGCTTGAGCTGTATATGATATACTCCTCACCACTGCACTCTGTAGCTTGAGCTGTATATGATATACTCCTGACCACTGCACTCCGTAGCTTGAGCTGTATATGATATACTCCTAACCACTGCACTCCGTAGCTTGAGCTGTATATAATATTCTCCTGAGCACTGCACTCTGTAGCTTGAGCTGTATATGATATACTCCTGACCACTGCACTCTGTAGCTTGAGCTGTATATGATATACTCCTGAGCACTGCACTCCGTAGCTTGAGCTGTATATGATATACTCCTAAGCACTGCACTCCGTAGCTTGAGCTGTATATAATATTCTCCTGACCACTGCACTCTGTAGCTTGAGCTGTATATGATATACTCCTGAGCACTGCACTCCGTAGCTTGAGCTGTATATGATATACTCCTAACCACTGCACTCTGTAGCTTGAGCTGTATATGATATACTCCTGACCACGGCACTCTGTAGCTTGAGCTGTATATGATATACTCCTAACCACTGCACTCCGTAGCTTGAGCTGTATATAATATTCTCCTGACCACTGCACTCTGTAGCTTGAGCTGTATATGATATTCTCCTGACCACTGCACTCTGTAGCTTGAGCTGTATATGATATTCTCCTGACCACTGCACTCTGTAGCTTGAGCTGTATATGATATACTCCTGAGCACTGCACTCTGTAGCTTGAGCTGTATATGATATTCTCCTGAGCACTGCACTCTGTAGCTTGAGCTGTATATGATATACTCCTGAGCACTGCACTCTGTAGCTTGAGCTGTATATGATATTCTCCTGAGCACTGCACTCTGTAGCTTGAGCTGTATATGATATTCTCCTGACCACTGCACTCTGTAGCTTGAGCTGTATATGATATACTCCTGACCACTGCACTCCGTAGCTTGCGCTGTATATTATATACTCCTGACCACTGCACTCCGTAGCTTGAGCTGTATATGATATACTCCTGACCACTGCACTCTGTAGCTTGAGCTGTATATGATATTCTCCTGACCACTGCACTCTGTAGCTTGAGCTGTATATGATATTCTCCTGACCACTGCACTCTGTAGCTTGAGCTGTATATGATATTCTCCTGAGCACTGCACTCTGTAGCTTGAGCTGTATATGATATTCTCCTGACCACTGCACTCTGTAGCTTGAGCTGTATATGATATACTCCTGACCACTGCACTCCGTAGCTTGCGCTGTATATTATATACTCCTGACCACTGCACTCCGTAGCTTGAGCTGTATATGATATACTCCTGACCACTGCACTCTGTAGCTTGAGCTGTATATGATATTCTCCTGACCACTGCACTCTGTAGCTTGAGCTGTATATGATATTCTCCTGACCACTGCACTCCGTAGCTTGAGCTGTATATGATATACTCCTGACCACAACACTCTGTAGCTTGAGCTGTATATGATATTCTCCTGACCACTGCACTCTGTAGCTTGAGCTGTATATGATATTCTCCTGACCACTGCACTCTGTAGCTTGAGCTGTATATGATATACTCCTGAGCACTGCACTCTGTAGCTTGAGCTGTATATGATATACTCCTGACCACTGCACTCCGTAGCTTGAGCTGTATATAATATTCTCCTGAGCACTGCACTCTGTAGCTTGAGCTGTATATGATATTCTCCTGACCACTGCACTCCGTAGCTTGAGCTGTATATGATATACTTCTGACCACGGCACTCTGTAGCTTGAGCTGTATATGATATACTCCTAACCACTGCACTCTGTAGCTTGCGCTGTATATGATATACTCCTGACCACGGCACTCTGTAGCTTGAGCTGTATATGATATTCTCCTGACCACTGCACTCCGTAGCTTGCGCTGTATATGATATACTCCTGACCACGGCACTCTGTAGCTTGAGCTGTATATGATATACTTCTGACCACGGCACTCTGTAGCTTGAGCTGTATATGATATACTTCTGACCACGGCACTCTGTAGCTTGAGCTGTATATGATATACTCCTAACCA
Source organism: Rana muscosa (assembly GCA_029206835.1). Classification (NCBI taxonomy): domain Eukaryota; kingdom Metazoa; phylum Chordata; class Amphibia; order Anura; family Ranidae; genus Rana; species Rana muscosa. The sequence goes on along the minus strand of JARGYO010000094.1, from coordinate 22,887,703 downwards.
CTGCACTCTGTAGCTTGAGCTGTATATGATATTCTCCTGACCACTGCACTCTGTAGCTTGAGCTGTATATGATATTCTCCTGAGCACTGCACTCTGTAGCTTGAGCTGTATATGATATTCTCCTGACCACTGCACTCTGTAGCTTGAGCTGTATATGATATACTCCTAACCACTGCACTCTGTAGCTTGAGCTGTATATGATATTCTCCTGAGCACTGCACTCTGTAGCTTGAGCTGTATATGATATACTCCTAACCACTGCACTCTGTAGCTTGAGCTGTATATGATATTCTCCTGAGCACTGCACTCTGTAGCTTGAGCTGTATATGATATTCTCCTGACCACTGCACTCTGTAGCTTGAGCTGTATATGATATACTCCTGACCACTGCACTCCGTAGCTTGCGCTGTATATTATATACTCCTGACCACTGCACTCCGTAGCTTGAGCTGTATATGATATACTCCTGACCACTGCACTCTGTAGCTTGAGCTGTATATGATATTCTCCTGACCACTGCACTCTGTAGCTTGAGCTGTATATGATATACTCCTGAGCACTGCACTCTGTAGCTTGAGCTGTATATGATATTCTCCTGAGCACTGCACTCTGTAGCTTGAGCTGTATATGATATACTCCTGAGCACTGCACTCTGTAGCTTGAGCTGTATATGATATTCTCCTGAGCTCTGCACTCTGTAGCTTGAGCTGTATATGATATTCTCCTGACCACTGCACTCTGTAGCTTGAGCTGTATATGATATACTCCTAACCACTGCACTCTGTAGCTTGAGCTGTATATGATATTCTCCTGAGCACTGCACTCTGTAGCTTGAGCTGTATATGATATACTCCTAACCACTGCACTCTGTAGCTTGCGCTGTATATGATATACTCCTGACCACGGCACTCTGTAGCTTGAGCTGTATATGATATTCTCCTGACCACTGCACTCCGTAGCTTGCGCTGTATATGATATACTCCTGACCACGGCACTCTGTAGCTTGAGCTGTATATGATATACTTCTGACCACGGCACTCTGTAGCTTGAGCTGTATATGATATACTTCTGACCACGGCACTCTGTAGCTTGAGCTGTATATGATATACTCCTAACCACTGCACTCTGTAGCTTGAGCTGTATATGATATTCTCCTGACCACTGCACTCTGTAGCTTGAGCTGTATATGATATTCTCCTGAGCACTGCACTCTGTAGCTTGAGCTGTATATGATATTCTCCTGACCACTGCACTCTGTAGCTTGAGCTGTATATGATATACTCCTAACCACTGCACTCTGTAGCTTGAGCTGTATATGATATTCTCCTGAGCACTGCACTCTGTAGCTTGAGCTGTATATGATATACTCCTAACCACTGCACTCTGTAGCTTGAGCTGTATATGATATTCTCCTGAGCACTGCACTCTGTAGCTTGAGCTGTATATGATATTCTCCTGACCACTGCACTCTGTAGCTTGAGCTGTATATGATATACTCCTGACCACTGCACTCCGTAGCTTGCGCTGTATATTATATACTCCTGACCACTGCACTCCGTAGCTTGAGCTGTATATGATATACTCCTGACCACTGCACTCTGTAGCTTGAGCTGTATATGATATTCTCCTGACCACTGCACTCTGTAGCTTGAGCTGTATATGATATACTCCTGAGCACTGCACTCTGTAGCTTGAGCTGTATATGATATTCTCCTGAGCACTGCACTCTGTAGCTTGAGCTGTATATGATATACTCCTGAGCACTGCACTCTGTAGCTTGAGCTGTATATGATATTCTCCTGAGCACTGCACTCTGTAGCTTGAGCTGTATATGATATTCTCCTGACCACTGCACTCTGTAGCTTGAGCTGTATATGATATACTCCTGACCACTGCACTCCGTAGCTTGCGCTGTATATTATATACTCCTGACCACTGCACTCCGTAGCTTGAGCTGTATATGATATACTCCTGACCACTGCACTCTGTAGCTTGAGCTGTATATGATATTCTCCTGACCACTGCACTCTGTAGCTTGAGCTGTATATGATATTCTCCTGACCACTGCACTCCGTAGCTTGAGCTGTATATGATATACTCCTGACCACTGCACTCTGTAGCTTGAGCTGTATATGATATTCTCCTGACCACTGCACTCTGTAGCTTGAGCTGTATATGATATTCTCCTGACCACTGCACTCTGTAGCTTGAGCTGTATATGATATACTCCTGAGCACTGCACTCTGTAGCTTGAGCTGTATATGATATACTCCTGACCACTGCACTCCGTAGCTTGAGCTGTATATAATATTCTCCTGAGCACTGAACTCTGTAGCTTGAGCTGTATATGATATACTCCTGACCACTGCACTCTGTAGCTTGAGCTGTATATGATATTCTCCTGACCACTGCACTCTGTAGCTTGAGCTGTATATGATATTCTCCTGAGCACTGCACTCTGTAGCTTGAGCTGTATATGATATTCTCCTGACCACTGCACTCTGTAGCTTGAGCTGTATATGATATACTCCTAACCACTGCACTCTGTAGCTTGAGCTGTATATGATATTCTCCTGAGCACTGCACTCTGTAGCTTGAGCTGTATATGATATACTCCTAACCACTGCACTCTGTAGCTTGAGCTGTATATGATATTCTCCTGAGCACTGCACTCTGTAGCTTGAGCTGTATATGATATTCTCCTGACCACTGCACTCTGTAGCTTGAGCTGTATATGATATACTCCTGACCACTGCACTCCGTAGCTTGCGCTGTATATTATATACTCCTGACCACTGCACTCTGTAGCTTGAGCTGTATATGATATACTCCTGACCACTGCACTCTGTAGCTTGAGCTGTATATGATATTCTCCTGACCACTGCACTCTGTAGCTTGAGCTGTATATGATATTCTCCTGACCACTGCACTCTGTAGCTTGAGCTGTATATGATATACTCCTGAGCACTGCACTCTGTAGCTTGAGCTGTATATGATATTCTCCTGAGCACTGCACTCTGTAGCTTGAGCTGTATATGATATACTCCTGAGCACTGCACTCTGTAGCTTGAGCTGTATATGATATTCTCCTGAGCACTGCACTCTGTATCTTGAGCTGTATATGATATTCTCCTGACCACTGCACTCTGTAGCTTGAGCTGTATATGATATACTCCTGACCACTGCACTCCGTAGCTTGCGCTGTATATTATATACTCCTGACCACTGCACTCCGTAGCTTGAGCTGTATATGATATACTCCTGACCACTGCACTCTGTAGCTTGAGCTGTATATGATATTCTCCTGACCACTGCACTCTGTAGCTTGAGCTGTATATGATATTCTCCTGACCACTGCACTCCGTAGCTTGAGCTGTATATGATATACTCCTGACCACTGCACTCTGTAGCTTGAGCTGTATATGATATTCTCCTGACCACTGCACTCTGTAGCTTGAGCTGTATATGATATTCTCCTGACCACTGCACTCTGTAGCTTGAGCTGTATATGATATACTCCTGAGCACTGCACTCTGTAGCTTGAGCTGTATATGATATACTCCTGACCACTGCACTCCGTAGCTTGAGCTGTATATAATATTCTCCTGAGCACTGCACTCTGTAGCTTGAGCTGTATATGATATACTCCTGACCACTGCACTCCGTAGCTTGAGCTGTATATAATATTCTCCTGAGCACTGCACTCTGTAGCTTGAGCTGTATATGATATTCTCCTGACCACTGCACTCCGTAGCTTGAGCTGTATATGATATACTCCTGACCACTGCACTCCGTAGCTTGAGCTGTATATGATATTCTCCTGACCACTGCACTCCGTAGCTTGAGCTGTATATAATATTCTCCTGAGCACTGCACTCTGTAGCTTGAGCTGTATATGATATTCTCCTGAGCACTGCACTCTGTAGCTTGAGCTGTATATGATATTCTCCTGACCACTGCACTCTGTAGCTTGAGCTGTATATGATATTCTCCTGACCACTGCACTCCGTAGCTTGAGCTGTATATAATATTCTCCTGAGCACTGCACTCTGTAGCTTGAGCTGTATATGATATTCTCCTGACCACTGCACTCCGTAGCTTGAGCTGTATATGATATACTCCTGACCACTGCACTCCATAGCTTGAGCTGTATATGATATACTCCTGACCACTGCACTCTGTAGCTTGAGCTGTATATGATATTCTCCTGAGCACTGCACTCTGTAGCTTGAGCTGTATATGATATTCTCCTGACCACTGCACTCTGTAGCTTGAGCTGTATATGATATTCTCCTGACCACTGCACTCTATAGCTTGAGCTGTATATGGTATACTCCTGAGCACTGCACTCTGTAGCTTGAGCTGTATATGATATTCTCCTGAGCACTGCACTCTGTAGCTTGAGCTGTATATGATATACTCCTGAGCACTGCACTCTGTAGCTTGAACTGTATATGATATTCTCCTGAGCACTGCACTCTGTAGCTTGAGCTGTATATGATATTCTCCTGACCACTGCACTCTGTAGCTTGAGCTGTATATGATATACTCCTGACCACTGCACTCCGTAGCTTGCGCTGTATATTATATACTCCTGACCACTGCACTCCGTAGCTTGAGCTGTATATGATATACTCCTGACCACTGCACTCTGTAGCTTGAGCTGTATATGATATTCTCCTGACCACTGCACTCTGTAGCTTGAGCTGTATATGATATTCTCCTGACCACTGCACTCCGTAGCTTGAGCTGTATATGATATACTCCTGACCACTGCACTCTGTAGCTTGAGCTGTATATGATATTCTCCTGACCACTGCACTCTGTAGCTTGAGCTGTATATGATATTCTCCTGACCACTGCACTCTGTAGCTTGAGCTGTATATGATATACTCCTGAGCACTGCACTCTGTAGCTTGAGCTGTATATGATATACTCCTGACCACTGCACTCCGTAGCTTGAGCTGTATATAATATTCTCCTGAGCACTGCACTCTGTAGCTTGAGCTGTATATGATATACTCCTGACCACTGCACTCCGTAGCTTGAGCTGTATATAATATTCTCCTGAGCACTGCACTCTGTAGCTTGAGCTGTATATGATATTCTCCTGACCACTGCACTCCGTAGCTTGAGCTGTATATGATATACTCCTGACCACTGCACTCCGTAGCTTGAGCTGTATATGATATTCTCCTGACCACTGCACTCCGTAGCTTGAGCTGTATATGATATTCTCCTGACCACTGCACTCCGTAGCTTGAGCTGTATATAATATTCTCCTGAGCACTGCACTCTGTAGCTTGAGCTGTATATGATATTCTCCTGACCACTGCACTCCGTAGCTTGAGCTGTATATGATATACTCCTGACCACTGCACTCCGTAGCTTGAGCTGTATATGATATACTCCTGACCACTGCACTCTGTAGCTTGAGCTGTATATGATATTCTCCTGAGCACTGCACTCTGTAGCTTGAGCTGTATATGATATTCTCCTGACCACTGCACTCTGTAGCTTGAGCTGTATATGATATACTCCTGAGCACTGCACTCTGTAGCTTGAGCTGTATATGATATACTCCTGACCACTGCACTCCGTAGCTTGAGCTGTATATAATATTCTCCTGAGCACTGCACTCTGTAGCTTGAGCTGTATATGATATACTCCTAACCACTGCACTCTGTAGCTTGAGCTGTATATGATATACTCCTGACCACTGCACTCCGTAGCTTGAGCTGTATATGATATACTCCTAACCACTGCACTCCGTAGCTTGAGCTGTATATAATATTCTCCTGAGCACTGCAATCTGTAGCTTGAGCTGTATATGATATACTCCTGAGCACTGCACTCCGTAGCTTGAGCTGTATATGATATACTCCTAACCACTGCACTCCGTAGCTTGAGCTGTATATAATATTCTCCTGAGCACTGCACTCTGTAGCTTGAGCTGTATATGATATACTCCTGACCACTGCACTCCGTAGCTTGAGCTGTATATGATATACTCCTGACCACTGCACTCTGTAGCTTGAGCTGTATATGATATTCTCCTGACCACTGCACTCTGTAGCTTGAGATGTATATGATATTCTCCTGACCACTGCACTCCGTAGCTTGAGCTGTATATGATATACTCCTGACCACTGCACTCTGTAGCTTGAGCTGTATATGATATTCTCCTGACCACTGCACTCTGTAGCTTGAGCTGTATATGATATTCTCCTGACCACTGCACTCTGTAGCTTGAGCTGTATATGATATACTCCTGAGCACTGCACTCTGTAGCTTGAGCTGTATATGATATACTCCTGACCACTGCACTCCGTAGCTTGAGCTGTATATAATATTCTCCTGAGCACTGCACTCTGTAGCTTGAGCTGTATATGATATACTCCTGACCACTGCACTCCGTAGCTTGAGCTGTATATGATATTCTCCTGAGCACTGCACTCTGTAGCTTGAGCTGTATATGATATACTCCTAACCACTGCACTCTGTAGCTTGAGCTGTATATGATATACTCCTGACCACTGCACTCTGTAGCTTGAGCTGTATATGATATACTCCTAACCACTGCACTCCGTAGCTTGAGCTGTATATAATATTCTCCTGAGCACTGCACTCTGTAGCTTGAGCTGTATATGATATACTCCTGACCACTGCACTCCGTAGCTTGAGCTGTATATGATATACTCCTGACCACTGCACTCTGTAGCTTGAGCTGTATATGATATTCTCCTGACCACTGCACTCTGTAGCTTGAGCTGTATATGATATTCTCCTGACCACTGCACTCCGTAGCTTGAGCTGTATATGATATACTCCTGACCACTGCACTCTGTAGCTTGAGCTGTATATGATATTCTCCTGACCACTGCACTCTGTAGCTTGAGCTGTATATGATATTCTCCTGACCACTGCACTCTGTAGCTTGAGCTGTATATGATATACTCCTGAGCACTGCACTCTGTAGCTTGAGCTGTATATGATATACTCCTGACCACTGCACTCCGTAGCTTGAGCTGTATATAATATTCTCCTGAGCACTGCACTCTGTAGCTTGAGCTGTATATGATATACTCCTGACCACTGCACTCCGTAGCTTGAGCTGTATATAATATTCTCCTGAGCACTGCACTCTGTAGCTTGAGCTGTATATGATATACTCCTAACCACTGCACTCTGTAGCTTGAGCTGTATATGATATACTCCTGACCACTGCACTCCGTAGCTTGAGCTGTATATGATATACTCCTAACCACTGCACTCCGTAGCTTGAGCTGTATATAATATTCTCCTGAGCACTGCAATCTGTAGCTTGAGCTGTATATGATATACTCCTGAGCACTGCACTCCGTAGCTTGAGCTGTATATGATATACTCCTAACCACTGCACTCCGTAGCTTGAGCTGTATATAATATTCTCCTGAGCACTGCACTCTGTAGCTTGAGCTGTATATGATATACTCCTAACCACTGCACTCTGTAGCTTGAGCTGTATATGATATACTCCTGAGCACTGCACTCTGTAGCTTGAGCTGTATATGATATACTCCTGACCACTGCACTCCGTAGCTTGAGCTGTATATGATATTCTCCTGACCACTGCACTCCGTAGCTTGAGCTGTATATGATATACTCCTGACCACTGCACTCCGTAGCTTGAGCTGTATATGATATTCTCCTGACCACTGCACTCCGTAGCTTGAGCTGTATATAATATTCTCCTGAGCACTGCACTCTGTAGCTTGAGCTGTGTATGATATTCTCCTGAGCACTGCACTCTGTAGCTTGAGCTGTATATGATATTCTCCTGACCACTGCACTCTGTAGCTTGAGCTGTATATGATATTCTCCTGACCACTGCACTCCGTAGCTTGAGCTGTATATAATATTCTCCTGAGCACTGCACTCTGTAGCTTGAGCTGTATATGATATTCTCCTGACCACTGCACTCCGTAGCTTGAGCTGTATATGATATACTCCTGACCACTGCACTCCGTAGCTTGAGCTGTATATGATATACTCCTGACCACTGCACTCTGTAGCTTGAGCTGTATATGATATTCTCCTGAGCACTGCACTCTGTAGCTTGAGCTGTATATGATATTCTCCTGACCACTGCACTCTGTAGCTTGAGCTGTATATGATATTCTCCTGACCACTGCACTCTGTAGCTTGAGCTGTATATGATATACTCCTGAGCACTGCACTCTGTAGCTTGAGCTGTATATGATATTCTCCTGAGCACTGCACTCTGTAGCTTGAGCTGTATATGATATACTCCTGAGCACTGCACTCTGTAGCTTGAGCTGTATATGATATTCTCCTGAGCACTGCACTCTGTAGCTTGAGCTGTATATGATATTCTCCTGACCACTGCACTCTGTAGCTTGAGCTGTATATGATATACTGCTGACCACTGCACTCCGTAGCTTGCGCTGTATATTATATACTCCTGACCACTGCACTCCGTAGCTTGAGCTGTATATGATATACTCCTGACCACTGCACTCTGTAGCTTGAGCTGTATATGATATTCTCCTGACCACTGCACTCTGTAGCTTGAGCTGTATATGATATTCTCCTGACCACTGCACTCCGTAGCTTGAGCTGTATATGATATACTCCTGACCACTGCACTCTGTAGCTTGAGCTGTATATGATATTCTCCTGACCACTGCACTCTGTAGCTTGAGCTGTATATGATATTCTCCTGACCACTGCACTCTGTAGCTTGAGCTGTATATGATATACTCCTGAGCACTGCACTCTGTAGCTTGAGCTGTATATGATATACTCCTGACCACTGCACTCCGTAGCTTGAGCTGTATATAATATTCTCCTGAGCACTGCACTCTGTAGCTTGAGCTGTATATGATATACTCCTGACCACTGCACTCCGTAGCTTGAGCTGTATATAATATTCTCCTGAGCACTGCACTCTGTAGCTTGAGCTGTATATGATATTCTCCTGACCACTGCACTCCGTAGCTTGAGCTGTATATGATATACTCCTGACCACTGCACTCCGTAGCTTGAGCTGTATATGATATTCTCCTGACCACTGCACTCCGTAGCTTGAGCTGTATATGATATTCTCCTGACCACTGCACTCCGTAGCTTGAGCTGTATATGATATTCTCCTGAGCACTGCACTCTGTAGCTTGAGCTGTATATGATATTCTCCTGACCACTGCACTCCGTAGCTTGAGCTGTATATGATATACTCCTGACCACTGCACTCCGTAGCTTGAGCTGTATATGATATACTCCTGACCACTGCACTCTGTAGCTTGAGCTGTATATGATATTCTCCTGAGCACTGCACTCTGTAGCTTGAGCTGTATATGATATTCTCCTGACCACTGCACTCTGTAGCTTGAGCTGTATATGATATACTCCTGAGCACTGCACTCTGTAGCTTGAGCTGTATATGATATACTCCTGACCACTGCACTCCGTAGCTTGAGCTGTATATAATATTCTCCTGAGCACTGCACTCTGTAGCTTGAGCTGTATATGATATACTCCTAACCACTGCACTCTGTAGCTTGAGCTGTATATGATATACTCCTGACCACTGCACTCCGTAGCTTGAGCTGTATATGATATACTCCTAACCACTGCACTCCGTAGCTTGAGCTGTATATAATATTCTCCTGAGCACTGCAATCTGTAGCTTGAGCTGTATATGATATACTCCTGAGCACTGCACTCCGTAGCTTGAGCTGTATATGATATACTCCTAACCACTGCACTCCGTAGCTTGAGCTGTATATAATATTCTCCTGAGCACTGCACTCTGTAGCTTGAGCTGTATATGATATACTCCTGACCACTGCACTCCGTAGCTTGAGCTGTATATGATATACTCCTGACCACTGCACTCTGTAGCTTGAGCTGTATATGATATTCTCCTGACCACTGCACTCTGTAGCTTGAGCTGTATATGATATACTCCTGAGCACTGCACTCTGTAGCTTGAGCTGTATATGATATACTCCTGACCACTGCACTCCGTAGCTTGAGCTGTATATAATATTCTCCTGAGCACTGCACTCTGTAGCTTGAGCTGTATATGATATACTCCTAACCACTGCACTCTTTAGCTTGAGCTGTATATGATATACTCCTGACCACTGCACTCCGTAGCTTGAGCTGTATATGATATACTCCTAACCACTGCACTCCGTAGCTTGAGCTGTATATAATATTCTCCTGAGCACTGCAATCTGTAGCTTGAGCTGTATATGATATACTCCTGAGCACTGCACTCCGTAGCTTGAGCTGTATATGATATACTCCTAACCACTGCACTCCGTAGCTTGAGCTGTATATAATATTCTCCTGACCACTGCACTCTGTAGCTTGAGCTGTATATGATATACTCCTGACCACTGCACTCTGTAGCTTGAGCTGTATATGATATACTCCTGAGCACTGCACTCCGTAGCTTGAGCTGTATATGATATACTCCTAACCACTGCACTCCGTAGCTTGAGCTGTATATAATATTCTCCTGAGCACTGCACTCTGTAGCTTGAGCTGTATATGATATACTCCTGACCACTGCACTCTGTAGCTTGAGCTGTATATGATATACTCCTGAGCACTGCACTCCGTAGCTTGAGCTGTATATGATATACTCCTAAGCACTGCACTCCGTAGCTTGAGCTGTATATAATATTCTCCTGACCACTGCACTCTGTAGCTTGAGCTGTATATGATATACTCCTGAACACTGCACTCCGTAGCTTGAGCTGTATATGATATACTCCTAACCACTGCACTCTGTAGCTTGAGCTGTATATGATATACTCCTGACCACGGCACTCTGTAGCTTGAGCTGTATATGATATACTCCTAACCACTGCACTCCGTAGCTTGAGCTGTATATAATATTCTCCTGACCACTGCACTCTGTAGCTTGAGCTGTATATGATATTCTCCTGACCACTGCACTCTGTAGCTTGAGCTGTATATGATATTCTCCTGACCACTGCACTCTGTAGCTTGAGCTGTATATGATATACTCCTGAGCACTGCACTCTGTAGCTTGAGCTGTATATGATATTCTCCTGAGCACTGCACTCTGTAGCTTGAGCTGTATATGATATACTCCTGAGCACTGCACTCTGTAGCTTGAGCTGTATATGATATTCTCCTGAGCACTGCACTCTGTAGCTTGAGCTGTATATGATATTCTCCTGACCACTGCACTCTGTAGCTTGAGCTGTATATGATATACTCCTGACCACTGCACTCCGTAGCTTGCGCTGTATATTATATACTCCTGACCACTGCACTCCGTAGCTTGAGCTGTATATGATATACTCCTGACCACTGCACTCTGTAGCTTGAGCTGTATATGATATTCTCCTGACCACTGCACTCTGTAGCTTGAGCTGTATATGATATTCTCCTGACCACTGCACTCCGTAGCTTGAGCTGTATATGATATACTCCTGACCACTGCACTCTGTAGCTTGAGCTGTATATGATATTCTCCTGACCACTGCACTCTGTAGCTTGAGCTGTATATGATATTCTCCTGACCACTGCACTCTGTAGCTTGAGCTGTATATGATATACTCCTGAGCACTGCACTCTGTAGCTTGAGCTGTATATGATATACTCCTGACCACTGCACTCCGTAGCTTGAGCTGTATATAATATTCTCCTGAGCACTGCACTCTGTAGCTTGAGCTGTATATGATATACTCCTGACCACTGCACTCTGTAGCTTGAGCTGTATATGATATTCTCCTGACCACTGCACTCTGTAGCTTGAGCTGTATATGATATTCTCCTGAGCACTGCACTCTGTAGCTTGAGCTGTATATGATATTCTCCTGACCACTGCACTCTGTAGCTTGAGCTGTATATGATATACTCCTAACCACTGCACTCTGTAGCTTGAGCTGTATATGATATTCTCCTGAGCACTGCACTCTGTAGCTTGAGCTGTATATGATATACTCCTAACCACTGCACTCTGTAGCTTGAGCTGTATATGATATTCTCCTGAGCACTGCACTCTGTAGCTTGAGCTGTATATGATATTCTCCTGACCACTGCACTCTGTAGCTTGAGCTGTATATGATATACTCCTGACCACTGCACTCCGTAGCTTGCGCTGTATATTATATACTCCTGACCACTGCACTCCGTAGCTTGAGCTGTATATGATATACTCCTGACCACTGCACTCTGTAGCTTGAGCTGTATATGATATTCTCCTGACCACTGCACTCTGTAGCTTGAGCTGTATATGATATTCTCCTGACCACTGCACTCTGTAGCTTGAGCTGTATATGATATACTCCTGAGCACTGCACTCTGTAGCTTGAGCTGTATATGATATTCTCCTGAGCACTGCACTCTGTAGCTTGAGCTGTATATGATATACTCCTGAGCACTGCACTCCTTAGCTTGAGCTGTATATGATATTCTCCTGAGCACTGCACTCTGTAGCTTGAGCTGTATATGATATTCTCCTGACCACTGCACTCTGTAGCTTGAGCTGTATATGATATACTCCTGACCACTGCACTCCGTAGCTTGCGCTGTATATTATATACTCCTGACCACTGCACTCCGTAGCTTGAGCTGTATATGATATACTCCTGACCACTGCACTCTGTAGCTTGAGCTGTATATGATATTCTCCTGACCACTGCACTCTGTAGCTTGAGCTGTATATGATATTCTCCTGACCACTGCACTCCGTAGCTTGAGCTGTATATGATATACTCCTGACCACTGCACTCTGTAGCTTGAGCTGTATATGATATTCTCCTGACCACTGCACTCTGTAGCTTGAGCTGTATATGATATTCTCCTGACCACTGCACTCTGTAGCTTGAGCTGTATATGATATACTCCTGAGCACTGCACTCTGTAGCTTGAGCTGTATATGATATACTCCTGACCACTGCACTCCGTAGCTTGAGCTGTATATAATATTCTCCTGAGCACTGCACTCTGTAGCTTGAGCTGTATATGATATACTCCTGACCACTGCACTCCGTAGCTTGAGCTGTATATAATATTCTCCTGAGCACTGCACTCTGTAGCTTGAGCTGTATATGATATTCTCCTGACCACTGCACTCCGTAGCTTGAGCTGTATATGATATACTCCTGACCACTGCACTCCGTAGCTTGAGCTGTATATGATATTCTCCTGACCACTGCACTCCGTAGCTTGAGCTGTATATAATATTCTCCTGAGCACTGCACTCTGTAGCTTGAGCTGTATATGATATTCTCCTGAGCACTGCACTCTGTAGCTTGAGCTGTATATGATATTCTCCTGACCACTGCACTCTGTAGCTTGAGCTGTATATGATATTCTCCTGACCACTGCACTCCGTAGCTTGAGCTGTATATAATATTCTCCTGAGCACTGCACTCTGTAGCTTGAGCTGTATATGATATTCTCCTGACCACTGCACTCCGTAGCTTGAGCTGTATATGATATACTCCTGACCACTGCACTCCGTAGCTTGAGCTGTATATGATATACTCCTGACCACTGCACTCTGTAGCTTGAGCTGTATATGATATTCTCCTGAGCACTGCACTCTGTAGCTTGAGCTGTATATGATATTCTCCTGACCACTGCACTCTGTAGCTTGAGCTGTATATGATATTCTCCTGACCACTGCACTCTGTAGCTTGAGCTGTATATGATATACTCCTGAGCACTGCACTCTGTAGCTTGAGCTGTATATGATATTCTCCTGAGCACTGCACTCTGTAGCTTGAGCTGTATATGATATACTCCTGAGCACTGCACTCTGTAGCTTGAGCTGTATATGATATTCTCCTGAGCACTGCACTCTGTAGCTTGAGCTGTATATGATATTCTCCTGACCACTGCACTCTGTAGCTTGAGCTGTATATGATATACTCCTGACCACTGCACTCCGTAGCTTGCGCTGTATATTATATACTCCTGACCACTGCACTCCGTAGCTTGAGCTGTATATGATATACTCCTGACCACTGCACTCTGTAGCTTGAGCTGTATATGATATTCTCCTGACCACTGCACTCTGTAGCTTGAGCTGTATATGATATTCTCCTGACCACTGCACTCCGTAGCTTGAGCTGTATATGATATACTCCTGACCACTGCACTCTGTAGCTTGAGCTGTATATGATATTCTCCTGACCACTGCACTCTGTAGCTTGAGCTGTATATGATATTCTCCTGACCACTGCACTCTGTAGCTTGAGCTGTATATGATATACTCCTGAGCACTGCACTCTGTAGCTTGAGCTGTATATGATATACTCCTGACCACTGCACTCCGTAGCTTGAGCTGTATATAATATTCTCCTGAGCACTGCACTCTGTAGCTTGAGCTGTATATGATATACTCCTGACCACTGCACTCCGTAGCTTGAGCTGTATATAATATTCTCCTGAGCACTGCACTCTGTAGCTTGAGCTGTATATGATATTCTCCTGACCACTGCACTCCGTAGCTTGAGCTGTATATGATATACTCCTGACCACTGCACTCCGTAGCTTGAGCTGTATATGATATTCTCCTGACCACTGCACTCCGTAGCTTGAGCTGTATATGATATTCTCCTGACCACTGCACTCCGTAGCTTGAGCTGTATATAATATTCTCCTGAGCACTGCACTCTGTAGCTTGAGCTGTATATGATATTCTCCTGACCACTGCACTCCGTAGCTTGAGCTGTATATGATATACTCCTGACCACTGCACTCCGTAGCTTGAGCTGTATATGATATACTCCTGACCACTGCACTCTGTAGCTTGAGCTGTATATGATATTCTCCTGAGCACTGCACTCTGTAGCTTGAGCTGTATATGATATTCTCCTGACCACTGCACTCTGTAGCTTGAGCTGTATATGATATACTCCTGAGCACTGCACTCTGTAGCTTGAGCTGTATATGATATACTCCTGACCACTGCACTCCGTAGCTTGAGCTGTATATGATATTCTCCTGAGCACTGCACTCTGTAGCTTGAGCTGTATATGATATTCTCCTGACCACTGCACTCCGTAGCTTGAGCTGTATATGATATACTCCTGACCACTGCACTCTGTAGCTTGAGCTGTATATGATATTCTCCTGACCACTGCACTCTGTAGCTTGAGCTGTATATGATATTCTCCTGACCACTGCACTCTGTAGCTTGAGCTGTATATGATATACTCCTGAGCACTGCACTCTGTAGCTTGAGCTGTATATGATATTCTCCTGAGCACTGCACTCTGTAGCTTGAGCTGTATATGATATACTCCTGACCACTGCACTCCGTAGCTTGAGCTGTATATAATATTCTCCTGAGCACTGCACTCTGTAGCTTGAGCTGTATATGATATTCTCCTGACCACTGCACTCCGTAGCTTGAGCTGTATATGATATACTTCTGACCACGGCACTCTGTAGCTTGAGCTGTATATGATATACTCCTAACCACTGCACTCTGTAGCTTGCGCTGTATATGATATACTCCTGACCACGGCACTCTGTAGCTTGAGCTGTATATGATATTCTCCTGACCACTGCACTCTGTAGCTTGCGCTGTATATGATATACTCCTGACCACGGCACTCTGTAGCTTGAGCTGTATATGATATACTTCTGACCACGGCACTCTGTAGCTTGAGCTGTATATGATATACTTCTGACCACGGCACTCTGTAGCTTGAGCTGTATATGATATACTCCTAACCACTGCACTCTGTAGCTTGAGCTGTATATGATATTCTCCTGACCACTGCACTCTGTAGCTTGAGCTGTATATGATATTCTCCTGAGCACTGCACTCTGTAGCTTGAGCTGTATATGATATTCTCCTGACCACTGCACTCTGTAGCTTGAGCTGTATATGATATACTCCTAACCACTGCACTCTGTAGCTTGAGCTGTATATGATATTCTCCTGAGCACTGCACTCTGTAGCTTGAGCTGTATATGATATACTCCTAACCACTGCACTCTGTAGCTTGAGCTGTATATGATATTCTCCTGAGCACTGCACTCTGTAGCTTGAGCTGTATATGATATTCTCCTGACCACTGCACTCTGTAGCTTGAGCTGTATATGATATACTCCTGACCACTGCACTCCGTAGCTTGCGCTGTATATTATATACTCCTGACCACTGCACTCCGTAGCTTGAGCTGTATATGATATACTCCTGACCACTGCACTCTGTAGCTTGAGCTGTATATGATATTCTCCTGACCACTGCACTCTGTAGCTTGAGCTGTATATGATATTCTCCTGACCACTGCACTCTGTAGCTTGAGCTGTATATGATATACTCCTGAGCACTGCACTCTGTAGCTTGAGCTGTATATGATATTCTCCTGAGCACTGCACTCTGTAGCTTGAGCTGTATATGATATACTCCTGAGCACTGCACTCTGTAGCTTGAGCTGTATATGATATTCTCCTGAGCACTGCACTCTGTAGCTTGAGCTGTATATGATATTCTCCTGACCACTGCACTCTGTAGCTTGAGCTGTATATGATATACTCCTGACCACTGCACTCCGTAGCTTGCGCTGTATATTATATACTCCTGACCACTGCACTCCGTAGCTTGAGCTGTATATGATATACTCCTGACCACTGCACTCTGTAGCTTGAGCTGTATATGATATTCTCCTGACCACTGCACTCTGTAGCTTGAGCTGTATATGATATTCTCCTGACCACTGCACTCCGTAGCTTGAGCTGTATATGATATACTCCTGACCACTGCACTCTGTAGCTTGAGCTGTATATGATATTCTCCTGACCACTGCACTCTGTAGCTTGAGCTGTATATGATATTCTCCTGACCACTGCACTCTGTAGCTTGAGCTGTATATGATATACTCCTGAGCACTGCACTCTGTAGCTTGAGCTGTATATGATATACTCCTGACCACTGCACTCCGTAGCTTGAGCTGTATATAATATTCTCCTGAGCACTGCACTCTGTAGCTTGAGCTGTATATGATATACTCCTGACCACTGCACTCCGTAGCTTGAGCTGTATATAATATTCTCCTGAGCACTGCACTCTGTAGCTTGAGCTGTATATGATATTCTCCTGACCACTGCACTCCGTAGCTTGAGCTGTATATGATATACTCCTGACCACTGCACTCCGTAGCTTGAGCTGTATATGATATTCTCCTGACCACTGCACTCCGTAGCTTGAGCTGTATATAATATTCTCCTGAGCACTGCACTCTGTAGCTTGAGCTGTATATGATATTCTCCTGACCACTGCACTCTGTAGCTTGAGCTGTATATGATATTCTCCTGACCACTGCACTCCGTAGCTTGAGCTGTATATAATATTCTCCTGAGCACTGCACTCTGTAGCTTGAGCTGTATATGATATTCTCCTGACCACTGCACTCCGTAGCTTGAGCTGTATATGATATACTCCTGACCACTGCACTCTGTAGCTTGAGCTGTATATGATATTCTCCTGAGCACTGCACTCTGTAGCTTGAGCTGTATATGATATTCTCCTGACCACTGCACTCTGTAGCTTGAGCTGTATATGATATTCTCCTGACCACTGCACTCTATAGCTTGAGCTGTATATGATATACTCCTGAGCACTGCACTCTGTAGCTTGAGCTGTATATGATATTCTCCTGAGCACTGCACTCTGTAGCTTGAGCTGTATATGATATACTCCTGAGCACTGCACTCTGTAGCTTGAACTGTATATGATATTCTCCTGAGCACTGCACTCTGTAGCTTGAGCTGTATATGATAATCTCCTGACCACTGCACTCTGTAGCTTGAGCTGTATATGATATACTCCTGACCACTGCACTCCGTAGCTTGCGCTGTATATTATATACTCCTGACCACTGCACTCCGTAGCTTGAGCTGTATATGATATACTCCTGACCACTGCACTCTGTAGCTTGAGCTGTATATGATATTCTCCTGACCACTGCACTCTGTAGCTTGAGCTGTATATGATATTCTCCTGACCACTGCACTCCGTAGCTTGAGCTGTATATGATATACTCCTGACCACTGCACTCTGTAGCTTGAGCTGTATATGATATTCTCCTGACCACTGCACTCTGTAGCTTGAGCTGTATATGATATTCTCCTGACCACTGCACTCCGTAGCTTGAGCTGTATATGATATACTCCTGACCACTGCACTCTGTAGCTTGAGCTGTATATGATATTCTCCTGACCACTGCACTCTGTAGCTTGAGCTGTATATGATATTCTCCTGACCACTGCACTCTGTAGCTTGAGCTGTATATGATATACTCCTGAGCACTGCACTCTGTAGCTTGAGCTGTATATGATATACTCCTGACCACTGCACTCCGTAGCTTGAGCTGTATATAATATTCTCCTGAGCACTGCACTCTGTAGCTTGAGCTGTATATGATATACTCCTGACCACTGCACTCCGTAGCTTGAGCTGTATATGATATTCTCCTGACCACTGCACTCCGTAGCTTGAGCTGTATATGATATTCTCCTGACCACTGCACTCCGTAGCTTGAGCTGTATATAATATTCTCCTGAGCACTGCACTCTGTAGCTTGAGCTGTATATGATATACTCCTGACCACTGCACTCTGTAGCTTGAGCTGTATATGATATACTCCTGACCACTGCACTCCGTAGCTTGAGCTGTATATGATATACTCCTGACCACTGCACTCTGTAGCTTGAGCTGTATATGATATTCTCCTGACCACTGCACTCTGTAGCTTGAGCTGTATATGATATTCTCCTGACCACTGCACTCCGTAGCTTGAGCTGTATATGATATACTCCTGACCACTGCACTCTGTAGCTTGAGCTGTATATGATATTCTCCTGACCACTGCACTCTGTAGCTTGAGCTGTATATGATATTCTCCTGACCACTGCACTCTGTAGCTTGAGCTGTATATGATATACTCCTGAGCACTGCACTCTGTAGCTTGAGCTGTATATGATATACTCCTGACCACTGCACTCTGTAGCTTGAGCTGTATATGATATTCTCCTGAGCACTGCACTCTGTAGCTTGAGCTGTATATGATATTCTCCTGACCTCTGCACTCTGTAGCTTGAGCTGTATATGATATACTCCTGACCACTGCACTCCGTAGCTTGCGCTGTATATTATATACTCCTGACCACTGCACTCCGTAGCTTGAGCTGTATATGATATACTCCTGACCACTGCACTCTGTAGCTTGAGCTGTATATGATATTCTCCTGACCACTGCACTCTGTAGCTTGAGCTGTATATGATATACTCCTGACCACTGCACTCTGTAGCTTGAGCTGTATATGATATACTCCTGACCACTGCACTCCGTAGCTTGCGCTGTATATGATATACTCCTGACCACTGCACTCCGTAGCTTGAGCTGTATATGATATACTCCTGACCACTGCACTCTGTAGCTTGAGCTGTATATGATATTCTCCTGACCACTGCACTCTGTAGCTTGCGCTGTATATGATATACTCCTGACCATTGCACTCTGTATTATAAGGGTTTAGTTTGGATTTGCCACAGTGTGGGAACATTAATGCCTGACAAAAGAAAACAAAGGGGTCTATTTAAAGAAAATGAATTGAGCGTGTGTGACGAGCATTTCCCCGGCCATAATTGAGTTACCATGGTGATTTCTTATGATCATCAGCTTCATTTAGTGGTCATAATGAGATATTTTTCCTGAAATACCTCCATAGGTAAAAAGAGCATCATACAGTATTATGGTCACTAGATAGAGGCAATTATAACAGGAAATCACTGTATGAAAAAAATACATCTGATATTTGTCATGGCTGGGCAAATGTGTGTCACATTCCTTCAACTTTTTTTTTTTTAAATACACCTCTAAAGCCTCGTACACACGATCGGAATTCCGATGAAGCTGACTTCCATCAGTCTTGCCCACACACCATCAGTCAAAAATCCGACCGTCCCGAACGCCGTGACGTAAAACACTCCGACGAGCCGAGAAAAATGAAGTTCAATGCTTCTGAGCATGCGTCGACTTGATTCTGAGCATGCGTGAGTTTTTTCTCCGATGGAGTTCCACACAGACGATCGGAATTTGCTATCGTTTTTTTTTCCATCGGATAAATTTAAAACATGTTCTATTTTTTCTCACCGATGGAAAAAGACAGATGGGGCCCCATACACGATCGGTTTGTCCGATGAAAAAAGTCCATTGGACTGTTTTCATCGGTAAAACCGATCGTGTGTTCACGACATAAGTGTTTGTGAAAGCTTACACCACAAAATGTACTCAGCCAATGAAAGGTAATGACTCCATTTTTATTTTTCTACTGCTATCAATGGCCAACACAGTACAACACTTCATCCATGTCTTTGGTGATCTCTGATCTCCTTATGAAGTGTTTCTTACATGATGAAGATCAGCCATGGAGTATATCTGAGGTGTATATCAGGGTGTGCTTCTTCCCCACATGAGAGCTGTGATGTCCAGCAACATTCATATAGAAGACATTTCCCGCACTCAAGGCACTAATACATCTGGAGGGTTGTGTGGGATCCCCGATATACAGGAAGATAGGACTTCAGTCAGGAACAATTCCCTCACTCAGGACAGGAAAGTGGCTTCTCCCCCATGTGAGATCTCTGATGTTTGGAAAGATTGGACTTCTGTGAAAAACATTTCCCACACTCAGGACAGGCATATGGCTTCTCCCCCGTGTGAGATCTCTGATGTCTGTAAAGATCAGACTTCTGTGAAAAACATTTCCCGCACTCAGAACAGGAAAGTGGCTTTTCTCCTGTGTGCAATCTCTGGTGTCTGTAAAGATCAGATTTCTGTGAAAAACATTTCCCGCACTCAAGACAACAGTATGGCTTCTCCCCTGTGTGAGACCTCTGATGCTTGACAAAATCTGTTTTTGTTGCAAAACATTTCCCACACTCTGGACAGGAAAGCGGCTTCTCCCCAGTGTGAGATCTCTGATGTCTGTAAAGACTGGACATTAATAAAAAACATTTCCCGCACTCAGAACAGGAAAGTGGCTTCTCGTCTGTGTGCGATTTCTGGTGTGTGTAAAGATGGGAGATCTGTGAAAAACATTTCTTGCACTCAGGACAGGAATACGGCTTCTCCCCCGTGTGTAATCTCTGATGTGTGTAAAGATCGGACTTCTGTGAAAAAGATTTCTCACACTCAGGACAGGAATACGGCTTCTCCCCTGTGTGAGATCTTATATGCACATTAAGATGGGACTTAAAACGGAAACACTTCCCGCACTCAGTACAGGAAAGCCTCTTCTCTTTTGGAAGGACGTCCCGCACAGTCTGAGGTTCCTCAGGATAAGAGGAATACGATGGTCCGACACCGTCCCGCACAGTCTGAGGTTCCTCAGGATAAGAGGAATACGATGGTCCGGCACCGTCCCTCACAGTCTGAGGTTCCTCAGGATAAGAGGAATACGATGGTCCGGCACCGTCCCGCACAGTCTGAGGTTCCTCAGGATAAGAGGAATACGATGGTCCGGCACCGTCCCTCACAGTCTGAGGTTCCTCAGGATAAGAGGAATACGATGGTCCGGCACCGTCCCGCACAGTCTGAGGTTCCTCAGGATAAGAGGAATACGAGGGTCCGGCACCGTCCCTCACAGTCTGAGGTTCCTCAGGATAAGAGGAATACGATGGTCCGGCACCGTCCCGCACAGTCTGAGGTTCCTCAGGATAAGAGGAATACGATGGTCCGGCACCGTCCCGCACAGTCTGAGGTTCCTCAGGATAAGAGGAATACGATGGTCCGGCACCGTCCCGCACAGTCTGAGGTTCCTCAGGATAAGAGGAATACGATGGTCCGGCACCGTCCCGCACAGTCTGAGGTTCCTCAGGATAAGAGGAATACGATGGTCCGGCACCGTCCCGCACAGTCTGAGGTTCCTCAGGATAAGAGGAATACGATGGTCCGGCACCGTCCCGCACAGTCTGAGGTTCCTCAGGATAGGAGGAATACGATGGTCCGGCACCGTCCCGCACAGTCTGAGGTTCCTCGGGATAAGAGGAATACGATGGTCCGGCACCGTCCCGCACAGTCTGAGGTTCCTCAGGATAAGAGGAATACGATGGTCCATCTACACTGTGTGGTGTCGGATGGACATTTGAGGTAGTCGGGTTTTCTCCTGGACTATACTGTGTGATGTCCTCATCTTCTACTTTACAGTCTGGAGACAAAGTGAGACAATCCTCTGAGGTTTTCCTCATCTCCCGTCCATCTACTAAAATAGAAATAAAAAGATTATTACTAGACATGAGCTGATTGGTTCCCCTAAACCAGGACTCCGCCCACATCAGGCAGCTTTGTCTCTGAGGATCTTACAATTCCCCCTCAAGGTAACTAGTAAATGGCTCCTCTGATCTCCTACCAGATCATTTCTTTATTCATGGACCTTAGTCAGAGAGTGAGGAAACTACGAGAACTGTCTTTTATAGGAGTGACAGTGATGAGGGGATTATAGGACGAGTGTCCCCACCCCCTCTATCACTCATTGTCATCTTCCCAACACAAGAAGTCCTTTAAGTCCTTATTTAGTCCATGATTTAGTCATGAATAACAGCGGGGCTGAGCCCCACCAGAGGTCAGAGAGTGAGGATGGGGGGAGAACATCCAAGATGAAGACTGAACTGATCCTGAAGACCTCCATCATTGGGTTATTGACTCCTCCCTCATTTTCACTTTCTGCTTAACCACTTGCCAACTGTGGGCAGTCATATGATGTTCTCAGTTGGCAGTGGTTATACCGGAATAAAGACTGCAACTACACGCGTCATCCCAGTATTAAAATCATGCTCTGTACTGTAGAAGTAGTTCCAGTGGCTGCCCGAAGTAAGTGATCTCCCCATTAGGAGTACAGGGATGTTCATCTGATAGCCTAATACAGGCAATTTTTTGGACTTTCAACAATCTGACTAATAGTGCCTTTTTTATGTCCTTTGACGTACTGACTATGACTGGGTTCTCATTGGGATATAAGTGAACTTTCCAGGTGGAGCCTTCCATTGCAGGGTAGTGTTTCAAACCTGTTCAGGTACACACTGCCCTGCTTTAGGAATTCTTTTTGTGGGGAATTTTTGGTCTTATGGGTGGCTATTGGGTTTATTAGGTTAATATCATTGTAGGGGGGTGCTCACCGCATTAGGGGAGGGAGTAGGTCTGCTAGTTGTGTGGTCACTGCGTTTTTCCTGCAGGTTGGACTAGCAGTGACCACATAGCTATTACTTTGTGCTTTTGGTTCTTTTAGGTATTAGGGGTACTGTTATAAGTGTTTATTCATGTATTTGCCTCTATTAGCTATTAAACTTTGTAGTATGAATTCATTTAGGTGTGTGGAGGTCTATTTGTTTTTAATTTTTTTGTCATCTGATGCACATATATTTTTGACCACACCCCCGATATTTTTCAGTGAGTACTACTGTTCCAATAGGTAGGATTCCCATGTGGCTCTCCTTTTGTATGTATGTTCATCTGATAGAAATAAAGTTAATGAAAATAAAGAATTTGTTTGGGATAAAATTAATAGTAATAAAAAAATATCAAAAGCATCCCCCGTGCTTATGCGCAAATGCATATGTAAATGGTGACCACACCACACATGTGAGATATCATCACAAATGTCTGAGAAAAAGTAATAATTCTAGTGCCAGAACTCCTCTGCAACTCTAAACTGGTAACCTATAACAATGTTTAAAGCGTTGCCTATGGAGAATTTTGAATACCATTGTTTGGCGCCATTTGACAGGCATATGCAATTTTGAAATGTGACATGTTAGATAGATAGATAGATAGATAGATAGATAGATAGATAGATAGATATATACAGCCCTCAAATTTTCCACTCGCCTACTCGCATTTTGCCAGTGGAAAATTCGGTCTTGCGAGCTGGGCTGCCTGCCTGGGAGAGGGGGGGAGAGCACCACTGGCGGGGTTGATCGGGAGCTGTTCTCCCATCGATCACCCCGGGGGAAGAGAGCATGGAGGAAGAGGAGAGCCGAGGTATAGCACGCTGTTAGCGGCGCTTACATTATGATTGTCTCCGCTCTGCTCGACACAGCCCCGCCTCCTCCTGACCTGCGCCTGTGATAGATATATAGAACGCCGGTCCACTGCTGGGATGCGTTCTATCTATCAGAGGCGCAGGTCAGGAGGAGGTGGGGCTGTGTCAAGCAGAGCGGAGACAATCATAATGTAAGCGCCGGTAACAGCGTGCTATCCCGCAGCTCTCCTCTTCCTCCAGCCATGCATTCTTCAGCCCAGGCGAGGCTGCAATGGACACAGTAAGGCTGCAACGGGCACAATGAGGCTGCAACAGGTACAGTGTGGCTGCAACGGGCACAGTGTGGCTGCAACGGGCACAGTGTGGCTGCAACGGGCACAGTGTGGCTGCAACGGGCACAGTATGGCTGCAACGGGCACAGTGTGGCTGCAACGGGCACAGTGTAGCTGCAACGGGCACAGTGTGGCTGCAATGTTGGGCACAGGTGAGGCTGCAATGGTGGGCACAGGTGAGGCTGCAATGGTGGGCACAGGTGAGGCTGCAATGGTAAGCACAGGTGAGGTTTCACTGATAAAGTTGTTGTTAATATTTATTTTTGTAACTTATTTTTGCATAAAACATTTAAGTGTCATTTCATGAGATAATTTATGAGGGCGTGTCTAGGGGTGGAATTAGGGGCGGGGCAGGGTAGGGATTGAGTGGGGCACTGGTGGCGAGTAACCTTTGATGCCTGGCTAGTAGCTTACAACTTGAAATTTTGAGCCCTGTATATATATATATATATATATATATACATACACACACACATATACTGTGTATATAAATATATATATATATGTGTAATTTTGTAGCAAAAAAATGTAGACTTCTACAGGAGAGTAGGAGAATAGTGTCAGAATTGGCCCGGTTGGCAAGTAATTACGTTTTAATAGGGGGCTGTCTCGTGCTGATGGTAAGAAACGTTTCCAATGATATTGGCTTTTGCCTCCACTGTGACACCTACCTATGTAGGGTCTAGGTATAAATAAATGTTATGGGTGTGGTGGTAATGGCGCTGCTCTGCGGTATTTTGAAATTAAAAATGAAATAATCCAACGTGTAAAGTGATGTGTGCTGTTGAACTTGGTAAGTGTTATTTTCCAATAAAAGTTTTTAGTGCCAATTGGATGTGAAATGAAATGAAATTGTCATATGGGCGACCTATATTATAGAACCTTAATATTTGCCATTAAACCTTCAATAAAGTGACTTGCGCTATTCAAAATTTGTGTTGTGATACAATAAACATTATTGAGCCATTAATCCTAATCCATATACATTACAAACTTGATATACAATTGCTGTATTGCTGGAACATCATCACTGTTGCGGTGCTTCCAATTTTAAACTGCGCAATTGAGTTTACCACTTTGTAAGTGCATATCTTTATTATATATGGGAAATAAAATGGATTAAACGTTACTACACTATGCAGTTTTAATTTCTTCCCACATATACTGAACAAAAACGAGCAGAAGGGGCTGCAAAGAAGTATTAAAGAGGAAGTAAACCCTGATGGGCTTTTTTCCTCTTTATTTCCCTGCAAAGGTAAAGCATAATGGGCTAGTATACATCGCATAGTAGCCCATTATGTATCACTTACCTGAAACCGAAGTCTGCATAATATACATCCATACATAAATTGTGTCTGCAGCACAGAGAAGGAAGATTATCCAAGAGAAATACAGGACCTACTCTGGACCAATCAGTGAGCAGTATGGGTGCGCATCTTCACTAGTCTCACGATTCGATTCGATTACGATTATCGGGTCAACGATTCGATTCCGCAATGCATCACGATTACTGATGCGCTCCCACTTCCACTTGGGCTGCCTAAGCGGCCCTTCCTCCAAGCAATCTTCTGGGACACATCACAGGTCCCAGAAGATTGCCCGGCTAGGCAGGACAGCTCAGTGAGACATGCGCACCCGGCTGTGAAGCTGCAAGCTGTCACAGCCGGATGCCCACAGTAGTATTGCCAGCGCCGTGGACAGGCGGGGGAGAGCATGGAGTGTTTGGGTGGCCACGTCGCTGGATTGTGGGACAGGTGAGTGTCTTTTTATTAAAGGTCAGAAGATACACTTTTTTTGTAGCTGCTGACTTTTAATAAATAAAACATTTACTGGAACTGCTTTGAATTAAAAATAACCTCACTCCCTTAAAGCGGAGTTCCACCCAGTGGTAATCACTCCTCGCCCCCTGACATGCCACATTCGGCATGTCATTTTTTTAGAGGGGGGGGTGTAACCTCTTTTTAGTGGGACTTCCTGTCCCACTTTATCCTTCCTGTCCCGGCCGCCTAGGTGGCCCCTCCGTGCCAGCCATCTTCTGGGACACAACACAGGTCCCAGAAGATTGGCTGGCCAATGGCAGAGCGCAGTGCGCGGGCCCCCGGCCTTGAAGCTGTAAGCTGTCATGGCCGTGTGCCCACAGTAGATTTGACGGGAGGAGTGGGGCTCCGTGCGGCTGCATCGAAGGACCGTGGGTCAGGTAAGTGTCGGTTTAATAAAAGTCAGTAGCTACACTTTTTGTAGCTGCTGACTTTTATTAAACTAAAAATAGGGTGGAACTCCCCTTAAAAAGTGCACTAATCCGGTGCACTACAGGGTACAGGAATTCACACACACGGCTGCTGGGAGGTCAGGAGAGATTAGAATCCACAACTGACAAACAGCCCTGTGAATTTCACTGTACTGTCTCTGTGCTGAAATTTCTCTGGGCTTTGCACATTCCAGCACACTAGGAGTTAACACAGTGGAATGTGCAAATGGGGAGCCAGAGAAATGCCAGCACAGAGCGTGTGTAGGAGTACACATACTGCTGTTAAAATACCTGTGTTGTAATAAATGCCACGTTATAATCCATTAAGTGTACACCGCTGTATGTGCTTTTTATAATATATATATGCAGATTCATACCTCAGTGTGTATATAACTGTATATGCCGCTCATGTGACTGCATATGGTGCAGCCCGCCCCTCTCCTCTCACGTCTCATCTCTCTCGTTCTCCTGACGTAAGTGGGACTTCTCAGCCCCGCCCACCGGCTGTAGCTACCGTATCAGATCAGAAGAGAGGCGGGCGGGGCTGACGTCAGGAGAACGAGAGACGAGAGAGATGAGACGTGAGAGGAGAGGAGAGGGGCGGGCCGCACCATATGCAGTCACATGAGCGGCATATACAGTTATATACACACTGAGGTATGAATCTGCATATATATATTTTAAAAAGCACATACAGCGGTGTACACTTAATGGATTAGAACGCGGAATTTATTACAAAACGGTAATTTTGACAGACACGCTCGGAGCGGGGCATGTCGGATGACGTCACGGACATCGATTATTGGGGTCACATGCATCGATGCCGCATCGGGGACCCCCGAATCGCGATGCAGCGATTAAATTCAGCACCCCTAATGGGTGGAGGAATGTATTTAGTGTTTATGACCCACCTGTGCTGATCTCTGTAGGAGTGTCCTCCTCTATAAATGTCCCTGTTATTCCATCCTCCTCCATAGACTGCTGATCATCCCTCACATACATCTCTTTTTCTGCGTTAACCTCAAATTTTATATCTATCTGACCGTCATCCTAATCCAAGAAAAATAAATAAAATGTCATTAATAAAATAAAAGCTCAGCATCCACACATTATTTCCATGAGTCCATGTTCTAGATTCTCTGTTCCACCGACCTTGTAACAGTGAGGAATGGTGTGACCTTCCTGTGTGGAATCCTGGGAATACAGAGGACGGGGACATCTCTCTGGTGGGTTCCTGGTATTAGGTGGTTCCATCATATCCTTGTGTTCTTCTGAAAACTCCTCCATCACTCCAT
This sequence comes from Rana muscosa, assembly GCA_029206835.1. NCBI lineage: Eukaryota > Metazoa > Chordata > Amphibia > Anura > Ranidae > Rana > Rana muscosa. The sequence continues at coordinate 22,859,777 of JARGYO010000094.1, read as the reverse complement.
ACTCCTCATCCTCCTCTTTATACTCTTCTTTAACAACAATATTATAATCCCCGAGGTCTCCACTCTGAAAGATATAAAAAAAAAAAAAAATGACATCAATTATAACAATGCAGATAATGTACAGATCCTAATGATACTATCATGCCGCGACCGTTTTTAATGATGAGAAAAATGCAATTTTTTTAAAAATGGTCATTAAAAACGATCGTGTGTGGGCTTCATAGCATTTTTCACGACGTGAAAAATGGGCATGAAAAAATTGGAACAAGCTCTAAATTTTCTCGTCTTTTTTCACCTCGTCGTTTCTCTCGTCATGAAAAACGGCCGTGTGTGGGCTTTAACGACGTGAAAAAAATGCGCATGCTCAGAATCAAGTATGAGACGGGAACGCTCGTTCTGGTAAAACTAGCGTTGGTAATGGAGATAGCACATTTGTCACGCTGTAACGGACTGAAAAGCACGAGGCTGAAAAGCGCGAATCGTCTCTCAACAAACTTTACTAACATGAAGGGTGGCGCCATCCGAATGGAACTTCCCCTTTATAGTGCCGTCGTACGTGTTGTACGTCACCGCGCTATACTCGAACATTTTTTTCAACGATAGTGTGTAGGCAAGGCAGGCTTGAGAAGAATCACGTCGGGAAAAACTTTGTTTTTTTCAATGACATTAAAAACGGTCGTGTGTACGCGGCATCAGTGATTGTTCCTCATCTACCTGATGATGGTGAGGGATGGTGTGACCTTCCTGTGTGGAATCCCGGGAATACAGAGGACAGGGACATCTCTCTGGTGGGTTTCTGTAGCTGGATGACTCCACCATGGTGTCCTGGTACAGATCTTTGTGTTCTTTTAGAGACTCCTCCATCACCCCATCCTTATCATCCTCCTCTTTTATCTCTTCTTTAACTTCAACTTTAGAATCTCTCAGGTTTCCACTCTGAATATAGAATAAAAATGACATCAATGGTAACAATGCATATAATGTACAGATCCTAATGATACTATCAGTGATTGTTCCTCATCTACCTGATGATAGTGAGGGATGGTGTGACCTTCCTGTGTGGAATCCCGGGAATACAGAGGATGGGGACATCTCTCTGGTGGGTTCCCATTGCTGGACCCATCTGTAGGAAACACACACACTGACTGAATACATTGTTTCTATGTGTTTATCAGATGATGGGGGATCTAGGTGGAGCCTCCGTACTGCTCTCTCCTTTACAATAAAGTCTCCTCTTACCCGGTGATGTGAAGGGCGGCTGATTCTCCATCATGACGTCCTTGTAGAGATCCTTGTGTCCTTCTAAATCCTCCCACTCCTCCATGGAGAAATAGACAGTGACATCCTGACACCTTATAGGAACCTGACACACACAATGATACAGTCACCATCCAGACACATCCCTTGTCTGTTACTGGATAATGTCCCAGAATTCCCGGCACCGCTCACCTCTCCTCCATCATCTCTCTGGTGATTTCTAGAATCTTCTTCGTATTTCTGTTTCAATTATTTTTATTAGAGTTTTCAAAACAAAGATATAACAATCTCTACTTTTCATTGTACAGTATCAATACAACACTTTGGGATTATAAAACTTCAGTCCCGGTCTTAACATTAAGAAGTACAAAAATAAGTGCAAGTGTGGGCTGGTGCCTATTACTGCAATAAGATAGCCTGTACTGGCTCATTACGTCCAGGACCTAAGCCCTTCCGATAACCCAGGTTACTGCAGGTGGTCTGCCCGTCCACAAGAGCCGCCCCTCCATCAACCCATCGGGGGGGCTCAACTCTCCAGGCCGCGCAGGCTCCCACCCAGATAGCATGAACTGACAACGATCATTCGTAAATATGCAATCAAACAAAATAAAAAGGGAGTCAAACAGACCCATAAGGCCCAGATCTGACCCCAAAAATAGGAAAGCAAGGAAAGTTAACAGAGAGAAAGAATAAGGAAGGGAACAGAGCGATGAAAGGAGGGTCGAAGGAAGAAAAAAGGGGGGGGGAGGGGGAAGGGGAAGGAGCCTCGGCTCAGCACCCGAAGATCCATACTGTAGAAAAGAAACTAGATTGCGATCATCCTGGGATCATTCGTAAGATATCAGGGAGGGAGGTGGAGGCAATGTGATGGTCATGTGATCTCCAGTAAATGTGTATATAGACCGTGCTGCCAAAAATGAAAATCAAGATTATTAAACAGTTTGCCACATGTAAAAAATAAATAAATGAATGACACCAGAAAACACAACTAATGTCCAATGTATCAAAAAGTCCCATTCAAATATCAGTTGCATGAAAAACAAGAGGTAGGTGAACAGGTGCTGGTGCCATTAGTAACAGATTAACACGTGGCCACTTCCAGGGGACCCCACATGGATGTACACTCACCACAATGGATGGATCTTCTATTACTAGATAGGTCTCACTGCACTTTTTGGTTGGACCCGCTGTGTATCTTGTCACCAACTTGACTATTCACATGTACCTGGATGTGATTTCTTTCTATTCCAATACCATACACTGCCACACCCCCCACTAATAAAAGCGGTATAATCCGTTTAGTATAGACCAGCGGTCTCCGAACTGTGGCCCGGGGGCCGATGCAGCCCTTTGCTTGCCTTTACCTGGCCCTTGGGGCACTATTCCATCCACCGACACTAACAATGGGGCACTATTTATCCCACAGACACCAATGATGGGGCATTATTCATCCCACTGACACCAACAATAGGGCACCACTCCTTCCATTGATTCCAATGGGGCACTATTCATTTAATTGATACGAACTATGGGGCACAGTTCCTTCCACTGACACCAATGATGGGGCTCTATTCCTTCCACCGACATCAATGATGGGGCACAGTTCCTTCCACCGACATCAATGATGGGGCACAGTTCCTCCTACTGACACCAACAATGGGGCATTGTTTACTTCCCCTGGACATTTTCTACTCCCACTGGCCCACCTAAAGTCTAAACGGGCCCTTTGTTTAGAAAGTTTGGAGACCCCTGATATAGACTGATGAGGTGAGAAGGTGATTGGTGGGAAAAGTGACATCTCCAAAATGGAGAGTGTTCCGGCCTTGTAAGTGGGGAAATGTTCTGGGTAGCGCCTAGTTTCTATCCTGCAGATTGCCCTGTGATGTCACAGGAAACATGTGACCAGGAAGCAGGAAATAAAGGGCGGGAAAGTGAAGTGAATAGGAGGCTGCAAGCAGATCAAATGTTATTATCCTGTAGAGATCTCTCCCTCCCTCTGTCCATTATATCCTCTCTTTGCCTTTCTCCCTGTATACCCCTCCACCTCTCTGTATATCTCCCTGTATACCTCTCCACCTCTCTCTGTATATCTCCCTGTATACCTCTCCACCTCTCTCTGTATATTTCCCTGTATACCTCTCCACCTCTCTCTGTATATCTCCCTGTATACCTCTCCGCCTCTCTCTGTATATCTCCCTGTGTACCTCCCTGTATACCCCTCTTTCTCTGTATATCTCCCTGTACACCCTTCTCTCTGTATATCTGTCTGTATACCCCTCTGTCAGGAAGATCCTGCCAGCAACAGGTGTCCCAGGCTTACTGGTGTGCAATCGCGCGTGCCTTTGCGCATGCGCGTGTGCACACGCGCGCACGGGAATGCACGAGCGCCTGTTGGCGCCAGGCGGGCTATTTAAGCCTGCCTGTCACTTTCAACTTTGCTGTCTGCTCTACAGCGTTCTGTGTGCCTTAAACCTGATCTAAGACTTATACCTGAGAATACCCGGCTTACCTGTGACCATCCAGCTATCCGCCTGCACCTGATCCCTTGCTTGTTTTTGACTATTCTTCTGCCTGCTCCTCTGTTTCTCTGCTGCCCGCCTGATATCCAACCCGGCCTGCCTGACTACTCTTGTGTGTTCCTGTCTGTTCCTGGTCCTGTTCCAGTCTGCTAAGCCGTTCCAGTCGGCTAAGCCTGTCAGCTGTTCCAGTCTGCTCCTGGTTCCAGTCCAGTAGTCCAGTTCCTGTCTGCTAAGCCTGTCAGCTGTTCCAGTCTGCTCCTGGTTCCTGTCTTGTTCCAGCTCCTGTCTCCCAGCTCCTGCAAGGAATTCCTGGACGTCTGTACTACTTCCTCCACTGTTAATCCTGCCAGGCACTCGTACCACTCTTCACTCCTGTGCCCTCTGTTACTTTACCAGGGGTCAAGAGTGAGAGCTGTAAGAGAGGCCTCCCCCTGCAATTCGGGCTCTATCACTAGGTACGTGACACCCTCTCTCTGTATATCTGTTTGTATACCCCTCTCTCTCTGTATACCTCTCTCTGTATACCCCCTCTCTCTCTCTGTATAACCCCCTCTCTCTCTCTCTGTATAACCCCCTCTCTTTACCTCTATATACCCCCCTTCTCTACACCCGCCAAATGGCTGGGAAACTGCACTGCTCCTATCCGATACCTGCCTGCCTGTTCAGTGTTCCCTGTCCCTTGCAGTTGACAGAAGGACCACTACCCCCCACCAATTGTTTGCAGTAGTTTCTGCACATTGAGCCCAGGTTCCTTTTGGTACAGGGCTCTCCTTTTTTAAACACAGACCCCCCCACCCAAATCCAGCACCAGCCACCCCCACCAACAAGTCAACCAAGCTATTCCCGGACACCTGCTTCTTTTGGACAAGCAACAATCCACTCTGCTCACATACCGAAGAGACGGAATAGCAAATCACCTTATATCTGCCAATTGCCTCCCTTATCTGGGGACAATCTATCCTGCCTTCATCCTTTCAGAATGGCATTCAAAATAGTATCCATTAACGCCAGAGGCCTAAATTCCCCACAAAAAAGATCCGCACTTCTCAGAGAAGCCACCAGCCAAAAAGCTGATATCCTCTTGGTGCAGGAGACCCACTTTGCATCCGCTAAAACTCCCAAGTTCACCCTGAAAAACTCAGACCAAGTTTTTTTAGCCTCAGGCCAGAAGAAGAAATGCAGAGTCCTCACCGCCATACAAGACTCACTACAATTCAAACTACACCAATCCATAGCAGACCCCCAAGGACGTTTCCTGATTCTTATATGTGACATTAACCAAGTCACCTACACATTGGTTAACGTATATGGACCAAAAAAGCAATAACTGCGATTTCACAAGCAACTATACAAGAAGGTAACACAAATCCGAAAAGGAAGGCTTCTTATTGGATGCGACTTCAACATAATTGAAAACCCAAATCTGGACACTACATCCTCAGCTAACAAAACCCCTTTCTTCAAACAAATGATCTCTTTGATCCGTGGAGATGCCTGCATAGCAATGAGCGAGACTACTCTTATTTCTCCTCCTCTCAACTCTCATACTCCCGTATAGACTTCTTCCTTGTTGACAAGATCACCCTCCAAAGATGTGACAAACTCAGAGACTGGATCCATCACAGGGTCGGACCATGCACCTATCTCCATTAATGTGGGAAACTGTAGACCCAGAACAACTCGACTATGGAGACTTGACGCTTCTCTCATCTCAGATCCAAGCAACGTTCAATATCTCACTACTGAGCACCACTCCTTTTTTTAATCCAACGATCGACTGGACACTGATAGGTTTGTACTTTGGTCGGCGTATAAAGCCTACATGCGTGGACTACTAATCAAACTGCACAGTACTGTTAAGAACCAGAGGTCTAAGCAAGTTGACAACGTCCTAGCCCGAATTTCCCGCGTAGAGAACCAAAATAAACACACTCCCTCCTACAAACTAACTAGTGAACTCCTAGAGCAACGACAAAAAGTCCGCTCACTTCTGCTCTATAAATTTGAAAATAACCTTAAATTAACAAAAGCCACATACTATGCCTTAGGAAATAAGGCTGGAGCCCTATTAGCCCGACGCGTTAAATGTAAAATAGCTTCCCTCCACCACCCTACCACCAAAAAACTTCTTACGAATCCACAGGATATAGCTAATGCCTTTAGCGACTACTACTCCTCGCTCTACAACTTAGCAAATGACACAGCTACCCCTCAACCAACAGACCAAACCATACAAAACTTCCTATCCTTAATTAATCTCCCATCAATAACCCCTGCCCAATCAGCGGAACTCTCCCAACCATTCTCAGATGAAGAAGTCCTGACAGCCATTCATACTCTCCCTCTCCATAAATCTCCTGGAGAAGATGGTTACGCAAATGAGTACTATCGGACATTCGCTAAACTCATCACCCCCCACCTCACTGCCCTCTTCAACTATGCTGCCACCTCTGGTTCTCTACCTATTGACATGCTACATTCAATTATCACCACCATCCCTAAACCAGACAGAGATCCTACCTCCACGACCAACTACAGACCTATATCGCTCCTCAACTAGATTGCTGAAATGTCTCCCCTCTCTGGTGCACCCGGATCAAGTCAGCTTTATGCCAGAAAGACAGGCTCCGGATGCAACTAGAAGAGTCACCAATCTAATCCATCGGGTCTCCCAATCTCAAACGTCTTCTCTGCTTTTCTCTTTTGATGCAGAGAAGGCGTTCGACAGGGTACACTGGGGATTCTTGAAGGCAGTGCTAGATAAGTTTGGTATCGCCGGCTGGTTTCAGTCTGCGGTGCTGTCACTTTACTCAAACCCCTCAGCCAGAGTATTATCTGATGGAACCTTGTCCAAACCATTCGGGATTACTAATGGCACTCGCCAAGGGTGCCCACTCTCCCCTCTCATATTTGCTCTAATTATGGAACCTCTGGCAGCAAGGATTAGAGTAGACAAGCGCATATCAGGCATCATACACAACGACATGAAACATAAAATAAGCCTCTTTTGCCGATGATGTCATACTTATGGTCACAAACCCGGTCCAATCTTTGCCTGCGATCCAAGATATCATTACCCAATTCAGTTCAGCCTCCTTCTATAAAATGAATTCCTCCAAGTCCCTAATCCTTCCGATTAATCTCACGAATAGACAGAAGAACCTCCTGGAAGGATCTCTTCCTTATTCTTGGACGAGACAATCTATCCCGTACCTTGGGATAAACTTAGCTCCATCATCACCTCACCTCTATGACCTTAACTAACGCGCCTTCCAAAAACGGCCTCCCCAATTATTAAACCAAATGCGCACAACAGGCCTATCTAAACTAGGTCGGATTGCCTCCTTTAAAACGCTAATCCTCCCCAAACTACTATATTTATTTTGTACAGTAATTTTACCTATACCCCATTCCTTCTTTACCTCCATACAAAAACAAATTTCAAACTATATATGGGAAACAAAACCACCTAGATGCGCGCACTACATTCTAACTAGACACCATAAAAAAGGAGATATTAGCCTTCCCCACATACAAACCTACTACTACGCTTCCGTTCTGGACCAGCTATACTACTGGTGGCACCCGACGCCAAATAAGACCTGGTCGATCATAGAATCGTCCTTTTACAATTCTAATACCTTACGTGAAATACTACTGATCACTTCAGCTGGGATTCCTCCTATCACAACAGACAGTCCCCCGACTATCGCGGCCTCATAACAGTCTGGAAGAAATTCACCCAGACGACATCCAAAACGCACCCGTCTCACATACTGCCAATCCCTCTCAGAACGCTAATTGCGCATCTGCAAAATCTTAATCTGCAGAACTGGCAGAAACATAAAATTAGTAACATATCAGACCTCTACAACACAGGCGTCTTAAAAACCTTAACAGAACTCCAGACTGAACATTACCTTCCTCAATCTGAAGCCTTCACATATGCCAGGATTTCGCACCTCCTTCGGAAGTCTAAAATCCCCACTGTGGTTAAAATACCAGAACCAATCCATAACTTCTACAATCACACAACATACCCGAAACATGGTATATCAATAATGTATTCTACACTTAGCGACAACCGGCCCTACTCCCAACTCTCATCCCTCTCGAAATGGACGGATGAACTAAATATTACTGTCACCCCTGACATGTGGATGTGTGCCTTTAAATACACCTTTACAGCCTCCCACTGCTCCAATCACTGGGAATCGTACCAGAAGACAATACACAGGTGGTATCTCACACCCTACCGCCTATCTAAATTCTTCCCTGGACTTCCCTCTACCTGTTGGAGGACCTGCGGAAGCGCTGGAACCATAGCACACATTCTATGGTTTTGTAGGTCCATAAGCTCATTCTGGAAACAAATATTTGCTCTAATCTCCACCATATCGCAGATTCCGACCACCCCCAATCCCTCGCTAGCATTACTACACCTTGGGATAGAAAAATTCCCCCCCAGATCACGAGTAGTAATAGTACACCTACTACTCGCAGCGAAACAGAACATTACCAAACTCTGGAAAACTTCTGATTAGGGATGAGCTCAGGCGTGTTCGCATTGAACACGTGCAGAGCCCGCCAAGGAAGTCGGCACCATCGGAACCGCTCTGCGCTAATCACAGGCAGGGAGACATTTCCCGATCTCTGCAGCCAAGCATCGGGTCAATGTCTCCCTGCCTGTGAATAAGCGTAGCGCGGTTCCGACGGTGCCGACTTCCTTGGCGGGCTCTGCACGTGTTCAATGCGAACACGCCTGAGCTCATCCTTACTTCTGATTCCCCATCCATCTCTAATACAATCACAGATCACAGATTTAAACCTCCAATGTGAAATGGAGAGACTAGTTGCTAGAAAATATTTGACAATGGAAAAGTTTCTGTATAAGTGATCATCCTGGCTCACACATTCCAAATGCTCTCCTTATACTTTCTCCCATTTCATTTCACTTTACCCCCCTACTCACCCTCATGCTACGACACAGCGAACATGCCTACCTAGCTGGTGCCCCCTCTCCTCTCCCCTTCCCTAATCCGCCCCGTCTGGAGTTAATAATGTTATATACTTTGTACGACTTATCTCTGTTTAGTTCATTTTGTAAGACTGACTATGCTTCATTTAAACTGCTTTCTTCTTTACTGGTTCCATTTGCTCCAGTCGGAACATCCGACAAGTTGTAACAAATGTATTTCTTGTTCACTTTATTGAAAATATTAATAAAGAAATATTTAAACTAATAATGTAAAAGGTAATTTAGCGGGATGGGAACTATCTCCTTCATAGTGAACTGAATACTTCCCATCCTTATACATGACCAGACCACTCTAGAGGGCAAAAAGGTTATTCTGTGGGATGGGATCTAGCCAGTTCATATTAAGCACGCTAGTTCCCATCCTCAGAATTGACTATGTGAATCTGCAGGACGGGAACTAGTCGCAACCGTTGTTCTGACTGACCCTGAAGGGGTTAATCTAGGTTTCCACACTATATATGTGTGTATCGTCATCTGCTGGAGATAAAAGACATCACAGTGACTATGGAGGAAGAGGACGGACATGACGGGGGGTTACTGGGTGTAATTAGAAAATAAGATCTTATTACCTCCTCTGCTGCCAGTTCCAGCAATGTCTTCTCTCTACTTCCTCCCCATTCACCTCTCACCCGGAACTTCCTGTCTGTAGCTGACATCACTTCCTGTCTTCGTAAAGATCTCCTGTCTGGATAGATTCTGAAATCACCATCTTGTGGAGCTCAGAGGAACTGCAGCCCAGAGATACATCTCGTAGTGTGAACAACACGGCCTTGTGCTGTGTGTGTATGTACTGTATATCCTTATAGATGGGTCCAGTGTTGCCAACCCCCTGAAGTGAAATTTATTGTCAGGATGCCAAAATTTAAAAAAGGCACCAATTTTTTACTGGCAAATGTAGCGGGGTGTTCAATTTAAGGGAAGTGTCTGAGTGGTAACCAGGCTCAGACTAGGGTGACCACATTTCCAAACTACCATTCAGGGACACCCTCCCTTCCCAAAAATCAGCTTGTGCTGTAACGAATCACTGCACAGTGATTGGACACAAGAGGCGGGATTCATGATTTCTCCAATTACAAGCAGGGGGCGGGGATTTTGCTCCTCCAGGCATTCCCGGCCAGGACAAGTACGGTCAGTGAGTAAAGCGGTGATGTGGCGGCCTTTTTTGGGGGCATCAGATTGGCCCGGGGGGTTGGCTGTGTCAGTTTCATTCCGGGACACTGTATTGTCCTGGAATGAAGGTGCCCGGGACAGACCTGCAAAATGCGGGACTGTCCCGGGCAATCCGGGACACGTGGTCACCCTAGCTCAGACACATTAAATTGATAGGATTCATGGGCCATTTTTGTTCTCAGGGGTTAATGCTGGTGATGTGTTCCCTGTGGCCGGTGGGTGGCGCTTAGGGTTGCCACCTCATCCCTTTAAAACCGAACACATATTAATTACACAGGTTCTGTGGCTGATTAAGGTGGTAATTAAACTCACTTGGTGCCTTAACTGCGTTAAATTAGCCTCAGAACCTGTGTAATTAATATGTGTTCGGGTTTAAAGGGATGAGGTGGCAACTCTAGTGGCGCTGCCTTTCTGGGCCAGGGTTGAACTGCGAGCTAGGGCTGTGCCTTTTGTGTCCCCTCTCGGCAGCCGTACAGTAGGGCGGGGAACCTGCTGTGCATGGCGGGAGACATCTTCTGAGAGGGGTCTTCGTCCGTCCACGCCCAGGCACCTTCAGCGTGGGAGTGTGGTTCGTCATCTCCAGGTGCCCTAGGCCCGGAGGCCTTGTTCCGGTTCCACCTCAGGCACCTTTAGCCTGGGGTGAGGTACTACCTCACCGCTCCTGTTCGCCTGGGCATGGAGGCCCAGGAGTTGCAGTAACGGCCTGGAGCCCAGCAGCCTTCGGCTGGGGTCCGCAAGGGATCGAGGAGTCCAGGGTGCCGCCTTGCGAGGGGACCCGCACCCTAAGAGAAGCGAGGACCTGTTCCGAAGGACCGATGCTGTGGACACGGTGAAGGAAGGGGTCTGTTGACTCTCTGGGGGGGATGTCTTCTCCCTGAAAGGGGCTATGTCCTAGGAAGGAAACCCTATTCACCAGGTCAGTGGCAGTGACCCTATTCACTAGGTCAGTGGCAATGACCCTGTTCGCCAGGTCAGTGGCAGTGACCTTATCCACCAGGTCTGTGGCAGAGACCAACCTCATGGTCTGTGGCAGAGACCATGCGCCAAAACTGTTTGAGAATCTGAACAGTTCTAAGAGTTTGAGCTACGTTTGTGCCTGGACCTTCTCCACCCCTTAAAGCTGTCCTGTGTCTTTGCTCCAACCTTTCGTCTATCCAAGAGAATATGTGTTGTGCAAGTGAAAAGAATAAAGATTGAGTTGGACTTTCAGCTGGTGTGGACATTTACGTTCCTGGGGAAATCAAGGACTTGCATCTACACACTGTAGAGGTGGGAATCATTCTCAGGAGGACTTTATGCTCTGGCTGCAGATAAGGCCCAAAAACAACACCGCCTAACCTCCTAACACAGGAGAGTACGGGCTTGTGGTGCGGTGTGCCCCTTTCTCCTAAGAGGAGCCGAAATAAACAAGGAGAAGGGGGTGTGTGCGCTACACGTGGGGGCTCGAGTCCGGGATTTGTCTGCGGTTGGAAAGTGTGAGGACCCCCCCAGAGTTTGAACTTTATTCCCCAGTGAAGTTCCGTGGAGGTCGGCCATATTGAGAACTGCGCCACGAGGAGAACCCTGACTGCGTAGTTCATGGGCGTGCCTATAGAGAAAGCCCGCAAACAGTGCAGAAGATGGGAGGAGTCTGGCCATGTGAGGAGTTGCACGTGGGGACTTTGGCGCGAAAAGGACAGTGCGCAATGGAACAGCAAGCGAGCAACATGGCGTCTCATGCCTCATGGATTCCGTCCGCAACCACCATGAATATGACCTCGTTTGCTGCTTCCGTGATGGATACAGGGATTCAGCTGAAGCCCCGGGGACGTTTTGCCCTCTACTTTTGCAGAGATGTGGAGGCCCTCGGAGTGGTTTGTCCCGGTTGCTCGGGACTGGTGGTGCATCTCAAGCCCTTCGGCAGATGCGAGCAGTGTAAGGAGTTCCTGTTTGAGGTGGAGAAACCTACAGAGAAGCCTCGGGCTTTCCGCCTCAATTGCCTTACAGGCGCCACTACTTCGGAAGAAGGAGCCAGAGCTTTTGCAGCCACCCCTATGCGCACTGTTGAGAGAAGTCGCGAGCAGAGATGTTCCGGAGATTGAGGAACCGGAATCGGAGAGACCGGAGGATGTTGCCTCGGTCACCACAGAGTCCTTACTTCCACCGCCCAAGAGGAAGATTGGCTTTGTGAAGGCTTCCTGCGGCCGTGGTGGAGTTACGCCCCAGCGCTTGCTCGGAACGGATGCATCCGAAGGGAAAAGTTCCGGACGTCCTGGCTCAGCTACAAGCCAAGGTAAGCCGGGGAAAAAGACTCTGTCGGAAGTCCGAAGTATCAGGGATGCTTGGGTCAGGGATCCCAGGGCCCTTGAACTGGTTAGAGGTGGTGACTCGTCTTCTACCCGGAGCTACTTGCCTGCAGAGGAATGTGATACCTCTGACCTGGAGTCGGTCTCTGATCCGGGAGACGACGCCGCCATTGACGAGGTGTTCGAGAAAAAGGGTTGGGATAAGATGCCCCTGTCCTTGTCCCGTAGAAATAGGGACCCATCAATGTCTACTTGGGAGAGCACACCCCGGGTGGAGGCCCCGGAGCCTGAGGAGTGATCTGTCCCCTTGCCTGCCCTTCCACCGCTAGAGATACCTGGATCCGTTGCTGGGATGGAGCGGGTGTCATTGCGGGCCCCTGTGTCTGGTCCGGAGGTAGTGAAATTACCTCGGCACCCAGATGCCATAGTCCATGACCGGTATGGAAGATTTTTTGACCATGCCACCGCTATCCCGTTTGCAGAGGTTATTTAACCAGAAGGTTGCTAGCGAATATGGGTGGGAGTACCCGTACCTGCCAAAAGAACTTTGGTTCGAGGTGGAGGCCTATAGACACCGGTGGTACGCGGACTTTGTATGGACACATATCAAAGTACCCCCGCCTCGCAGGTTCTATTCATGTTCTCCCACAGCTACCAAGCCGTACAAAGACTGTAGGAATGCCTGGATGCTTGGTCGGCACATACATGCGGACAAGGTGGTTATTTGCCGAAAAGACAAAGATAATGTTGAGTATCATATTGACACATTTGATAAGCATTGGAAGCCGTTGGTGTTGCCGCATCCTCAGTATTATCTGTGAAGAGACTAGACTCTTGTTGTTTGCCTTTTATGTCCGGAGTGCACTCTCTATAGCACAGAACTGTTTGCCCGGGTAACGGGTATTCTACTTATTGGAAGAGTGGGAGCAGTTTTTTTTTTCTCCCTCTTTCCACACTGCAAAGACATAAGGACTTTGGGGTAGAATAGTTCAGAGCAGGGCCAAAGAAGAAGAAGAAGAGGAAGTTTTACCCAAAAGTAAAGTTTCTTTCAGAACGAGTGTTCTGACGGTGGCACTCCCACTAGGTGGCGGTGCTGCATTGTCTAAAAATAAATGTGCGTTTTACTTTTTGAAGGGAAGAATTGTTCCTTCGGGGAGAATCTTTTCACTTCCATTATGAATATGTTGGTTTTATGTTGTGCTTTCTCCCTCTGCAGGTGGATACCGATCAAGACACTGAGAATGGGGTGGGTTTGACTTGTGTAGACGGGAAGAGAATGTAACGGTTGAGATAATGTTTATGTGACATTTGAGTTTGTGATGTGCACATTATGTTTTACTGAACTTCTTTCATTTCTGCTTTTAATTCTCTTTTTCCCCATGTTAGGTTCCGGCACAAACAAGCAGTTTTTTTCTGTCTCTGGACCAGGCCTATGTTCACTCGGATTTAGGAGGCATGGGTTTGCTCCAGACACTGGGGACCAGTGTCCATAAGTGGGGGGAATGTGTAGCGGGGTGTTCAATTTAAGGGAAGTGTCTGAGTGGTAACCAGGCTCAGACACATTAAATTGATAGGATTCATGGACCATTTTTGTTCTCATGGGTTAATGCTGGTGATGTGTTCCCTGTGGCCGGTGGGTGGCACTGACATTCTGGGCCAGGGTTGAACCGCGAGCGCAGTGCTGTGCCTTTTGTGTCCCCTCTTGGCAGCCGTACAGTAGAGCGGGGAACCTGCTGTGCATGCCGGGAGAGGATATAAAAGGGGCAGACATCTTCTGGGAGGGGTCTCCGTCCGTCCACGCCCAGGCACCTTTAGCCTGGGTGTGTGGGAGTGTGGTTCATCATCTCCGGGTGCCCTAGGCCCGGAGGCCTTGTTCCGGTTCCACCTCAGGCACCTTTTTAGCCTGGGGTGAGGTACTACCTCACCGCTCCTGTTCACCTGGGCATGGAGGCCCAGGAGTTGCAGTAACGGCCTGGAGCCCAGCAGCCTTCGGCTGGGGTCCGCAAGGGATCGAGGAGTCCAGGGTGCCGCCTTGCGATGGGACCCGCACCCTAAGAGAAGGGAGGACCTGTTCCGAAGGACCGGTGCTGTGGACACGGTGAAGGAAGGGGTCTGTTGACTCTCTGGGGGGATGTCTTCTCCCTGAAAGGGGCTATGTCCTAGGAAGGAAACCCTATTTACCAAGTCAGTGGCAGCGACCCTATTCACTAGGTCAGTGGCAGTGACCCTGTTTGCCAGGTCAGTGGCAGTGACCTTATCCACCAGGTCTGTGGCAGAGACCATGCGCCAAAACTGTTTGAGAATCTGAACAGTTCCAAGAGTTTGAGCTACGTTTGTGCCTGGACCTCCTCCACCCCTTAAAGCTGTCCTGTGTCTTTGTTCCAACCTTTCGTCTATCCGAGAGAATATGTGTTGTGCAAGTGAAAAGAATAAAGATTGAGTTGGACTTTCAGCTGGTGTGGACATTTACGTTCCTGGGGAAATCAAGGACTTGCATCTACACACTGTAGAGGTGGGAATCATTCTCAGGAGGACTTTATGCTCTGGCTGCAGACAAGGCCCAAAAACAACACAGCCTAACCTTCTAACACAGGAGGGTACGGGCTTGTGGTGCGGCGTGCTCCTTTCTCCTAAGAGGAGCCGAAATAGGCAAGGAGAAGGGGGTGTGTGCGCTACACAAAAATCATGAAAATTACTGGCAGCGCCACATTTTTTACTGACGCTGCAAAAAAAGTACCTAAAATTACCGTTTTCAGTGCTAAACAGTGCAAGTATAAATATTTGAACTATAAACACATAGCTAGTGCTATTAGCAATGTGTTTAAGTTAAACAAAAGCCAAAAAACATATTTCTCCATTGACATGAAGGTCAGGTTACTATAACCCAGCCAGCACTGGGTTTCCATCTTACATCAGAGTCTGCAGGGATCCCCCCTTGTAGGGGAAGGGAACTCTTATGTAAAGGGGAACGCTGCAGATCATGATCTAAGGGGGAACTCTGATGTAAGGGAAGGCTCTGGTGACCAGAGACCACCTTATATCAGAGTCCACTGCATTCCCTTTACATCAGAGTTCCCACTTACATCAGTGTCTGCAGCATTACCCTTTAACTGTAAGGGGCAATCCTGTAGACTCTGATGTAAAGGGGAATGCCAGGAACTCTGATGTGAGGGGCACTCTGGTGACTAAAGACCACCTTCCACAGAGTGAATACACTAGGGTAAGGGGAGTTACTAATATAAGGGGAACCTTTATATGAGTGCCCCTTACATTATCATATTCACTCCCCCCTTACATCAGCAACCCCCCCCCCCCCCCCAGACTGGCCTGGCGGCACTGTCACTGACCTCCTCTCAGGTGCATTGTGCAGGGCTCAGTCAGATGGCTCCAGCTTGGCGGCTCTGGTTTTCCTATGGTCTCCTCTCCACAGTCCACACACGTCTGACTTCAGCTCCCAACGGTCCCTGATTTTGAGGGACTGTCCCTGATTTGGAACAATGTCCCTCTGTCCCTCATTCCTCCTCATTTGTCCCTCATTTAGGTCTGATCTATACAGTTGTATATAAAATGCACTATTTATCAATCAAAAAGGATTTCCCAGCACTAAACATTTCATCCAATTTCTAAATTGCTGCATTTGTAAATTCCAAAAGCCGATATAAAGAAATAGTAGTGGTAAAAAAAGCACTTGTGAGTTTAAACAATCTTGTTTTTTGTACGATTCTCCTTTAAGGGGCGTGGCAAGGGGTGTGTCCTATGCCTGCATACTTTTGCTGATAGGTGTCCCTCATTCCCATCTCAAAATGTTGGGAGGTATGTTGTGACCCCCATGATCCTGGCGGTGCTCCCACTCGTGACTCCTCTCCCGACTCCCCCTCAGAGACTGCAGACATGATGTAGGAAATGGTCAGAGGTTGCGGACAGGATACAGGAACAGGAGATGGTCAGAGGCAGATGGTCATAGGCTGCAGACAGGAGATGGTCATAGGCTGCAGACAGGAGATGGTCAGAGGCTGCAGACAGGAGATGGTCAGAGACTGCGGGCAGGAGATGGTCAGAGGCTGCGGACAGGATACAGGAACAGGAGATTGTCAGGGGCTGCGGACAGGATACAGGAACAGGAGATGGTCAGAGGCTGCGGACAGGAGATGGTCAGAGGCTGCGGGCAGGAGATGGTCAGAGGCTGTGAGCAGGTGATTGTTAAAGGCTGTGGACATAGTAGTTTCCTCCACTGTCCCCCTTCATATTACTATACCTGCCTCCACATCAGTCAGTGACAGTGTCCACCTTCTGTCACTCACTGTGACTGTGTCCCTTTCATCTCTCCAGTCACAGTCAGGCACAGTGTCCTCCTCTACCAGGCTGGCTTCACCCCCCCAGTAATGTCCTCCTGTGGCCGTCACGTGGCTCCTCTCTGCTGCTCTGCACTGTTGGACTCCTCCAGCGGAACCGGCGAGAAGAACGAGTGTCGGTTTCCGTTTCAAAATGGCGCCATGCGGCAACATTACGTTACTGCGCATGCGCCTCCCAGCCGAGCTTGTACGATCTTTCCCGAGTCCTGCAGGCTTCGGAACGGCGCATGTGCAGTTGCATGGCCGGCCTGCAGCCACCTTTTTTGGGCACCGGCTGCCCATAATGGACATTCACGGGCACCCCGAAAATGGGGTGAAATTTACGAGCTGCCAGTAAATTAACAGGCGGTTGGCAACACTGGATGGGTCATCTCCACTCCCACCAAGGGGGATAGAAATAGCCAGGGTTCCTCCAAAGGTTTCTAGTGCCTCGTTTCCACTGAGCGGATCGGTTCGGTAGGGTACGCTATTTCGAGTGTTTCCATTATGAAAGCGGCCCATACAACCGAACCATACCGCACCATTCTGGGTCCTGCTTCAGATGTAGGGCCATAGAAAATGGTACGGTTCGGTTAGGGCAGAGCTACGATACATTCCACTGATTGGCGGACAGAAAAACGTCAATGCTCACATCAAAGGAAAGCAAAACAAACACCACGTCGCCGTTCAGTCCAGATAATAGGTCCGACTTGCAGTGGAAACGCTCACCTGAATAGGCTGGACCAATCTAACCCTTCCAAACTGTACTGACCAGAACTGATCCGCTCAGTGGAAATGAGGCATAGGAGTTCCCTCAGAATTTATCAATTTCTGTCTCTCAGTAACAACAATTTCATGATAATGTAAAAATGTCCTTCTTTCACTGATCACTGATATGAGGGGATCCTTCTCCCATCGGTCACCAATAAGGGAACAATAAACATATCACTTGTTTGGTTTGGTTTTGTTTGCGTTTTGACAGAATTTGCCTTGTTAGGGGGTGAGAGAATGGCTGCACTGAATGGGTATTCAGCCAACTTGAACCTTCAGTTGAAGTATGACTACCAATGCTAAATGTGGCAGCTTCCCACTTCAGTGAGTGCAGTTTTTAGAATTTCCTTTTAATAAAAGGCATTACACGATGTGGGATTCCCCTTTCTCTCCTCCCTGAGTGTGTATGAAGAGGCGGAGCCCTGAGTGTGTATGAAGAGGCGGAGCCCTGAGTGTGTATGAAGAGGCGGAGCTCCTGAGTGTGTATGATGAGGCGGAGCTCCTGAGTGTGTATGAAGAGGCGGAGCTCCTGAGTGTGTATGAAGAGCCGGAGCCCTGAGTGTGTATGAAGAGGCGGAGCTCCTGCTGGAACAGCGGTCGGAGGAGGAAGCCGAGTCTAGGAAGGAGACTGACAGAAACCGCAGAAAACTTGCAGGAGTGAGCGAAAAGGATCCAGTTCCTTTGCCATCGGAGGTGAGAAGAGTGTGAAGGATGTTTGTGACTCTGGTAGATGAAAAGCTGGGAGTCATATTGCTCTGGTGAGTGGGGAAGCACTACTAAGGGGGCACCCTCGCCATCACGTGTGTAAGAGGTGGAAAGAAGGCCGTGGCTACACTACAGCTGGCACAGTTTGGAGCACCGAGAACTTTCACACCTTATCAACTTTTCATTGATTAGTGGACTTTTTTTATTAGAAAAATAAATAAATTAAAGTAGATGCAAAGTGGAAGCAGTGGACTTGCAGAGAACACTATATTGAGCACAAAATATTGTATGATTATATAGCGCTTACCACCCTCTCCTCCTTGTCTTTCGGCTCCTGGCAGGAGGAAAGGGCACACCCAGCTCTATCTGCCCGTACCCTCCTGTGTGAGGAGGTTGAGCGGTGTTGTGATGGGTCTCCACAGCCAGATGCTCCCTCCGAATGGTTCTTATCTCTATAGCTAATAAAGACAAGTCTCTATTTCCCCCAATGACTTCAATATCCACACCAGCTGTAACTCCAACGTAGAGTTTATTTCTCTTAGACAACAGTCTCTGATAGGAAAGGTTGGAGAAAGAACAGGACAGCATAAGGTGTGGGAGAGGTCCAGGCACAAACGTAATACACTTCACTGCTTGGCTTCTCAAGCAGACTTAGTCCATTTGGATAGTCTCCCTAGACAGGGACTAGCAGCCAGAATGGTACTCGAACTAACCTCACGGTCTCTGCCACAGACCTGGTGAACTTGGTCTCTGCCACAGACCTGGTGAACTTGGTTTCCTTAAAGTTTGGCCTCTTTAGAAAGAGAAGACATCCCTCCAAAGAGTTACCGGACCCCTTCCTTCACTGTGACTTCTCACTAGTCCCTCGGAACGGTCCTCCCCCGGCCTCCTCGTCTAAGATGCGGGTCCCTCGCAAGGCGGCACCCTGAGATTCCTCGATCCTTGACGGGCCCCAGCCGAAGGTGCTGGGCCCCAGGATTTTAGTTGCAGCCCCAGGGCTAAAGGTGCCTGGGACTGATTCACCAACCTCCGCCCCTGGGCCAAAGGTTCCCAGGGCGGACAGGAACACACACCCCCTGGGAGTGGGACTCCCAGCGACCACGAACGACCCTGAACAGGCAGGGTCTGCCCCTTTTATATCCTCTCCCAGCATACACAGCAGGCCAACCACTCCCACTGTATGGTTGCCGAGAGGGGACACACAAGGCACAGCACTGTATCAGCAGTTCAACCCTGGCCCATTATGGCAGCACCACCTGCAGGCCACAGGGAACAGTACACCGATACTCTTCCTGCAGACAAAATGGTTGATAATGTCCTAACAATTTAGGTGTTTGAGCATAACTACCACTCAAACACTACTCCTAAATTGAGGACCCCGCTACAATTACATGAATTTTTACAGATTTGTAGTTTATCTAATGTAGCACTACCCCCGTAGGAGCTGCTGGTTTCGTTTTGGGCCTGCACTCCGCCTGTCAACCCCCAGAATTTGGCTCAATCCCCTCTGGCACAAATGGACAATAATATGTTTGAGCACAAAACAATAAAGGCAATACAAGGGTTGTTACCTTGGTGTTGTTCACCTGCCACTCAGCTGCAAAGACAGAGTTCCACACAAACTGTAACTCAACCAATGGTGATATATTTACTTGGTAAAGGAGTGAAATAATGCTTATACAATAGGCATTCAATACATACAGCTCCCTGTATAACTCAATGAATGAAATACCTCGAAATCCGACCCTAATAACGTAACCTGAGGGCCAGACTTGAGCGAGGGTATGGTGGAGGAATCTCCCAGTGCAGTAATATCAACACCGGGGCACTTCTCCACCAAGTCTCACAAAAACAGCAGAAAACACAAGGTGATACAAACAGTTATCACTAATATGCGGAATCACAACTCTATGGCTCCCCCTAGTGGACAGTTCAATTGGTGCGTGTCCTATAGCAACCACTTGCAAAGATAGAAAAGCAGGTGATTATCCCTTTAAGAGTCAGGTGATCTTCAGCTAGCCACGTTGGTGCACTTAAAGATTTGTAATCCAAAAGATAGGGTGAAGAAAGAAACTGCTGATTGAGGCACACGGACTAACAGTACAAGGGGTACTAGTTTCCCCAAGGCGTTGAGTTCCTAAGTGTGGAGATGCAAACGCCAGCAAATACAAGTGAAGCTTGTGATAGTCACACTCCTGGCAGTCAGTTAACTAAATTGATGGGCAAGTGCCCGCTCACCAGATGAGGCCTTGTCCTGCTGCTTTTCCTCTCAGTCCAAAACCCTCCTTCAATGGTCTGTCTCTCGGTGTCACGAGGCCCCTGGTCCTTCACCCGGCCGTCCTCTGGATAACGGTGGATAAAAGGCTCTGAATGCTGCAAGCTGTAGACCGATCCTCCTCCGGTTGATCAGCGAGACTGTCCGCAGAGATCCCTCTTTGGCTAGACGATCCGCTCTCGTTCCCTGTAGGCCCAGGCTTCCCGGGCCTAGGTACACTCACAGCAGGCCTCAACACAGGCCTCCTCCTGGCTTGAAGATGGCGTCCAGAGAGAGCGTGCTATCCTGCCCGCTTGTCTTAAAAAGGTCCTCCCATCAGGCTTTGCGCGGCGCACTCCCCTCTGGCAGCACAGTGGCCTTGTGGGCAATGTAGTCTCTGTGCTACTTACTGTAATGGAGTCTGTAGCAAAATACTGAAACTGAGAAATGGTTTGGATCACTTCAAAGGTGACAGCAAAGATTCATTCCAGGAAATGTAGAGACAGAATGTCTACTGATGTCTGAGTAAGTAAATTGGGTTAATTGGGGGTCTGAAGTAGCTTTCCATTCATCAATTGTCAGTGTGTTAATAAACCTATTATCTGCTACGGGATGTAATTACACTCCTAGTAAGGTGTCTGGCACAGTTTCATTGTTATGGGTAAATATGCAGAGACAAACGTCTCACGCAAACCAAATTGTTAGAAATAGTTCCAGGTAATTAAATCACTGTCATCTGTTAGTTGTTGAAAGGAATGCTCCTGGAAAATGAGTTAAGAAACCCCTTGCATGGGGAATGATATAAAAAGCCAGCTGTGGCAAAATAAAGTGTTGATTTACTCCCAGAACTGTGTGTCGTCCAGTTACTGGGAGGTAACAGGTGCCTTGGATAAGTCAGTACTTCCTCAGCTTCAAGGATTTCCCAGCGGACTTTGGAGTTCCGCAACACTGGTTGGCAGCAGTGGGATTAAAGCCTTGCAGCAAGAGGAAGCAGCGTTCATGCAAATTCGGCTACACGAATGGAAGTGTGAATGGAGACAAACTATGCTGGATTAAAACGAGCGACGTTAAAGGATTTGCTGGAAGCAAGAGGGAAGAGCGCCAGCAATAAAACCAAAGCCGAGCTGATTGCAGAACTAACCGAGGGAGATCGGGCACACAGTATGGCTACAGAAGCCATGGAGACCGAGTTTGACCAAGAAGTGAAACGCAGGCTAGCGTTTTATGGAGAAAACCCCTCTACCGAGCTGGTACAGGCAACGTTAGCCCAAGTGGATGCCTTTATCACGGCGAGAGAAGAACGGGAGACCCAACTCCGGCTGGCGGAACAGCGTGCCTCTGAGAGACTGCTAATGACTACACCGGCACCAGAGACAAAACTAAAAGTACCCCATGATGCCTTTAAAAGTTTGTGGAAGCAGAGGAAGAGATCGATAGCTTCCTGCAAGATTTTGAAGGGCATGCAAGCTGTACCAAGTACCCCAGACAGACGGGGTATGGATCTTAGCTGGTAAGCTGTCAGGCCGTGCAGCAGAAGCCTACAGAGCCGTGCCAGAGGAGGAAATCGCAAGCTACAGCCGGGTAAAGGAAGTTATTTTGGCAAGATATGCCATCACCCCAGAAGCATACAGGAGACGCTTCCGGGACACAAAGAAACAGGAGAAGGACTCCCACACCGAATGGGCTTGCCCAATGCAGAGGGCAGCCCTAGTTTGGCTGCAAGCCCATCAGGCAACCACAGCAGATGCGATCAACCAGCTGATTTTACTGGAGCAATTCTTTAATGGACTAAACCCAGAGGTACAGGAGTGGGTAAGGGACCGCAAACCTACTACTCTCTCGGAAGCGGCCAGGCAAGCTGATGAATATCAAGATGCCCGCAGGGCATCACAGACTAGCTTCAGACCAAACACCAGACCACTGAACAATAACCCAGGGCCACCAGCTATACAACGACCCGGGCTAATCCCTACCCCCCCTGCAAATCGATACTTCGGGCGCAAGGGAGTGCAGTGCCATTCGTGCAAGCAATTTGGGCACTATCAGAGAGACTGCACTCAGAACCAGGACCAAGCAGCATGGATTCAACCAGGGCCACCCCCTCCAGCACGGGCTGCCGCTCATTGCTATCACACGGAAGCGGCCCCAGATAACTGCAGAGCTGAAGAATTGGAGGAACAATGGGGCGTCCTGCACGAGGCTGATCCAATACAACCAGCTAACCGGGACAACCGGCAGCAACACAGGCAGACTGTCTGGGTCAATGGAAAGGTAGCCAATGGCCTACGTGATACTGGCACCACCATGACCCTACTACAGAAGAACCTCATCTCAAAGAGCCAACACACCGGAGACACTGTAGCCGTAAGAGTAGCGGGAGGCACTATCTTCCGGCTACCCGTTGCCCGTGTTCACCTGGATTGGGGGGTTGGTTCGGGTCACGTGAATGTGGGGGTGATGAAGGATTTGCCAGCGGATGTACTACTGGGGAATGATTTGGCCCCCCTCGTTTCTGCTTACGCCCCGATGGGCCCCGCTGAAGCCAACCCCGTGACTACCTGTGCACAAACCCGTGCTGCTGGAACCGACCCGCGTGCTGCTGAGACCCGGGTAAGACTATCTTCCCCGACAGGTACCGTAGATCAGGCACAATATTACAGTCTAAAATTGGAATGTGACAAGTTGGCCAGTGAGAAATCGGAGATGCAACGACACTACGTCATGTATTATGAGATGTCCCATGGCTTGAACATTGAAATGCACAAACAGGCTGAAATTTGCAAAAGGTTAAATGGGATTTGCGCCCAGGTTTTGCCGTACCTCTCCCAAGAGCATCAGCAGCAAGTTTTGGGAGCCATTGAGAGAGCAAAGCAAGTGACTGTTCCAGAACTGAATTCCATTATTCGCCCTGCAACCTTACAACCTCACCATCAGCTACTGACCCGGGAAACAGAACGGCAATGCTGACGGATTATCGCTGCAAACTGGACTGGAAAAGTGATCCGTAAGTACTCTCCGGACATCCCCAAGCCGATCCGTTAAGGATCAGACTGTGTATGCTGGCTTGTGGGTAAGGGGGAGCAGTGTAGCAAAATACTGAAACTGAGAAATGGTTTGGATCACTTCAAAGGTGACAGCAAAGATTCATTCCAGGAAATGTAGAGACAGAATGTCTACTGATGTCTGAATAAGTAAATTGGGTTAATTGGGGGTCTGAAGTAGCTTTCCATTCATCAATTGTCAGTGTGTCGTCCAGTTACTGGGGGGTAACAGGTGCCTTGGATAAGTCAGTACTTCCTCAGCTTCAAGGATTTCCCAGCGGACTTTGGAGTTCTGCAACAGAGTCTTTGTCTCTCGATAACTGAACCAAACAAGTTGTAACTAATTAGTGTAGAGCACCCACCCCAGCCTTTACCTGCTTTTCTTCTATTTGGCTCCTTCGCAGGAAAAGACTGAGGCACACCGCACCACAAGCCCGTACCCTCCTGGATGGGGAGGTTGAGCGGTGTTAGTTTCTCGGGCCTGCCTGCAGCCAGTGTTTAAAAACCTCCAGAGCTGACCTCGTTTCTGGGGTAGCCAGAAACAAGTCCTTAGTTCTCCCCAGTAAGCAACTGTCCACACCAACTGAAAAGTCCAACTTCTTATTTATTCTTAAGGGCAATAAATAGTCTCTTTGAGAGCAGACAGGTTGAGACAAACACGGGTCAGATAAGGTGGGAGGAGGTCCAGGCACAAACTTAATTTAGGGTTTCTCCTGTTCTGGTTTGCACGAACAGGCTTGGCGCATGGTCCCTGCCACGGACCATGAGGTTGGTCACTGCCACTGACCTGGTGAATAGTTGCAAGTCACTGCCACTGACCTGGTGTGCGTAGAGTCACTGCCACTGTGTCATAAAGAACCCGCACTTCCTTCTTTGAGTAACTTGGCCCCTTTTTAGGATAATAACATCCCTCTGGAGAGTTACCAGAGGCCCCCTCTGTCACCACGACTCTGCGCTGGGTCTTCAGAAAGGGTCACCTTCCTGGCCTCCTCGATCCTGGATACGGGTCCCCTCGCAAGGCAGATCCCTGGGAGCCTCGATCCTTAGCGGACCCCAGCCGAAGATTGCTGGGTTCCAGGCCCTCGCCAAAGTACCTCACCCCAGACTGAAGGTGTCTGGGATGGAAACAGCAGCTCTGTCTCCGGGCCTAGGGCACCCGGAGACAACACACTCGCCCAGGCGGGCCTAGGGCACCCGGAGGCGACACACACACACCCAGGCCTAAGGTGCCTGGGCGCGGAACCGACCGCTCTGGAAAATGGCCCCCCCTTTTATATCCTCTCCCGACAGGCACAGCAGGTTCCCCGCCCCACCGTACTGCTGCCGAGAGGGGACAAGAAAAGGCACAACCCTGTACCACAGTTCAAACCGGGCCTATGGCAACAGCGCCACCTATAGGCCCCAAGGAACTGCACATCAGTACTATCTCCCAGGGACAGAAATGGTCCATGAAACCTAACAATTTGTGCATCTGAGCCTAGTTACCACTCAGATGCTCCCCCTAAATATGACACCCCGCTACACATCCCCCTCACTTGATGGACACTGGTCCCCAGTGTCTGGAACCAACCTATGCCTCTCAACCAGAGTCAGCATAAGCCCGATCCAGAGACAAACTAAAAAAATAAAATAATGAAATAACAATTTAAAAATTGTTTGTTTGTGCCTGAACCTAAAATGGGAAAGGAAAGGGAAACAGATGGGAAAAGGAATACATAAGTGTATAAAACATTTGAAGTCATACAAACTTTACAATAAAATTTACATTTCCCTCCCGCAGCACTAGCTAAGACCCGCCCCATACAAAGCAATCTTGCTTGCCGTTCACCTGCAGGGGAGAGAAAACACACCTGAAATAACAGTAGTTGGAATGAAGAGGCTCTCCCCTAGAGAAGAATCCCTTCCTTCTGTAGCGATACCTTCAACTAAGAAGGCCGCAGATTTAGTTTGGGCCCTGAAGACAGCTCCGCCAACCCCCGGCAATGTACTCGACCCCCTACTGGCACAGTTAGTTACGGCAGCAATAAAATTCTTATACAGTATGAGTAAACTCAGACACCAAGGCAATAATGAAAGGGGTATCAACTTTACTTTAAACTTATGAGGAAGAAAGATTAACAATGGTAACAGTTTACAGGTAATAGGTTGCAGATCCCTGCAGCAATAAACACACTATGAAATGGAGGAATCAGTAAAGATGCGCCGCATGGGCGACCGTTAATGAGGCGCCCTGTGGCGCAGTACCTAAATGAACTAACTAGCTGGCCAGGCCTGGCTCAGATATCTAAAACTCAGTCTATAGGGGATGATGGCTTCTTCACCGGCAATTCTTTAAAGGTGGTGCACATAACAGAATAACATTTGTAATCCAGTGGGAAGATTGTGATTAAATAAACACTTTACTGAAGACTCCTCTGAGTTCCGCTCTGATATGGGTCTCTAGTGAGAGTATCAGATATAAACTTGTGGGCCACGGCAGTCTATAGGCACATCAGCAATAATCAGTATATATGGTCTGGGCATACACCCGCTCACCCATCCGGACGCGATCCCAGTCCG
The DNA here is from genome assembly GCA_029206835.1 of Rana muscosa. NCBI lineage: Eukaryota > Metazoa > Chordata > Amphibia > Anura > Ranidae > Rana > Rana muscosa. Next base: position 22,833,847 of record JARGYO010000094.1, on the reverse strand, counting down.
GGAACTTCCACCGACTGTGTCCACACACACACACACAGTGTCTCCAGCGATCGGGTCCCCGATCCGGTCAAGGCTGTAGACAAGCGAAGTCAGATGCCACCCAGGCTCGCAGTGGGGTGGAAGGCTCTTTGGTGCTGCGCAAGGCCTCAGGCTTCAGGCCTTGCACTCCGGCACATCCGCACAGGAGGATCAGTCACAGAAGTCTCGTGTCCCAAAGAGGCCGAGCCCAGCCTCGCCTCCTCCTTTTATAACCCCTCCCATGAGTCTCTGTGGTGGAAACATTGCCGAATGGGGTTCTGGGTAATGTAGTCTCTCTGCATTAAAGGGGAACACCCCGCTACACACTCCCCCCACTTGAACTCTTTGGTCCCCAAAGATAAACCTTAACAAAGACTATGTACAACTCCAGACAATTCTACGAACGATGTTGGCATAGGGAATTCCCACCAAAACTGAGGGGTAGAATTCCCTCGCCCACAGGTCACATTATCATGGGTGGCCTGCCTAACTGTGCCAGAGAGTGAGCTAGGGTTGCCCTCCACCAAATGGACAGTGGAGGGATCCGGATTTTCAGCACTCCTCCTAGCAGTAACTACAGAGTCTTCTGAGCTATTCCCCATTTGTGGGTAGGTCAGCTTCTTAGGAGGCCAGATGACTCTTCGAGCCCTTTGCTCTCTTGGGATTTCTGGCTCTGGCGCCACAGGCTCCTCTTCCTCTGAGTAACTATCATGGGCATCTTCCCAGTAATCTGATGAAGGACTAGATGGGATGAACTCTGTGGCTTCTGGGTTCAGTGTTCCATCTGGAGTGTCTTCAGTGGTTGGAAGATCTATAGTAGGAGTTCCTGGAGTTGGGGAAGGCCACAGCCAATCAAGTTCTCTTTCTTCATCTTCACTAAGTTGAGAGGCCTCTCCATCTTCAGCTCGGGAGGTCTGTGACCGAGTGTTCGGCCTGGGAGTATCCAGAATAGAGACCGGTTCAGGGGAGTCTCTCACGGGAGGTATCCTGACTGCCTCAGCAAGTGGGAGCAGGTGGTTTCGATGCCACGTCTTCAATGGGCCTACCTTTCCTTCTGGCTTCAACTTGTAGACAGGTAGGCCCGGCAACTTCCTACAGATGACATAGGGTTCAGATCTCCATCTGTCTGCAAGTTTGTGTTTCCCAGGGACCCCCAGATTGCGTAACAGTACTCGATTCCCGGGCTGTAGGTCTTGTACCCAGACCTTCAAGTCGAAGTTTCTTTTGTTTCGAGCTCCCCTTTGATCTGAGGCTGCTTGAGCTTGTTCATAGGCTACTTTCAGGCTGTGTCTGAGCCTGTCCACATATCCTTTGTGGGATGTGGCTGAAGAATGGTCCAGAGAGGTGCCAAAGGCCAAGTCTACAGGTAGTCTCGCTTCTCTCCCAAACATGAGTCGATATGGGGAGTAGCCTGTAGCATCACTGGTGGTGCAGTTGTAAGCATGTACTATGGCTGCTATGTGTTTGCTCCAATGTTGCTTCTTCTCACTTTCCAGAGTCCCCAACCTGTTAAGCAGGGTTCGGTTAAACCTCTCTGGCTGAGCATCTCCCTGTGGGTGGTAAGGTGTAGTTTGAGTCTTCTTGATTCCCAACGAATCCAGGAGTTTCCGGATCAGTCGACTCTCAAAGTCCCTTCCTTGATCTGAATGAAGTCGCTGGGGTAGCCCATAATGGACAAAATACTTCTCCATAAGTACCTTGGCTACTGTGGAAGCCTTCTGGTCTTTGGTTGGGAAAGCTTGGGCATACCGGGTGAAATGATTGGTTATCACCAGAACATTTCCTAGTCCACTCAGATCGGGTTCGAGGCAGAGGAAATCAATGCATACCAGATCCATTGGGCCTTGACTCTGCAGATGGCCCATTGGGGCAGCTTGATGGGGTAAAGTCTTCCTCTGGATGCAGCGTGCACATGAGTGGCAGTACTCTTCTACTTCTGCCCTCATGCAGGGCCAATAGAACTGACTTCTGACAAGTTGAAAGGTCCTCTCCGCCCCTAAATGGCCGTGATTGTCATGTAGGGCAATCAGAACAGTCTCTCAATGTTTTTCTGGAAGAAACAATTACCATTTATCTTCCAGGTCATCAGAGGGGCCCCTTCGGTAGACCACTCCCTGATGCACCTGTAACCTGTCCCACTCTTTCCTCAACAGGCGAGCTTCCTTTGAGGAGTGACTCAGGAGTTTGTTTGGATTCTGATTCTCCAGGGCTTCCAGAACCAATTTCCCCATGGGATCTTCTAATTGGTCACATCTTAGCTCCTTGGACAGCTTTGGCAGATGGTCTTCCCCCAGTTGAGTTACCCCACAGTATTGTTTGGGGACTCCTACCATGGTAACTCCTATCTCTTCCGCCCTTGAGCCCCCTCTAGCTTGCAATTCAGCCCCCTGGCACAGGGCCCGCACCCCGTCCGGTGCCACCTGAGTCCAGTCTTCCATGTCATGGGTGGAGCCATGAGATCTTCTGGACAAAGCGTCTGCATCTCGATTCCCAATCCCTGGCCTATACTTTAGGCTGAAATTGAATCCAGACAGTGCGGCCAGCCACCTGTGTCCAGTGGCGTCCAGCTTTGCTGTAGTGAATAAGTAGGTCAGGGGGTTGTTGTCGGTCTTCACAGTGAACTCCGCCCCATACAGGTAGTCTTTGAGCTTGTCTACTACCGCCCACTTAAGGGCCAGGAACTCCAGCTTGTGAGTGGGGTCGTTTTTCTCAGAGGGGGTCAGGCTCCTGCTCACGTAGGCAACAGGCCATAGTTGCCCTTCGTGTTCTTGATAAAGTACTCCTCCCAGACCGTCATGACTAGCATCTACGTGTAGTTCATAGGGTTTGGTTAGGTCTGCGTAGGCCAAGACTGGAGCAGTGGTTAGGCTCTTCTTCAATGCCTGGAAGCCCTCTTCACATTTCTGGTTCCACTGATCTCTGATAGACTCTCCCGGCTTCCTGGGCCCTGAGTCATCCTCCTCTCCCTCAGTCTTGAGCAGTTCATTCAATGGTCTAGCAATTCGGGCGAATCCCTCCACAAACCTCCTGTAATAGGACCAGAACCCTAAGAAGGATCTGAGTTCTGTTACTGTGGTGGGTCGCGGCCAGGAGGTAACTGCCTCCAATTTCTCAGGGTCTGTGGCCACCCCTTCTTCAGACACTATGTGCCCCAGGTAGTTCACAGAAGACTGGTAGAACCGACACTTCTCAGGCGAAAGTTTGAGTCCCTCCTCACTGAGTCTCCTCAATACTTTTTCCAGCCTCTCCTCATGTTCCTTCAGGGTTCTTCCAAAGACAATGACATCGTCCAGGTACACAAGGACTTCAATAAGGTTCATGTCCCCTACAGTCTTCTCCATGAGACGTTGGAAGGTAACTGGGGCTCCAGACAGACCCTGGGGCATCCGGTCGAATTCAAAGAACCCCACTGGGGTTATGAATAGGCTTGTGCAATTTGTTTCGTAACGAATCGAAATTCGTCCGAATTTAGCAACTTTCGGACATTCGGAAGCATTCGAATTTCCGAACAAAGCAATTACGAATAAAACCGAATCCGAAATAAATTATACCGCAAAATAGCGAATGCCCGAATGTCTTCGACATAATTCGTTATGAAAAAAGTTACGAATGTACGAATCCATTCGAAGCACAATAACACTCACTCTGCTCTCTGCTTCTCCCTCACCATGCTGAACTCCCTCTCAAAATGGTGTACAGGGGCGGAGGCTATAGCCGCATGAAAAAACAAAAGTAAAATACGAGATTTCGAATCCATTCGAAGCACAATAACACTCTGCTCTGCTTCTCCCTCACCGTGCTGAACCCTCTCAAAATGGTGTACAGGGGCGGAGCCTATAGCCGCATGTAAAAAACGAAAGTAAAATACGAGATTTCGAATCGTTACAAATAACTGCTATGTATTTAGAAAAGTACAAATCCATTCGAAGCACATTAGGCATAATAGGCAGCGTCGTTGTGAGAGAGACACGGAAAATTACGAATCAACGAACCCAAAAAAAGTTACGAAAGTAGGAGTTGTGTCCAGAATCAACGAAAAACAACGTACTCTACCGAAAGTACGAATTATAAAGCAACAAAAAATTCAACGAAAAATGTCGCTTGCGAAAATACGAATTAGTCCGAACACGAAAAATCCCGTCTAGCAAAATTACGAATGATTACGAATCAACAGGACCGGAAAGAAACGAACCGAAACGGAACAAATTTTTCCGTTGTGCACAAGAAGCGAACCGAAACGGAACGAATTTTTCCGTTGTGCACAAGTCTAGTTATGAAAGCTGTCTTTTCTTTCTCGTACATCACGGGACACAGAGCGACATAGTCATTACTAATGGGTTATATAGTTACCGTCAGGTGCTGGCACTGGCAACTTCCAAAACCGGAAGTACCCTCCCCTATATAAGCCCCTCCCATCCGGGAGCACCTCAGTTTTTTGCCAGTGTCTAAGGTGTTGGCCAAGAAGAAACATGTGTTTTTCACTGAGCTTGCGTACAGGTTCTTTTGGGCCTCAGTAAGCTATTCCGGATCCGACCAAAAAAGCTTCATAGCTAAACGGTCGGTACCCGGGCCTTGCAGAGAAGAGCAAGGTTCTGCCTGTAATGCTTCTCTTAGGAGAGCTGGACCCTGGGATCCAGAGCTCTGGTCATACCCACGACCAAGATGTTTTCTGTGCAGGGTGCTATACAGGTCCAGGGGAGTGGAATCCTTGGGAACCCGGTCCCTGAAGGTTTGATTACAATGCCTGCCGTGATAGGTGAAGTTTGGGCTTTTGTGGACCAAACAAAGTCCTGCGGCGGGGAACAGGTAAGTGGGGGCCCCCAGGAACTTGGTTCTATTGGGGGACCCCCAAGCCTAATTTGTCTTTCTGTCTGTTACCTAACGGTATTCCCGCTAATATCTGTGCATGCCTGTAACTACTAAAAAAATGTAATAATTTTTAATGGTGGTCAAGAAAAAAAAAAAAAAAAGAATGTTTTTTTATATATGTTTAGTATATTAAACTGCGGTACCTGTGTTTGTCCACTAGAGGCCGCTGTGGAATGTTTTTCTTGTCATATGGACTAGTTTCTTCTCAGAGAGCAAAGTCCAGGCAGCTGGTGAGTTCTCCTACAGGAAACTGTTTCCTCTGCCATGTTGCAGTGTTCGTCTATCCCCCGGCCTGCGGCAAAGGGGGCCCTGGCTCCTGTCCCTGGTTTCCATGTTTGAAAATTAGCGCTGAGGCGCACGTGGCCGCACGCGTGCGCGTGCACGCGCCTCTATATATAGAGGTGGCCGGAAAAAGGGGCGGGGCCTGGGGGATGACGCTCTGTGCGCGCCGCAGCGCTTCTGCGCATGTGCGGGCGTCCCAGCAGGTTTTTAAAAAGCCACATTATTGCAGTAAGCTGGCTATGAAGTACAGAGACAGAGCTGGCAACATTTAAAGGCATACAGCAAGCGGTTGATACAGGCATCCCCTAGAAAGGCACATTAGTAGACACCAACTGTGATATAGCAGCAATTGTGCTAGACTATTCTCAGTAAAAGTGGTGTATTACGGCTGGAATACCTCAGCTTTAGGCTTAGGAATATGCCGTCCAGTAGCTCCGGAACTGAATCTTCCAGGAAGCGAAGGGGGTCTCATCGGGCTCTGAGGATCTTGGGCATACTCCTGCTGCACCAGTCTCCCCTGAAGTTCAGAGGTAAGTGACCGTAGAGACCCCGCAGGGGTACTTGGTACTGTGGCTGTCCTCAGTCACCTGCTCCTGTGTATGTAACAGAGGAGGTTTTTTTCCTCAGCTCTGGGAAGATTAGAGAGAGATTGTCAAAATTTATCGCTGCCTCCCTGTCAGGGAAAGCACGCCCGATCTCCGTCTCCTCCTTCAGAGTGCCTGTTAGCAGAGCAACAGTCCCATACAGGGATCGACCTGCCTGAAGGGGATCAGGATAAGGTTGATTCTGTTATAGAGGAATCAACAGTGGGGGAACCTTTTCTCAGCATCTCAAGCTGAAAGATTATGGGTTCAGTCTCTGACTAACATGGTCCGATCAGCATTTAAAAATGCACCTTGCGGAACCATCAACCACTACTGTATCCTCGTTGGGGTCGCTAGAAGCCCCCAGACTGTTTGTTCTTTTCCACTTCACCCTTTACTGAAAGGGCTCATTTACCAGGATTGGGAACGTCCTGAGAAAATATTTATTCCCCCAAGAGATTTCCGGTGGTCTATCCCATGGAGGATAAGTTCATAAAAAAAAAAAAAAAAATGGAAGGTCCCTACAGTGGACGCAGCCATCTCTTGTATGTATAAATCACTGACATGTCCAGTGGATAATGTCCAAATGTTCAAGAACCCAATAGATAAAAGATTGGAGTCCTTATGAAAATCTGCTTGGTGATACAACCAGCAGTAGCAGCTATTGGGGTCTGCTAAGCAGTGAAGGATCAGTTGAAACAGGTCTTGAGGGACTTGACAGATCAGCAGGCTTTGCCCTAGCTGATCTACCTAGAGCCTTAGGCTTTGCGGTTGATGCCATAGAGGATTCAGTCCATCAGGCCTCCCGCCTTACGCTGTCTATAGTACATATGCGTAGGCTCCTATGGCTCAGAAACTGGTCTGCTGAAGCTCCCTGTAAAGAATGGCTGGTTAGCGTCCCATTTCATGGTGAACGCTTATTCAGGGAAAACCTGGACAAATATATCCAGAAAATTTCCAGCGGTAAAAATACGCTCTTGCCGGTTAAAAGCAGAGTTAGAGGTCCCTCTTTAAGAGGCCTGCTTCTCCAGTCCCTGGGGCATCGGCTGTGTAACAGTTCCGACGGCCTCCTCGGCAAATCCCGGGGGTAAAAAACAGGGACAGTAGCAGGGTAATGAGAAACCCTGGGTCAGGGGAGGTACAAAACCTCCCCCAAAGTTAAATTCATTGAAGCCCCCACTCAGTCGGGTGGGGGGAGGACTCCAGTTGTTCGCAAAGAGACCTGGCGGGACACGATCAAGACAGATAGGTGCTCTCCGCAGTAGGTTTGGGATACAGTTTGGAGTTAAAAGACTCTCCTCCTTCCCATTTTGAGGTCAAACGTGCCAAGGGATCCCCGGAAGAGAGAGTCCCTCCTGTTGGCACTAGAACAACTATTGCTCCAAGGAGTAATTATGGAGGTTCCCCTGGAAGAATGAGGGTTCGGGTTTTACTCAAACCTCTTTACAGTCCCGAAGCAAACGCGGACGGGAGGCCCATATTAATTCTAAAAGGGCTATACAAATTCCTGTATATCAGGACTTTCCGATGGAGTCGATCCGATCGGTGGCCACTGCCCTACAAGGGGAGGATTGGTTAGCCACGATCGACATCAAAGATGCTTATTTGCACATTCCCATCTTTCCAGTCCACCAAAAATTTCTACGCTTTGCAGTAGAAGGGCGCCATTTTCAGTTCAGAGCCTTACCCTTCGGTTTGGCCACAGCACCAAGAGTGTTCACAAAAATTCTGGCCCTTTATTGGCCAATCTAAGAACACAAGGTGTAATGATAATGGCATATCTGGATGACTTGTTGCTGATAGACCACTCAGTGAAAAAACTAGACGTGGTCGTTCACAAGACGATCAAGTATCTGGAATCTCACGGTTGGATTATCAACCGAGACAAGTCAGCCCTAAAAACCAGTCAAAAGTCTGGAATACTTGGGGCTAAGGTTGGATTCAGGCCAGAGAAAAATATTCTTGCCTCGAGGAAAGGTGTTGTCTTTGAAAGATTTGATCCACTTAGTGGGTACAAAAAAGACAGCCGTCCATACGCCTGTATATGAGGCTGCTGGGAAAAATGGTGGCATCATTCGAAGCAGTACCCTACGGTCAATTCCATTCAAGGAATTTGCAAGGGGCCATACTGTCAGCCTGGAACAAAAAAGTTCAGGCCCTAGACTTACAATGTCCTTGTCCCCTTCCGTTCGCAAGAGCCTCCGTTGGTGGTGGGTTCCCCAGAATCTGGAAAAAAGGAAATCCTTCAGTCCGATTTCTTGGAAGGTGGTCACTACAGATGCCAGCCTTATAGGCTGGGGAGCAGTACTGGAGCAATAGTCTCTCCAGGGCAGATGGTCGGATGCAGAAAAGGCCCTGCCCATCAATCTCTTAGAGATACGAGCAGCCCGGTATGCCCTAGTAGCATGGGCATCCAAACTCCAAGGGTCCCCTGTCAGAATTCAATCAGACAATGCCACAGCAGTGGCATATATCAATCATCAGGGGGGCACCAGGAGTCGTGCAGCCCAGAGGGAAGTAAATTACATCCTGAAATGGGCAGGAAAAATATGTCCCAGCCATATCTGCGGTATTCATTCCAGGAGTGGAGAATTGGAAGGCGGACTTTCTAAGTCGCCAGCAATTAGGCCCAGAGGAAGGGTCCCTTCACCCTGAGGTTTTCTGGACAATATGTCAGCGGTGGGGAACATCGGATGTAGATCTTCTAGCATCCAGATTCAACGCAAAGGGGGATAGGTTTGTCTCTCGGACAAGGGATCCCCTAGCTTGCGGCTCGGATGCCCTAGTGTTCCCTGGGGATCAGTTCAAGCTGATATATGCATTCACACCGCCACAATGGTTACCTCGATTACTCCGCAGAATCAGGGTAGAAAAGAAACCAGTGATTCCGGTGGCTCCAGCGTGGCCCCGAAGAGCGTGGTACCCGGAGATTGTAAAATTTCAGTGGGGAGTCCTTGGACTCTCCCACGTCGTCCGGCTTTCGCAAGGACCGATATACCACCCTTCCTTACCAGCCCTAGGTTTGACGGCCTGGCTATTGAAGCCCACATTCTAAAAAAGAGAGGGCTCTCTAATGCTGTGGTATCTACCATGATCAATGCCAGGAAGCCGGTATCCAGGCAGATCTACTATAAAGGCGTACATCGCGTGGTGTGAGGCCAAGAAATGGCATCCACATAAGTACGTAATAGGTAGGATTCTGGACTTCCTACAGTGGGCTGTAGATAGGAAGCTTGCCTTGAGTACTATCAAGGGTCAGATTTCGGCCTTGTCAATATTTTTTCAAAGGCCCTTGGCTTCGCATTCACTAGTCAAAGCCTTTATACAAGGAGTGATGCGTATTAGGCCTCCGGTTAATATTCCCATATGTTCATGGGATCTAAACTTGGTTCTGTCGGTTCTACAGAAACAACCATTTGAACCATTACAGCATATTTCCTTGGTGCTTCTCACCAGGAAATTGATTTTTCTAGTAGCCATTTGTTCGGCTAAAAGAGTATCGGAATTAGCAGCTATGTCCTGTAAGGAGCCATATCTGGTTATCCATAAGGACAGAGTAGTGTTACGTCCTCATCCAGCCTTTCTTCCTAAGGTGGTATCGAGGTTTCATTTGAACCAAGATGTGGTTCTTCCTTCTTTTTTCCCCAAACCTACTTCGGTAGAGGAAAAGTTATTGCATTCTTTGGATGTAGTAAGAGCAGTTAAAGCTTATCTAAAAGCCACTGCTCAGATTCGCAGAACGGATACTTTGTTTATTCTGCCGGAAGGCCCCAGAAAGGGTCAGGCAGCGTCAAAGTCTACTTTAGCCAAGTGGATTCGACAGGTCATTATGCAAGCTTATGGCTTGAGAAGGAGACCGCCTCCGTTCAAAGTTAGAGCGCACTCCACGAGAGCAGTTGGAACTTCATGGGCAGTGCATCACCAGGCCTCCCTGGCTCAAATCTGTAAGGCCGCAACATGGTCTTCGGTACACACGTTTACTAGGTCCTACCAGGTGGACGTTAGAAGTCAGGAGGATGTCGCCTTTGGGCGCAGTGTGTTGCAGGCCGCAAAAGATCCTCATGTCTGATAGCGCTCAGCTTATATATGGTGTATCCCCCCCTCATTTGGCATTGCTTTAGGACATCCCATTAGTAATGACTATGTCGCTCTGTGTCCCGTGATGTACGAGAAAGAAAATAGGATTTTTATAACAGCTTACCTGTAAAATCCTTTTCTTGGAGTACATCACGGGACACAGAGCTCCCGCCCCTCTTTGGGGACACTTATTGCTTTGCTACAAAACTGAGGTGCTCCCGGATGGGAGGGGCTTATATAGGGGAGGGTACTTCCGGTTTTGGAAGTTGCCAGTGCCAGCACCTGACGGTAACTATATAACCCATTAGTAATGACTATGTCGCTCTGTGTCCCGTGATGTACTCCAAGAAAAGGATTTTACAGGTAAGCTGTTATAAAAATCCTATTTTCCTTGTCTTCTGGGTGCATAAGGATCTGATAATACCCACTCTTGAGAACCACTTGGCTCCAGACAAGCTCTGTAGGGCATCCTCTATCCTCGGAGTGGTGTACTGGTCGGGTATGGTTCTCCTGTTAAGAGTCCTGTAGTCGATACAGAGCCTCAACGATCCATTCTTCTTCCTGACCACCACTATCGGGGAGGCGTAGGGACTTCTAGACTCACGTATCACACCAGTCCTTTTTAGTTCTGCAAGTTGTTCCCTTAGATCCTCCAGATCCGCTAGTGGGACCCGCCTGACCCTCTCTCTGAAGGGCTTATCTTCTTGGAGGCGGATCCGATGGGTGGCACTCCTCGCACACCCCACATTGAACTCATCTCTGGAGAAGATCTTCCCCCATCTGGTCAACTGGGCCCTGGCTCTCTCCTTCCAGGCCCTGGGAAGATTCGGGTTTTCCATGGGTAGCTTCTCCCAAGCATCTCCTCCTTCACCCGCCTCCCCTACCTCTGACAGGTTGACAGGGGCAGCAGGGCTCACCTAGCCCAGCAGCATCCTGGCTGGGATTTCCATGGGGCCATCTGTATTGTTCCTAACACTCACTGGGACTCTACAATGGGCCTTCTTTAGGGCCTTCAGTGGAATCACTTCTGGTATCACTTCCAGACCGTGAGACTGTTCCCTTGGGTCGGACTCCAACATGACAAAGGGTCCAGGCTGCTCCCAATAAGCTTCACAGTGGCTCTGAGACAGGTTACTTCGCCGGGCTGCAACACTATCCCTTCTCTTCCAAGTCTCCACACCTTCCCTATCCCCTCTCCAGGGGTCTTCTGCTCTAAGACCAGCTGTTGGTAAGCCGTCTTCAGCATGGGGTGGATCTTGGTGGCCGCTGACCCCTTCTCTTTCACTAGAGGGGTCAGAAGTCTTCGGACCAGGTCCGTGTTCGTCCCTATTATAAGGGAACTCGTGTTGGCTCCCAGCGGCCGAGGGCACACAACCGCTAGGGTGTCAAACACTTCGGCTTTTCCAGCCACAGATGGGTCAAAGATCATCTTGACAGGCAGATAGCCATCGTAGGGTAAGTTCTGGGTTCCAATCCCACATATCTCTAGTCCCTCTATCTTCCGGATGGGTAGGTGACTCAAGTGCTTATCGTAGAAGTCTCTGTATAACAGGGTCACTTGTGCCCCAGTATCCAAGATTTCTCTGGTGTAGACTCCCTCCACTTGAATGGGCACTATAGGAGATGGGCCTACCAGCTTCTCCGGATATGGCCCGGCAGGGGTTGCCTTCCTCAGACCTTTTCCTTTTGGACTCTCTCTTGTCCAATTCCCTTTGGACTTTAGTCTTTCTTGAGCCTGGTATGCATTGACTTCCCTCCTTTCAATGGGTGTAGGGACCCGCTGAGGGATACTATTACTCTTTTTAGGTGTGCATCCCCTCTGGGGAGTGCTGTGCCCCTTCCGAGGGGTCTTTCCCCCTTTTTCTGGGGTATAGCTTTGTTGAGGAATGTTGTGTTTCCTCTGAGGTGTTTTATCTCTTCTTTTCTTTTGCCTTGCATTCAGCTTGGAGCTCACTGAAGGTGATGGGCACCCGGTTGACTCCTTCACTGGGGCCCTCTGAAGTTTCCCGCCGGTTTGCGGTTGTCTGGTTTTTTCTTCTTGGGACTGGAACATGTAGCTGCAATATGGGCAATTCCTCCACAGTTAAAGCAGACTATATCTCCCCATTCTTGTAAAGATGCGGGTGCTGAGGCAAGTGGGAATAATTCCTTCCTTGGTGCTTCTCTCTTGAGACCCTCTGTGTCTTTTGCCATCAGAGAGGTCAACATCTCTAACACCTTGGACATTTGAGCTTTTAGGGTGTCTATCTCTGAGTCTCTTTCAGGGGTCATCATTGGATTGACTAGCACCTGTGCGGGTACAACATTTGCCTTAATCATTTGCTGGTCCTGTTGCAGCGCCTCCTGATCTCTGATGATTTTTATCAAGTCAGCGTAAGTCAGTAACGTTCCTCCTCCCGAGGTCTTCAGGTGCAGCCAGACTGGATCCGAGCGTAACGCTCCCTTTAAAACTTGTTTCATTCTTGCCGCATCTGTATCTTGGGGCTTCCTTCCCTTCTTTAACACAATCTTGCACAGCAACCTGTTCAGTCTTCTAACATACTCTGAAAGTTTCTCCTTCGGTTGTTGGAAAGTATGTTCAAATTGGTAGACCATCTCTGTCACCTTTTCCAATTGACCAAACTCTTCCTGTAGCATGGCTAGACAGTCTTGAGCCGTACAATCTGCATTTCCAAACCGAAAACTTTTTACTGCTTCTGCTGCTGCTCCTTTAAGGCTTTCTATCACTCGTTGCCTCTTCTGCGCTTCAGGCACCTCCCAAGCCTCTACTGCCTGCAATGCCTGCTCCACCCAGGTGTCAAAATCTTCTTCCCCTGCAGGGACAGGGAGCTTCCCTGAGAATGTCTTTAGTCTCCGGTAGCTGGTCTCTACATGCACCGTGCTTGTCTTCTGACACTTGGTTAGCAGATCCCCTATTGCACTTATCAGTTCTGGTGATATAGCAGTGACAGGTGCAGGCGCCACCGGGGGTGTTGCCCTATCTTCTCTTTCCGGTGGGGTACGTGCCGCAGCCTGCGGTGATCCCGTCGGGGATGGCTCCTTCTTAAATGTGTGCGCCAACCTATAGGATCTATTATCTGGCGTCTGTATACAGTTGTGCTTACAAGCCTCTGGCATCCCGTCCAAGTATTCTACTAGTGCATACTGGTATGAGATGTCTGGGTCTGACTTTATTCCCATCACCCACGGTGTGTGATCTGGGATTACTGACTGCATTAACTCCTCTATCGTTTCAATTTACCATTCCTCCGCTGTTGGATTGATGACCACTGACTGGCTTGGGCCTGTCTTAGCCACTTCGCACCACGCGCTTATTCCTTGCGGGTCCATGACGGCACCTCTGGCGTTTGATTGCTGTATCAGCATCCCGGACGAGAACCCCCACGTGTAGCGATACCTTCAACTAAGAAGGCCGCAGATTTAGTTTGGGCCCTGAAGACAGCTCCGCCAACCCCCGGCAATGTACTCGACCCCCTACTGGCACAGTTAGTTACGGCAGCAATAAAATTCTTATACAGTATGAGTAAACTCAGACACCAAGGCAATAATGAAAGGGGTATCAACTTTACTTTAAACTTATGAGGAAGAAAGATTAACAATGGTAACAGTTTACAGGTAATAGGTTGCAGATCCCTGCAGCAATAAACACACTATGAAATGGTGTTTTGGTCATGCTCGAAGTTAGCACATGCTCGAAGTTAGCACATTTCTGGAGGGAGGTACGTCAGATAGCACAAAAATGTACTGATTATAATATACCAGAAGACCCGGCTTTATTCTTGCTGCATGTTTCTGAAATATCAGGGGAAATATACAGTAGATCAATTGTACGTCATCTTATTAACGGTGCTAGAGCATGTATTGCCCGGCAGTGGAGAGATACGAATCCCCCAACAATCTTTCTATGGTTTAATAGAATTGAAGAAGTAAACAAGATGGAGGACTTGACACTCTCACGTCAAGACCGTCATGAGATTTATTCCAAAACCTGGGCACAATGGAACATATTTAAATACTCGGAAGAAGGGAAGACCCTTTTTTGTAACCCAAGAAGAAGTGGGGGGAGTTAGAGCTCATCTACCTCCCTGTCCGACCAGAGAGAATTTTTTTTTTATTTTTTTTATTTTTTTTATTTTTTTTTTTAAGGTGAGGTAACTAAAGTTTTTTAGAAGGTGGTGGGTAATAGGAGGGGAAGAATCAAAGGAACCGGAATATTCCAATGGAATTAGATTTATGCTCTATTTAAGATCATAAGAATGTGTTAGATGGTTTGGGCCCATGGGGCATTTATTGGTTTAAACTGAAAGAGAAAAATGTGCTATTTGATTACTTCCCCTGTATGTTGGATAAAATAGATAAATAAAGAAATTGAAAAAAAAAGAAATGGAGGAATCAGTAAAGATGCGCCGCGTGGGCGACCGTTAATGAGGCGCCCTGTGGCGCAGTACCTAAATGAATTAACTAGCTGGCCAGGCCTGGCTCAGATATCTAAAACTCAGTCTATAGGGGATGATGGCTTCTTCACCGGCAATTCTTTAAAGGTGGTGCACATAACAGAATAACATTTGTAATCCAGTGGGAAGATTGTGATGAAATAAACACTTTACTGAAGACTCCTCTGAGTTCCGCTCTGATATGGGTCTCTAGTGAGAGTATCACATATAAACTTGTGGGCCACGGCAGTCTATAGGCACATCAGCAATAATCAGTATATATGGTCTGGGCATACACCCGCTCACCCATCTGGACGCGATCCCAGTCCGGGAACTTCCACCGACTGTGTCCACACACACACACACAGTGTCTCCAGCGATCGGGTCCCCGATCCGGTCAAGGCTGTAGACAAGCGAAGTCAGATGCCACCCAGGCTCGCAGTGGGGTGGAAGGCTCTTTGGTGCTGCGCAAGGCCTCAGGCTTCAGGCCTTGCACTCCGGCACATCCGCACAGGAGGATCAGTCACAGAAGTCTTGTGTCCCAAAGAGGCCGAGCCCAGCCTCGCCTCCTCCTTTTATAACCCCTCCCATGAGTCTCTGTGGTGGAAACATTGCCGAATGGGGTTCTGGGTAATGTAGTCTCTCTGCATTAAAGGGAAACACCCCGCTACACTTCCAACAAGTAACCGCATAATGTCTTATTGTCCTTGCAATAGCTACGTAACACTGCCACCTAGTGGTAGTGCCAACGTCAGAACACTCATCCCAACCAAAACTTTTTCTTCTTTTCTGCGGGGTAAAACTTCCTTTTCTTCTTGATCTGTGGCCCTAAACTGTCTACTACCCCAAAGTCCTTGTTATCTTTGCGGTGGGAAGAGAAGGGAGAACAACAACAGCAACAGCTCCCGCTCCACCAAGAGTAGAGTACCCTTTAAACTAGGGCAAAGTTCCTGGGCTTGAAGAAAAAACGTTCAAACAAAAATCAAGAAAAAAAAAACCCACAAGAGTCTGGTTTCTTACAAGTAGTAATGTGGGTCAGGCAACACCAGCGGCTTCCAATGCTTGTCGAATGTGTCTACAGTATATGGTACTCCACATTGTCCTTGTCTTTTCTACAAATAAGTACCTTGTCCGCATAGATGTGCCGACCCAACATCCAAGCAGCTTTGCAGTCCTTGAACCGCTGAGTGGCTGCGGGTGAACAAGAAAAGTACCTTCTGGCCTGGGGTACTTTAATGTGTGTCCATACAAACTCCTCGTACCACCGATGTCTGCAGGCCTCAACTTCAAACAACATTTCCTTCGGCAGGTACGAGTATTCCCACCCATACTCGCTGGCAACCCTTTGGTTAAACAGTCTTTGCAAGCGGGACAGCGGTGGCATGGTAGCGCGGTCTCCTGCGCCAGGCAAGACAATGGCATCTGGGTGCCGAGGCACTTTAACTGCCTCCGGGCCAGTTGCAGGGGCCCGCAGTGACACCTGTCTCGTAGCAGTAGTGGAAGCAGGTGCCTCCGATGGTGGAAGGGCAGGCAAGGGGAAAGATCCCTCCTCAGGCTTGGAAGCCACTACCCGGGGTGTACTTTCCCCCGTAGACATGGGTGGGTCCCTAGGCTTAAGGAACAAGGACAGGGGCATCTTGTCCCATCCCTTCCTCTCGAACAGTTCATCAATTGCGGCGTCATCACCCGCATCAGAGATGGACTCTAGGTCGGAGGTATCGTACTCCTCCGCAGGGAAGTAGTTTTTGGTGAAGGACGATTCACCCCCTCTGGCTAACTCACTAGCATGTGAATCCCCAGGGCTAGGGGCCTTTAACAAAGTCTCTCCGCCGGCTTACCTCGGCTTGCAGAAGAACTCGGACGTCCGGGACTTTTCCCTTCAGATGCATCTGTTCCGGGTAAGCGCTGGGGCGTTGCTCCACCACGGCCGCGGGAAGCTTTCACAAGACCGATCTTCCTCTTGGGCGGTGGGAGAAAAGACTCTGTTGTAACCGAAGCAGCATCCTCCGGTTTCTCACTCGCTGAAGCGATCTCCTCTGTGACTTCCTCTGAAGTCTCGCCAGTGCGGGCATGGGGTGGCTGTGCAAGCTTCGATTCCTCCCTCCAGAGTGGTGGCGCCCGTAAGGCAATTGAGGTGGAAGGCCCGAGGCCTCTCTGTAGGTTGCTCGACCTCAAACAAGAACTCCTTACAGCTTTCGCATTGCCCGAATGGCTTTAGATGAACCACCAGTCCCGAGCAGCCGGGACAAATCACACCGAGGGCCTCCACGTCTTTACTCACGTAGAGGGCAAATTTTCCCCGGGGCTTGAGCCGAATCCCTGTATCCGTTAGCAAAGCAGCGAATTAAGTCATTTTCATGGTTGTAGTAGTTGGAACCCATGAGGCATGAGACGCCATGCTGACCATCTGCTGCTCCATCGCGCACTGACCTTTTCACGCCGAAGTCCCCACGTGTAACTCCATACATGATCAGACTCCTCCCATCTCCTGCATAGTTCGCTGGCTTTCTGAGTAGGCACGCCCACGAACTACGCAGTCAGGGTTCTCCTCGTGGCGCAGTTCTAAACGTGGCCGACCTCCACGGAACTTCACTGGGAAATAAAAGTTCAGCTTCTGGGGGGGGGTTTTCTCACTTTGTGGCCGCAAACACATCCCGGACGAGCCCCCACGTGTAGCGCACCCACCCTAGCCTTTACCTGCTTTTCTTCTATTTGGCTCCTTCGCAGGAAAAGACTGAGGCACACCGCACCACAAGCCCGTACCCTCCTGGATGGGGAGGTTGAGCGGTGTTAGTTTCTCGGGCCTGCCTGCAGCCAGTGTTTAAAAATCTCCAGAGCTGACCTCGTTTCTGGGGTAGCCAGAAACAAGTCCTTAGTTCTCCCCCGTAAGCAACTGTCCACACCAACTGAAAAGTCCAACTTCTTATTTATTCTTAAGGGCAATAAATAGTCTCTTTGAGAGCAGACAGGTTGAGACAAACACGGGTCAGATAAGGTGGGAGGAGGTCCAGGCACAAACTTAATTTAGGGTTTCTCCTGTTCTGGTTTGCACGAACAGGCTTGGCGCATGGTCCCTGCCACGGACCATGAGGTTGGTCACTGCCACTGACCTGGTGAATAGTTGCAAGTCACTGCCACTGACCTGGTGTGCGTAGAGTCACTGCCACTGTGACATAAAGAACCCGCACTTCCTTCTTTGAGTAACTTGGCCCCTTTTTAGGATAATAACATCCCTCTGGAGAGTTACCAGAGGCCCCCTCTGTCACCACGACTCTGCGCTGGATCTTCAGAAAGGGTCACCTCCCTTGCCTCCTCGATCCTGGATACGTGTCCCCTCGCAAGGCAGATCCCTGGGAGCCTCGATCCTTAGCGGACCCCAGCCGAAGGTTGCTGGGTTCCAGGCCCTCACCAAAGTACCTCACCCCAGACTGAAGGTGTCTGGGATGGAAACAGCAGCTCCGTCTCCGGGCCTAGGGCACCCGGAGACAACACACTCGCCCAGGCCTCCGGGCCTAGGGCACCCGGAGGCGACACACACCCAGGCCTAAGGTGCCTGGGCGCGGAACCGACCCCTCTGGAAGATGGCCGCCCCCTTTTATATCCTCTCCCGACAGGCACAGCAGGTTCCCCGCCCCGCCGTACTGCTGCTGAGAGGGGACAAGAAAAGGCACAACCCTGTACCACAGTTCAACCCGGGCCTATGGCAACAGTGCCACCTATAGGCCCCAAGGATCATCACATCAGTACTATCTCCCAGGGACAGAAATGGTCCATTAAACCTAACAATTTGTGCATCTGAGCCTTATTACCACTCAGATGCTCCCCCTAAATATGACACCCCGCTACATTAGCATGAAATAAACACTAAAGAGAGCCAAACTTATATTCACAGCACAGATTGCAGTCCTTAACGATGCTTGCAATGGTAACACCTTGCTACACTAATATAGCAGCAAATATTATGAGATTAAAGAAGTGGGTGCAAAGTGGAAGTGGTGGATCTGCAGGGAACTGCATCTTGAGCACAAAGCACTTTATGTTGTATATGAATTTGCACATGGTTCAGTTTATTTAATTTATTTATAAACACCAGAAGATTAATGAAGTAGGTGTAAAGTGGAAGCAGTAGATCTGCAGAGAATATTATTTGAGCCCCTAGCACTTTATATATGAATGTCTCCACATATTTTAGTGTATTGGTGATAATTTAGGCGCACACACAATAGGACAGCGCTGTGACACATAATGCTCTTCTAGGTGATAAAGGGAATACTTACCATTGTTACAGCAGTATGTCCGGTATAAGTTATTTCTGTAGGTATTTGAGTTGTTACACATAGCGCAGGTTTTTTTTTTCAATTTATATTGGTGGATATACAGTAGGGGTGCGGAATTTAATCGTTGCATCGGTGCATCGCGATTCGGGCGTCCCTGATGCGGCACCGATGCAGGGAAACCTATTAAACGATTATCCCCGATGTTTAGCCCCGCCCCCTCCTCCCGGGAGAGCCGTTTCCTCATTTGTTATTTTTTTCCTATGACGCGCTCATGTGACGGCCCGGCCCGCCTCTCTGCTTTCACGTCTCACGTACGCCAGGAGAGACGTGAAAGCAGAGAGGAGAGAGGGCAGTCACATGAGTGCGTCATATACACACACTGTTCCCCCGCCGGATTCTGTTCCCCTGGCTCTCGGCTCCTATCGGATCTCTGCCCCCCCCAGCCCTGTACATTGCCGCTCCCTCCTCCTATGAATGCAAATGCTCCTAATACCTCCCCGCCCCTCTCTAGCCCTCTGCTTACACCTACTGTTTAACGAATGCTAATGAGCAGAGGGCTGGAGAGGCGGGGCGGTATTAGGAGCATTAGCATTCGTAGGAGGAGGGAGCGGCAATGTACAGGGCTGGGGGGGGGCGGAGTTCCGATAGTAGCCGAGAGCCAGGGGAACAGAATCCGGCGGGGGGAACCATTCTCGGCACAACAGGTAAGTTCTCACTGCTGCAGAAAAGGTTAGTTTGGAATTAGGAATTAGGTTAGGGATTAGAATAGGGTAAAGAAGTGTGAATAAAGTTCATTAAAGTGCCAGTATTATTTTTTCTTTAAAGTAAAACGGATATTATACTTACCTACTGATCTCCTGTAGCATATCCGCAGTCACCGACCATCTCCTGTAGCATGTCTGCAGTCTCTCTGACCATCTCCTGTAGTATGTCCGCAGTCTCTCTGACCATCTCCTGTAGTATGTCCGCAGTCTCTCTGACCATCTCCTGTAGTATGTCCGCAGTCACCGACCATCTCCTGTAGCATGTCCGCATTCACCGACCATCTCCTGTAGCATGTCCGCAGTCTCTCTGACCATCTCCTGTAGCATGTCCGCAGTCTCTCTGACCATCTCCTGTAGCATGTCCGCATTCACCGACCATCTCCTGTAGCATGTCCGCATTCACCGACCATCTCCTGTAGCATGTCCGCAGTCTCTCTGACCATCTCCTGTAGCATGTCCGCAGTCTCTCTGACCATCTCCTGTAGCATGTCCGCATTCACCGACCATCTCCTGTAGCATGTCCGCAGTCACCTGCCATCTCCTGTAGCATGTCTGCAGTCACCGACCATCTCCTGTAGCATGTCCGCATTCACCGACCATCTCCTGTAGCATGTCCGCATTCACCGACCATCTCCTGTAGCATGTCCGCAGTCACCGACCATCTCCTGTAGCATGTCTGCAGTCACCGACCATCTCCTGTAGCATGTCCGCAGTCACCCACCATCTCCTGTAGCATGTCCGCAGTCACCTGCCATCTCCTGTAGCATGTCTGCAGTCACCGACCATCTCCTGTAGCATGTCCGCATTCACCGACCATCTCCTGTAGCATGTCCGCATTCACCGACCATCTCCTGTAGCATGTCCGCAGTCACCTGCCATCTCCTGTAGCATGTCTGCAGTCACCGACCATCTCCTGTAGCATGTCCGCAGTCACCGACCATCTCCTGTAGCATGTCCGCATTCACCGACCATCTCCTGTAGCATGTCCGCAGTCTCTCTGACCATCTCCTGTAGCATGTCCGCAGTCTCTCTGACCATCTCCTGTAGCATGTCCGCATTCACCGACCATCTCCTGTAGCATGTCCGCAGTCACCGACCATCTCCTGTAGCATGTCTGCAGTCACTGACCATCTCCTGTAGCATGTCCGCAGTCACTGACCATCTCCTGTAGCATGTCTGCAGTCACTGACCATCTCCTGTAGCATGTCCGCAGTCACTGATCATCTACTGTAGCATGTCCGCAGTCACCGACCATCTCCTGTAGCATGTCCGCAGTCACCGACCATCTCCTGTAGCATGTCCGCAGTCACCGACCATCTCCTGTAGCATGTCTGCAGTCACCGACCATCTCCTGTAGCATGTCTGCAGTCACCGACCATCTCCTGTAGCATGTCTGCAGTCACCTGCCATCTCCTGTAGCATGTCCGCAGTCACCGACCATCTCCTGTAGCATGTCCGCATTCACCGACCATCTCCTGTAGCATGTCCGCAGTCACCTGCCATCTCCTGTAGCATGTCTGCAGTCACCGACCATCTCCTGTAGCATGTCCGCATTCACCGACCATCTCCTGTAGCATGTCCGCAGTCACCGACCATCTCCTGTAGCATGTCTGCAGTCACCGACCATCTCCTGTAGCATGTCCGCAGTCACCCACCATCTCCTGTAGCATGTCCGCAGTCACCTGCCATCTCCTGTAGCATGTCTGCAGTCACCGACCATCTCCTGTAGCATGTCCGCATTCACCGACCATCTCCTGTAGCATGTCCGCATTCACCGACCATCTCCTGTAGCATGTCCGCAGTCACCTGCCATCTCCTGTAGCATGTCTGCAGTCACCGACCATCTCCTGTAGCATGTCCGCAGTCACCGACCATCTCCTGTAGCATGTCCGCATTCACCGACCATCTCCTGTAGCATGTCCGCAGTCTCTCTGACCATCTCCTGTAGCATGTCCGCAGTCTCTCTGACCATCTCCTGTAGCATGTCCGCATTCACCGACCATCTCCTGTAGCATGTCCGCAGTCACCGACCATCTCCTGTAGCATGTCTGCAGTCACCGACCATCTCCTGTAGCATGTCCGCAGTCACTGACCATCTCCTGTAGCATGTCTGCAGTCACTGACCATCTCCTGTAGCATGTCCGCAGTCACTGATCATCTACTGTAGCATGTCCGCAGTCACCGACCATCTCCTGTAGCATGTCCGCAGTCACCGACCATCTCCTGTAGCATGTCCGCAGTCACCGACCATCTCCTGTAGCATGTCTGCAGTCACCGACCATCTCCTGTAGCATGTCCGCAGTCACCCACCATCTCCTGTAGCATGTCCGCAGTCACCGACCATCTCCTGTAGCATGTCCGCAGTCACCGACCATCTCCTGTAGCATGTCCGCAGTCACCGACCATCTCCTGTAGCATGTCCGCAGTCTCTCTGACCATCTCCTGTAGTATGTCCGCAGTCACCGACCATCTCCTGTAGCATGTCCGCATTCACCGACCATCTCCTGTAGCATGTCCGCAGTCTCTCTGACCATCTCCTGTAGCATGTCCGCAGTCTCTCTGACCATCTCCTGTAGCATGTCCGCATTCACCGACCATCTCCTGTAGCATGTCCGCAGTCACCTGCCATCTCCTGTAGCATGTCTGCAGTCACCGACCATCTCCTGTAGCATGTCCGCATTCACCGACCATCTCCTGTAGCATGTCCGCATTCACCGACCATCTCCTGTAGCATGTCCGCAGTCACCGACCATCTCCTGTAGCATGTCCGCAGTCACCTGCCATCTCCTGTAGCATGTCCGCAGTCACCGACCATCTCCTGTAGCATGTCCGCAGTCACCGACTATCTCCTGTAGCATGTCCGCAGTCACCTGCCATCTCCTGTAGCATGTCCGCAGTCACCGACCATCTCCTGTAGCATGTCCGCAGTCACCGACCATCTCCTGTAGCATGTCCGCAGTCACCGACCATCTCCTGTAGCATGTCCGCAGTCACTGACCATCTCCTGTAGCATGTCAGCAGTCACTGACCATCTCCTGTAGCATGTCTGCAGTCTCTCTGACCATCTCCTGTAGCATGTCCGCAGTCACCGACCATCTCCTGTAGTATGTCCGCAGTCTCTCTGACCATCTCCTGTAGTATGTCCGCAGTCTCTCTGACCATCTCCTGTAGTATGTCCGCAGTCACCGACCATCTCCTGTAGCATGTCCGCATTCACCGACCATCTCCTGTAGCATGTCCGCAGTCTCTCTGACCATCTCCTGTAGCATGTCCGCAGTCTCTCTGACCATCTCCTGTAGCATGTCCGCATTCACCGACCATCTCCTGTAGCATGTCCGCAGTCACCGACCATCTCCTGTAGCATGTCTGCAGTCACCGACCATCTCCTGTAGCATGTCCGCAGTCACTGACCATCTCCTGTAGCATGTCCGCAGTCACTGATCATCTACTGTAGCATGTCCGCAGTCACCGACCATCTCCTGTAGCATGTCCGCAGTCACCGACCATCTCCTGTAGCATGTCCGCAGTCACCGACCATCTCCTGTAGCATGTCCGCAGTCACCGACCATCTCCTGTAGCATGTCCGCAGTCACCGACCATCTCCTGTAGCATGTCTGCAGTCACCGACCATCTCCTGTAGCATGTCCGCAGTCACCGACCATCTCCTGTAGCATGTCCGCAGTCACGACCATCTCCTGTAGCATGTCCGCAGTCACCGACCATCTCCTGTAGCATGTCTGCAGTCACCGACCATCTCCTGTAGCATGTCCGCAGTCACCGACCATCTCCTGTAGCATGTCCGCAGTCACCCACCATCTCCTGTAGCATGTCCGCAGTCACCGACCATCTCCTGTAGCATGTCCGCAGTCACCGACCATCTCCTGTAGCATGTCCGCAGTCACCGACCATCTCCTGTAGCATGTCCGCAGTCACCGACCATCTCCTGTAGCATGTCCGCAGTCACCCACCATCTCCTGTAGCATGTCCGCAGTCACCGACCATCTCCTGTAGCATGTCCGCAGTCACCCACCATCTCCTGTAGCATGTCCGCAGTCACCGACCATCTCCTGTAGCATGTCCGCAGTCACCGACCATCTCCTGTAGCATGTCCGCAGTCACCGACCATCTCCTGTAGCATGTCCGCAGTCACCGACCATCTCCTGTAGCATGTCCGCAGTCACCGACCATCTCCTGTAGCATGTCCGCAGTCACCGACCATCTCCTGTAGCATGTCCGCAGTCACTGACCATCTCCTGTAGCATGTCCGCAGTCACTGACCATCTCCTGTAGCATGTCCGCAGTCACTGACCATCTCCTGTAGCATGTCAGCAGTCACTGACCATCTCCTGTAGCATGTCTGCAGTCACTGACCATCTCCTGTAGCATGTCAGCAGACACTGACCATCTCCTGTAGCATGTCAGCAGTCACTGACCATCTCCTGTAGCATGTCCGCAGTCACCGACCATCTCCTGTAGCATGTCCGCAGTCACCGACCATCTCCTGTAGCATGTCAGCAGTCACTGACCATCTCCTGTAGCATGTCCGCAGTCACCGACCATCTCCTGTAGCATGTCCGCAGTCACTGACCATCTCCTGTAGCATGTCCGCAGTCTCTCTGACCATCTCCTGTACTATGTACAAGTTGTTGTCTGCTTTGTTTAGACTTTGCTACATGCAGGGAGTGTTGTCTTTTTTCAAAAAGAACAGATATAATAAAAAAAATGGAGATCTCCTGACTGCTTGAATTTTTTTGATGAAAACCATGCGCACTTGCACTGTAATCGTGATGCATCGCGGAATTGAATCGAATCGTTGACCTGATAATCAAATCGAATTGTGAGGCCAGTGAAGATGCGCACACCTCTAATATACAGTACATACACACTCGGCACAAGGCCCGTTGTCACACTACAAGACGTTTCTTGGGGCTGCAGTTCCTCTGAGCTCCACAAGGTTGTGATCTCACGTCTATCCAGACTGAAGGTCTCTATGGAATGCAGTCAGGAAGTGATGTCAGATACCAACAGGAAGTAGAGAGAAGACATTGCTGGAAGTGGCAGCAGAGGAGGTAATAAGATCTTATTTTCTATTTACACCCAGTAACCCCCGTCATGTCCGTCCTCTTCCTCCATAGTCACTGTGACGTCTTTTATCTCCAGCAGATGATGATACACACATATATAGTGTGGAAACCTAGACTAACCCCTTCAGGGGCAGAACATTCTCCTTATTTTGGAGATAAATTCTAGTAAACAAACAGCACTGACAATAAATAGACAAGACAATGACCATCCTGACCATACATGGCCTACAAAGGGCAATTATTACACTACACAGGCAGCCAATGAGTATTCATTACAATATGCAGCCAACACAATGATGGAGTGCGGGGGTCAGGAGTATGGAGCATAGAGCCCCATACATTGCTGGTCAGGAGGAGGAAAACATTCCATGAAGAATATGTTCCATTATTGGTGTCAGAGGGAGCAAAATACTGACATCTCTGAGTGAAGTAGAGGAGATGAGAGGCTGTGAGGGTTTAGTAAAGCTGAAAGACTTTAGGGGCATCTTAAAGAGTAATGTAGTTGAAGGACTCTGGGGCCCATGAGGGGGTAGTCAGGCTACAAGGCTCTGAGGAAATAGGGGCCTGGAGGGCTCAGGTGACTAAAGCCCTGTACACACGATCGGATTTCCTATGGATTCTAATCCGATGGATTTTTCCATCGGAAATCCGATGAAGCTGACTTCCATCAGTCTTGCCCACACACCATTAGTCAAAAATCTGACCGTCCCAAACGCCGTGACGTAAAACACTCAGATGAGCCGAGAAAAATTAAGTTCAATGCTTCTGAGCATGCGTCGACTTGATTCTGAGAATGCATGGGTTTTTTATCCGATGGAGTTCCACACAGACGATCGGAATTTGCTATCGTTTTTTTTCCCATCGGATAAATTTAAAACATGTTCTATTTTTTCTCACCGATTGAAAAAAAGACAGAGGGGGCCCATACACGATCAGTTTGTCCAATGAGAAAAGTCCTTTGGACTGTTTTCATTGGTAAAACCGATCGTGTGTACACGGTATTAGGGACAGAGGGGGATCTCAGGGTCTGTGATGGCCCTCCCTCCCCACCTCTACTTATTTTTCAGACCTTACCCATCTTATTGTCTTAGTGGTCACGTGATTTGTTCTGGAATATCAAGTAAGATGAAGAAGGGAATTCCTTCATCCGTTGGTGAGCACTTGTTCTTAGAGGAGTTCTGTTTCAGCTGAAAATCAGTTCAGAAAGAAAACAAACCCAACAGGTAAAAGGGGATATCCGATCCAGCAGGCCAAGAGGGTCCCGGGTCCTCCAAGATGTAACAAACACTAAACAGCCAAACTAAATGTGTTCCCATTGGGGCAGTAGTTCTTAAAGTTGCTGTAAACCCTTTTTTACAACCTTATGCTACAGGGAAGCCTATATTAAGGCTTATCTGTAGCTACCCAGGATATCTCTTCAACCTGCACGGTTTAGGAGATATCCCCTGTCCCCTGCATGTGCCGATGTCATGGGCACATGCACACTGGGGCAAACTGAAGCAATAGCATGTATGTGTCCTTGCTTCAGTCTGTGTGCCGTTACTAAAGATGAGGTTTGGCGTGTTTGCATAGTACACGTGCAGAGCCCGCCAGGAAGTCGGCACCGCGCTGCACTAATGACAGGCAGGGAGACGTTTCCCAATGCTCGGCTGCAGAGATCGGGAAATGTCTCCCTGGCTGTGATTGGCTCATCCTTAGCCGTTACCTGCGG
The DNA here is from genome assembly GCA_029206835.1 of Rana muscosa. Lineage (NCBI taxonomy): Eukaryota > Metazoa > Chordata > Amphibia > Anura > Ranidae > Rana > Rana muscosa. The sequence goes on along the minus strand of JARGYO010000094.1, from coordinate 22,807,748 downwards.
CTCCGGCCAATCGCAGCGCCGGAGCCACGATACACGGAAGTAACTCTGGGACGACATGTTGGAGGCCGGAGGGGGAGAAGAGGACCACTGCGGGGGCTTCGATCTAAGGCAAGTAATACATAATGAGCTAGTATGCTATGCATACTAGCTCATTATGCCTTTTTATTGCAAGTTTTTCTTTCGTTTTTGTTTTTTTAACAAGGGTTTACTTCCTCTTTAAATGTACAGCGACCCTCCTATTACCCCCCTCACATCCACATCTTATAAAGCCTTGTACACACGATCGGATATCCTATGGATTCTAATCCAATGGTTTTGTCCATCGGAAATCCGATGAAGCTGTCTTCCATCAGTCTTGCCTACACACCATCAGTCAAAAAACCGACCGTTCCAAACGCGGTGATGTAAAACACTCCGATGAGCTGAGAAAAATGAAGTTTAATGCTTTTGAGCATGCGTCGACTTGATTCTGAGCATGCGTGGGTTTTTTATCCGATGGACTTGCCCATAGACGATCGGAATTTGCTATCGGTTTTTGATCCATCGGAAAAATTTAAAACATGTTCTATTTTTTAAAACCGATGGAAAAAAGACCGATGGGTCTCATACACGATCGGTTTGTCCGATGAAAAAAGTCCATCGGACTGTTTTCATCGGTTAAACCGATCGTGTGTACAGGGCTTTAGTGTTTGACCAATACATCCAAATAATTCTTACTTTCATTTCCCAAAGTTATCCGTCTACAAGGAGACCTGTATAGAGCAAATGAAGGCACCAATAAGGATGGAGAAGGACCGGAGTCACATGACTGAGAAGATACTAAAGCTCACCCTGGAGATCATCTACCTGCTGACCGGAGAGGTGAGGAGGATTCTGGGAGGTCACATGACATCACTCTTATCTCTATTAATAAAACACAGACCTGACTGGAGAGGTGAGGAGGATTCTGGGATTCTAACATGATATTCCTATTGGTTTTCCAATATAGAGATTTCCTCTTATGAAGTCAGGTGATCATCTGAACATCACAGTGCCTCCATGTGACTCCCTAAAACCTGAGAGACACAACATGCAGAAGATTCTAGAAGTCACCAAGAAGATGATGGAGCTGCTGACAGGAGAGGTGAGCGGTGCCGGGAATTCTGGGACATTATTCAGTAACAGACAAGGGATGTGTCTGGATGGTGACTGTATCATTGTGTGTGTCAGGTTCCTATAAGGTGTCAGGATGTCACTGTCTATTTCTCCATGGAGGAGTGGGAGTATTTAGAAGGACACAAGTATCTCTACAAGGACGTCATGATGGACAATCAGCCGCCCCTCACATCACCGGGTAAGAGGAGACTTTATTGTAAAGGAGAGAGCAGTACGGAGGCTCCACCTAGATCCCCCATCATCTGATAATCACATAGAAACAATGTATTCAGTTAAGCCTCGTACACACGATCAGATATCCTATGGATTCTAATCCGATGGTTTTGTCCATCAGAAAACCGATGAAGTTGACTTCCATCAGTCTTCCCTACACACCATCAGTCAAAAAACCGACCGTTCCAAACGCGGTGACGTAAAACACTCAGATGAGCCGAGAAAAATGAAGTTTAATGCTTCTGAGCATGTGTCGACTTGATTCTGAGCATGCGTGGGTTTTTTATCTGATGGACTTGCCCATAGACGATCGGAGTTTTCAATCGGTTTTTTATCCATCGGAAAAATTTAAAACATGTTCTATTTTTTAAAACCGATGGAAAAAAGACCGATGGGTCCCATACACGATCGGTTTGTCTGATGAAAAAAGTCCATCGGACGGTTTTCATCGGTTAAACCGATCGTGTGTACAGGGCTTCAGTGTGTGTGTGTTTCCTACAGATGGATCCAGTAATGGGAACTCACCAGAGAGATGTCCCCGTCCTCTGTACTCCCAGGATTCCACACAGGAAGGTCACACCATCCCTTTCATTTACAAGGTTGGTGGCATCTAGAACATCAATTTTTTTTAAATGTGATATCACAATATTGAAGGATACGTTTTACAGATGATCTCTTTTAATATTTTCCTGGTTTAGGGTGAAGATCTAATAGGTATAAAAATTGAAATTAAAGCAGAAGAAGAAGAGAGGTATGTGAGGGATGATCAGCAGTCTATGGAGGAGGATGGAATAACGGGGACATTTATAGAGGAGGACACTCCTACAGAGATCAGCACAGGTGGGTCATTAACACTAAATACATTCCTCCACCCATACTGCTCACTGATTGGTCCAGAGTAGGGCAAGGACTGGGTCATATCAGCCAGTAATCCCCTGGTCCCTTTTCTGAGCTGTGTTCCCCGTCCTGTATTCCTGTATTTCTCTATATTTCCTTCTATGTGCGGCAGACACAATATATATATATATATGGGACCTCTGCAACCTCTGAATACCAATATTATGAGTCCTGACCATTACACTATATACGCTATGTTGTACATTACATACTCCTGACCCCTGCACTATATATTCTTTATTGTACATTACATCATTCTGATACTATATAGTCCTATCTGTTGTATCTTATACAATATGTTGTACATTACATAGTCCTGACTTCTGCTCTCCCCTCTACCCACTACTATATATAAACATAATATGTATTCTCTTTTGTTACACCCATTTTCTACCAGCTGGACATTTTATATCTGATGATTTGATTGGAGCACAGACTTTTACATGTTGATAATAATGTGATAACATCCTCAAACTTTGGAACCTTTTACAGAAAGTGATAATTTGGGAGGAGTCAATAACCCAATGATGGTGGTCTTCAGGATCAGTCCAGTCTTCATCTTGGTTGTTCTTCCCCCATCCTCACTCTCTGACCTCTGGTGGGGCTCAGCCCTGCTGTTATTCATAACTAAATCGTGGACTAAATAGGGAAGTGCAGTACTTCTTGTGTTGGGAAGATGGCAATGAGTGATAGAGGGGGTGGGGACACTCGTCCTATAATCCCCTCATCACTGTCACTCCTATAAAAGACAGTTCTTGTTGTTTTCTCACTCTCTAAACCTATCAAGCCTCAATGCTCACTCCTCCTCACATCCAACAGTACAAAATAGTGTATCAGGTAATGCTGCTTTTCTTGAGTGGGGCAACTACAAAGCAATAAGGAAATAAAGGAGGCTGCAAACACCTAAGTGCATTAACTTTAACACCATTGAATGTATTAAAAAGCCAAAAGCGGGGGCGTGGCCTGACAGGGAATGGAGTAGGACGCGTGTGAAAAGAGCTCCAAGCATTAATCCTGCTAAACCGCTGATCCTGCTACCCTAAAGCATTCCTACAGACCCCAGCAGCCGGAGGTTAGTGCTGGAACACATCCTGCCATGTCTCCGCCGAAAGGGCAAAGCGCAGCCATCGCTAAACTTGATCAATATCGCCGCCAAGACAAAGACACTCTGGGGGAAGATGGCGGCGCCGCGTGCTCTGACCAGGCCGCACCAGGCAGAGATACAGAAAAGCTCCTGGAAGCCATCACCTATTGCCGCACCTCACTCACCTCTCAAATCGAGGAGGTTAAGGTAGATATCTCCCGTATGAGGCAGGATGTCCAGAAATTGCGGGAGAGGGTTAAGGAGACTGAGACTCGTGTTAGTGAGGTGGAGGACGCCATACCCCCGCTCCGGACGGGCGCCAACCGTATGCAACTCCAGATCTCCCAGCTTGTACAGAAGCAAGATGAGATGGAGAATAGGATTCGGAGGTGTAATCTCCGCTTCATAGGAATACCGGAGGGAACGGAGGGGGGGGACCCTACCTCTTTCCTGGAGCAGCTCCTCATTACCACTTATGGCCGTGACGCCTTCTCTCCAATCCTTACAGTGGAGAGAGCACACCGCATGCCGGCTAAAGCCCCTCCGCAGGGGGCTCCCCCCCGCACGATTATCGCCAAGTTTTTGAACTTTAAAGACCGGGATGCGGTGTTAAGAATGGCTAGAGAGAAGGGCAACATTGAGCTGGGCAACTCCAGGATAGCAATCTTCCCAGACTTCTCCGCGGACGTGCAGCGTCGCCGCCAGGGTTTCATGGAGGCCAAGAAGAGGCTCAGGATCAAACATCTCAAATATTCTATGTTATTCCCGGCGCGTCTCAGGGTGGAAAGGGACGGCCGAGTGGTTTTCTTTGAGGATCCAGCTGATGTTATCGCCTGGCTTGAGCGCCCGGATCGCTCCAGACGCGCGGATGAATAAGTGATCCCTCACCATGTATCCTGATTCCTGCAATCCATCTGCACGGCAACCCTTGTGATGACTCCTCTGCCTGGATTGCTCGGTATGTGCCGTCTCCCCTGTCCCCCCCCCCTCTATACGGCCCCCTACACGGATATCTTGCCTAAGACCCCTTTAGACTGCCGGCCCCATCCCCCCCCCCCCGTCTTTTTGTTTCCCCCTCTAGAAGCACTTTTCCCATTATCTGGCGAACTGGCCCCATGCATTATCCTGCCTGCTGGTTTACAGTCCTTTTTCCTACTAATGACAGGGACACATACTTGGAGCATCTATGGTCCTACGTTTTGTTTTTGACTATTCTTTGCAGCGATTAGTCGCCCCCACAGCAACAAGGATGAAAACTGTGTCGGTAAGATCCAGGGGGGACTACATTTTTGGACAGCCCTCCCCCGAGTGGGGACGGTTGTGGTTAGCCATCTGTTTTTGGCTAGTGACTCCCCTGGAGTCATGGCCCCAGGCTTCTTATACGCCTTCAACATCCGTGGGCCTCTTTGATTACTCCGACACTTATCTAGTTGTTCTTCTGAGTTTTGTTATGGGTCATACCCGCACCAGTTGGGGTGGGTGCAGGGTGGGGTGGGGGGTGGGTTTCGGTTGGTTCAATTTTCTATACGGCAATACATGTATATTTTTGAAGTCCTTAATTTTTTACCGGATGAGACTCATTCAAATTTTGTATTTACAATGTACCGCAATATATATACAGCTTGACGGGTTGGATATGTTATATACTGGGTGCTTGGGGTGGAGGGGCTGGACTCCCCCCTGGTGCAAAGCTAATCCCACATCTCCTCGAATGGCCACACTAAAATTTCTTACCTGGAATGTCCGGGGTCTGGGAGATAAGATAAAGAGATCTGCAGTATTCGCACTTCTCAAGAAACAGAGAGCTGATATAGTAGTGTTGGTGGAGACGCATGTGGATGGGCGGCTTCAGATGGCGCTCCGTCGGCCCTGGGTGGGATGGGCATACCATTCGACCCACTCTACCCAGGCTCGCGGGGTTTCGGTGTTGGTCGCCAAGACGGTCCACTTTGAGTTAGGTGCTGTACTCACGGACCCACAGGGCCGCTACGTATTCCTCTCAGTCAAAATATATGGTGAGCCGCTCCTGATTCTCGCAATTTATATACCTCCACCATTTAGTTCTGTCGTTATTTCTGAGGGTCTGTTGTTTATGTCTCGCCATCCTTCGACACAGGCGATCTGGCTGGGGGACTTCAACGCTACCATGAATCCTGGCCTTGACAGGCCTCAGCCAGCACCGCCGTGTGCCAATGCCCAGACGAGCTCCAGGCTGTCCAGACTCATCTCTGCTTTTGGTCTCATTGACACCTGGCGGTATAAGTTCCCCCAGGCCAGAGCTTATTCATGCTTTTCAGCCTCCCATAAAACCATGTCCCGTATTGACTTGATTTTTGTATCCGCTGCACTAGCACCCCGCTTATTAGAAGCGGGGTTCTCCCCTAGGCTACTATCGGATCATAGTCCGTACTGGGTCACTTTTTATCATTGCCACTGGATAAACCTCCGCTTTCTTGGAGGTTGAACCCATTTTGGCTGTCTCTGTTGTCAGAGGATGATGAACTTACCTGTGCTTGGACCGACTTCTTTGAGGATAACGACACGTCTGCCCCTCCGGATATGGTCTGGGAATCCTTTAAATTACATGCCCGTATGGTCCTATCCACCCGCATTAATAGATTTAAGGCTGCTTCGGCGGATGCATTGGACAGAGCCCTGTCTGTTTTGTCGGCCACGGAGAGGTCCTTTGTAGATGACCCTTCTCCAGTACATGCCGACCTTCTTAAACTTCAATCCAGGGTGGTAGACCAGATTCAATATGAGGCTGCCAGACGTAAACTATTTTTTGCTAGGCAGAAGTTCTTTGAGCAGGGGGAAAAAGCGGGCAAACTACTGGCTTACATGGTTCATCGGGAGGATAGGCCCCCAACTGTTATTACACTCACTGATGCAGACGGCAGCATGATTTCTGACCCGCGAATGGTGTCGGACCGATTTCGAGATTTTTTTAGTCAGCTATACACATCCCAGACGGTCGGCACAGACGACCAGCTGACGGAATTACTTGCAGGAATTGAATTCCCAAAACTGACAGATGAGCAGATGACCAATCTAGAGGCCCCCCTTACCTCAGATGAAGTGCTGGCGGCAATTGCTGGCTTCCACAGCTCTAGGGCCCCAGGTTCCGACGGTCTGCCTATTGAATTCTATACACAATATAGTGAAATACTTGTCCCTAGACTCCTCGCCCTATATAACTACCTCTTTGAGACCACCGTTCTACCCCCCTCTATGAGAGAGGCTATTATAGTCCTCATACCTAAACCAGGCAAAGACCTGGGTTTGCCAGAGTCGTATAGGCCTATATCTCTCCTGCAGGTTGATGTAAAGATCCTCGCAAAAATCCTGGCTTTACACTTGAACAAGGTAATTCTGAGTCTTGTTCATACAGACCAGGCTGGCTTTATGCCGGGTCGCAATACTTCGTTTAACCTGAGGAGACTCTATATCAATCTGCAGGCAATACACTCGGAGGTTGGCTCTCGGGTGGTGGTGGCCTTGGACACGGCCAAGGCCTTCGACTCAGTGGAGTGGAGGTACTTGTGGAGCTGCTTGCGGGGATTCGGTTTTGGTCCGGGTTTCATTAAATGGGTCCAGATCCTATACCAAGCCCCTAGGGGCAAGGTCGTTGCCAATGGTTGGACGTCTACCCCATTTGACCTGACCAGGGGCACTAGACAGGGGTGCCCTCTGTCCCCCTTGCTCTATGCTCTAGCAGCCGAACCTTTGGCAATCTCCATTAGGAATGACCCCAGGATACGTGGACTTAGCTCAGGATCCCTAATAGAAAAAATTAGTCTATACGCGGATGACACGTTACTCTACCTAGCAGACTCAGACATCTCCCTACTTACTGCGCTACAGATCATAGAGCGATTCGGGTCTTTTTCTGGCCTCAAAATAAATTGGGATAAGTCACAAATTTTGCCCATTGACAGTTTCCCCCCATTTGTCCAACAAGACCATCTCCGAATGCAGCGGGTCAGCCAGATTAAGTACTTGGGAATCTCTGTCTCCAGATCTCCAGCCGACTATATCGCCCTAAATATAGAACCCCTCTTTAGTTTACTGAAGTCCAAAATTCAGATATGGGCCAGATTGCCTTTGGGCATCTGGGGCCGGGTGAATATTGTAAAAATGATTCTCTTACCTAAAATGCTTTATATGTTCTGGCACTCACCTATTTTTATACCCCTGAAATACTTTAAACAACTAGAATCCCTCCTCAAGTCATTTGTGTGGGGTGGAAATAGACATAAACTGGCTTGGAGGACACTTAAAAACCCTACGGACCTGGGGGGGTTGGCCCTCCCGGACCTGGACTCATACTACCTGGCGGCCCAGCTGTCGCAGCTATACCATATAGATAAAACTGACAGACTCCGCTTTCTTACCCTACTATGTCCGTCGTGGGTTCGGTGCACCTCTGATCCCCTGATGGCAATTGCCGTGGGGCGGAGTGGCAGTGAATCAGACGGCGACCGTAAGTCGCTATTATATCAATACAGACGAATCTGGGACATCGCTTCTAGACAGGTCAAGATCCCACCTATTAACGATTTCACCCCTATCTGGCACAATAAGAGTCTCCCTGAACTGCGCCTGATTCCTGACACGAAGGTGTGGAGTAGGAGGGGGATTCTATATTTGCACCACATACTAGTTGACGGGACCCTTAGGAATTTTGACAATCTTCAGGAGCGATATGCACTTCCTAGATCCATGCACTACAGATTCCTACAACTCCGTCATGCTGTGCGAGCTCAGTTCCCCTCCTCCATCCCACAGCCCACTCCCAACGCCCTGATGGCAGTGATCAAGGGCTCAGACCCTCGCAGGTTGATCTCTGACTTCTACAATATGCTCCTCACTCCGTCTGCTACTACCTTAGCATACAGTCTCAAACCAAGGTGGGAGAGGGATGTGGGATCGATGGAGGATGAGGAGTGGGGTGAGGCACTTGATGCTTGCAAGGCCGTTTCGCCCAGACTGTCGGATAGATTGTCCCAACTGTACATTTTACATCGTGCCTACCTTACTCCTCTCTGAATGGCTCGTTTCAAGCCCGGGGCGAGTACGGAGTGTACGATGTGTAAGCAAGACACCGGCACGTTCTTTCACTTGATTTGGGCGTGTCCTCGACTTCAGAACTTGTGGAAACAAATAGTAGATTTCCTTCATGATGATATGGGGTCCCCCCTGACCCTTGACCCAAAATTATGCCTGCTGGGTATTTTCCCCGGTGCTGAACCGGATAAATTCACTAAAATGTTCATACACGAAACACTTTTTTCAGCTAAGAAGATTATAGCTAGACACTGGATGAGGCCCACACCCCCTAGTTTCTCTGAGTGGAAAGCGGATGTGAATGCCGCTTTGCCTTATAAGAAAATTATATATCTTAATAGAGGATGCCCAGGCAAATATAACAAAATCTGGGACAGGTGGCTTTCGGTATCTGAAACTTGTATGGGCTGACCCTGACATATGTAGCCCTCAAGATATTCTACCATAGACAGTATTCCAGCCCTGTCTCTGTCTGATCTGTGAATGTAGATGTATTGGTACTTGTAGTTAAGCCTTATTACTGTTATTGCCATATACCCTGTTATGACATGCTTCATGTGTACAGTTTAATAAAAAACGTTTAATATAAAAAAAAGCCAAAAGCATTCTACTGCAGGTAGATATTCAAATTCTAGCTAAAATATTGGCCTCTAGGTTAAACACTGCTATATTAACACTAATTCACCCAGATCAAACGGGCTTTATGCCTGGGAAGAACACAGCTATGAACATTAGGAGACTGTACATGAATATCCAGGCGCAACACGATAATTTGGGAACCAGGGTGGTGGTGGCGCTCGATACGGCCAAAGCCTTCCATTCAGTGGAGTGCCCGTACTTGTGGAAGTGCTTATATAACTATGGCTTTGGTCCTCATTTCATAAAATGGGTTAAAGTGGTTGTAAACCCACTTTTTAAACAAAGACCTACAGGTAAGCCTAGATTAAGGCTTACCTGTAGGTGCATGAAATATCTCCTTAACCTACACGGTTAAGGAGATATTTGTATGTAAATGCGGCGACGCTGACGTCACCCCATTCACAAATTCGGCTAGGTCGCAACATTCGACGACGTAGCCGAATTCGACAGCTCACGCGCGCATGCGCGGAGTCACGTCTTCGCCGCTCCGGCCAATCACAGCGCCGGAGCGGCGCTGTGATTGGCTGCAGCGGCGATACCCGGAAGTAACATTCCGGCTATTGCCGCAGCGATGGATGCGGCTAGAGGAGGGACACGGACGACTTTGGGGGCCCCGATCGAAGGTAAGTGGTACATAATGAGCTAGTATGCTAGTCATACTAGCTCATTATAGCTTTGTCTTGCAGGTTAGTAAAAAAAAAAAAAAGATAAAGGGTTTACAACCACTTTAAACTCCTTTATCAGACGCCCAAAGCGAGAATCTTTGTGAATGGATGGCTCTCGGAGCAGTTTCCACTAGAGAGGGGTGCCCCCTCTCTCCGTTACTATACGCCTTAGCTGCTGAACCATTGACTATCGCCATCACAGCACACCCTGATATTCTGGGCTTGCGCCAGGGCCACACAGTTGAAAAAATAGGATTATATGCAGATGACACTATACTATACTTAGCGGACCAAGGTCCATCGCTCCAAGCAGCACTACGAATCATTGAGCAAATGGGAGGATATTTGGGTTTGCGTATAAACTGGGACAAGTCCAAAATTCTACCAGTAGATGTATTCCCTCCCCCTAAAACAATCCCTCCGTTATCTTTGTCTAGAGTAGGGATGAACTCAGGCGTATTCGCATTGAACACGTACAGAGCCCCTCCAAGGAACGTCGGAACTGCGCTGCGCTAATCACAGGCAGGGAGACATTGTCCCGATCTCTGCAGCCAAGCATCGGGACAATGTCTCCCTGCCTGTGATTAGCGCAGCGCGGTTCCGACGGTGCCGACTTCCTTGGCGGGCTCTGCACGTGTTCAATACAAATGCCTGAGCTCATCCCTAGTCTAGAGTATAAAAGATCAAGTATTTGGGTGTGGAGGTTACCAGAAATCTGCCAGACTACACGCCCCTGAATATAGCCCCACTCTTTGAGCTATTTAAACTTAAAACTCCAACGTGGTCTAGGCTGCCCCTGGGAGTAATGGGCCACATAAACATACTAAAAATGATTATATTACCTAAAATTCTGTATATGGTATGGCATGCCCCCTTATACATCCCCTTAAAAATCTTTAAACAAATGGACGCTATTTTGAATTCATTTGTGTGGGGGAGCGGTAGACACAAACTAGCCTGGCACGTTCTAAAGAACCCCACAGACATGGGAGGTGTTTCTCTCCCGGACCTACAAGACTATTACTTGGCCGTGCAGCTATCCCACTTATATCACTTTAATAACACAGAAATGCAAAGATGTAGATCATTAGTCTGCGACAAACCCGGGCACCCGGCACATACACCTCTCCAAGCTATCCTTCGTGGGAAGCAAACGAATAAGAAAACTTCACGTTACAACACAGGGATGTTACTACACCACCAAAGGCTATGGGAAATTACTCTGAAAAAACAGCACAGGGGGAAAATACACTCTTAAGCCCGGTACACACGATCGGTTTGTCCGATGAAAACAGTCCGATGGACTGTTCATCGGACAAACCGATCGTGTGTGGGCCCCATCCGTCTTTTTTCCAAAAAAAAACAATAGCAAATTCCTATCGTCTGTGGGGAATTCCATCGGATAAAAAACCCACGCATGCTCAGAATCAAGTCGACGCATGCTCAGAAGCATAGAACTTCATTTTTCTTGGCTCGTCTGAGTGTTTTACGTCACGGCGTTTGGGACGATCGTTTTTTTGACTGATGGTGTGTAGGCAAGGCTGATGGAAGTCAGTTTCATCGGATTTCCAATGGAAAAATCCATTGGTTTAAAATCCATAGGAAATCCAATCGTGTGTACAGGGCTTAACACTCCACTATGGCTCAACAGCCATATGCCTGAACTAGACTCGATTCCTGACTCGGCAGTCTGGGCTAGGCACGGAATAATATATCTGCACCAAGTATTGACCGGTTCGGGGCTCAAACAGTTTTAGGCACTCAAGGAGGAATTTATGCTCCCATACCACCTAGTTTTCAAATACCTGCAGCTCCGTCACGCAATCAGAACCCCCCCCTGTACTGAACATAGTTACAGAAGAAGACCCCTCTAAACTTATATTGAATCTGTATTTCACTATTAGGCACCAGAGTACAGTGGCAATCACTCAAAAGATAAAAGTGGCATGGGAACAAGACGTAGGCCCAATAGAGGATGCTGACTGGGATGAAATACTTGAAGGAACCAAGACTGTGTCCCCTAACGCATCAGATAGACTGACGCAACTGTATATTGTGCACAAAGCCTAAATGACTCCGCTGAGAATGTCGAAATTCCAACACACGTACAACCCGACATGTCCTTTATGTCAGTCTGCTCATGGCACGTTCTACCATCTCATATGGAGTTATCCAAATGTACAGAAATACTGGCCACAAGTTGTCCGCTTCCTACAAGATAATATGGGCTCCCCCGTGGTTCTTGACCCTAAGTTGTGTCTGTTGGGGCTGTTACCTGACGTAGAAGTTGATAAGTACCACACAACATTCCTTTTTGAAACTTTATTTTTAGCACGCAAAGTGATAGCTCAGCGTGGATGCAGGCTATGCCCCCCACAGGTCAGCTCTGGAATAAAGCTGTTAATGACACTTTGCCATTCAAAAAACAAATTTACACACACAGAGGTTCCACACACAAGTACTCCAAACGTATGGGTCAGGTGGTTGGAGGATGGGGAAACGTGTATAACAATCCCACTCCCAGTGGATTCCCTGCTTGGTTCTTCTATAGAATGCTGTTTTCGGAATAAGCGGATAAGGGAACTCCTGTAACATACCTTGCATGCACTTAAGAAAGCATCGATGTATGTATCACCTATATCTATATGACTGTGTAACGTGAGATATATGTGCAGCAACAATCACACTGACTGTCAAGTGAAAACTTATCTTTATTAGCAATTGTAATTGTATGCAATGTATTCTGTGCTATATGTCAATAAAGTTGGTTTTTCCAAGTAAAAAAAAAAAAAGCCAAAAGCATATCCAAACATGAGGAAATCACAAACATATAAAACACAACTCCAACATGGTGGATACCAGGTCGCTGTGTTGGGAAAGCTGGGGTCTGTCTCCCAAAAAACGTCAGCTTTCCTAACACAGCAACCTGGTATCCACCATGTTGGAGTTGTGATTTATGTGTTTGTGATTTCCTCATGTTTGAGTATGCTTTTGGCTTTTTAATACATTCTAAGGTGTTAAAGGTAATGCACTAGGCGTTTGCACCCTCCTTTATTTCCTTATAATATTTCTTCACTCTCTGACTAAGGTCCATGAATAAAGAAATGATCTGGTAGGAGATCAGAGGACCCATTTACTAGTTACCTTGAGGGGGGAATTGTAAGATCCTCAGAGACAAAGCTGCCTGATGTGGGCGGAGTCCTGGTTTAGGGGAACCAATCGGCTCATGTCTAGTAATAATCTTTGTATTTCTATTTTAGTAGATGGACGGGAGATGAGGAAAACCTCAGAGGATTGTCTCACTTTGTCTCCAGACTGTAAAGTAGAAGATGAGGACATCACACAGTATAGTCCAGGAGAAAACCCGGCTACCTCAAATGTCCATCCGGCACCACACAGTGTAGATGGACCATCGTATTCCTCTTATCCTGAGGAACCTCAGACCATGAGGGACGGTGCCGTCCTCCCAACAAATACAAGGTTTTCCTGTACTGAGTGTGGGAAATGTTTCCCTTTTAAATCCAATCTTAATGTGCATAAAAGATCCCACACAGGAGAGAAGCCGTATTCCTGTCCTGAGTGCGGGAAATGTTTTTCAATGAAGTCCAATCTTTACAGTCATCAGAGATTGCACACAGGGGAGAAGCCATATTCCTGTCCTGAGTGCAGGAGATGTTTTTCACAGAAGTCTAATCTTTACACACATCAGAGATCTCACACGGGGGAGAAGCCGTATTCCTGTTCTCAGTGCGGGAAATGTTTTTCACAGAAGTCCCATCTTTACACACATCAGAAATTGCACATGGGGGAGAAGCCACTTTCCTGTCCTGAATGAGGGAATTGTTACTTACTGAAGTCCTCTCTTCCTGTACATCAGGGATACCACACAACCCTTGAGGTGTATTAGTGCCTTGAGTGCGGGAAATGTCTTCTATATGAATGTTGCTGGACATCACAGCGCTCATGTGGGGAAGAAGCACACCCTGATATACACCTCAGATATACTCCATGGCTGATCTCCATCATGTAAGAAACAGTTCATAAGGAGATCAGAGATCACCAAAGACATGGATGAAGTGTTGTACCGTGTTGGCCATTGATAGCAGGATAAAAATAAAAATGGAGTTGTTACCTTTTATTGGTTGAGTACATTTTGTGGTGCAAGCTTTCACAAACACTTAAGCCTCGTACACACGACCGGTTTTCCCAGCAGAAAAACTGCCAGGAGAGCATTTGGCCGGGAATCCTGGCCGTGTGTATGCTCCCTAGCAGTTTTCCTGTCAGGAAAACAGCCGGGAATCCCGACGGGTATATAGAGAACCTACTCTCTAGTGTTTCCTGCTGAGAAAACCGGTCGTCTGTATGCTTACCTGAAGGGTAACGAAACCGCGCCTGCTCGATAACACTTTGACGCATGCGCAGTAGCATACAAAGATAGTGTGGGGTGTAGCAAGATGGCGGCAACGGAATCGAATGTGATGAGACGCCGGCTCGTCATAGTCGATGACGTCACCGCATTCTTGCCATTCTAAAGAACGGCGGTTCTTTTGAGTGGCCATCTGTATACACGGCTTTGCAAGGCAAGCTTGCCAGGAATCCCGTCAGGAAAACCAAAGTTTTTTTTCCGGACGTGTGTACAGGGCTTTAGAGGTCTATGAAAATTTATTTCAACAATGTTAGCAGAATTTGCCCATCTGTGAGGAATGTTGGTCGTATTAATTTCATATAGTGCTTCCCTATGATTATCAGCTCCATCTAACATCCATAATGTGGCATTCCACATTTTTTACTAATGTACATATTTTAGGAAAAATACACAAATTCCTGTGTTAATCTGCGGCCATATTTTGTAAGGTCTGAAGAAATGCTTTTTTCAGGGGCGGACTGACCATTCGGGCTCTCGGGCACTGCCCAAGGGCTCGGGGTCAGTAGGGGGCACCATAACAGGGTCCACATGTCATACAGGGTCAGTATATTTAGGTCCATCTAAATAATGTGTCTGCCTGCCACATTTTCTAGAAAGTGAGTGAGTGAAAAACTTGTATAGCGCTAACAAATGCGAACTAAATCGCCTCAAGGCGCTTAGCATCCAGTAGCTTCATGATCCATCAGAAGAGGTGGGTCTTAAGTTTTTTCCTAAAGGCCCGATGGTTTTCTTCCATACGGATATCCGTGGGTAGCGCGTTCCATAGCCGTGGTCCTTGGACTGCAAATCTTCGTTCTCCCTTTGATTTTTAGCAAAATTTGGGGATGTGAAGGAGGTTTTGGTTTGTTGATCGGAGAATGCGTTTGGGGGTGTAATGCTTTATCTTCTCGCATAAATATTGCGGAGCGATTCCTTGTGTGCACTTGTGGGTGAGACAGAGGGTCTTGAATGTGACCCGATCCTTTACGGTTAACCAATGAAGGGTCCTCAGTGCAGGGGTGATGGATTCCCAGGGTTTTTTTCCTGTTATCAGTCTGGCTGCCGTGTTCTGGACGACTTGTAGGCGTGACATTTGGTATTTGGGTAGTCCGAGGTAGAGGGAGTTTGCGTAGTCGAGTCGGGAGTTGATAATTGATCCAACTACTACTGCTGTGTCCTCTTCTGGGATGAAGGGAATGAGTCTACGCAGCAGGCGGAGGAGATAATGAGATCCGCTGATTACTGATCCTATTTGAGCGTCCATCGACATCTCCGAGTCAAAGATGACTCCGAGACTTTTGACTTTGGTGCTCGGGGTGATGGTCTGTCCGAGAATGGTGGGTGGTGTCCAAGAGGTTTTAGTTTTTGTCTTTCGGTTAGCGTGGAGGAGAAGCAGTTCTGTTTTGGATCCGTTGAGTTTAAGTGAACTCTCAGTCATCCAATCATCGATCAATGTGAGGCACTTTTCCAATCCGTGATATTGGTCTTTTTTTCCAGTGATACGAAAGTAGAGTTGGGTGTCGTCCGCGTATGAGTGGTAGCATAAGTCCTGTTTGCTAATGATCAGGGGTGACAGTGGTGATCCTTGAGGGACTCCGCAAGAAATTGCGCGAGTTTCAGAGGTGAAGGCACCTAATTTCACTGTCTGAGAACGATTCTCAAGAAAGGAAGCGAACCAAGGAAGGTCAGGGTCTGCGACTCCTGCTACTTCTTTAAGGCGAATGAGTAGAGTTTTGTGGTCTACTGTGTCGAACGCTGCACTGAGGTCCAGCAGCACCAGGAGACATGATTCTCCGTCATCTGCGGCTTCGAGGACGTCATCCCATATTTTGAGAAGTGCTGTTTCTGTGCCATGGCCTGGGCGGAAGCCTGATTGTAGTGGATCCAAGAGTTTGTAAGTGTCCAAATGGCCTTGTAGCTGTTGTACTACTGCTTTCTCCATGATCTTGGAAATGGTGTTGAGGCTTGTTACCGGTCTGCGGTAATTTGGGTCCTTAGGGTCAAGATTGGGTTTCTTTAGGAGGGGTTTGATTATACCTTGCTTGAGGGAGTTCGGAACCATACCTTCTTTGAATGATAGATTTACGATGTGTGTAATGGTAGGAGCTAAAATGTCGGTACATTCTTTCAGGAGTTTTGTGGGAATTATGTCATTTGACGATGTAGTGTCTCTGAGGCTTCTGATGATGTTTTTGGTGGTGTCAATGGTGATCGGGACCAGCGAAAATTTTGCTAGTTGTATAATGTTCGTATTGATTTTCTCTGTTTGCTTTGGCTGTGTGAAGTTGGTTGTTTTTTTCTGTTGAATTATTTCCCGAATATTTTCGATTTTGTCGATAAAAAAAACGATAGCTCATTGCAGAACTCTTGGGTTTCGTTTGCTGGAGGCTCTAGACAGGTAGGGTTCATGGTCCGAGTGACCAGTTTGAAGAGTTCACGAGGCCGGTTTAGGGCTTTTTTTATGGTGTTTGAGAAATGTTCCTTTTTTGCTTTAAAAATTGCTTTGTGATATTTCTTAGTGAGTGCTTTTGTAGTTTGTGTGGTTTTCCTCCGTTGGGTTTCTTCTCCAGGCTCCTTCAGCTCTTTTGCGTTCTTGCTTCAGTAGTGTAAGAGTGTCACTAAACCAGCACGAGTTGTTTTTACGGATGTGTGCTCTGCGTCTCGGAGCGACTGTGTCCGCTGTTTGTAGTAATATTTTGTTTAAGGAGTTGAGTGTTTGTTCCGTTGAGCGGTTATGCTTTAGCGTTCCTATTTTTTTTGATAGAGTGGTTTTGAAAAGTTTTGAGTGTAGTTTCTTCTGAGATCTTGTCCAGTATGTTTTTGTTGAGTCTTCCGGTTTTTGGGAGATGGTGCTGGTGGTAAATTTGAATTTGATAGCGTGGTGGTCCGTCCATGGTAACGGCATGTTGTCCAGTATGTTGATGTCCATATTTTGTTTGAAGATGAGGTCAAGAATGTGACCCGATCCATGCGTGGGTGCATTTATCAGTTGCTGCAACCCTAGTTCTTCCAATTGGTTGATACAGGCGGTGGCGATGGGGTCCTGAGTAGCGTTAGCCCAGAGGTTAAAGTCCCCGAGTAGTAAAAACTTTTTGGTTTTTAAAGTGTATGTCGAGAAGAATTCGGTGAAGGGTGTGAGGAGATTTGTCTTCGGTCCTGGTGGTCTGTAGCATAGCAGTATGTGAATGGTGTCCTGGGGTGTTGTTTGGAGTTGCAGGGTGAGTGTTTCCATGAATGGCAATGAGTTCTGTAGGGTTGGTTTGGTAGGAGAGAGGTGCAATTTGAAGATAACTGCTAGGCCTCCTCCTCTTTTGTCCTATTCTGTGCTCAGTTAGGATGCGGTAGTTCCAAGGTACTAGTTCCGTTAGGACGGTGTTACAATCCGGTGTTAGATAGCCAGCTTTCCGTGATAAAGAGGCAATGTCGTTTTGCGTGATGAAATCGTGAATTTCCTGTCTGTGCTTGACTGCCAATCTGGTGTTAATCAAGGCGCATGATAAATCTTGTAGATGAAGTGGTGTCTTTGTGGTTTTGATAGTCGATTGTCGATTGATCCTAAGCAGTTGTTCTTTTTGTAGTATTTTTTGGGTGGCGGTTGGAAGTGTTGGGGCGGTATTCCTTAGCCTGCGGAGGGTGTCCGCTGAGTATTTAAAGATGCACATGATGGGAGGAAAAGGTGATGGGGATGATGGATGGGGCCCAATGACCTAAACCGCCCTCCCGTTGGTCCAGAGGAAGGCAAAAACCACCAGCCGAGTCTGGCCAATTGCTGCAGCAGGGGAAAAATTCCTTCCTGACCCCCCGAGGGGCGATCGGGTAAACCCTGGATCAACTCGCTACTAGTTGGTGGTGCCCCGATGTACTTACCCGGTCGGCACACGCGGGCCTGCTGGAGAGAGACTCGGGGAGGATGTAGAGTGATGGCCGGAGCTAGGCCACAGCCGCGGTCTGTCCTGCAGTTCTAACAGTCTAGAAATGGGCGCCCGGATGGCGGCAGGTGGCAGTCGGCGGCTGTGGGTGAAGCGATGGTGAGCTGGGGGATCTGAGCTTGGGGAGAGTGGGGTCCCGTGGAAGCCGCAGGTCGTCAGGTTAACGTTTGCTGGAGGAGCGAAACGCCAGAGTCCAAGGGGGTTCCTGTATGGCCAGAGCTCCTGCCACACACGTCCGTTACGCTTGACCGTATGTGTGGATTGCTCTGTTAAGCGATGAGGTCAGGGCTCCTGTCACACACGTCCGCTTTCCTGGACCGTGTGTGCGGATTGCTCTGCGAAGTGGTGAGCCTGGGGGGCCTATTGCACACGTCCGTTATGCTTGGCCGTGTGTGTGGGTCTGGGGAGATCGCGTAGTGGCGGCGGTCGATGCTGTAGGTTGGGGCAGCCTGAGTACGAGTTATTGAAGAGTATTGTGAAGATAGTAATGGGGGTGGGGTGGGGAATTAGTAGGAATAGAGAGAAAAAAAAAAGTGGTTTTTTTTGTCAGTGTTGGGGGAAAGGCTCTGGGTGTATCAAGATGGCCGCTACTTACTGGGCCGAATATCCATTTCATCCTCCCGGCTGCCTTTTGTGAGCGACCCAGTGGGAGCCACAGGCAAGTGACCCGTGAGTGGATGCGATCCGGTAGTTATCCCGGGTCAGAATATTCCAGGGGGCCGGGAGAGGAGTTTGAGGGCTGAGGCTGGGTGTCCCAAGATGGCCGCCGCGGCCGGGTCTAGGCCGAAGCCGCGGCCTATCCTGCTGGGCAGGTAGCAGCTAGTGCTGCTTCGGGGCCTGCTGACTCCTCTGGGGGGCTCCGCGAGTGGGTGAGTGCCGTAGGGTGGCTCCTTGGATGATCCGGATGCTGGAAGGGGGATCGAATGTGGCTAGGCCGCAGCCGCGGACTTTCCTGTCGGCGGCTGCGGGTGGAGGGGGGTTCCGCCAGCGGCGGATGAATGGCCTCGGTGGCGGGTGGAGGGCTCGGATGTAGCTCGGTGAGCTAGGCCAGGGGTGCAGCCGGTCTGTGAAGGAGGCGCCAGAGGGGGGGACCGTGGGATGAGTGATTTTAGGCCGCAGCCTCGGACTTGCCCGGCGGCGGCTGCGGGAGGAGGTGTCTGGCGGGGGGGGGGGGCTCGTATGGATTGGGGTCCTGCTGGATGGAGGGGGGGGAAGAGAACCGGGGGGACAAGGGTGAGAGCAAGGGGGGACAAGGGTGAGAGCAGGGGAGAGAGCCAGGGGGAAAATAGGGGAGAGTCCTGGGGAGAGAAGCAATGCAGCCCTGGAAGTCAGGAGCTAGGTACTCACGTCCTCTGTCTGGCAGCAAGGATCACTCCAGGTGAGAATAATCCTGAAAGGAATGTGACTCTTGTGGGGCCTGTTAGGAAGGTGAGTGGAGCCTGAGATGGGAGGGCATGAGGAGGCAGAATGAGCTGGGGAATGTCGAGGGGAGCAAAGGAGGATCTGAGCTACTGCTGGAAGTAGCTCACCTGTGAAGTAGTGGCGGAGCGGGTCGGGGTCCCATTCTGTCGTGCCTTGCTACTGCAGCTGGTGATGAAGCCAGGGGGCAGCAGGACGGTAAGAGGAGTCAGTGATATTAAATGATATGACAAGACATTGACTCCTTCACAACGGCTAATGTATTTATCAGGGAACCCTGTTAAAAGGATCTTTTTACATTACAGGCATTCCTAAATCTGCAAAACGTTACACAGGTGTAATTTTTTTTTGGAGGGAAGAGTATTTTGGTGTAGTATGGGAGGATAGGGGAGTCCCCCCTCTCTCACATCCCCTCTCTGTCTGACTCCTCTCTCACCCCCACTCTTTCTCACCCCTCCTCTCTCTATCTCCCTCTCCCCTCCCTCTCCCCATTTCTCCTCATCTCTCTCTCACCCCTTCACTCTCTCTCCCCCTCTCTCACCCAACCCCTCTCTCTCACCTTCTCTCTCTCTCTCTCTCACACCCCCTCTGTCTTTTACTTCCTTACTGCCCCTCACTCTCTCTCTTCCCCTCTTTCTACCACCCCCTTCTCTCTCCCTCCCTCTTTCTCACCCCCTTCTCTCTCTCACCCCCTTTCTCTCTTGTCTCCCCCCCTCCTCACTCTCACTCACCCCCTCTCTCTTACTCATCCCTCCTCTCCACACAAGGCAATTAACCTCTCAGTCATCAGGCACCTTTACTGCACTATGTAACCAGCAGGTGCTGCCTACTGCCCCCAAAAACCACACCTAATGTTTGCCACGGCATACTTGGCAGCTTCATTAAACCTGGAAGTGCCCAGTGGCTTCTATGGAAAGAAGCTGGAACTTTCATGCAGGCTATGCTACTTTAGATATTTAAATGCTCCCTCTATGCAGCTGAGCTGCAATTTGTAGGTGTAGCTTGGTGTGGGTGTGGATTGAGGGTGGACACAGGAGGCCCCATGATCTTCGATTGCCCAGGGGCCTCATGAGTTGTCAGTCTGTCCCTGGCTTGTTGTGATGATAATGTGAACTGGGATCCCCAAAAACTCTGTGAGAAGGCACCAACCAGGGCAGATGTTCAGAATTTAGAGGTGATGTGTGTGACAGACTCACCCGGGCTTTTGGAGAGGACTGGGAGCAAGCCTCTTACCCACTGACTATGGGCCCTGGCATTTAAAGCAACACTACTCTTTGGAGGGTGTATACCTGGGGGATCCGTGGAGTGGTCTTGTTTCTGATTCAAATTCATGTCTCCCCAGAACACACAGACTCTGGGAGACTAGGCTGGGATCCATGTTAAAGGCCTAGATGGTACATTACCAGCCATGACTGCTCAACACTGGAAAACTCATAGCAGATGGTAATCTCATCATATCAAGCCACCTGTCTGTAAAATAAATTTGTAAGTTTTATATATAATTGTGTTCTATTTTGTATGTATTGTACACTGCACTCACTGTGCACACGGCACTAATAATTTTTTTATTACATGTTTGCATTCTTTTGAGTCCTGATTAGAATTGGCCTGCCTATGTTACGTCCCCAAATACGGAAAGGTTTCTTCACAGTAAGAGTTGTGAAAATGTGAAATAGACTCCCTGCAGAGATGGTTCTGGCCAGCTCAGTAGATTGCTTTAAGAAAGGCCTGGATACTTTCCTAAATGTACATAATATAACTGGGTACTAACATTTATAGGTAAAGTTGATCCAGGGTAAATCCGATTGCCCCTCTGGGGATCAGGAAGGAATTTTTTCCCCTGCTGTAGCAAATTGGATCATGCTCTTCTGGTTTTTTTTGCCTTCCTCTGGATCAACTGTGGGTATAGAATTAGGTATATGGCATTGTACGATATTTTTTATTTTATTTTATTTATTTTTTATGGTTGAACTGGATGGAATTTGTGTCTTTTTTCAACCTGACTAACTATGTAACTATGTCCCTTGTTACCATAAAAATACAATTGTAATATTAATGTGATACCTATGTAATCATATGTATATTTGGAAAGATGCTGATTGTATCTTTTGTGTCTGTTCCCTACTGCAGTAGTTATTAATTTGGAACCACTAATCTATATGAGGAGAGGAGTTGCCTATCTATAAAATATCCAGGACAGGAGGCCCATATATCCCTATGACTCCCTGGCTGGCACTTCCTGGTTACAATGTGATTTAGCTTTGATTGGACACAGCTGATCACATGGTAAAGAGCCTACGTCATAGACTCTTTACCAACATTGGAGATGTGGGGTGTCAGAGTGAAACATGGAGGTAAACTGTCAAGATTATTGAAAGAACTCTGTAACATAACAGTAAAACAGTATATTAACTAAGAGTCTGTTGCATGATGAAGACTTTGCATCAACCAGGCATTCATGAGGTGGTGTAGGGGGGATACGTAGGCCTTGCAGCGTAGAATGAGCCATTAGGCAACAAGTGAATGAACAACTGGGCCGTAAAGCGAACGTGTGGACATCATCTTAGCGCAATAGAGATGGCTAGAACAACAAGTTAGTGTGGTGTTTAGGTCGGTTAGCTTTCTGGGTATAATGAGGAGGCGAGAGCCGGGTCGAGGAGGGGAGCTAAACAAAATCTAGACATCAGCTCGCCCGTGAACTGGCTAATGGGCTTTCGATATTAATTTTAAGAGTGTAGGTGTTCTTTGAGTGACATGAGGCAGTGATTTTACAAGATTACATGTTTCTCTTCCCCTTGCCTCAGCTTCTCCCCCAGCCAGCCAGGAGACCAGGGGTCTACCCGTGAGTCTTTAAGTGTACATAGGCTCAGATATCGTACTCAGGCGGTGTGCATCCTATTTGGGTATGCACAAAACCGAGGGTTGGGGCATCAAACTCGTAGGCATGGAGGTAGGAGGGAGATTAGGATTGGGAGCGGTACAATAAAAATCTAGCAGGGATCTTTGTTTCCGAAATGATTCCCTGTTCCAGGGTGTATATCAAGCTCAGACCGGCGAGTAGAGGAGTTGCCGTAGTACTGATGCATGTGCATCAGTGAGATTCCTAGAGCATTTATATTGTCGGGATTTTGCAGTCATTTGATTTTTGAGGCTGGGTAAATAGCCATGTAGTGGTAATGTGTTATTTGATCCCTGCTAGATGAAGAGATTTCACAAGCCCTCCTGTGTGCACTCTGTCAATATTAGAGTCGTATTGTGTTTCCCCACATAGCACATCAACATGAGAAATACAGTACATAATACAGGCAAGTTCTTCGGGAGTTGCAACTGGGACAACTTGCGGTGAGGAATAAAGGGTATTAAAGAACTCTATAGTGGTAGAGGTCTAGTGGAGGGTGGTGCAGCTAGGGATAGACTGGTGATCAGCAAATGATAGACCATTGTGTCATAGGATTTCTGGTGGCTGGAGTGGGGCTGTCTGGCCCTGTAATAATTCTGGAGGTGTAATACCCTACGGTGCGATTTAAGGCCTATATCCCAGCGTAATGCCGACTGGGTATATAGCTATATTCCTGCAAGTCGTCTCAGCCGCATAACTTCCCACAAAAGTTGGCAGTGCATAGTATATGAAATACATAAACAAAAATCAATCTCCAGTAAAGCAAATAACATATAAGTTAGGTAGCAGGTAAAGCAGGGGGGAAATAAAAACTGGAATCACTTAAGGAGGGAGGGAGTGGGGGGAAGACAGTTCCTCACATAGGCTGGTGGCTAGATTGAAACCAGTGGTTCTTCTTTGTGGATATGGATAAGGGTGAAGCGGACTGGCTGCATGGTTCAGCTTCGGATCCAAGATAGTCTCAATGACGAGAGCGATTGTGTGGATTGTACCCAGGTCAGGATGAGCTGGAAACGTAGGAAAACACCATATTAATAGTGAGCTAGAGATGTCTTTCCTGTAGAGAGGTTGGATCGTATGCCTCTCTGCTAGAGGAGGTTGTTGCAAGGGATGCGGAGGAGACACTGGTGTTAATGGGGGAGGCATTGGATTTCCAGCAGTAACATAGATATTGGTCCTGCGTTTTAGGCCAGATGTCGGATCAAATTGGGAAAGGCTTGGTATGGCCTTGGAGAGCATGGACCTGGAGAATGGGGAGAGGGAAGTAATGTCATAATAGGAGTCAGAGAGGAAATGGAGTTTACCTATCTGAGGCTTGGATGAGGAAGTACTCAGGCCCGATTAGAAGTCCCTGCGAGCTCTTTACGACCGTGGAGCTTTCGTGGGACTGGAGCCATATTGCGGACCTATATAAGTTGAATGGAATTGCTGAGCGGAGGGTGAATGATGTCTGCGGTATCTCTGTTCTTGAGTCTCCATAGGTTTGCTTCTGGGTGCAGTAGGTCGTATGCTTGTCAGACTAAACTCGGACGAAACCTTGGGTTGAGGCTAACAGGCAGAAGGGGAATTTCCATCTATAGTGTATTCCCTTAGTGCGGAGGACCTCTAATAGAGGACGTGGATCCTTACGGTGTTGGAGAGTGACGGTAGAGAGATCTTGGAATATGTGGATCTCGTGGCTGCCATGTGATATTTGGGTTTTGTTGCATGCTTTTTTCAGGATTTCCTCCTTCAACTTAAAATCGATCAGACAGCATATCACATCTCTAGGTGGGTCTGCTTCCCTGCCTCGCGGTACGAGTGCACGGTGTATGTGTTCATCTCTATGGGCGTGGATGCCGGCCTGTCTAGAAGATTGTTGAACAGGTCTACTACCGCTGGTGACAACTGTTAGGCATCAATGGATATGGGAGACCCCTGACCCTCAAGTTGTGGCGATCCCACGGTTGTCCAGATCCTCCATATGTCTGTGGAGTTCTCTGAGCTGCATGGTGTGGGTGTCAATAGCCAACGGGGACCCGGAAGTGACGTCATACATATCACTTCTGGGTCAGGAACAAGAAGGGGAGGAGAGCGGATGTGTGTCCTCTCTCCTCGCTCCCCTCTACCCATCATCACCCGCTAAGCTGGTCCCGGGTCCCAGATGGGCAAGAGGAGCCCAGGATACATAGCGGGTGTGTGTCGGGGTGGGGGCACTTTACCGGGGGGTAAGGAAGCATTTGCTCAGCCACCCAAATGCTTCCATCCGACAAGTAAACCTGCTCCTTGCTTGCTCACAGCAGGGCTAAATGTTAAAAAAAAAAACCCTGTCCGGCCCTCAGAGCTGCATTTCCCGGGTTCATAAGGAGATCAGAGATCACCAAAGACATGGATTAAGTGTTGTACCGTGTTGGACTTCGAAAGCAGTAGAAAAATTGAAATGGAGTCATTACCTTTCATTGGGTGAGTACATTTTGTGTGGTAAGCTTTCACAAACACCTAAAGTGGTTGTAAACCCACATAGAGAAAAAAAAAAGACCTGAAAGACAAAGGCATAATGAGCTAGTATGCATAGCATATTATGTATTATGTAATACTTACCTGAGAACGAAGCCCCCTCTGCGGTGCACGACACAGCACCGGCCGGCGACATCGCTCCTGGAGTTACTTCTGGGTATCGTGGGCTCCGACGCTGTGATTGGCCGGAGCCGCGATGACGTCACTCCCACGCATGCATGCGGGAGCCGCCGGTAACGTCACACTAACTGAAGCAAGGGCACGTACGTGCCCTTGCTTCAGTGCACATGTGCCGATGACGTTGGCACATGCAGATACAGGTAATATCTCCTAAACCAGGGATATGCAATTAGCAGACCTCCAGCTGTTGCAAAACTACAAGTCCCATCATGCCTCTGCCTCTGGGTGTCATGCTTGTGGCTGTCAGAGTCTTGCTATGCCTCATGGGACTTGTAGTTCTGCAACAGCTGGAGGTCCGCTAATTGCATATCCCTGTCCTAAAGGTTTAGGAGATATCCGGGGTAGCTACAGGTAAGCCTCATTATAGGCTTACCTATAGCCAAAAGTGGATTATAAGGGTTTATAACCACTTTAAAGGTCTTTTAAAAAAAAAAATGTTGAACGAATGTGAGCAGCATTCACCCGGCTGTGATGAATATTGGATGTATTTTATTTCATATACTGATTTCCTTGGCTCCATCTAGTGGCCATTATGTGGTATTGCGCTATTTTTACTAATGGAGGTATTTCAGGACAATTACCCCATTATGGTCACTAGATGGAGCTGATGATGATAGGAAATCACTTTGCTACATTATGGGCAGAATATGTAATGGCTGGATGAATGTTTGTTACATTCGTACCATGAATTTCCTATAAGTAGACCCCTTAGTTTCCTTCATCAGACATGTCTTCATACTAATATCTGAGGTCATACTCATACACTTCAAATTGCCAAAACAGCACACAGACCCCCCCCCCCCAAGGTATAATATATATTTATATATACCTTGGGGGGGGGGGGGTCTGTGTGCTGTTTTGGCAATTTGAAGTGTATGCCTTGTGTTAATGCAATCTTGAGTAAGAGAGAAGCTTTTCTGTAGATATGATGATATATGGGGCTCGTCCATCAGTGGTTATTTGGGTCCACATGGATGAGTTGTACCCGTATTACATATCTGAGAGAGAGATCATTTCATAGGGCAGAAGACAGATAGCCCATATCTTCAGTAAGACATTATTTACTGGCATACTTTCTCTTTTTCTGTTCATTTAATTTTTATATGTGGCCAATAGATGGGAGGAGAGATAGATATACATCTCCTCTATACAGCCTGGAGCCTTATATTGAATGTAGGAGGAGATTATAACCCTCATATTGTCTATATGTATATATCAAGAGAAGTTTCACTATTTAAACTTGGTAGATGTTAACCACTTCAATACAGGGCACTCCCCCTTCCTGCCCAGACCGATTTTCAGCTTTCAGCGCTGTCTCACTTTGAATGACAATTGCGCGGTCATGCTACACTGTACCCAAACACAATTTTTATCATTTTGTTCCCACAAATAGAGCTTTCTTCTGGTGGTATTTGATCACCACAGGGATTTTTTATTTTGTTTGCTAAATGAAAATTTTGAAAAAAAAAACGTTTTTCTTTGTTTCTGTTATAAAATATTGTAAATAAGTATGTTTTCTCCTTCACTGATGGGCGCTGATGAGGCTGCACTGACGGGCACTGATAAGGCGGCACTAATGATGAGGCACGAATATGTAGCACTGATAGGCGGCACTGATAGGTATTCATAGGCAGCATTGATGGGCACTGATAGGCGGCACTGATGGGCCCCTTATAGGCGGCACTGTGTGTTGGGCACTGATAGGTGGCACTAATAGATGGCCCTGATAGGCAGCACTGATGAGGAGGCACTGGCAGGCATTACTGCTGGGCACTGATTGACACCTCTAATGGTCATACCTGGTGGCCCTGGGTGGCATCCCTAGTGGCCCTGGGTGGGCATCCCTGGTGGTCCTGTGTGGGCAGCCTCGGGGGGGCTGCGCTGATAATAAATCAGCACAAACCCCCCCTGTCAGGAAAACAGCAGATTGGCTCACCTCTACTCGCGTCTGTCAGCGCGAGTGGAGGAAAAGCCAATACACGACTCTGTTTACACTGTGATCAGCTGTGATTGGTCACAGCTGATCACATGGTAAAGAGCCTCTGTCAAAGGCTTTTTACCAAGATCGGTGATGTGGTGTGTCAGACTGACACACCACACCAACGATCGCCATGCTGCACACCCCCACATGCGCATGATCGCAGCTTATCCTGCTGGACGTCATATAACATCCAGTCAGGATAACTTAACCACTTTGCGCCCGTCATTCTGTTATATGGTAGGCGGGAAGTGATTAACTTCTTGGAGCCCGGGCCATTGTCAAATGACGGCCACAAGGTGGCTCTTCAGGACCGGGAGGCTGTCTATTGACGGCCTCGGCTCCTCAGGCCACTGCCCGGCGCTTCACTGAGGTGCCGATGCGCGTGCCTGGCGGCCGCGATGTCCACAAGGTACCTGCAATCGGCCGTTACACAGCCAAGGATGTGGATCTCTGTGTGTAAACACAGAGATCCACATCCTGTCATGGAGAGGAGACCAATGCTGTGTCCCTTGTACATAGGGACACAGATCGGTCACCCCCCACAGTAATAATCACTCCCAGGGAACACATTTAACCCCTTCCTCACCCCCTAGTGTTAACCCCTTCCTTGCCAGTCACATTTATACAGTAATCAGTGCATATTTATAGCACTGTTCGCTGTATAAATGTGAATGGTCCCAAAAAATGTGTCAAAAGTGTCCGATCTATCTGCCGTAATATCGCAGTCCTGACAAAAATCACAGATAACCGCCATTACTAGTAAAAAAAAAATAAAAAAAAATGCCATAATTCTATCCCCTATTTTGTAGGCGCTATAACTTTTGCACAACCCAATCAATAAACGCTTATTGCTATTTTTTTTTACCAAAAATATGTAGAAGAATACATATCGGTCTAAACTGAGAAAAAAAATAGTTTTTTAAAAAAAAACTGGGATATTTATTATAGCAACAACTAAAAAATATTGTGTTTTTTTCAAAATTGTCGCTTTTTTTGTTTATAGCGCAAAAAATAAAAACCGCAGAGGTGATCAAATACCACCAAAAGAAAGCTCTATTTGTGGGGAAAAAAGGACGTCAATTTTGTTTGGGAGCCACGTCGCACGGCCGCGCAATTTTTATTTAAAGCGTGACAGTGCCGAAAGCTGAAATTTCGTCTGGGCAGGAAGGGGGTATATGTGCCCAGTAAGCAAGTGGTTAATATTACCACATAGAGATAAAACGTTGATTTACAGACATCCCAACCTGCAAAAACTAATTTCAGGGAGGTGGGCGTGGCTTAAACCATGCTACATATTGGGCATGGCTTAAATGGGGTGTGGTTTAATAGAGTCTGAGGTGACTTACAGCCGTGAGTAGTATGTACAGGATGGTGTCAGTGGTTCTTTATTTTTCTTATTATTTTTTTACAATTGTATTTTCTAAATTATTTTACAATTTACTTTTAAATTTTTTGTTTTTCACAATGATTTGGGGGGGGGGGGGGGGCGGTAGAGGAAAGTGTCAGTAGAGCAGTGTGTCAGTAGTTTTTTCTTTTTATTATTTTCTCTATTGTTTACAATTTTGTTGTTGTTTTCTTTAAATAATTTTTTCAAATATTTTTTTCACAGTGCTTCTGGGGAAGGGGTGGGGAGTATGTTGTCAGTAGGGCAGTGGATGGTGTCAGTAGTTTTTATTTTTACATATTGCTTTTTTACAATTAAATGTTTTTTTTATTTAAAACATTTTCACAATGCTTTTTGGGGGGAGGGGTTGGGGCAGTGGACAGTGTTGGTAGGGCAGGGGGTGGTGTCGGTAGTTTTTTATTTTATATATTTTTTATCATTTCATTTTTTATCATTTTTGTTTATAATTTAATTTTTTTTAAATATTTTTTGAATTTTTTTAATCAGGGGGCCTTTGGTGAGATATCAGGGGTCTAAACAGACCCCTGACATCTCCTCTTTGAGGAGGTCAGGGAGCCGGTGAAGAAGAGGGGGTGAAGGACACGGAGGGGGCTGGAGGAGGAGGACAGGGAGCCGGTGAAGAAGAGGGGGTGAAGGACACGGAGGGGGCTGGAGGAGGAGGACAGGGAGCCGGTGAAGAAGAGGGGGTGAAGGACACGGAGGGGGCTGGAGGAGGAGGACAGGGAGCCGGTGAAGAAGAGGGGGTGAAGGACACGGAGGGGGCTGGAGGAGGAGGACAGGGAGCCGGTGAAGAAGAGGGGGTGAAGGACACGGAGGGGGCTGGAGGAGGAGGACAGGGAGCCGGTGAAGAAGAGGGGGTGAAGGACACGGAGGGGGCTGGAGGAGGAGGACAGGGAGCCGGTGAAGAAGAGGGGGTGAAGGACACGGAGGGGGCTGGAGGAGGAGGACAGGGAGCCGGTAAAGAAGAGGGGGTGAAGGACACGGAGGGGGCTGGAGGAGGACAGGGAGCCGGTGAAGAAGAGGGGGTGAAGAACACGGAGGGGGCTGGAGGAGGAGGACAGGGAGCTGAGTGAAGAACACGGAGGGGAGCCATAGAAGAATGGGAGAAGAACAGGGGGAGAAGGACACAGGGGAGGGGCTGGAGGAGGAGGATACAGGGAACATTCAGGGATGATCGGTGCAGCAGGAGGGACAGCTGTGCTCATCGATCTCCCTGTATAGCTTTTTTAGTCGACAGCCACGGGAGGAAGAGAAGGATAAGTGGCTGTCAGCTATACAGGGAGATCGGTGATCACAGCTGTCCCTCCTGCTGCACCGATCATTCCCGACTGTGAACCAGGGAACCATCCAGGATCAGCCCAGCAGCCGGGATATCGGGCAGCACTTGCGGGTGTCCAGGAGGCTCCCCCCAAATGTGGGAGGCTCCCGCACCTCACAGAAGACTTGGGATGTCTGGATTTTTTATTTAATGGCATTGACCTCATCATATAGGTATAAATGCTATGGTAATTTACATATGTAGTGGGGGTTCTAAATTTAGGGACTGCTATACCAAATTTAGTGGTGATTTGAGTGGTAGTTGACTCAAATCTTTTCAATTGCTGGACTCTGTCTTGTTGCTGTTTCACCTGTTGTGCGGTTCCCCTGGGAAGTGTGGGTGGCGCTGTCATCTGTGCTCGGGGTTGAACTGCAGGTGATGGGGCAGCGATTTGGTGTCTCCTCTCGGCAGCCATACAGTGGGTGTGGTGGACCTGTTGTGCATGCCGGGAGGGGATACAAAAGGGGCAGACGCCATTAAAGAGGAAGCAATTCCCGGGGCCCCATGCCCGGGGAGCGGTGATCTGTGTGGAGTCCAGTTTCGAGTGCATGGCCCTCCAGGCAATGGGGCCACGTGTGCCTCAGTCCCAGGCACCTTTAGTCCTGGGACTGCAACTTCAGCCCTGGGCCCAGCACCTTTAGCTGGAGCCCACTTCGGGAGGAAGAATCCCAGGGTGCCGCCTTGCGAGGGGACCCGTTTCTGGAAGAGGAGGCTGGGGGAGGACCGTTCCGAAGGACTGGTAAGGAAATCACAGTGAAGGAAGTGGCCCAGTAACTCTACAGAGGGATGTCATCCATCCGGAAACAAGGGGCCTAACATCTGGACCATCAGGAGGTTTGGGGTACCATAGATCCTGTGGCAGAGGATCTCCTAGACGCATCCATTAGGGAACTATATTGACTGTTCGAGCTCCACACCGGCTGCTAGTGCCATTGGGTGACTATCCGGGTGAGCTATACCCACTTGGGATCAAGTGGCGACAAAGCCAGGAGTGCCTGAATTCCATCTGTCTTCCTAACACCTTTTTCCTTTCATGCATAAGAAAATAAAGTTCTACGTTGGAGTGATATACTGGTGTGGACCTTGGAGTTACTTGGGGCATAGAGACTTTTGTCCTTACACGTATAAAGTAGGGGGGGGGGGGAAATGTGGGACTTTAAATGAAGCATGTCGTTGTAAAATAAAAAGGGAAAGAGAACATTATTTAAAATGTATATTTAATTATATGCCATATACCCCTAGGGGCTGTCCATATTATGAAAAAGCAAAAACATTCATTTGTATACCATAATAAATTATAGGCAATCATACATGATTTACAGGATAATCATGGTATTAAATGTTCAGCTAATATTCAAAGGACATAGTTGAAACACTCAGTATACACATAAATACAGAAGTTACAAGATCAGGACACAAAAGCAAATAAATATAATAAAAATTCATGATTAGAAAGACAGAGGCTGAGCTGAACATCATAGACTAGCAACCAGATAATACAGAAAAAAATGGACTGGACATCATGAGTTGAGAACCCGACGCGTTTCTTGGCTTCTACCAATCATCAGGGGTATGATGTATAATTATATAAACTCTAAAAATTGGGAAAATAAATAGGTAATTAATTGGTAAATGGGGATTGAAAATTACAATGGGAGATTGACAGTGGGGGCCATATGATGGATTTACTCACAGAGCAGCCCGTGAGTTAAGTCCAGATCCGGCGGCAGATTTAAAAGTGATTCAGACAAGCCATCTCACCCGGGGTTGAGGCAGGGTATAAACCGTTTCCACATGGACCAAAGGGCTAAGGGTAGGCACGGCAGCCAGGATAAGGGATGCAGCAAAAATTTGGTGTAAAATCAATTCTAAAATGAAAAGAAAATGGAAACGTCAAAGTGAGGGACTGCAAATGGAGTGAAAAGTGTTTGTATGAATGAGGGAAATACCATATATCCAAAAGATATACGAGGTAAGTGAAGTGATGAGGTGTGGGTGTGTGTGTGTGT
Organism: Rana muscosa; assembly: GCA_029206835.1. NCBI lineage: Eukaryota > Metazoa > Chordata > Amphibia > Anura > Ranidae > Rana > Rana muscosa. The sequence continues at coordinate 22,775,987 of JARGYO010000094.1, read as the reverse complement.
GAGAATGGAGTGTGGATTGTAGAGCAATTAGTGGATAGGTGGAATGTGAAGGTTACCTGCTGATGGCACAGTATTAAATATAGTGATCTTTGAATCATCAAGGGGAGTGAGGGAATGAGCTGCCAGTCTGACCCCGCTAAATACCCATGGTCCTGGGCGGATCCCTGCCAACGTCATGTAGGGACGTTTAGAGGAGGCGGTAAGGACCCCCATCTAGGGCAAATAGTGCCCCAGTGGGTGGTCCATCCGCTTCCACCAAGGCGTGCAATGGAATAAGCAAGCAAAGTACCCTCCTGCGGCGTCTGAAGGCGCCATTTGCGGGACCCGCTGGCGTCATGACGCCGACGCACTGAGGTTCAACCCCGACCCCGTCACAGGACGAGTAGGGGGAAGAGATTGAGTGCGTCGCAACCCCGGAAGTGAGAAAAACTTGTTTCCCTTGAGTGCGTCGGGTCATTTTCTATTTTTGAGTTTCTCTACGAATTGGGTGGTAGACACCCGCAACCAATGACCCCACGCACCGATTTTATTGTCCATTATGTGTTTATTGTATTCGTTCCCATATCCATATGTTTTTCATGATCCTGAGCCGATAATTTGTAGATATAACCATTTTTCCTTACAGTCACTCAACAGCCATACAAGTTATATTAAACTCTTTTATAAAAGTAATTTTATCACTATTGTTCATTTATTAGTAACCAATTAGATCCCATTTAAATAACCAATAAAATCCCCCCTTCCCAATCCCTTTTCCCTATCCCCATACTTCAAGACAGCCAGTCCGGTTTGCAGATGTGAGACCGGAACACTGTTTTTCTCACTTCCCGGGTTGCGACGCACTCAGTCTCTTCCCCCTACTCGTCCTGTGACGGGGTCGGGGTTGAACCTCAGTGCGTCGGCGTCATGACGCCAGCGGGTCCCGCAAATGGCGCCTTCAGACGCCGCAGGCGGGTACTTTGCTTGCTTATTCCATCGCACGCCTTGGTGGAAGCGGATGGACCACCCACTGGGGCACTATTTGCCCTAGATGGGGGTCCTTACCGCCTCCTCTAAACGTCCCTACATGACGTTGGCAGGGATCCGCCCAGGACCATGGGTATTTAGCGGGGTCAGACTGGCAGCTCATTCCCTCACTCCCCTTGATGATTCAAAGATCACTATATTTAATACTGTGCCATCAGCAGGTAACCTTCACATTCCACCTATCCACTAATTGCTCTACAATCCACACTCCATCCTTACACACACACCCATACCTCATCACTTCACTTACTTCGTATATCTTTTGGATATATGGTATTTCCCTCATTTATACAAACACTTTTCACTCCATTTACAGTCCCTCACTTTGACGTTTCCATTTTCTTTTCATTTTAGAATTGATTTTACACCAAATTTTTGCTGCATCCCTTATCCTGGCTGCCGTGCCTACCCTTAGCCCTTTGGTCCATGTGGAAACGGTTTATACCCTGCCTCAACCCCGGGTGAGATGGCTTGTCTGAATCACTTTTAAATCTGCCGCCGGATCTGGACTTAACTCACGGGCTGCTCTGTGAGTAAATCCATCATATGGCCCCCACTGTCAATCTCCCATTGTAATTTTCAATCCCCATTTACCAATTAATTACCTATTTATTTTCCCAATTTTTAGAGTTTATATAATTATACATCATACCCCTGATGATTGGTAGAAGCCAAGAAACGCGTCGGGTTCTCAACTCATGATGTCCAGTCCATTTTTTTCTGTATTATCTGGTTGCTAGTCTATGATGTTCAGCTCAGCCTCTGTCTTTCTAATCATGAATTTTTATTATATTTATTTGCTTTTGTGTCCTGATCTTGTAACTTCTGTATTTATGTGTATACTGAGTGTTTCAACTATGTCCTTTGAATATTAGCTGAACATTTAATACCATGATTATCCTGTAAATCATGTATGATTGCCTATAATTTATTATGGTATACAAATGAATGTTTTTGCTTTTTCATAATATGGACAGCCCCTAGGGGTATATGGCATATAATTAAATATACATTTTAAATACTGTTCTCTTTCCCTTTTTATTTTACAACGACATGCTTCATTTAAAGTCCCACTCCCCCCCCCCCCCACTTTATACGTTTATACAGGGATGGAAGCATGCCCTTGTTTCCCTTGAGTGCGTCGGGTCATTTTCTATTTCTATTTTTGTCCTTACACATTGGGGACAGAAACCAACACTGAGGGGATCGCTGCAAAGACCCGTAAGGAAACTAAGTGTGCCTAACCTCTGCAACCCAGGGGGTACGAGCATGGTGAAGACCACACGCTCCTTCCTCTCCAGTGAACGAGCCAAAGAGTGGAGAAGGAGGGTGGTGTGGCCGCTTCACATTACGTTTTAGTTAAGTGGCCTTTTCCCCCATGGTGGGAGTCAGTGGAAATGACCTATCTACCTATCTATAAGGATATACAGTACATACACACACAGGACAAGTCCTTGTTCACACTATGAGACGTTTCCCAGGGATGCAGTTCCTCTGAGCTCCACAAGGTGAAGATCTCACTTCTACACAGGAAGTCTCGGGGAAGTAAGGTCAGGAACAGGCAGGAAGTGATGTCAGGTACAGACAGGAAGTTCCGGGTATAGGGGTCAGACTGGAGGAAGTAGAGAAAGGGCCATTGCTAGAAGAGAAGCGACGGTACTGGAAGTGGCAGCAGAGGAGGTAATAAGATCTTATTTTCTATTTACACCCAGTAACCCCCGTCATGTCCGTCCTCTTCCTCCATAGTCACTGTGACGTCTTTTATCTCCAGCAGATTATGATACACACATATCAGTGTTGCCAACCCCCTGAAGTGAAATTTACTGGCAAGGATGCCAAAATTTCTGTACAGCACCAATTTCTTACTGGCAAAAATAATGAAGATTACTGGCAGAGCCGCATTTTTTACTGACCCTGCAAAAAAGTACCTGAAATTACTGTTTTTAGTGCTAAACAGTGCAAATATCAATATTTGAACTATAAACACACAGCTAATGCTATTTATCAATGTGTTTAAGTTAAACAAAAGTAAAAAAACATTTTTCTCAATTCACATGAAGGTTAGGATACTATAACCCAGCCAGCACAGAGTTCCCTCTTACATCAGAGTCTGCAGGATGCCCCCTTACAGTGCAAGGGAACTCTTATGTAAAGGGGAACGCTGCAGATCATGATGTAAGGGGGAACTCTGATGTGGAGGGGGGCTCTAGTGAATAGAGACCACCTTCCGCAGAGTGAATACACTAAGGTAAGGGGGGGGGTACTAATATAAGGGGAAAACCTTTATATCAGTGTCCCTTTACATTATTGTATTCATTCACCTCCTTACATCAGTGACCCCCCCCTCAGAATGGCCTGGCGGCACTGTCACTTACCTCCTCCCAGGTGCACAGTGTGGGGCTCAGTCAGACGGCTCCAGCTTGATGGCTCTGATCTCCTCTCCCCAGTCCACATGTCTGTTTCTTCCCGGGCCGTAACCCCCATCCCGGCAGCACTCCCACTCTTGACTCCTTTCTAGGATCCCCTCAGAGACTTCAGACATGATAAAAGACAAGAGATGGTCAGAGGCTGTGGACATGATACAGGAGGTGGACAAAGACTGCGGACATACTACAGGAGGTGGACAGAGACTGCGGACATACTACAGGAGGTGGACAGAGGCTGCGGACATACTACAGGAGGTGGACAGAGGCTGCCGACATACTACAGGAGGTGGACAGAGGCTGCGGACATACTACAGGAGGTGGACAGAGGCTGCGGACATACTACAGGAGGGGGACAGAGGCTGCGGACATACTACAGGAGGGGGACAGAGGCTGCGGACATACTACAGGAGGGGGACAGAGGCTGCGGACATACTACAGGAGGGGGACAGAGGCTGCGGACATACAACAGGAGGTGGACAGAGGCTGCGGACATACTACAGGAGGTGGACAGAGGCTGCGGACATACTACAGGAGGTGGACAGAGGCTGCGGACATACTACAGGAGGTGGACAGAGGCTGCGGACATACTACAGGAGGTGGACAGAGGCTGCGGACATACTACAGGAGGTGGACAGAGGCTGCGGACATACTACAGGAGGTGGACAGAGGCTGCGAACATACTACAGGAGGGGGACAGAGGCTGCGGACATACTACAGGAGGTGGACAGAGGCTGCGGACATACTACAGGAGGTGGACAGAGGCTGCAGACATACTATAGGAGGTGCCGGTGAAGACAGGCTGTGGACAATGATGGTGCCCTCCTCACCCCCTTACAGTAGCCTCCTCCTCTGTCCACCACCATATTACTTCTCCACATCATCAGTGTGCTGTGTCCTCCTCCTGTGCCCCTTTCACCTCTCCACAGGTCAGGGCAGCACTGTGCTGCCCTGACCTGTGGAGAGGTGAAAGGGGCACAGGAACCAGAGGAGGACACAGCACACTGATGATTTCGAGAATATGGTGGTGGACAGAGCACATCAGTCTCTCCCCTGGCTCCCAGTAATGTCCAGGGCAGGACTTCAGGCTCTCACTCGCAGTTTCACTGACCTCGCTCGAGTCCGTCCGTCCTCCTCACCCCTGGGCCCTGTCAGTGCTCCGAGTCCGCTCGCTCCGAGTCCTCCACCGATGAGTGCATGGCATGCACTCACTACAGGTGCCGCGCCAGCCGCTGTGGCCTTTTCAAAAATGGCGCCAGCACGTTACCCCGCGTGCGCCGCCCGGCCGAGCATGAACAAGTTTCCCTGAGCTCGGCCGGCTTCGGAACGGCGCATGCGCAGTTGTATGGCCGGCTCACAGCCATCTTTTTTATGGGCGCCGGTGCCCATAACGGACTTTAACGTACACCCCGAAAAAGGGGTTAAATTTGCGGGCTGTACGTAAATATACGTACGGTTGGCAACACTGACACATATATAGTGTGGAAACCTAGATTAACCCCTTTGGGGCCAGAACATTCTCTCATTTTGGAGATGTGTCACCTTTCCCACCAATCACCTTCTCACCTCATCAGTCTATACCAGGGGTGCCCAACCAGTGGCCTCCTGCTCTAGGATGGAATAAAATAGACTAGAATACTGTTATTAAAGGTCAGTTTATTACAAAAAATCACAGTATATATATGGGCATATCTGTTCTGCAGTGGTTACTGGGCTGCTTTCAAACTGATCCACAGGTACAGAGAAGTGCACCTGCCGGTTACCTGCACTAAGCCATAGACTTCTATTACCTGCGAGTTTGGTGTGATTTCTGAAAGTGCACCACACCTACCGGATATAATAGAAGTCTATGGCAAAGTGCAGCTAACGTGCAGGAAAGCCACTGGTGAACTGTGGTGCACCTGTGATGCGGGTAAACAACAGTGCATCAGTGTGAAAGCAGCCTTAGGCCCCTTTCACATGGTCAGTCTGACCCAATCGGGCCCTCCATTCACCTCTAAGGAGTGGAAGATGTAAATGACTTGAGTACGTTTACAAACGCCTACCTTCAATCCACAAAAAAAAAAAAGAGTAGAGTGGACTGTATAGAGCCAAGTGGGCTGCCATCCACCCACTCTGCTCATTGTGGCCCGCGATCGGTTACCAAGTCGCTTAAGTGGCCCTTGCTCATTAAAAGGTTGGGCACCCCTGGTCTATACTGACGGATTATATGATTTTTATAGGTGATGGGAGGGTTGTTTAGGGAGGATTGGAATATGTATGTAGAAAAGGAGAGCTGTGGGACTTTGAGTGAGGCAACCGCCATGTCAGATATAAACAGAAACATAAAATTTACAGTACATGATTTATTGTTACATTGTAGAAAAATATTGTATCAAATAAATAGGTTGTCACATGACTTACATTAAATATGCTGCTATATAGCATGCAATACAAATGGGAATTCGACATAATAACTGTACATAGTAAGATAAATGGGTTAAAAAACATTGTAGAGACAGGTAACTTAGGGCATCTAGTGGCACACAACGCGTTTCCTGGCATTACAGCCATTCATCAGGAGTGTTGTAACGTAATATACTGGAAAGGAAAGGGACAAGGATTAATGATGATACCCTTAGAATAAGGGAGGACAGAGAGACTGTGCCCCAACAAGGTGGGGACAATCTGGGATACTCACTGCACAGCCCCAAGGCCTCCTGCTCATCGGCGTCATGCTTCGATGCAGCATCAGCGGTGTCATTGACGTTGTTTAAACGTCTTTTTTTCCATCCTTAGCCATGCACGAGGTGGGTGGAAACCCACTGCTGATGGCTCCTCCATATGCAGCTGGGAATCCCCTCCCCACCTCTCTTGTGCAATATGGCCAATCAGGCATGACGTTGACGCGGCCCCTCCCTTGGAATGTGAGTATATAGTAGCCTTGGAGCAGCCGATGGTTCATTTGCTTGACTCAAGGACAGCACACACTAAATCCACACATAGGTTACCTTCGTTGGGAGCTCAGCAATCCTTTTTTGGTATGTTTTATTTTTTCCCCCTTAATTGGTTTTATTTCACTTACACCCCCTCATGTAGTCCCCTTGTGGGAATACATAGATATTTTGCCATGATTTCACACACTTTACACTTTCACACATTCAATTAATCTTCCCCTTTTTGATACACATTTTTTCCAGGAACACTATGCACTTTTTGTGCACACATAGCCTATTGGATCAGGCTGTGACCACCATGTTTTGCTCTGGGCGCTGTTCTTCGTCCTTGGAGGGTTCCCCCGTCTCAACCCCGGGGGAGACATCATGCCTGTCATCCCCATCTTCCCTGGCAGACACCGGGCCTGGCCTTGGGGCTGTGCAGTGAGTATCCCAGATTGTCCCCACCTTGTTGGGACACAGTCTCTCTGTCCTCCCTTATTCTAAGGGCATCATCATTAATCCTTACAACTCTCCTGATGAATGGCTGTAATGCCAGGAAACGCGTTGAGTGCCACTAGATGCCCTAAGTTACCTGTCCCTACAATGTTTTTTAACCCATTTATCTTACTATGTACAGTTATTATGTTGAATTCCCATTTGAATTGCATGCTATATAGCAGCATATTTAGTGTAAGTCATTTGACTACCTATTTATTTGATACAATATTTTTCTACAATGTAACAATAAATCATGTACTGTAAATTTTATGTTTCTGTTCATATCTGACATGGCGGTAGCCTCACTCAAAGTCCCACAGGTCTCCTTTTCTACAAATTAATTTAGGGATGGAGGACGCCATGTGTGCTATAGTGTGTGTCAGGTCACATCCGATTCACTTATTGAAATATGTATGTTTTTATTTGATAAGATTCAAATAGAAAGAAGGAGGGAAAAATATAATTTGTAGTGTAGTGATCAGTAAAGTCTCCGGAGTACACGGAGATCACAGGAATATGACACAACGTTCATCTTTTATTTAGGAGATGTGTGTAGCACCCGGGAGAAATTACTCCTTGTGTACAGATACCTCACAGAGGGCCCCTCACAGCTCCTTCTACCTATGTCCCTCCAATCCAAGTCAGAGAATCCTATGACATCACACTGACCTCACAGCTCCTCCTCCCATTGTCCCTCTCACAAGCAAAGCAAGATTGTTGGTCCCAGAATTCCTTGCAATAAGCTTTCAACCTACAGATTGGGGGCCCTGTCTGGGTAAATTATATCCCAGTGGAGTTTTGATAAAAATGGAGACCTGATTGGTGAGGTGAGGAGGATTCTGGGAATGTCATTTGATTTTACTATTTGTGTTCAAATCTAGAGTTTTCCTCCTGTGAAGTCTGGAGATCATATGACCATCACATCGCCTCCACCTCCCTCCCTGATAGAATAGAGAAATAAGAAGATTAGAGGAGTCACCAGAGAGATCATCGAGCTGCTGACAGGAGACATGAACAGTGCTGGGAAGGACATCATGATGGACCATCAGCCGCCCCTCACATCACCGGGTAAGAGGAGACTTTATTGTAAAGGGGAGAGCAGTACGGAGGCTCCACCTAGATCCCCCATCATCTGATAAACACATAGAAACAATGTATTCAGTCAGTGTGTGTGTTTCCTACAGATGGGTCCAGTAATGGGAACCCACCAGAGAGATGTCCCCGTCCTCTGTATTCCCGGGATTCCACACAGGAAGGTCACCCCATCCCCCACCATCATCAGGTAGATGAGGAACAATCACTGATAGTGTCATTAGGATCTGTACATTATCTGCATTGTTACCATTGATGTCATTTATATTATATATTCAGAGTGGAAACCTAAAAGTTTCTAAAGTTAAAGAAGAGATAAAAGAGGAGGATGATAAGGATGAGGTGATGGAGGAGTCAGAGTCTCTAAAAGTGCACAAAGATCTGTACCAGGACACCATGGTGGAGTCATCCAACTACAGAAACCCACTAGAGAGATGTCCCCGTCCTCTGTATTCCCGGGATTCCACACAGGAAGGTCACACCATCCCTCACCATCATCAGGTAGATGATTGACAATTATTGGTAGTTCTGATTTATACACAGCATGTTTTTTACAATGAATGTTTTATTATTTATTCAGAGTGGAAACCTTGGAGATTATAATATTGTTGTTAAAGAAGAGTATAAAGAGGAGGATGAGGAGTATGGAGTGATGGGGGAGTTTTCAGAAGGACACAAGGATATGATGGAGCCACCTAATACCAAAAACCCACCAGAGAGATGTCCCCGTCCTCTGTATTCCCGGGATTCCACACAGGAAGGTCACACCATCCCTCACTGTTACAAGGTTGGTGGGACAGAGGTTAAAGAAAAAATTATAGAGACAATGTGTTGATTTTATATGTAATATCACATTATTAAAGCTTTTATTTTATAGATGATATTCACTCTAATTTTCTTGATTTAGAGTGGAGATCCAATCGATATAGAATTTGAGGTTAAAGCAGAAGAAGAGAGGTATGTGAGGGATGATCAGCAGTCTATGGAGGAGGATAGAATAACGGGGACATTTAAAAAGGACACCCCTACAGAGATCAGCACAGGTGGGTCATTAACACTAAATACATTCCTCCACCCATACTGCTCACTGATTGGTCACTGATATATGTATATATGTGTGTACGACTGTGTGTCCCAAGCGCGTCGAGATCCTACGGGGTAAAATGACCGCACCAGCCAAGAAGACACTGACTGTAAAAAGCGCCTAGAGGCGATTCAGTTCGCATGTGAGCGCTATACAAGTCACTCATTCATTCAGAGTAGGGCAGGGACTGGGTGATATCAGTCTGTAATCCCCTGGTCACTTTACTGAGCTGTGTTCCCCGTCCTGTATTCCTGCATTTCTCTCGGATAATCTTCCTTCTCTGTGCTACACAATTTATGTATCTAGACTGGATTTATGGAGATTCTGGGGTTCAGCTGGCAGCAAAATTTTAATTTTCACCATAGATGTTACTAGATCTAGGCACCTGGGTATGTGTTTTGGGTCTTCTGCCCCATACACAAGTATGGCAAGATGACTGACAGACAATTCTCCCAGGGTTACTTGTTCTGTTGTTTGCTGTCTGTGTCGGGTGGAGGGATATGTCTGTAAAGTCTCAGACCCAAGTCACTGAGTGCAGTCTCAGGAGATGGGAGGCAGCGGTGTGGGACCTCTGCAACTTGTCTCATGTAAACATTTAAGCTCCACTGATTGCTGAATACCAATATGATGAGTCCTGATCCTTACACTATATCATTTATATTGTACATTACATACTCCTGACCCCTTCTCAAACTTTGGCACCTTAAACAGAAAGTGATAATGAGGGAGGAACAGGTCAATAACCGCGCTACTTAATAATGTTATGAGTAGTAATATAAGCAGCCAGCACAATTTGGTGATAAGCAAAATAAAAGTATAAAAGTCCACATGCGGCACTAAATGAACAGTAGATCCAAAAAGGGAGAGTTGATAAACCCGTCACCAGCTTCAATGTGTATGGGAAAGCACACCACACCACATGGAAATCCAATCTGCTTACCAGACAGCTGTGAAAAGCAGGCATGTAATAGACAGGCCAAGATCAGAGCTCTGCTCTCCAACTATGAATAGTTTTCTTGAACTCCCATATGAGATGTTGAAACATCCAACCAAACGGCCAGCGGTGCCCAATAAAAAGATAAGGCAGCCAATAGTGAAGTCTGTATGGTAATATAAAAATTTATTCGTAGTAACTTATATTTTAGTACAGGAAAACGCACATCATGATGTCCAAATGGGCGCGGCTCTCAGCGTGCTAGTGTCAGACTGCCTGACATGTTTCATCCAACAGGATTTCATCATCAAAGGCGTGACGCCTCTGATGAAATCCTGTTGGATGAAACATGTCACCATCCATACATGTCAGTAAATTCCTAATGCCGTGTACACACGGCCAATTTTCTCGTCGGGGAAAAATGTAATTTTTTTTCTTTGACGAGAAAAACGACCGTGTGTGGCCTTTCCTTCATTTTTCCCGACGAGAATCGCGACGAGAAAAATTAGAACATGCTCTAATTTTTCTCGTCGTGATTCACGGCATTCTTTTTCCGCGGCAGTTTTCCCATAGCGAAACACTGCCAGGGAGCCTACGAACGGTCGTTTTTCTCAACCAAGAGAAAAAATGTCATGAAAACCGGCCGTTTGTAGGGGACCAAGCCGTTCCTTGTTTTTCCCGTCGATTTTCTCGACAGTGTTTTCACCGTCGAGAAAATCGATCGTGTGTACACGGCATAAGAACTTGAATAAGTGAGGAGCAATGCATCATGGGACATGTAGTCCTGGGCAAGAGAAGGAAGCAAGTGATTCTAAAGGCAGACTTTTTTTTATCTTCCTATAGGGGAACTCCATACTATACGTTGCAGCTTCCTATAGGGGAACTCTATACTATACATTGTGGCTTCATATAGGGGAACTCTATACTATACTTTGTGGCTTCATATAGGGGAACTCTATGCTATACTTTTCAGCTTCCTATAGGGGAACTCTGAAGGCAGGAGGGCCGGTAGTGCAGGTAGAAGGGGGGAGGTGGTCCCAGAAGAGTAGGATCGGGGCTGCTCTGTGCAAATCCATTACACAGAGGAGGTAAGTATGACAAGTTTGTTTTAAAAAAAAGAAATCAACATTTACAATGACTTTAAGGGCTCTGTGCAGGGAAGATCAGCATCTGACCCCAGAGAAGGTGGAGGCTGATAGACTGGAGGTAATCGACGGCACTACTATTACATAAAGTAAAAATTCACTAGTATTGTGCATTATATATAAAATTTATATATCCAAGAATAAAGTCTCAGTTTTCAGTATTAGTTTAATATAAAACTTTTTTTCCCCCCCTCTAACCTCCATATATCTTCATGTGTGACTCTTAGGTAAAATCCCCATATATACTAGGTAAATTCTGCTCTCACCCGATCACTTGATGAATATCATATGATATAGCTGTGATGTACTCAAACCTAATGTGAGTGTTCCAACAATGTTGCAGCAATCTTAAAGAATTAATACTTAATCCATAAACAATACATATAAAACAAAAAAAGATGCGCAAAAACTGTAAATGAATAGATAATCAGGTGATGAAACACTGACTAAGGATCATCAGTATAACAACTAACAGTGAAAAACGTGATTCCTTATATTTTCTCCAAATGTAACAAATTAGTGAAAAAAGAAGAAAAGAAGAAAAAAAGTAAAATGTGCTCTTTTTATGAAATATATATATATAATATATATATATATATATATATATATATATATATATATATATATATATATTTGTAGTCAGAGTCTTCGAGCAAGTAAGGAAGCGTTGAACCCTAACAACCAAGGCCTGAGGTGTGCCATGGCCTAGCTGGTCGGTATGCCTGAAAAGAGGGCAAAAGACACATGTTTAGGTGAAGAAGGGAAGGTAACCGACCGACAAGGAAGGCAGCGTGTGCCCCGAAGGCAACAGTACGTATCCGGTGAGTATCCGCAATGACTGGAGAAACCCATCGACTTAAGGCAGGCAGTTGCATCTATCGAACCTGCGACGCAGCCCAGAAATCGCCTGAACCCCCTGAAACGGATGGATAGAGCCTGATACCCGAGACAACCCAGACATGACTGAAATGCTCGTGATGAGAGGATACGAAAGGGAAGTAGAAGCAAGGCTGGCGCGAGGGGCCCCTGCAACAAGGCCAAGCAGAATGAAAAATGCCTCAACAGGTACCCGGAAAGTGCTCCAAGAAGAACCCCCTAAACCCCTGGCCTACCCCCCCTGGTACGGGGAGTGAGAGGGTGAGTTGCAAAAAGGACAACCTGGCAGGAATCTGAAGTGCTGGATACCTGGAGGAGCAGGTAGAAAAGGCCAATGTGCTGAGGCAACCAACATCGTTGAACATGGAAAAGCCAGACACACAGAAATACCGATCCACCTGACGGACTCGGCCGGCAGAACCTAGGCAAAAGCATGACCCGAACATGAGTCCTGAATGCACAAGTCCAATCCTATCAACAGCAGGACTGATGGAACGAGTGCAAGACAGTTGACATCGGTGTGGAAGCCGATCCAACCCTCCCACAAGTAGAGCAAGTGCTGGACCGCCAGACCACGGACGAGTACCTAACAGAAAAACTAGCAGGAAAAGCAGTCCAAAGAACCAATGCAGGAACTCGCCACTAGGTATCTAGGAGGCCCGCCCCCCCTACGGAATGAAGTCAAAGAAACCAGACCAAGCACCCCGAAGTTGAAGGGATGCACATGAACTAATCCAACAGAGACGGGCAGCAAGCCCAACCAAGAACACAAACTGACATGACAACAGAACCAGACACAAAAACACAACGAACACCACCCCCCCCCCCGTGTCTACCTAAGAACGAGCATGAACAACGACAAGACCACTGCGCGTGAGGAACATGATAACAGCCCCCCCCCCACCCTAATGCGAGATGTGAGCCCGAGTAACCTGCAGCGCAGACAGGCAGTGGAACTGAACACTCAGGGCTAGTGAAGCCACAGACCGTGGTGGGTAACGTACAGGTGTAATGAATGAACGTACATCGTATGAACTGGTATACGGGCGAGAAGATTGTGGTCAACAATCATTAAAAACGAAACCTCAGCCCGTATGGATCTGTAGACGTGACAGATCCCGAGATGTGAACATAGCTAAACAACATAGGTTGTAACATGACAATGACAAAGAGACATGGTAACCACAAAGAAGACAACGCTGTGACAAACACTAAGACAGAAAATCGTGGGGCAGATGAAATAACAGAAAATCGTGGGGCCGATGAAATGACAGAAAATCGTGGGGCAGATGAAATGACAGAAAATCGTGGGGCCGATGAAATGACAGAAAATCGTAGGGCAGATGAAATGACAGAAAATCGTGGGGCAGATGAAATGACAGAAAATCGTGGGGCAGATGAAATGACAGAAAATCGTGGGGCAGAACGCCCGACATAACTCGTGGGGGCAGAGATGCTATGATGAAACCCTGGGGCAGAACACTGAGACGAAACGCAACGACAGAAATCGTGGGGCAGAAACGCAACGACAGAAATCGTGGGGCAGAAATGCAACGACAGAAATCGTGGGGCAGAAACGCAATGACAGAAATCGTGGGGCAAAGACGCAATGACAGAAATCGTGGGGCAAAGATGCAATGACAGAAATCGTGGGGCAAAGACGCAATGACAGAAATCGTGGGGCAAAGACGCAATGACAGAAATCGTGGGACAAAGACGCAATGACAGAAATCGTGGGGCAGGGCGCAATGACAGAAACGCTATTACGGAAATCGTGAACATGCTGAAGCCGACGTGCCAAGACAGGAAAACCTGGGGCAGCAAATGTACCAGAGAAACTCCGCGCCTGAAAGGCTGTGGCAGAAATACAACGACAGAAATCTGGAGCAGAAACGCTACGGCAAAAGCAATGACAGAACCCTGGGGCAGAAATGCTAAGACAACGCCGAGACTGAACCGCTGAGGCAGACAAAATACAATGACAGAAAAACCCCCGGGGTAGAACCAATGATAGAAATGCTACGACAGAATGCCGAGACTAAAAATCCAACGACAGAAACCTGGGGCAGAACGCCATGACAGAACGTGACTGAAAAAGCAAAGAAAGAAACCTGGGGCAGAGCGTGACTGAAGAATGCAATGACAGAAACCTGGGGCAGAACGTGACTGAAAACGCAAATGACAGAACGCTGCGACAGAACGTGAGACTGAAAATGCAATGACAGAAGCCTGGGGCAGAACGCTATGACAGAACGTGAGACTGAAAATGCAATGACAGAAACCTGGGGCAGAACGCAATGAAAGAACGTGACTGAAAAAGCAATGACAGAAACCTGGGGCAGAACGCTACGACAGAACGTGAGACTGAAAATGCAATGACAGAAACCTGGGGCAGAACGCAATGAAAGAACGTGACTGAAAAAGCAATGACAGAAACCTGGGGCAGAACGCTACGACAGAACGTGAGACTGAAAATTCAATGACAGAAACCTGGGGCAGAACGCTATGACAGAACGTGAGACTGAAAATGCAATGACAGAAACCTGGGGCAGAACGCTATGACAGAACGTGATACTGAAAATGCAATGACAGAAAACCGGGGGCAGAAACGCTGAGACTGAAAGCCATGGCAGAATGCGATGCCAGAACCCCTGGGGCAGAAAGCTACAAGAGAAACTCCGCGCCTGGAATGCTGAGGCAGAAAATACCAAGACAGAAAAATCTGGGCAGAAAGAAACGCTATGACAGAACGCTGAGTGTGAACCACTGCGGCGGAAAAGCAATGACAGAGAAGCCTGGGGCAGAACCGCTGAGACTGAACTGCTGAGACTAAACTGCTGAGCCAGAAAAGAAATGACAGAACGGCCCTGATAACCGAACCCAGAGACCAAATGCAAAAATGCCGGGACAGAAACGCCAAAACAAAACGCCTGGTGCATGAAAATGCTGAACAGGAGCTACGACAAATGCATGTAACGCAAGGAAATACTGTCAGCGTGACCCGTGCCCCCCCCCCATGCTTCTATTCTAGCGTGACTACGGAGAAAAAAGGGGGGCTCCCCCCCGCATACTGCCAGCATGACCCCTGGAGATGCGGGAGGATAGCACCCCCCCCCAACTGCCAGCATGATCCGGGAGGAATGAATGGACGTCCCCTAATATGATGACAACATGGCCCGGGAGAAGTGGATGATGGATGGATGGATAAACGGGTGCAGCGCAGCACCCTCCCCCCCCCCCCCCATAACCAGCGTGAGTGGGCGGGTGGGTGGCCCTGCCGGCGTGTGCCTGGAGAAAATGGGTGAGTGCCCCCCCCTCCCCCCCATGGTGCTTGGCGTGGGCCTGGAAGATGGCGAGTGCCCCCCCCCTCACTCGGAAGCCTGCAAGGACCCAGAGAAGGAAGGGAGGCATGCGGAACCCCCCCCCCCAATGAAGCCGGCGTGAGAATCGGGCGGTGAGCGGCTCCCCCCTCCCCCTGATGAGCAGGATGACTGGATGAGCAAGCCCGGACCCGGAGAAGGAAGGGAGGCGTGCGGGAGACCACCACGAACCGGAGGTGAGTGGCCCACAAGACTGCCAGCCCGCTTCTCCCTATCCCCAGACCTCCAGCGACAGCCCAGGCTCCTCCGTCCCCCTCTCCCTCAGCAAGCTTCCCCCCCCCCCGGAATGAAGGCCTGCTGTGAGCGGCGGTCACGGCATGGAACCCCCCCCCAGCCCGAGCATGCACCTGGTCTCCGATGTGGACCCCCCTGCAGAAGCCCTCCACCCCCCTACCAGTACCGCAAGCCCCGGGAGACGTGGAGAAGAGGAGTCTCTTGCCGTGCACCATGCCGCCGCGAACCACGCTGACGCTCCGCTGACGCAGGACCTGCCAAGGGAGGAGGCTTTAAATAGTGCTCTCAGCCTCCTCCCACAAATACAGGCTAGCCTGCGGCCAGCCTTTACACATATAGTCCCACAAAACCAGTGTGTAACAGTGTTTAAAAAAACACAAAAATCATTCAAAGGATAAAAAACATCCAAAGGTGCTATTGTAAATCTAACAATTATCAAAGGTGCAGCAGTCTCCAGAGTGCAGCGCTATTCACTTGTCAGATAGCCTGCTAATGTTAAATGATCCACACTTATCAGATATCATGCATTAGACCATGGGTCAGCTTCAACACTTCCAATATTGCACCCCGTTCAGGAGAGAGAGTAATATAGATAGCCGGATGGCCCCTTATCAGGAATGGTGGACTCCTATCACGGGAGTCAAACTCGCCTTGTACCAAAAGAAAGACTTCTTCAGATGTTCACACAGACAGCCAGTCTAGTACACAAACACCTCCATGCAGGGATCACTCAAACGGTATAGCCTTTGGGCGGGTGTCTGGTTGTTCACCTCACCTCCGATCAGCTCCTCCAAACTCTCCGTGAAGATAATTAAGTGTTGCCACTCTGTGAGTATTCCGCTCAAAGAAGTTCATTAGGTGGAAGGAACAATGTTAAAAAAAGAAAGAGAACTTCATAGTGCAGTAAGCAAATGGTGCTTTATTACAAAAAAACCTCTTAAAGCACAGCAAACGAAAAACAAAATCTTAAAAACAGCTGCTAGTGTTCAGGTAGCCTGCTGATATGTGGTGACGCCTATGGACTATCTCCCACCGATATGTTTCTCTTTAACAAGCATCTACTGCATTCCCAGTAGATGCTTGTTATAGGGAAACATATCGGTGGGAGATAGTCCATAGGCGTCACCACATACCAGTGGGGCAAAAAAGTATTTAGTCAGCCACCAATTGTGCAAGTTCTCCCACTTAAAAAGATGAGAGAGGCCTGTAATTGTCATCATAGGTATACCTCAACTATGAGAGACAAAATGTGGAAACAAATCCAGACAATCACATTGTCTGATTTTGAAAGAATTTATTTGCAAATTATGGTGGAAAATAAGTATTTGGTCACCTACAAACAAGCAAGATTTCTGGCTCTCACAGACCTGTATCTTCTTCTTTAAGAGACTCCTCTGTCCTCCACTCATTACCTGTATTAATGGCACCTGTTTGAACTTGTTATCAGTATAAAAGACACCTGTCCACAACCTCAAACAGTCACACTCCAAACTCCACTATGGTGAACACCAAAGAGCTGTCGATGGACACCAGAAACGAATTGTAGACCTGCACCAGGCTGGGAAGAGTGAATCTGCATTAGGCAAGCAGCTTGGTGTGAAGAAATAAACTGTGGGAGCAATAATTAGAAAATGGAAGACATACAAGACCACTGATAATCTCCCTCGATCTGGGGCTCCACGCAAGATCTTACCCCGTGGGGTCAAAATGATCACAAGAACAGTGAGCAAAAATCCCAGAACCACACGGGGGGGCCTAGTGAATGCTCTGAAGCGGGCCGTGGTCTTGGCCCTGCTGAAGAAACCGACCTTGGACCCGGACATACTGGGCAACTACAGGCCGATTTCCATCTTGCCTTTTGTGGCAAAGGTGATGGAGCGCCTGGTGGTTATCCAGCTATAGGCTTACCTTGAGTCTTTCCATCTCTTGGACAAATTCCAGTCCGGATTTCGACCTGGACATGGAACAGAGACGAGCCTCATCTGTGTCTATGATGATGTTCTTCACAGCTTGGACAGGGGTGACTCAGTAGCTCTGGTTCTTTTGGATCTGTCGGCCGCATTTGATACCATTAATCATGGAATCTTACTGGAGCGGATGAGATCTGTTTTGAGTATGAGCGGGTCGGCTTTGGCATGGGTGGCCTCTTTCTTAGAGGGCAGAGTTCAAGGAGTCAAGACTGGCCCCTTTTACTCTAAGTACACTGCCCTGGATTGCGGAGTGCCACAGGGCTCTGCCTTGTCTCCCCTGCTGTTTAATATCTATATGAGGCCCCTTGCCGACCTGCTAAAGTCCCATGCCGTCCATTACCATGTTTATGCGGACGACACCCAGGTTTACCTAAAGATTCCTAGGAACCAGACGGCTGATGCCACCCTTGCCAGCTGTTTGGAGGCCAACAACACATGGATGTCTGCCAACTTCCTGAAACTTAATGGGGGAAAAACTGAGGTGATCATCTTCAGCGATCTGGCCACCCCTCCAGATATCCCACCTTGGCCTCCCTCATTTGGTCCTGCTCCAGAAGTGGCCCCCCAGGTCCGTGATCTGGGATTTGTCCTAGATTCAGGTTTAACTTTGGCTCCTCAGGTAAAGAGGGACGTCAGTGCATGTCACTGGCAGCTAAAACTCCTGAGGGGGCTGTTTAAATATTTGGAAATCTCGGACAGAAAAACTGTCATCTGCACCACGATGGGTAGCTGCCTAGACTACTGCAACTCTCTTTATCTGGGATTGCCAAAGATGTTAGTGCAGAAGCTTCAACTTATTCAAAATGCTGCGGCTAGGTTACTCATGGATGTCCCGCTGAGGGATCATATCACCCCTGTTCTCTGCGCCTTGCACTGGTTGCCGGTCCACTATCGCACCTTATTTAAGGCTGTATGTGTTATGTTTAAGATAATGAGAGGCCTGGCCCCAAGCTATCTCTGCTCTCGTTTTCATAAACAAGCTTTCTTTTTCGTACATCACGGGACACAGAGCGACATAGTCATTACTAATGGGTTATATAGTTACCGTCAGGTGCTGGCACTGGCAACTTCCAAAACCGGAAGTACCCTCCCCTATATAAGCCCCTCCCATCCGGGAGCACCTCAGTTTTTTGCCAGTGTCTAAGGTGTTGGCCAAGAAGAAACATGTGTTTTTCACTGAGCTTGCGTACAGGTTCTTTTGGGTCTCAGTAAGCTATTCCGGATCCGACCAAAAAAGCTTCATAGCTAAACGGTCGGTACCCGGGCCTTGCAGAGAAGAGCAAGGTTCTGCCTGTAATGCTTCTCTTAGGAGAGCTGGACCCTGGGATCCAGAGCTCTGGTCATACCCACGACCAAGATGTTTTCTGTGCAGGGTGCTATACAGGTCCAGGGGAGTGGAATCCTTGGGAACCCGGTCCCTGAAGGTTTGATTACAATGCCTGCCGTGATAGGTGAAGTTTGGGCTTTTGTGGACCAAACAAAGTCCTGCGGCGGGGAACAGGTAAGTGGGGGCCCCCAGGAACTTGGTTCTATTGGGGGACCCCCAAGCCTAATTTGTCTTTCTGTCTGTTACCTAACGGTATTCCCGCTAATATCTGTGCATGCCTGTAACTACTAAAAAAATGTAATAATTTTTAATGGTGGTCAAGAAAAAAAAAAAAAAAAAAAGGAATGTTTTTTTATATATGTTTAGTATATTAAACTGCGGTACCTGTGTTTGTCCACTAGAGGCCGCTGTGGAATGTTTTTCTTGTCATATGGACTAGTTTCTTCTCAGAGAACAAAGTCCAGGCAGCTGGTGAGTTCTCCTACAGGAAACTGTTTCCTCTGCCCTGTTGCAGTGTTCGTCTATCCCCCGGCCTGCGGCAAAGGGGGCCCTGGCTCCTGTCCCTGGTTTCCATGTTTGAAAATTAGCGCCGAGGCGCACGTGGCCGCGCGCGTGCGCGTGCACGCGCCTCTCTATATAGAGGTGGCCGGAAAAAGGGGCGGGGCCTGGGGGATGACGCTCTGTGCGCGCCGCAGCGCTTCTGCGCATGTGCGGGCGTCCCAGCAGGTTTTTAAAAAGCCACATTATTGCAGTAAGCTGGCTATGAAGTACAGAGACAGAGCTGGCAACATTTAAAGGCATACAGCAAGCGGTTGATACAGGCATCCCCTAGAAAGGCACATTAGTAGACACCAACTGTTATATAGCAGCAATTGTGCTAGACTATTCTCAGTAAAAGTGGTGTATTACGGCTGGAATACCTCAGCTTTAGGCTTAGGAATATGCCGTCCAGAAGCTCCGGAACTGAATCTTCCAGGAAGCGAAGGGGGTCTCATCGGGCTCGGAGGATCTTGGGCATACTCCTGCTGCACCAGTCTCCCCTGAAGTTCAGAGGTAAGTGACCGTAGAGACCCCGCAGGGGTACTTGGTACTGTGGCTGTCCTCAGTCACCTGCTCCTGTGTATGTAACAGAGGAGGTTTTTTCCTCAGCTCTGGGAGGATTAGAGAGAGATTGTCAACATTTATCGCTGCCTCCCTGTCAGGGAAAGCACGCCCGATCTCCGTCTCCTCCTTCAGAGTGCCTGTTAGCAGAGCAACAGTCCCATACAGGGATCGACCTGCCTGAAGGGGATCAGGATGAGGTTGATTCTGTTATAGAGGAATCAACAGTGGGGGAACCTTTTCTCAGCATCTCAAGCTGAAAGATTATGGGTTCAGTCTCTGACTAACATGGTCCGATCAGCATTTAAAAATGCACCTTGCGGAACCATCAACCACTACTGTATCCTCGTTGGGGTCGCTAGAAGCCCCCAGACTGTTTGTTCTTTTCCACTTCACCCTTTACTGAAAGGGCTCATTTACCAGGATTGGGAACGTCCTGAGAAAATATTTATTCCCCCAAGAGATTTCCGGTGGTCTATCCCATGGAGGATAAGTTCATCAAAAAAAAAAAAAAAAAAATGGAAGGTCCCTACAGTGGACGCAGCCATCTCTTGTATGTATAAATCACTGACATGTCCA
This sequence comes from Rana muscosa, assembly GCA_029206835.1. Classification (NCBI taxonomy): domain Eukaryota; kingdom Metazoa; phylum Chordata; class Amphibia; order Anura; family Ranidae; genus Rana; species Rana muscosa. The sequence continues at coordinate 22,755,400 of JARGYO010000094.1, read as the reverse complement.
GTGGATAATGTCCAAATGTTCAAGAACCCAATAGATAAAAGATTGGAGTCCTTATGAAAATCTGCTTGGTGATACAACCAGCAGTAGCAGCTATTGGGGTCTGCTAAGCAGTGAAGGATCAGTTGAAACAGGTCTTGAGGGACTTGACAGATCAGCAGGCCTTGCCCTAGCTGATCTACCTAGAGCCTTAGGCTTTGCGGTTGACGCCATAGAGGATTCAGTCCATCAGGCCTCCCGCCTTACGCTGTCTATAGTACATATGCGTAGGCTCCTATGGCTCAGAAACTGGTCTGCTGAAGCTCCCTGTAAAGAATGGCTGGTTAGCGTCCCATTTCATGGTGAACGCTTATTCAGGGAAAACCTGGACAAATATATCCAGAAAATTTCCAGCGGTAAAAATACGCTCTTGCCGGTTAAAAGCAGAGTTAGAGGTCCCTCTTTAAGAGGCCTGCTTCTCCAGTCCCTGGGGCATCGGCTGTGTAACAGTTCCGACGGCCTCCTCGGTTAAATCCCGGGGGTAAAAAACAGGGACAGTAGCAGGGTAATAAGAAACCCTGGGTCAGGGGAGGTACAAAACCTCCCCCAAAGTTAAATTCATTGAAGCCCCCACTCAGTCGGGTGGGGGGAGGACTCCAGTTGTTCGCAAAGAGACCTGGCGGGACACGATCAAGACAGATAGGTGCTCTCCGCAGTAGGTTTGGGATACAGTTTGGAGTTAAAAGACTCCCCTCCTTCCCATTTTGAGGTCAAACGTGCCAAGGGATCCCCGGAAGAGAGAGTCCCTCCTGTTGGCACTAGAACAACTATTGCTCCAAGGAGTAATTATGGAGGTTCCCCTGGAAGAATGAGGGTTCGGGTTTTACTCAAACCTCTTTACAGTCCCGAAGCAAACGCGGACGGGAGGCCCATATTAATTCTGAAAAGGGCTATACAAATTCCTGTATATCAGGACTTTCCGATGGAGTCGATCCGATCGGTGGCCACTGCCCTACAAGGGGAGGATTGGTTAGCCACGATCGACATCAAAAATGCTTATTTGCACATTCCCATCTTTCCAGTCCACCAAAAATTTCTACGCTTTGCAGTAGAAGGGCGCCATTTTCAGTTCAGAGCCTTACCCTTCGGTTTGGCCACAGCACCAAGAGTGTTCACAAAAATTCTGGCCCTTTATTGGCCAATCTAAGAACACAAGGTGTAATGATAATGGCATATCTGGATGACTTGTTGCTGATAGACCACTCAGTGAAAAAACTAGACGTGGTCGTTCACAAGACGATCAAGTATCTGGAATCTCACGGTTGGATTATCAACCGAGACAAGTCAGCCCTAAAAACCAGTCAAAAGTCTGGAATACTTGGGGCTAAGGTTGGATTTAGGCCAGAGAAAAATATTCTTGCCTCGAGGAAAGGTGTTGTCTTTGAAAGATTTGATCCACTTAGTGGGTACAAAAAAGACAGCCGTCCATACGCCTGTATATGAGGCTGCTGGGAAAAATGGTGGCATCATTCGAAGCAGTACCCTACGGTCAATTCCATTCAAGGAATTTGCAAGGGGCCATACTGTCAGCCTGGAACAAAAAAGTTCAGGCCCTAGACTTACAATGTCCTTGTCCCCTTCCGTTCGCAAGAGCCTCCGTTGGTGGTTGGTTCCCCAGAATCTGGAAAAAAGGAAATCCTTCAGTCCGATTTCTTGGAAGGTGGTCACTACAGATGCCAGCCTTATAGGCTGGGGAGCAGTACTGGAGCAATAGTCTCTCCAGGGCAGATGGTCGGATGCAGAAAAGGCCCTGCCCATCAATCTCTTAGAGATACGAGCAGCCCGGTATGCCCTAGTAGCATGGACATCCAAACTCCAAGGGTCCCCTGTCAGAATTCAATCAGACAATGCCACAGCAGTGGCATATATCAATCGGGGGGGCACCAGGAGTCGTGCAGCCCAAAGGGAAGTAAATTACATCCTGAGATGGGCAGAAAAATATGTCCCAGCCATATCTGCGGTATTCATTCCAGGAGTGGAGAATTGGAAGGCGGACTTTCTAAGTCGCCAGCAATTAGGCCCAGAGGAAGGGTCCCTTCACCCCGAGGTTTTCTGGACAATATGTCAGCGGTGGGGAACATCGGATGTAGATCTTCTAGCATCCAGATTCAACGCAAAGGGGGATAGGTTTGTCTCTCGGACAAGGGATCCCCTAGCTTGCGGCTCGGATGCCCTAGTGTTCCCTGGGGATCAGTTCAAGCTGATATATGCATTCACACCGCCACAATGGTTACCTCGATTACTCCGCAGAATCAGGGTAGAAAAGAAACCAGTGATTCCGGTGGCTCCAGCGTGGCCCCGAAGAGCGTGGTACGCGGAGATTGTAAATTTCAGTGGGGAGTCCTTGGACTCTCCCACGTCGTCCGGCTTTCGCAAGGACCGATATACCACCCTTCCTTACCAGCCCTAGGTTTGACGGCCTGGCTATTGAAGCCCACATTCTAAAAAAGAGAGGGCTCTCTAATGCTGTGGTATCTACCATGATCAATGCCAGGAAGCCGGTATCCAGGCAGATCTACTATAGAATCTGGAGGGCGTACATCGCGTGGTGTGAGGCCAAGAAATGGCATCCACATAAGTACGTAATAGGTAGGATTCTGGACTTCCTACAGTGGGCTGTAGATAGGAAGCTTGCCTTGAGTACTATCAAGGGTCAGATTTCGGCCTTGTCAATATTTTTTCAAAGGCCCTTGGCTTCGCATTCACTAGTCAAAGCCTTTATACAAGGAGTGATGCGTATTAGGCCTCCGGTTAATATTCCCATATGTCCATGGGATCTAAACTTGGTTCTGGCGGTTCTACAGAAACAACCATTTGAACCATTACAGCATATTTCCTTGGTGCTTCTTACCAGGAAATTGATTTTTCTAGTAGCCATTTGTTCGGCTAAGAAGAGTATCGGAATTAGCAGCTATGTCCTGTAAGGAGCCATATCTGGTTATCCATAAGGACAGAGTAGTGTTACGTCCTCATCCAGCCTTTCTTCCTAAGGTGGTATCGAGGTTTCATTTGAACCAAGATGTGGTTCTTCCTTCTTTTTTCCCCAAACCTACTTCGGTAGAGGAAAAGTTATTGCATTCTTTGGATGTAGTAAGAGCAGTTAAAGCTTATCTAAAAGCCACTGCTCAGATTCGCAGAACGGATACTTTGTTTATTCTGCCGGAAGGCCCCAGAAAGGGTCAGGCAGCGTCAAAATCTACTTTAGCCAAGTGGATTCGACAGGTCATAATACAAGCCTATAGCTTGAGAAGTAGACCGCCTCCGTTCAAAGTTAGGGCGCACTCCACGAGAGCAGTTGGAACTTCATGGGCAGTGCATCACCAGGCCTCCCTGGCTCAAATCTGTAAGGCCGCAACGTGGTCTTCAGTTCACACGTTTACTAGGTTCTACCAGGTGGACGTTAGAAGTCAGGAGGATGTCGCCTTTGGGCGCAGTGTGTTGCAGGCCGCAAAAGATCCTCATGTCTGATAGCGCTCAGCTTATATATGGTGTATCCCCCCCCTCATTTGGCATTGCTTTAGGACATCCCATTAGTAATGACTATGTCGCTCTGTGTCCCGTGATGTACGAAAAAGAAAATAGGATTTTTATAACAGCTTACCTGTAAAATCCTTTTCTTGGAGTACATCACGGGACACAGAGCTCCCACCCCTCTTTTGGGAACACTTATTGCTTTGCTACAAAACTGAGGTGCTCCCGGATGGGAGGGGCTTATATAGGGGAGGGTACTTCCGGTTTTGGAAGTTGCCAGTGCCAGCACCTGACGGTAACTATATAACCCATTAGTAATGACTATGTCGCTCTGTGTCCCGTGATGTACTCCAAGAAAAGGATTTTACAGGTAAGCTGTTATAAAGATCCTATTTTTGTTAGATCACTCAGATCTACCGGCAGAGATCTCCTCCACATCTCGGTGCCCAAGAAGATCTGGCGTGGTGGTCGGGCCTTCTCCCACCAGGGCGCCGTTTTGTGGATTAGCCTCCCTGCCGAGCTCCAGGAGGCCCCTACTATTCCGGTCTTCCGAGGGTTACTGAAGACTTGGCTTTTCACGCAAGCCTTCCCTGCGTAGCCTCTCTCATCCACCCTTTCTGCCGCTCTGTGCTGCTTCTGGTTCCTGGGTCCTCTTTTGCCAGGAACCCTGCTATGCGCGTCGGGACCCTTCGGGGTAAAGCCGCGCTATATTAAGATACCTCTCAACTCAACTCAACCTGCAGAGAGCTGGGACCAACGTAACAAATGCTACCATCAGTAACACACTACGCCGCCAGGGACTCAGATCCTGCAGTGCCAGACATGTTCCCCTGTTTAAGCTAGTACATGTCCGGGCCCGTCTGAGGTTTGCTAGAAAGCATTTGGATGATCCAGAAGAGGATTGGGAGAATGTCATATGGTCAGATGAAACCAAAGTAGAACTGTTTGGTAGAAACACAACTCGTCGTGTTTGGAGGAGAGAGAATGCTGAGTTGCAACCAAAGAACACCATACCTACTGTGAAGCATGGGGGTGGCAACAGCATGCTTTTGGGCTGTTTCTCTGCAAAGGGAACAGGACGACTGATCCGTGTACATGAAAGAATTAATGGGGCCATGTATCGTGAGATTTTGAGTGCAAACCTCCTCCAATCAGCAAGGGCATTGAAGATGAAACGTGGCTGGGTCTTTTAGCATGACAATGATCCCAAACACACTGCCCGGGCAACGAAGGAGTGGCTTCGTAAGAAGCATTTTAAGGTCCTGGAGTGGCCTAGCCAGTCTCCAGATCTCAACCCCATAGAAAACCTTTGGAGGGAGTTGAAAGTCCGTGTTGCCCAGCGACAGCCCCAAAACATCACTGCTCTAGAGGAGATCTGCATGGAGGAATGGGCCAACATACCAGCAACAGTGTGTGACAACCTTGTGAAGACTTACAGAACATGTTTGACCTCTGTCATTGCCAACAAAGGATATATAACAAAGTATTGAGATGAACTTTTGATATTCACCAAATACTTATTTTCCACCATAATTTGCAAAATAAATTCTTTCCAAATCAGACAATGTGATTGTCTGGATTTGTTTCCACATTTTGTCTCTCATATTTGAGGTGGACCTATGATGACAATTACAGGCCTCTCTCATCTTTTTAAGTGGGAGATCTTGCACAATTGGTGGCTGACTAAATACTTTTTTGACCCACTGTATCAGCAGGCTACCTGAACACTAGCAGCTGTTTTTAGGATTTTGTTTTTCGTTTGCTGTGCTTTAAGAGTTTTTTTTGGAATAAAGCACCATTTGCTTACTGCACTATGAAGTTCTCCTCTTTCTTTTTTTAACATTGTACCTTCCACCTAATGAACTTCTTTGAGCTGAATACTTACAGAGTGGCAACACTTAATTATCTTCACGGAGAGTTTGGAGCAGCTGATCGGAGGTGAGGTGAACAACCAGACACCCGCCCAAAGGCTATACCGTTTGAGTGATCCCTGCACGGAGGTGTTTGTGTACTAGACTGGCTGTCGGTGTGAACATCTGAAGCTGTCTTTCTTTTGGTACAAGGCGAGTTTGACTCCCGTAATAGGAGTCCACCATTCCTGGTAAGGGGCCATCCGGCTATCTATATTACTCTCTCTCCTGAAGGGGGTGCAATATTGGAAGTGTTGAAGCTGACGCATGGTCTAATGCATGATATCTGATAAGTGTGGATCATTTAACATTAGCAGGCTATCTGACAAGTGAATAGCGCTGCACTCTGGAGACTACCGCACCTTTGATAATTGTTAGATTTACAATAGCACCTTTGGATGTTTTTTATCCTTTGAATGATTTTTGTGTTTTTTGTAAACACTGTTACACACTGTTTTTGTGGGACTATATATATATATATATATATATATATATATATATAGTTTCATAACAAGAGAACATTTCACTTTTTTTCTTCTTTTCTTCTTTTTTCACTAATTTGTTACATTTGGATAAAATATAAGGAATCACGTTTTTCACTGTTAGTTGTTATACTGATGATCCTTAGTCAGTGTTTCATCACCTGATTATCTATTCATTTACAGTTTTTTTGCGCATCTTTTTTTGTTTTATATAAAAAATCCCCATATATCCTACTTCTGGGTATATTTATTATTATATATATATATATATATATATATATATATATATATATATATATAAGATATATTACTTTCACTATTTCACAGTATAAATGAATCCCTTTTATAGTAGTGATTATCTGCTGTTTTTGTACTATTTTTTTTTTATACCCAACAAAGTTTTATTAAGTTTACAGAGGTACAGGGCATACAAACTCCCCTTTTACATTGCGGGGTAAAAAGTTATTACATACATACATTTCAAAGCGAATCTGGAGTAGGAGTCGACTGTCCATTCATATGACTTTATACTCTCCCTAGTCTTAGAGCACATATAACACATCTCACCCGACATTGATGCCCAGTAATCTACCAGCAACCAAGTCCACCTGGGCCAAGCCCGACACATCCAACCATCTTGTCCACAACTTCTCGAACTTATGAGCACTACCCCCTATGCTGATATATCAGTTTCTCCAGTCTCAGCACCGTCCCAATATTAGTAATCCATTCCTTCAAGGTTGGGGAGCCTCCTCTTTCCAGTGTACCATAATAAGTTTCCTCGCCTGGAACAGAACTCTATGAACAGCTTCTCTGCAATCTTCGTCCCACTCGTACTCCTCCAAAGCACCCAAGAGACAAGCTCTCGGGTCCTGTGGAAGAGACACTCCAAACACTGAATTAATCGTAGTCACCACACCCGCCCAGTACATGTGGAGTTTGGGACACCTCCACAACATATGGACTAGATCTCCGTGGTCACTTTTGCAACGTGTACACGTGGGGTCAAGCTGTGAATTCATCAAATGTAATCTGTGAGGGGTGTAATAAGTACGTAGCAATATATACAACTGAGTAAGCCTTTGGGAAACGTTCAGTGAGCACCTACCCACAGCCTGAAAGATTTCTTCCCACTGTTCTCCATCCAACTGGCCAACGTCCGCCGCCCACTTCTCCCTTATCTTCAGGGGATGCTACTTCATCACTGACTGTAACAGAATGGCATAGCATTGGGAAATAAAGCCTTTCGACGACCCAGCATCCCCCAGAAGATTAAACACAGGGGTCGGTGACAAATGCCACTCCGGGGAGCGACCCTGTGCCGCCACCGCATGGAGCAGTTGTAAGTAATAAAAGTACATTGATTGTGGAAGACCATATGTTTCCCTTAAGTCGATAAAAGAGCATAGTACTCCATTGCGGAATATGTGTTTAAGATGCGTAATCCCATACTTCTTCCATCTAGCCCCAGACTGCAGCTTGGCCAGTTCAGTATAAGTATCATTTTGCCATATAGGGCTATATTCTGTATAGCCATCTGCATTCTGAATATATTTAACTTTGTTCCATACATTCTGGATTAGACTATAAGTTGGATACTTTTTATGCGGTTTAGCGAAGGCCTGAGCCTCCAACGCTACAGGAATCGGACCTCTGCATACAGTATGTAGTAATAGTTTCTGAGCCGAGGTTTTCAAAACCGTTGCCGTCTCCCCCCGCCGATGGGAACATGCCAATTAGATGCTGCAACTAGGCTGCTAAGTAGCATAGCCAAGGGTTTGGCAATGCCAAGCCGCCGCTGTAAGTGTTCCAGTTTGATCCTAGGGGGCCTATCCTTCCATATGAGGCTGCGAAAAATACTGTTTACCGTGCGGAATGTTTTGAGGGGGATAACCATAGGAGTGTTATGGAGGAAGTATAGTAGTTGCGGCATGAGTATCATCTTTAAAAGATTCACCCTGCTAACAACAGATAGGAGGAGAGCCTTCCAGGTTTTGATTTTGTCCCTAAACCTTAGTAACAGGGGGGAGATATTAAGATGGATAAAGTCCCGTGGCCTAGCTGTGATCTGAACTCCCAAGTACTTGAAAGATGTAGTAATGGGAATGGGGCATGAAGAGTTAATCCCCTGTGTGTCATCCCCATCCAACAGGAGCAGCGCCGATTTTGACCAGTTTATAAGTAAACCGGAAAATCCTCCAAATTTGGATATGGTCGACAGAGCTTTCCTGAGGGAGGAATCCGTGTCCCCCAGCAGAAGTAGAGTGTCGTCGGCATATAGCATGACTTTTTCCTGCATGTCGGCATAACAGAAACCAGTAATGCATGGATTTGCCCTAATGTCAATGGCCAGTGGCTCAATAGCCAAAGCAAAGAGAAGGGGTGACAGGGGGACACCCCTGCCGAGTCCACCTCCTCAACGCAAAGCTCCCAGACAAGGAACCGAAGGTCCTGATGGCAGCTTGTGGCTGACTGTATAACAACCTCACCCAGATAGTTCCAATCTATGCTGTCGAACGTTTTTGTAGCGTCTAGGGACAGCAGTGCCCTACTTCCCATGTTATCTGCCCTTGCTTGCATAATAAGGAACAACCTCCTCAGATTAACAGCTGTAGATTTTTTGGGCATGAAACCAGCCTGGTCTCCATGCACAATAGAAGTTATCACCCCATTCAGCCGAATGGCCAGCACCTTGGCTAATATCTTAATGTCGCTTTGTAGCAAGGAGATGGGGCGGTATGCACCCGGGTCCACAGGATCCTTGCCCGGTTTGAGCAATAACACTATGTTCGCCTTAGACATTGAGGGGGGGAAGGGTCTCTCTCTCCCTGGCACCGTTAAAGACTTTCAGCAGTTGCGGGAGTAGCTCCTCAGAGTATTGCTTATACACCTCCATGGGCAACCCATCCTCTCCCGGGCCTTACAATTAGGGAATGCACAGACAGCCTCCCGGAGCTTCTCGGTGGTGAGCGGCGCCTCCAACTGGGCACGCTGACCCCCGGACAGCTCAGGGAAGACCAACCGGGCCAAGTATAGTTCCAAATCCTCCTGGGTGTAAGCCGCGCCTGGACTGTACAGGGTCTCATAGAAACCCGCCGGTTCTTTCATAATCAACTCTGGTTGGGAAACTACACCCCCCGCCCTGGACCTGATGGCTCCTATAGCAGGCGAGCGTTGATGGGAGTTCGCAATCTGTGCCAAAATTCGGCCGGTTTTCTCACCCTCCTCAAAGAACGCCTGTTTTGCAAAAAAACCTCTTCTTCTCAGGCGAAGAGGAGAGTAACTGCTGATAGGCCGATTGAGCAGCAGCCAGCCATTCTTCCCTGGTCAGATCAGAAGGATTAGAAGCAATCAGAAGCAATATAAGTCCGCTCCATTTCCTGAACCCTGGCCTCCACTTCTATCATGAGTTCAGAGGAGGCTTTTTTAACCTTGTTCATTTCTCCTATAAGGAGGCCCCGGAGATGCACCTTAAAGGCATCCCATTCCAGCACATTGAACTCTGTTCTATCCCCGGCAGCAAAGAACCCTCGCATGCTCCCCACAATCTCTTCATGGGAGCGAAACAGCTTCAGCCAAAATGCATTAAACTTCCAGGGCGCCCTAGGTAATTTTGTCGGTGGAGCCACACTGTACCACTAGAGCAGAGTGGTCCGACACACTACGGGGTCTATGTGTTATGTCTGCTACAAACAGGAGCACGCTCAGGTTCCCCACCCCCAGGTCAATTCTAGACAGGCAGCCATGAGACTTTGAAAAACAGGTAAATTGTCTGTCGCCTGGATTGCGGTGTCGCCAGATATCCACCCAGCCCACCTCTTGCAACAACCGCGCCAGGGGAGTACTCCTGGTGAGGGCAGAGGGTCTAGGGCCCGGGTGTCTATCCGCCACCTGGTCCGAACAGCAGTTGAAATCACCGACCACGAGCAGCGGCACATCCGGCCTACCATCCAAAAAAGCAAGGAGGAGCCGAAGCACCGCCGCCGTGAACGGCGGTGGGATATATACATGCCAACACACATATCAATGTACCAAACCTGCAATGAATAAATACATATGGCCCCTCCGGGTCTATGACACTGTCAAACTCCTGGAAATCCAGGGCTGCATGTACCAATACACTCACCCCCCTAGAAAAGGAAGTGTGTGTAGAGTGATAGGCCTTCCCCACCCAAGAATACTGCAAAAAACACACTGTCTCTGCCGTTAAGTGGGTCTCTTGGAAACAAATTACCCCAGGAAGGAATTTCTTCAAACACATAAAAAGCATTGTACGTTTCAAGGGGGAGTGCATACCCCTCACATTCCAAGAAACAATAGGAACCTTAGCCATGAGCATCCACGACTAGAGATAAGTGGTCGGATAATTGTGGGTAGAAACATAGATATTGTCCCCGGGGCAGGGATGGTGACACCTCCCTCAAAGTCCCGAACCAAGTAACATGGTTTAATAAGGTTAGGGGCCTAAGTCTGCTGCAATGTACCTCTTCCAAAGTATAACTGCTGAAAAAAAGAAAAGTTTGTAAAAACAGTGAACCTAACGGGTCCTGGAGCTACACAATCCACCAACAGGGCAATAGCAACACTTTTCACGACATAACGTCGCCACACTTTGTTCAAGATTAACATCAGCATAGTGAACAGCGTGATACAAATCGCTCTCCTTGCACTGTATAGCCATATATTGTCCCCCAGCCAGAGAACAGCAGCCACAAACAATTATAGGGGGTCCCCCCTGAGCAAGGTGAACGCAAGATAACTTCCAACAGCATAAAATCTGTGCCAACAGGCACACTCAGAATTCAAGCCTCAGTCTCCCTCCTCCTGCGCTCGTCGTTGTAGTGATTGCTCGTTCCGATCCAGCCAGGTCAAGGCCTCCTTGGCAGACTCAAAGAACTGTGCCTGGCCCCGCACCACTATGCTGAGCTTTGCAGGATAAAGCATGGCGTTGGGAAGTTGTAGGAGTCGCAGACAACGTTTCACATCATTAAATTTAGCCCTGCGCCTCTGGACCCTGGTGCCATTGGCGTAACACCGCCTCCCTGCCCCGGTAATGAAGTAGTCGTGCAAGGATGGATCTGGGAGGGCCTCCCTGCGGAGGTGGGCGAGATGGCACTCTGTGTACACGCTCCACCACAAAAAATGGTGAGAATTAATTTTTGCCAAAAATTTAAATCAGCCAGTTCTCCACATATGTAGTAGGATTTTTACCCTCTACCCGCTGCGGGAGACCCACTATACGTACGTTGTTTCGTCTGAGACGATTCTCCATGTCTTCAGCACAATCGTATGCGTCTCTAGCCATCTGCAGTGCGGCTCTGGTGTCCTGGGCCATGGGCTGCATCTGGTCATCCACCTCACTGACTCTGTTCTCCACAGCCGTGGTGCGTTTGCGGATCTCTTGCATGTCTTGCCTCAGTAAACCGAACTGCTCCTTTTAAGGTATCAACAGAAGCTGTGCATTTGTTCACAGCCCTGAGGATGTCAGCCAGGGTGGGTTGCGCTGCGGCCTGTGTTTCCGGAGCCTGATTGTCCTGTAACATGGAGTCTGCCTGGTCCCCCTCCTCTCCCCAGTGATCCGGGACAGCGTCTGCCTGCATGTCAGGCTGCTTGTGTTGTGGGTCCCCTGATGGGGAGGGCAGTGCCGTCCCCACAGCCCCAGATAACTTTTGGGCATAATACACAATGTCCTTAGGGGGATCCTTGCCGGGGGTTTTAGGCAGCTTACTTGGCTTGGGTCCCTGCTTTTCTGGGCCACGCGGCGTCCCCTTCACAGCAAGTGCGGCGGTGCCATCTTGGAGCTCCGGACCCGCAATCTCCGCCTGTCCTTTGCGGGTCATCCCTCTGGTGCAGAGAGCCAGCGGTGGTACCTTAGTGGTCCCTGGAGCACGGGCTGTCAACATATGTTGGTTTCAGACCGGTGAAACGGCTGGGGGAGAATCGGTACCGGATTAATGCTGGGAGCTGTGGGAGATGCGTCCTCTCACATGCCTGTCTTGGCCACGCCCCCCTGATTTTGTACTATAAAGGAATATTTTTTTTAACCCCCATCATAACAGATGATTAAAAAAAAAAATCATGCTGCTGCTACTAAATGTCCTGTTCTGGTCATACACGGATTGATTTTTGGATAAGAATATTCACACAAATATTTGTATGAAAATTATTTGTACTTTTGATGAATGGACGAGTGTAGTTCGAAAATTCCACTTGCTTTTAACATTCAATTATAAAATGAATGTAATTTATGAGCAAAAACCACATACATGATGTGAGAATTTGTTAGATGGAAAAAGGTTTTCTGTTCTGCTCCTTCAAATTTTCCCGTCACTGTGGTGGAAAATGAATGCGGATTTGACCCCATTAATGGTTAGAAAATTGGATGAATGTTTTTTTGAAAGAAAAATTAGTTTGTGTACGGCCAGCTATAAGTGACATCAGGTGCAGGGAGCTTGTACCCACCTACCTGTCTATGACAAGGGAGTCTGTCATCCATCATATTATATTACACTCCTGTCTGATCATCTGCAAAACAGCGTTTTACCTCTTTTTTTTAAATATTTTATTAATGTTGATCTCCGATTGTGATATGTAGCAGATTCACCCTCTAATAATACATCTATCTGTCTGTTATTCTCAGAGTGGATTAAATATCCAACTATATATCTGGATATTTTTATATTTACAGCTATATATAGATATTCAAGAATATTAACTCCATTATACACCAACCTTTTTTTTTTATTATAGGTTTTTATCCAATTAGTCAATTAATCGGCCAACTAAATCAATTCTGAAAATAATCATTAGTTGCCGCCCTACAGAGGACCCATTTACTAGTTACCTTGAGGGGGGAATTGTAAGATCCTCAGAGACAAAGCTGCCTGATGTGGGCGGAGTCCTGGTTTAGGGGAACCAATCTGCTCATGTCTAGTAATAATCTTTTTATTTCTATTTTAGTAGATGGACGGGAGATGAGGAAAACCTCAGAGAATTGTCTCACTTTGTCTCCAGACTGTAAAGTAGAAGATGAGGACATCACACAGTATAGTCCAGGAGAAAACCCGACTACCTCAAATGTCCATCCGGCACCACACAGTGTAGATGGACCATCGTCTTCCTCTTATCCTGAGGAACCTCAGATTGTGCGGGACGGTGCCGGACCATCGTATTCCTCTTATCCTGAGGAACCTCAGACTGTGAGGGACAATGCTGTCCTTCCAACAGATAAGAGTTTTTCCTGTACTGAGTGCGGGAAGTGTTTCAGTTCTAAATACCATCTTAATGTGCATAAAAGATCTCACACAGGAGAGAAGCCGTATTCCTGTCCTGAGTGCGGGAAATGTTTTTCACAGAAGTCCAGTCTTTACAAACATCAGAGATCTCACACAGGAGAGAAGCCGTATTCCTGTCCTGAGTGCGGGAAATGTTTTTCACAGAAGTCCAGTCTTTACAAACATCAGAGATCTCACACAGGAGAGAAGCCGTATTCCTGTCCTGAGTGTGGGAAATATTTTTTACAGAAGTCCGGTCTTTACACACATCAGAGATCTCACACGGGGGAGAAGCTGACTTCCTGTCCTGAGTGTGGGAAATGTTTTTCGGTGAAGTCCAATCTTTACAAACATCAGAGATCTCACACTGGGGAGAAGCAGTATTCCTGTCCTGAGTGCGGGAAATGTTTTTCACAGAAGTCTGATCTTTACACACATCAGAGATCTCACACGGGAGAGAAGCCGTATTCCTGTCCTGAGTGCCAGAAATGTTTTTCACAGAAGTCCAGTCTTTACAGACATCAGAGATCTCACACAGGGGAAAAGCTGTATTCCTGTCCTGAGTGTGGTAAATGTTTCTCGGAGAAGTCCAGTCTTTACAAACATAAAAGATCTCACACAGGGGAGAAGCCGCATTCCTGTCCTGAGTGCGGGAAATGTTTTTCACAGAAGTCCGATCTTTACACACATCAGAGATCTCACAGGGGGGAGAAGCCGTATTCCTGTCCTGAGTGTGGGAAATGTTTTTCAGTGAAGTCCCATCTTTACAGACATCAGAGATCTCACACAGGGGAGAAGCCGTATTCCTGTGCTGAGTGTGGGAAATGTTTTTCACAGAAGTCTGATCTTTACACACATCAGAGATCTCACACGGGGCAAAAACCATATTCCTGTCCTGAGTGCGGGAAATGTTTTTCACAGAAGTCCAATCTCAACAAACATCAGAGATCTCACACGGGGCATAAGCCGTATTCCTGTACTGAGTGTGGGAAATGTTTTTCACAGAAGTCCAATCTTAACAAACATCATCGATCTCACACGGGGGAGATGCCACTTTCCTGTCCTGAGTGAGGGACTTGTTAGTCACTGAAGTCCTGTCTTCCTGTACATCAGGAATCCCACAGAACCCTTGAGGTGTATTGAATCCAATGACAATGTACAATATAAACGCATGTGCTAAATAAAGTCCAATATAAAATGATATTATAATAAAGATAAGAATAATAGTAAGTAATCTTCTTATATAAAGTGTGCTTCAATTTTCACTGTGAAGAAAAAGTGCTTCTCAACCGAGACGGCAATCTGTGACTAGTGCTCCCTTCACCAAGTGCAATGGGTGGTCACCTCCTTTCTTGACCCTGAATAGGGTCAAACACACTCAGAACTTATATTGATTCTCATCAGAAAATGGCTATAGTCTCAAATGGTTCCCATACAGATCCTGCAGGTTTCAAACATGCTTTGCACCTCGTGTACTTCTCCTTTAAGGCTTTCCTCCATGGTAATCACCAGCTACTCCAAACCGACATGTAAAAATAAAGTGCCTCCAATAGTGCAGTACCAGGTGTTAAATGGAATGAAACCTCACCATCCCAGCTACATAAATTACAGTCGCATTTATTTAAATATAAAACAGCATGTAACATGATAAAAATCCAACAGGTCCCACGTATGTCACCACCAGGCTCTTCCTTTTTTTGCCCTCCCAGATGAAGCCACGAGGTAGGTGGCCTAATGCATAGAGGTAGAGCCAGGCGGTGACATACGTGAGACCCGTTGGATTTTTATCATGTTACATGCTGTTTTATATTTAAATAAATGTGAGTGTAATTTATGAAGAGCCTACGTCATCAGCTTTTTTCCGAGATTGGAGATGTGGTGTGTCAGAGCGATACACCACCGATCACTGCGCACCCAAGCGACTTATTCTTCTGGATGTCGTATGACATCCAGTCAGGATAATGGAACCCCCACCTGGCCGTCATTCTGCTATTGGCCAGACGGGAAGGAGTTAAAAAATCATTTTAGGCCTGAACATTATATAAAACCCCCAAAACATGATATATTTTCTGAAAGCAGACATCCTAGAAAATAAAATGGTGGTAGTTCCAATTTTTTATGTCACACAATATTATCGCAAAAGTCTAGGAAATGCTAAATTTCAGTAAAAAACACACTAAAGGTGTGGGGCAGGGGGCACAAAAAAAACAATCAATTTGCCTATTTTTTTGGTAAAATATAAAAGCTAACCGGATATCACGGGAGTGGAAAAGAATGGGACACAGTATAAGGTGTCGGCATACGCCGATGACCTTCTGTTCTCCCTCACAAACCTTTCGGCTCCCTCTCCAATCTTAAGATTAACTTCACCAAATCGGAGGCAATGGGCGTGGGGATAGCGGTGGCCCAACTTAAACAACTTAAAGACGGATTTAGGTTAAAGTGGACCGACGTGGCATTGAGATATCTGGGGACATTCTGGGGACATTCATACCCATGACATTAACCAAACTATTCGCATTAAATTTCCCCCCTTTACTAAAGACAGTTCGGGAGCTTCTAGACGGGTGGGACAGCGGCCTCCATTCGTGGTTTGGCCGATGCGCCATCCTCAAAATGTCAATACTACCTAAGTTCCTATATCTCCTACAGGCCCTCCCGATAGCCATCCCTGGGACCTATTTTAGGCAAGTCCATGCAGCCTTCACCAGGTTCCTTTGGGCTGGGAAATGCCCACGCCTTACCAGGACTTTACTCTGCCTCCCGAAATCACATGGGGGCCTTGCAATGCCGGATATCCGTGCATACTACAGGGCGACCCACCTCGGCCGGCTCCTGGATTGGTGCAGACATAGGGGCACCAAACTGTGGACAAGCCTCGAACAAGAGCAGAGTGACATACCCCTAGACAGAGCCCCCTGGTGCCATTCGGATTTGCCACCTACACTGAAAAGACACCCACTGATAGGCAACACCCTGGGTGTGTGCTCATCCCTACTGAAGCGACCCTCGCTCTCGTCCCCGGTCTCCCCTCTGCGTCCGGTGCTGGGTCACCCCCGGTTCTCCCCGGGACTGCAAGACAGGAGATTTCTCGCACTTAGAGAGGCGGGATTTCACCAGGCGTCCCACTTTAGTGTACGGGGGCGATGGAGGTCGTATGCAGAGCTGTCGGATCTGAGGGGCTGGTACGGCCTAGATTTTATGAGAGCCATGCAGCTCAGCCACTTCCTTTCGACCATACCGCCCCGCCCAGCGACTCAACACACCCCCTTACACCACTCGAGGAGTTATGTACGGAGTCGGGTAGGATTCAGCACACGCTCTCGTGGTGTTATGGCAAGTTGATAGAGCCTCCGGGTCCCCTGTCTTACTAGGTGGGAGCGGGAGCTCGGCTGCTAATTTTCCGATGACACGAAGCGGCACATACTCCGTTTCACTCACAAGTCGTCTCTTTGCATTAGGACCCAGGAGGCGAACTACAAATTGCTCACACACTGGTATAGGACCCCTTCCCTTCTACACAAAATGTTCCCTGATACTTCTGACCATTGCTGGAGGTGTGGGGGAGAGGAGGGGACCCTCCTGCATGTCTTCTGGTCCTGCCCACGGCTGCGGAGATTTTGGGAGGAGGTAAGGAGGGTGACCCAAGAGTTTACCGATCGTACCGTGCCTGAAACGCCGGCCTACTTCCTCTTGCAGGTGACTGACATGCCTGCAAAAGTCTATAAGAGATCGGTGGTCCGCCACCTTCTGGACGCAGCTAGGGCCTGCATACCCCTCAACTGGAAATCCACATCCCCCCCATCCATTGCTCAGTGGCTCCGCAGAGTTGACGACATCAGCCTCATGGAAGACCTGATCCTCTCTAGCCAGCATAGACGCGAGACATACTCCAGGACCTGGCAGTTATGGAACATTTTTAAAAATTCTGACGAAGGGCAGACCCTTAGAGGGGTTGAGCTGCCCACATGAGTCTGTGCCCGGACTACTCATCCCCCGGAGGTGTGTCTCGTTTGCAACCAGCCCTCAAACGCGCAGGCGACACGCCGGGGTCACGACATTCTGATAGGTTAGTCACCATCACCTAGATGTATGTCTACCTGGTCCCCACCCCTCCTCCTCCTCCTACCCTTCCCTTTTGCCCTTCCCTGTCTAATTCCCTACCCCCTCCTTCTATCGCTGTCTATGTTCCTTCCTTTTTCTTTCCTTTTCCTTTTTTCTGGGTTCGACCCAATTCTTCTCTATCTGAGGTACTATACCTCCTGTTTCTATACTATTTGGATAAAACTAGAAGGGAGGCGATCTCCACAGGACCCGGGCATTCTGACGTCAACGGTATTCTGACAGACATGTTCAGGTTGGCGGCGGAGGGATGCACTGGAGACCAGTGGGAGCTTCACCCCCTCATTGGGGAATTTAATTATATGATCGACCACTAGGAGATCTGAGCTCCGAGGGGGTCCTCCTGTACTGCTGTGCCATATTTTATTTTGGATGTATATGTCTGTTATTCACTATTGGGGTCCATGTGGATCGACTCCTCTGTTATAAATAAAACATTTAAAAAAAATATATATATAAAAGCTGAGGTTGCACTGAGTAAATAGATGCCCAACATATCAAACCTTAAATGTGTGTGCGCCTGTGAAATGGCGACAAACTTTAGTACCCTATATTTTCTAGGTGAAGATTTAAAAGCCCCCTATAGGTTATCAGTTTAGTGTTATGGAGGTCTGGTGATAGAATTATTGCTCTCATTCTGGCCTGCGCGGCGATATGTAACGTGTATCGCAATCAACGTTTTCTGGAGTAGGCGCCCCAATGTGTGAGTTTATGTTTGTACATGCATATATGTGGGGGGGTTATGTGCCTGGGTTAAAATTTTATTTTGTACAATTAAATTTATTTCATTTTTTTCATTACATAGAGCAGCCTTTTTCAGTCAGGGTGCCTTGATGTTTTTTCAGCGGCACCTTGGCAAAATGTTGAAAATTTGCCCCAAAATTGTATACAAGCCGGAGGGTGGATAAAGCCTTTTAGTTACACAAAGCCTCAGGTCTTCATTGTCACCATTACAACCTTCTAGCAGCCAACCGCCTAACGACCAATGACATCAAGAGTTGATAGGAGGATGTCAGTTGCCTGAATATCATCCTTGTGTCACCCTCCCCTGCCTCTCTCCATCGGATTTGGGGTCTCATTAGCTGAGTGATTGAGAAAAACTGAGGGAGAAGAGAAACATTGGCATACTAGTCAGTACCAGTTTGCAAAAGTGTATTTGCTTTGGAAGAATAAATCACTTATAACGTTGGGTGTCCTACGTGTGCGGATGTTGTTGCATTATGTAAAACTATTAGAATAGTTCTTCCATTTTATAATGGGGCGCCTCACAACTGTCCATAATTTTAAAGGGTGCCTTGACTAAAAAAGTTTGAGAAACCCTGACAGAGGACAAAAAGTTCCCTATGTGATATTATTTTGGTGACAGGTTCTCTTTAATGAGACATCCAGGGTCTAAAAGACCCCTAATGTCCCCCCTGTGCTCCACTGAATGTAATGCAATGCAGATCACATTGCATTATATTCTTTTTCGGCCTTGGCAGCGGGTAAACTTTCACCTGGGCCCGGAAGTGACATCACGTCGCTTCCGGGTCAGGAATAGTGATGAGCCGAACACCCCCGGATTCGGTTCGCACCAGAACCCGCGAACGGACCGAAAGTTTGCACGAACTTTAGAACCCTATTAAATACAATGGATGCAAACGTTCGAAATCTAAAGTGCTAATTATAACGACTATTATGCATGGTATTGTCCTTAAAAGGGTTTGGGAACCCGGGTTCTGCACCAGGGCACATGTATCAATGCAAAAAGAAGTTTTAAAAACGGCCGTTTTTCTGGAGCAGTCATTTTAATGATGCATAAGGTGAAAAAAAAGTAAAATATTCCTTTAAATATCGTACCTGGGGGGTGTCTAAAGTATGCCTGTGAAGTGCCACGTGTTTCCCGTGTTTAGAACTGTCCCTGCACAAAATTACATTTCTAAAGGAAAAAAAGCCATTTAAAACTGCTTGCGGCTTTAATGTAATGTCTGGTCCCGGTAATATGGATGAAAATCTTTAAGAAAAATGGCATAGCTACCCCATCACACACCCCCCCCCCCCTACCCCAGCCCATTACCAGCCCTTTTGGGTCTTGTATGGATATTAAGGGGAACCCTGCACACAAAATAAAAAAGGCCCTATATACTCTGAACAGCCGTATACAGGCGGTGCCTACAAGACAGGGACTGTAGGTTTGTTCTTATGTAGAATCTGTTTGTAATTTTGATCAGCTATATTGTTTAAGTGTAGCTCCAGGCAAAAGATCTATTTTTAAGCTTTTTGGAAAACATAGGGAAGGGTTATCACCCCTGTAACATTTGTTTTGCTGTCTGTGCATTGTGCACCTGTTCAGAACAGTTCACCTCACTTTCCGTCCTAATGACAAATGTTTTTTGAAAATTTGGGGTTTTTATTGAAACAAGAATTGGAGATAAAGCATCAGTGGAGAGGAGACACTTTTTTTCCCCATATTAACTCTTACAGGAGAGAATTTGCCTTCCTAGGGGTAGATTTCCTCTCACTTCCTGTTGTATCCTTCCGTTTGCAAGGAGGAGTCGTTTGTAAGTTGGATGTTTGAAAGTAGGGGCCTGCCGTATATACTCAGCTGAAATTTGCCCCTTACATGTTGGTGTTGCCACAACACTGTGAGCCCTCACAGTTACTCTTGGTGGGCGCATGAATGGCTCCTGCTGTGAATTATTAGATCAAGAATTGTAATTGCATGCCCCTGTTGAACAGGGGCTGAAAAATTGGGCCTTTGGTGGTGGTGGTGTTGACACAACACTGTAAGGCCTCACAGTTAGTCTTGGTGGGCGCAGGAATGGGCCCTGCTGTGAATTATTAGATCAAGAATTGTAATTACATGCCCCTGTTAAACAGGGGCAGAAAAATTGGGCCTTAGGCACTGGTGCCACAACACTGCAACCCCTCACAGATATTGTACTTGGAGCACAGCAATGAGCCCTGTTGCAAAGTATTGCATCAAAAATTTTAATTACACGCCCCTGTTAAACAGGGGCTGAAAAATTGGGCCTTAGCCACTGGTGCTGGTGCCACGACACTGCAACCTCTCCCAGATACTCTAGTTGGAGTGCAGGAATGAGCCCTGCTGCAAAGCATTGCATAAAAAATTGTAATTACATGCCCCTGTTAAACAGGGGCATAAATATTGGGACTTAGGCACTGGTGCCACAACACTGCAACCCCTCACAGATACTGTACTTGGAGCACAGCAATGAGCCCTGTTGCAAAGTATTGCATCAAAAATTGTAATAACACGCCCCTGTTAAACAGGGGCTGAAAAATTGGGCCTTAGCCACTGGTGGCGGCACCCAGAAACAAAAATGTTCTTCCAAGCTATCATCATCAATCAGATCATTGAGGAGGAGGAGGATAGTCAGTCAACATAACAGGACAGTCTTGAAGCATCAGCATCAGTCTTGAAGGGATGTGACATTTGAAAATAAATTAGTCTGTTATATCAGCTTCAGGTGTTTGGTAGCTGGTGGTGATCCAAGACTGGTTCATCTTTATGAAGGTCAGTCGATCAACAGAGTCGGTGGACAGGCGCACCCTGTGATCCGTGACAAATCCTCCAGCAGCACTGAATGTGCGTTCTGAAAGAACGCTGGATGCAGGACAAGCCAGTAGCTCAATTGCATACTGTGCAAGCTCTGGCCAGTGATCCATCCTCAAGACCCAGTAAGCCAGAGGATTTTCGGTGGGGAAGGTGTCCAAGTCTGACCTTGCCCCTAGGTATTCCTGCACCATGTATATCAGACGCTGGCGATGGTTGCTGGAACCGATCATACCTTGGGGCTGCAGACTAAAGAATTGTCTGAACGCATCCGTCAGACGGCCACCTTCCCTACCGCTCCTTCTTTGACTGACCGAAGCCTCAGCAACTCGTTGTCCAGGACCAGGAGTTTGTAACCTCCCAGTCTCTGGGAACGCGTTGCACAGACCTTTCTGCAAGGCCTCCCGGAGTTGTCTCATCCTCTGCTCCCTCTGCGACGGTAAGATAAGGTCCGCAACCTTACCCTTGTACCGTGGATCAAGGAGAGTGGCCAGCCAGTAATTTTCCCTCTCCTTGATCCGAAGAATACGAGGATCCTTCCGCAGACTTTGCAGGATCAGGGAGGCCATGCAGCGTAGGTTAGCTGAGACATTCGGTCCGGAGTCCTCTGGGTCACTAAGGACGACATGATCCGCAGCCACCTCCTCCAAGTCCACTGGTTTCTTGGGACTGTAAATCATCCCTAAAAGACTGCTGCTGATGATGATGAGTGCCAGGCTCCACCTCCATGCTGACACAATCCTCCTCCTCCTCCTCTTCTTCCTGTGCGATGGGTGGGACAGAAGGAACACTGTCTGGGTAAAGGGGGCCTTGAGAGGCAAGGAAGTCCTCCTCTTCCTGCCTCTGTTCTGCCTCAAGTGCCCTGTCCATTATTCCACGCAGCGTATGTTCCAACAGGTGGACAAGAGGTACAGTGTCACTGATGCATGCACGGTCACTGCTCACCATCCTTGTGGCCTCCTCAAATGGTGCCAGGACAGTGCTTGCATCCCTGATCATGCCCCACTGGCGTGGTGAAAAAAACCCGAGCTCCCCTGACCCTGTCCTGGTGCCGTAGTCGCACAGGTACTCATTGATGGCCCTCTGCTGCGTGTGCAGCTGCTGCAGCATGGCCAACGTTGAGTTCCACCTGGTGGGCATGTCACATATAAGGCGGTTCTTGGGCAGGTTCAACTCCTTTTGCAGCTCAGCCAGGCGAGCACTGGCATTATAAGATCTGCGGAAATGCACACAGACTTTCCTGGCCTGCCTCAGGACATCCTGTAAGCCCGGGTACCTGCCCAAGAACCGCTGCACCACCAGGTTAAGGACGTGAGCCACACAGGGCACATGGGTCAGTTGTCCCTGTCGGAGAGCGGAGAGGAGGTTGGTGCCATTGTCGCAAACTACCATTCCTGGCTTAAGCTGGCGTGGCGTCAACCACCTCTCGGCCTACCCCTGCAGAGCAGACAGAACCTCTGCCCCAGTGTGGCTCCTGTCCCCCAAACACACCAGCGCAAGCACGGCATGGCATCTTTTTGCCTGCGTACTTGCGTAGCCCCTTGAACGCCTACGGAGCACCGCTGGTTCCGAGGACAAAGCACAGGAAGAGGCCACGGAGGAAGAAGAAGAGGAGGGGGTGGAGGAGAGAGGTGTGTCACAACCAGTAGTAGCATTTTGGAGGCGTGGCGGTGGAACAACCTCCAACACTACTGCACCTTGTCCTGCATCCTTCCCAGCTGCCAAAAGAGTGACCCAATGGGCCGTGAAAGAAAGGTAACGTCCCTGTCCATGCCTGCTGGACCATGAGTCAGCGGTAATATGCACCTTACCGCTGACCGCCCTGTCCAGTGAGGCCAAGACATTGCCTTCCACATGCCGGTAGAGAGCCGGAATCGCATTCCGTGAGAAAAAGTGGCGTTTGGGAACCTGCCACTGAGGAACCGCACATTGCACAAACTCACGGAAGGGGCCGAGTCTACCAACTGAAAAGGCAGCAGTTGAAGCGCTAGCAATTTAGCCAAGCTAGCATTCAACTGCTGGGCATGTGGATGGCTGGGAGTGAACTTCTTTCGACGGTCCAGCAGCTGGGGCAGGGAAATTTGCCTGCTAGAATCGGATGTCGGTGTACTGCTAGCAGAGTGCTCGCAAGTACTTGGCTGTGACACACCTAATTCTACACCTTCATTCCTCTCAGAGCAGGTTTCAGAGAGGACTGAAGGTATAGTGGGGTTGGAGATCCCAGCTGATGCGGTGCAAGAAGAGGTCAGCTTTGTTCTTTGGTGTGGGTCTTTAAGGTAGGCTTGCCAACGAGCTGCATGGCAGGTCAACATATGTCTGGTCAAGCATGTGGTGCCCAAGCGGGTGATGTTTTGGCCACGCGATATACGCTTGAGACATATGTTGCAAACAGCAGCTGTGCGATCTGATGCACTCGACTCAAAAAAGGCCCACACCAAAGAACTTTTTGAATAACGGGCAGAGGCAGCGCCCTGCACAGGCGGAGCTCTGCGGTGTGATTCCGTCGGTGTGCTGCCCTTACACTGGCCCCCCGAGGGCATCCTGCCTCGTTAGAGATGTGCCTCCTCCTCCTCCTCCTCTCTCCTATTAGGCACCCACGTGGAGTCAGTGACCTCATCATCCCCTCCCTCATCATCACTGGAGCCAATCTGGCAGTATGCTGCAGCTGCTGGAACATGACTGCCAGATTGGTGTCCTTCTTGAGCATCCCCTCTCTCTGCTCTCACGCTACTGCCTTCCTCTAGCTGGGTATCATCATCAGACCCTTCGAAACGCTGGGCATCCTCCTGGAGCATGTACCCAACACTGTGCTCAAACAGTTCGGGGGACTCCTCAGGAGGACATGGTTGGTCTAGGGAAGGAGTGACTGATGATGACATTGATTCCAGGGAAGAGGACGCTTTGGCAGCTGCTTTTGCCAGTACCCTGAGCCTGGGTGAGAGAGGATGAGGAGGATGAGGAGGGCTTGGTCATCCACTCTACCAAGTCTTCGGCATGATGCGGCTCAACACGTCCAGCTGCCGAAAAGAAGGACAAGCGTGTCCCATGGCCACGTGCTGATGGCGATGCACCGCGTCCACGACCAGCACTGTTGTCTCTAGACACAGAGCCTGCTTGCCCTCTTTTATTGGCTCCTGATTGTCTTCCTCTCCTTGTTTGCCTTCCAGACATTCTAATGGCCTGCAGGGAAATGGGAAAAGCAGCAATACAGGCTAAGTTCAGGTGTAATATGGTCAGGAGGCACACTCCGCCCGCTGTAAGTGCCGCAAAATCCTGTTGGTGTAACACACCAGGAAAAAGCAGCAATACAGGCTAAGTTAAGGTGTAATATGGTCAGGAGGCACACTCCACCCGCTGTAAGTGCCGCAAAATCCTGTTGGTGTAACACACCAGGAAAAAGCAGCAATACAGGCTAAGTTAAGGTGCAATATGGTCAGGAGGCACACTCCGCCCGCTGTAAGTGCCGCAAAATCCTGTTGGTGTAACACACCAGGAAAAAGCAGCAATACAGGCTAAGTTAAGGTGTAATATGGTCAGGAGGCACACTCCGCCCGCTGTAAGTGCCGCAAAATCCTGTTGGTGTAACACACCAGGAAAAAGCAGCAATACAGGCTAAGTTCAGGTGTAATATGGTCAGGAGGCACACTCCGCCCGCTGTAAGTGCCGCAAAATCCTGTTGGTGTAACACACCAGGAAAAAGCAGCAATACAGGCTAAGTTCAGGTGTAATATGGTCAGGAGGCACACTCCGCCCGCTGTAAGTGCCGCAAAATCCTGTTGGTGTAACACACCAGGAAAAAGCAGCAATACAGGCTAAGTTAAGGTGTAATATGGTCAGGAGGCACACTCCGCCCGCTGTAAGTGCCGCAAAATCCTGTTGGTGTAACACACCAGGAAAAAGCAGCAATACAGGCTAAGTTAAGGTGTAATATGGTCAGGAGGCACACTCCGCCCGCTGTAAGTGCCGCAAAATCCTGTTGGTGTAACACACCAGGAAAAAGCAGCAATACGGGCTAACTTCAGGTGTATAATGTGCAGGAGGCTTAGCAACAATGACACTGACACTGTCCCCTGCCTATCCTTCTCTCTCCCTGCACACAAGGTTTATCAAAGTATATGACACTGACACTCTCCCTGCCTATCCTTCTCTCTCCCTGCACACAAGGTTTAGCAAAGAATATGACACTGACACTGTCCCCTGCCTATCCTTCTCTCTCCCTGCACACAAGGTTTATCAAAGTATATGACACTGACACTCTCCCTGCCTATCCTTCTCTCTCCCTACACACAAGGTTTAGCAAAGAATATGACACTGACACTCTCCCTGCCTATCCTTCTCTGTCCCTACACACAAGGTTTAGCAAAGAATAGATTTGACAAGATTTGACACTGTCCCTGCCTATCCTTCACTTTCCCTGCTCCGGAACACACTACACGAGGCCGCCGCGCTGGCGGCCTTTTATACAGTAGTGTGGGACGTGTACTAAACCCCTTCAGCTATAATTGGCCACAGGCATCCTGCCTGTGGCCAATCATTGCTCTCCTCGCTGCCGGCGCTGTGATTGGCCAAGCATGCAGGGTCACAGTGCATGCTTGGCCAATCACAGCGCCGGGATTACCCTGCGATGGCGCAGTGTATTGTGGGCCGTTCGCGTCACTCGAATTTGGCGCGAACGGCCCAAATCGTTCGTTGCTCGCCGAACGCTGCGAACAGCCGATGTTCGAGTCGAACCTATGTTTGACTCGAACACCGAGCTCATCCCTAGTCAGGAATAGGGTTGGCCGAACGGTTTAGCCCAAGCATGAGTTATCGAGTAATTTGAACCGTTTGTTGGGCCCATCAAACGACCACAATGTACAGCGCCGCCGCACAGTGCATTGAAAGCCCTGATTGGCTGAAGCAATGAAAGCTTCCCCCATTCTAGGCACGGAGCACTGTCAGAGCCATGATTGAACACTGTCATGACTATCCAATCATGGCTCATTGCTCTTAGTCCTGCCCCGCGCTATAAAAGTATTCTTTCAATAGTGCCCATTTTCAGCGTGATATGGAGTGGAGAGAAATAGAACAGGGCTCTGTTCAGTGCTATTAGACAGTTAGTGTGCTATTATGATTCTATTGTCAGTGTAGAATATTGGTTTAGTGTGAATCTAGGTAGGAATAGTTCACTGTGAGTGTAGTGTGACCATTCATCTTTACATAAGTGTGAATCTAGGGATAGTCCAGTCAGTGTAGTGAGTGACCACCATTCATCTTTACATTAGTGTGAATCTAGGGATAATTCAGTTAGTGTGAGTGTAATAATCGTTTAACACTGTATATCTCATTGCGTTACTGCAAGTTTAATGCCATACAGTTCTGTGCGTTACTGCAAGTTTATCGGCGTATATTTCATTGTGTTACTGCAAGTTTAGCGCCATACAGTTCTGTGCGTTACTGCAAGTTTGTTGGCGTATATTTCATTGCGTTACTGCAAGTCTAACGGCATATAGTTCTGTGCCTTGCTGCAAGTTTAATGCCATATAGTTCTGTAGGTTACTGCAAGTTTAATGGTGTATATTTCATAGTGTTACTGCAAGTTTAACGCCACATAGTTCTGTGCGTTAATGCAAGTTTAACGGCGCATATTTCATTGCGTTACTGAAAGTTTAAATGCCATATAGTTCTGTGCTTTAATGCAAGTTTAACAGCATATAATTTTGTGAGTTACTGCAAGTTTAACGTTGTATATTTCATTGCGTTACTGCAAGTTTAACGCCATATAGTTCTGTGCGTTACTACAAGTTTAACGCTGTATATTTCATAGCGTTACTGCAACTTTAACTTCATATAGTTCTGTGCTTTAATGCAAGTTTAATGGCGTATATTTCATTGCGTTACTGCAAGTTTAATGCCATATAGTTCTGTGCGTTACTGCAAGTTTAACGCCATATAATTCTGTGCGTTACTGCTAGTTTAATGACGGATTTTTCATTGCGTTACTGCAAGTGTAACGCCATATAGTTCTGTGCGTTACTGCAAGTTTAACGCAATATATTTCATTGTGTTACTGCAAGTTTAATGCCATATAGTTCTGTGTGTTACTGCAAGTTTAACGGCATATAGTTCTGTGCGTTACTGCAAGTTTAACGGTGTATATTTCATAGCGTTACTGCAAGTTTAACGCCATATATTTCTGTGTGTTACTGCAAGTTCCACACCATATATTTCTGTGCATTACTGCAAGTTCAACACCATATATTTCTGTGCGTTACTGCAAGTTTAACGCCATATAGTTCTGTGCGTTAGTGCATGTTTAACGCCATATATTTCATTGCGTTAGTGCACTTTTAATGTAGTATATTTCTGTGCATTGCACGTTTGATGCAGTATATTATAGTGTATCCGTGCAGAGTATGTGTCCACAGGCAAAGGTGGACATGGTCAGTCCTCAGGCAGGGCATCATTTCCTCTGTTTAGTGATGTTGCCTGTGCTATCCAGCCACAGCATGCAGAGGAGGTGGTGGACTGTCTTACTAAACCATCCTCATCCTCCGTCACACAAGCAGAGACTAGTGCGCAGTCCACTGCAGCTGCTAGAGTGGCTAAACCTGCCTCCTTGTCCACAGCTATTCCTTCCATAGCCCCAGCATCAGCCATGGAGGAGTCAGCTGAGTTATTTGAACACAGCATCAACAACTTGCTCCTTGACAATGTACAGCCATTACTCGATTCAGATGTAGGTTCTGAGGTTGAGTAAGGCAGGAACATGAGCCTACAGAGAGGGGAGAACATTGGTACACAAATTGACATTCATGTTCCCCCAGCTGCACCGTATTGCCAAATTGTCTCCAGTGGTAATGAGGATGGAGGAGATGATGATGAGGTCACTGACGTGACTTGGGTGCAAGATAGAGCAGAGGAGGAAAGTGAGGGTGAGGCACAACCCCAATGAGGCAGACATCATGAAAGAGTAGAGAGCAGACACCCTAATCCATCACATTGTGGAGCTGTTATCTCCCGGCCCACTTCCCAAAAGCTCAGCTGTCTGGGCCTAGTACATGTGCAACTGATCACACTGTTGATTTTTGCAGACTTTGGCTCAAGCACATCAAGCGTGGAAAAAACACCAGCCATTAGGGAACCACATTCCTGACAAGGCATTTAACCTACCACCACTCAGCCTGTTGGCAAGATCACCTAAAAGCCACACAAAAGGGGTACAAATCTGTCCCTCCTCCTTACTCAGATCAATCTGCCCCTGCTATACCCCATGGTCTCTCAGCAGCCTCCACTGACAGGGATGATGGTAAAGCACAGGGTGTCCCAGGTCCTTGCAGCACACCACCAGCTGTAGACTATAGTCTGCAAATTTGCCCCATCTGCTGCAGCGGAAAAAAATACAGTCCCTGCCACTCACATGCCCAGCATCTAAATGCAAGCTTGTCAAAGCTGCTGGCTCTACAACTTCTGCCTTTCCGCCTGGTGGATTCTGCCCCTACTGTGAATTTGCAGAATATGCTGTACCACAATGGCAGGTTTCCAGTCGCTATTTCTTTTCACGTAAGGCCATTCTAGCCAGTGTTAATTTTGGCAGCAAATTTCGATTTAGTTTTAGTATTAGTCTTAGGACTAAAATGGCATTTTAGTTTTAGTTCCATTTTAGTCTTCTGCAAGTGTTTTAGTTTTAGTCGTATTTAGTCGACTAAAATCTCCAGTACATTTTAGTCGACTAAAACTAATTTTAGTAGACTAAAACTAATTTTAGTCATCTAAAATCAAATGAGTGTAGTTAAATTGTAATGCAGCATTTCTGTACAATTTCCAAACTCATTACTGTATATACTGCTAGAGTGAAAAATCGGATATGTTATTATTTATGGTATTGAGGTATGAACATGAACATGACCAGTGTTAATTTTGACGTCAAATTTCAATTTAGTTTTAGTCTTAGTCTTTTGACTAAAATGGCATTTTAGTTTTAGTCCCATTTTAGTCTTTTGAATAAAATGTAATTTTAGTTTTAGTCGTATTTTAGTCATCTCAATTGTTTTAGTTTTAGTCTTATTTTAGTCGACTAAAATTGTATTAAGTTAGTCGACTAAAATGTTTTAGTCGACGAAATGAACACTGATTCCAGCTCTGTACCATCACATGAAAGGCAATGATGTGGCATCGTTGGGCAAGGCAGTCAGCCACAAAGTGCACGTTACTGCTGACACATGCCCCAGCAAGCATGGTCAGGGACGATATATTTTGTTCACAGCACACTGGGTAACTCTGCTTGCAACTCGGAAGAATGCAGGACAGGGCTAGTGGTGATGATGCAAGATTTGTTAGCTCGACCCCATCATCCTCCATGCCCTCCTCTGCTGAATTGTCCTATGAACCACAAGCACCCCCTAAGCGTTCAAGGGGCTATTCAATGAGTCAGGCTAAAAGGTGCCATGCAGTGCTTCAGCTGGTTTGTCTAGGAGACAGGAACCACACCAAAGCAGAGATTCTTGCAGCGCTACAGGGGCAGGCCCAGAGGTGGTTCACATCACACCAGCTGAAGGCAGGAATGGTGGTACGCGACAATGGCACAAACCTCCTGTCCGCCCTTAGACAGGGAAAGTTGACACATGGGCCATGCCTGGCACATGTCCTCAATTTGATGGTGCAGCGTTTCCTTATTAGGCACCCAGGGTTGGAAGATCTGCAAAAGCAGGCCAGAAAATTCTGTATCCATTTCAGGCTTGGTTGGCTGAAATTCTGATTTGTGACATCGACTTTGGCAATGCTGCACATGCAGCAGAGGGCCGTCAACGTTTACCTTTGTGAGCATGACATAACGATAGGCTCAGGCTGGCTTGGATTTTTCCCCCACACCAATGGCTGCTCATAAAGGATGCATGCACTGTACTACCACCATTTGAGGAGGCCACAAGGATGGTGAGATAGGGATAAAACTTGTGCGCTACTATGTGTAATTTTTAAACAAATATAAACCACTAAACTCCAGTGAATATAGTGGAAATAAAGAAAAATAATATATAGTACATGTATAATAACTGTGAAATAGCTGCAACCACTTAGTAGTGGTGTGCTTATTCAATAGTGTGCCATAAAGTAATATATCCAAAAAATAAATTACCCATATATAAATATAAACAAAAGTCCAACTAAAGCCCAATGGTAGGAATCAGTTCATATAGAGATAAATATCTCATAGGAATAACTTTATAGAAAAAGAAACAAACAAAGCATCAATCCAACATCGACTGTTACATTTATGAATTGGCCGCTCACCTCCAACAATAACCAAAAGGTCAAACAAGGCTCATCAGACAGCAAATGAGGAATCCTGCTGGTGGATCCGTAAACA